>JAYESA010000002.1:38669043-39869043 GCA_036927795.1 Iris macrosiphon
AACATCGGCTCAGTAAGTTTTTATCGCAGAAACTAAGTTCCCGATGGCTCAAATCCATCAAGGTCTTCTTTCACAAGGAGCAGGATAGAAAGATCTTCCCCTGGAGTGTTAAAGTATCCTCCTCCCTCCATATCTAGAAATAACTCATTCTGTGCAAGGAGCTTATGTTAATATGGAAACACTAGGTTGATGTTAATATAAACATCAGGTTATTCTATAGCAGCAGTTATTAACACTACCCCAGACTGTAGGACAACACTCTAATGTACATTAGCATCATTGTAGACAACTTCCTGATGTACCACTTATTTATTCAATATGCAAATACTAAACATTTTTCTCCATGATTAACACAATAAATAAATTGCTAGCTTTTATAGAAACAATTTGTGGATATAAGGATAAAACTTCATGGTAACAACAAAAAGCTATTCAAGCAACCATCTCCTTTGACTAATTATTAAAAAGACACTAAATAGATTGAACTAACAACATTACAGTAGCAATCTTGACAAGCAAAAATTAGTATATTCTTCACTTGCAAGCTACTCAAGCAACTAAACCTGGAAGACATTACTTTAGCAAAATTGAATAGTAATTTGAAGTGGGCTATGTATGTACCTATCAGAAACCTTTAATGGGTAGTTGTGTATCACAGATTGATTAAACAATATCCTGATTGCAATCTTGACAAGCAAAAATTAGTATATTCTTCACTTGCTTGAGTAGCTTGCAGGTCAATTTCCTGTGACAACAATTAGTCTTGCCACCATAAGAAATCAACTTTGTCGCCAATAAGAAAACTCTACATATGCAAAGTACACCAAAAAAGAAATCCTTGTGTTTAGAACTTGAATTTGACTGCAAGGCCTAGAAGAAGCGGGCTCTGCGGAAAATTCAAACCTAACCCAAACAATAATATCTGGCATCATCAAAAGAAGTGCTAATGCTATAAGGTTAAAACAACAAAGTTATCCCTTCAATCCTTTCTATGCATGCTTCCTCTTTAATTGAAACAACAAAGTTGCTCTTTATAAGCTGTTTCAATATATGTTTGCTCACTCAGGTTAGTCCTTCTCATATGTATGCTTCGTCTTTAATTGAAAGAAATATTTCAAATTCTCATTACATTGTTTTAGATGTTATAGTTTGCCAATTTAATAAAATGTTTTCTTATTCTTCTTCTTTTGATTATATTGAAATTTTGGTTATAGTTGTCAGACAATACATTAGGTTGAACGTACTTAATATACAAATCAAAGGCCATTCCTTTGTATGAGAAAGTAGCAGAGGATTTCGTAGAGTTTGCTTATGGTAATTGACCTAATGCTGAAAGAATATTGTTTCCATGTAAGAAATGTTGCGATATGATATATGTGAAGAAAGACGACGTGGACGAACATATACTACTAAAGAGAGCTGCACGTGTTGGACTTTTCACGGAGAGTCTTCATCATCTTCAAATCCTTCTTGTGACTCTATTGTCAGTTGTTAAAAATAATTAGATTTAGGATTAGATTATTTTTCCTATGTAGATACATATCTCCTCTCCTACTCATATCAGGATATTGTATATATATATATATATATATATATATATATATATATATATATATATATATATATTCGCATCTCTATATATATATTCGCAGTTGTATGACTTTTTAAATTATTCATTAATAAAATTATTATTTCTTCTCCCTGCTTTGTTTCATAAGTATCAGAGCCCTGACATTGCAAACAGGATAATCACGAGGGGCAGCATGAGTAGTGGTCATCACAGCAGGTGACACCTTCAATTGGACAACATCTATATTATTTTTCCGTTAAGAAGAGGGGTTTCGGTTAGAAAATCTTATATATCATTTGGCACCTTCAACATCCATATTATGTGGCACCTCCGCACCAGAAATAAGGCTTCAAGTATGCAAACCAATTGATTTGAATTGTTTGTGGTGTTAAATAGGTTGCCAGTAATAGGAACCAATATGTCCATAAAGCAAGATCCCTTTTGGTGGTTTCACACCAATTAATTTGAATAGTTGGGGGTGTCCCCAAAACAGAATATTATTTTTGCTTCCATCGTTTGCAGCCAAGTCTTTAAAGAGTCAAGATTTGGCCAGATAGCTTGCGGGTCTGCAACTTTAGTAAAAAAAAATAGAAAAAAATGTGTCCTCTATGTACCTATTGCAAAAAGTATGTTCATTATGCCATTGTTTGTTATGCTCGTCAGTGGTCGGGTAAGATTTGTTCTCACTGTCATAGGCCTGGTCACCTAGTGGATAATTATTTTATGTTTCATCCACATTTAAGAACTCAATTCTTCAAGTGGGTACAAACAAGGTATTCCTCCTCGACTCGTTCTTCGGTACCTCAGGCTCAGACATCAGCTCAGGCTCAGACACCAGTTGATATTCAGCATCGCCTTACTCAGTTAGAGCTTCAGCTCCGACTCCAACGCCAGCCTATTTTTGCTTACTCCTTTGTATCTTCCTCTACTGGTACATCTATTTTTTGGATATTAGATTTCGATGCTTCTCATCATATGACTTCTGACCTTATTCTCTTATCTAGTATTACACATTTACTATCTCACTTTTCCTCTTTACACATGGCTGATGGCTCTCAGTTGGTCATCACTCAACCTGGTTTCATTATTTTCGCCACTTTGAGTCTTCCTTTTGTCTTACATGTTCCCTATCTTACTTTGCACCTTATATAAGTTAGTAGCCTTTGTGAGCATGGATTTATTGTTTCTTTTGACTCCCTCATATGTTTTGTGAATGATCCTCGTTCGGGCTAGTCGATTGGACGTGCTAATAGGAAGGGACGATTGTACCATCTAGAGTTTCTTCATCTTCCATCAACTCAATCTTTGTTCTAGTCATGCTGCTATAGTCACGTCTGCTGCCGACTTTTGGCAAAGACGCTTAGGTCATATTTCATATCCCCGTCTAAAAACTTTATTTCATAGTGGAGGTCTTGGACATGGTTCTTTCTCTCCTTTATTCGCATGTACGGGCTGTAAGTTGGCAAAACATATAGACCTACCTTTTCCTAAGAGTTTATCAAAATCTACTAGCGCTTTTGAATTAGTTCACTCTGACATATGGGGACCTGAGACCTGCTCCTATCCCATCTATGGCAGGTTTCTTTATTATGTTAGCTTTACTGATGATTATACTCGTTATACTTCGGTCTATCTCATGCGTTACCATTCCGATCTTCCTACCATTTATAGGACGTTTACAACTATGATTCATACTTAATTCATAGCTAGGATTAAAACTTTTCGTTCTGATTATGCTCGTGAGTATCTCTCCACTACCATGAGAACTACCTTGCAATCTCACAATATCATTTTTCAGTAGTCCTGTCCTTACACTCATGAACAGAATGGGGTAGATGAGCGCAAACATCGTCATATTCTTGAGACTGCTCGTGCTCTCTTATTATCTTCTTATGTTCCACAAATGTTCTGGACAGAGGCCATTCTTAAACCTCTATCAATCTTATCAATATCACACCTTCTTCTATTTTGTCTGGTCGAACATCTTATGAGAGTCTTTTTTCAAATCCTCCTGATTATAGCATACTTTGCACTTTTTGGTGTACTTGTTTTCTTCTTTTTTCTAAGATAGAACGTACAAAGTTGACAGCCCGATTAGCCAAGTGTGTATTATTTGACTTTAATTCCATGCACAAGGAATACCGTTACTATGATCCTTTGGCCCATCGTTTTCATATATCTCGCCATATCATATTTCTAAATGAATCTCCTTATTTTACTATCTCACCACCGGATGTCCATTTTTTGTACCATCCAGCTCCGTTGTCAATTGTTTCTATTGATCCTACTCCTTTTCATTCTCACCATGGTACAGATCCTCTATGATACCTCCATCGCTGCCACACGAGGATCCTCTACATATTCCACCAGCATCTACTATACCATCATCTCCACCATGTACGCCTCCACCACCACCACCTCTCCGTCAGTCACAACGTACTCATAAACCTCCTACTCGTTTTACTCCCGATTATTCTGGTCCATCGGACAAGTTTGGTTTTGCTACATTTGCCTCATATTCTCCACAGTTTTACTCTTTTCTTACCGCTATTTATATTACACGAGAGCCCACTTTCTATTAAGAGGCTATTCAGTACCCTGAGTGCCAGAAGGTCATGGCAGAGGAATTTCGAGCATTTCAGCAGACAAGTACTTGGGATATTGTTCCACTACCAGATGGGGTCTAGCTTGTTATTTGCAAGTGGGTTTTCAAGGTCAAGTATTGACTTGATGGATCCATTGAGCGACACAAGGCTCGTATTATTTCTCGTGGTTTTACACAGGAGCATGGGATTGACTATGATGATACATTTGCACCTGTTGCTCATATGACCATAGTTCGTACATTACTAGCTGTTGCTACTACTCGTTAGTGGCCATTCTATCAGATAGATATGAAGAGTGCCTTTCTTCGCAGTTCTTTATCAGAGATTGTCTATATGGAGCCCCCTCTAAGACTTTTTACTCCATCGGGTCATATGTGTTGCCTTTGTCGTGCTATATATGGTCTCAAACAAACTCCCTAAGCTTGGTTTGAGTATTTTTAGAGTGCTATATGAGAGACAGGTTTTCAGCAGTGTTGTTAGGATTATTCTTTGTTTGTGTGATCGTTATTGCAAGGGCAAGTTCTTCTTTTACTTTATATGGATGACATGATTTTGATTGGCGATAATTCAATAGGGATTGCAGCTACTCAGAGGTACCTTCATCAGCAGATTCAGATGAAAGACCTTGGCAATCTTCGATATTTTTTGGACTCGAGATTGTACAAGGCAAGAGAGGGATACTAGTTTCTCAACAGAAATATACTTTGGAGATTATTTTATCTGCTTGTCTATCAGATAGTCACATAGTTGATACTTCTTTAGAGCTTCATATGAAGCTTCATCCCACAGATGGTGAGCCTCGCATAGATCCTACTCACTACAGACGGCTAGTGGGTTAACTTGTGTATCTCTGTTTAACTAGGCCAGATATTTCTTATGTAGTTAGTATTGTTAGCCATTTTATTTCTCCGCCTCGCTCAGTTCACTATAGTTCCTTACTTTGAATTCTCCGATATCTTCAAGGCTGCATTACGCGTTCATTATTTATCTCTTCTACATCTGCTTTAGAGCTTCGAGCATTTTCGGACGCAGATTAGGCAGAAGATCCGACCACTAGACGATCTACTACAGGATTTTGTTTGTTTCTAGGAGATTCGTTGATCTCATGACGAAGCAAGAAAAAAGACGTTATTGTATGTTCTTCTACGAAGGCAGAGTACAGAGCTATGGCTGCCACCACTAGGGAGATCGTCCTTATACGCATACTACTCTCTGATATTGGTATTGCTCCTACAGGACCCAGGCCACTTTACTGTGACAACAAGAGTGCTATAAAGATTACAAATAATCTAGTTTTTATGAGAGGTCAAAGAATATTGAGATTTATTGTCACTTCGTCCATAAGAAAGTTTTGGCTGGCAATATTTCTTTACCACATGTGACATGTTGATCCGTTGACATATTTCTTTACAAAGTCATATCCCACACTGCGATTTCAGTTTCTTTTGAGCAAACTCATATTGTTTGATCCACCATGAGTTTAAAGGGGGGTGTTAAAAATAATTAGATTTAGGATTAGATTATTTTTTCTATATGGATATATATCTCCTCTTCTACTCCTATCAGGATATCTCCTCTTCTACTCCTATATGGATATGGATAGCTTCTCTCTCTCTCTCTCTCTCTCTCTCTCTCTCTATATATATATATATATATATATATATATATATATATATATATATATATATATATATATATATATATATATATATATTCGTAGTTGTATGACTTTTTATATCATCTATTAATAAAATTATTATTTTTTCTTCTTGATTTGTTTCATCTGTGATGAAATACGAAAGATGATACATGATGCCTTTAGAACTCCTTCAATCGGCCAAACAAACATTATGGGCGATGTTGAGTATCATCCACATATGGAAGGTCCTGTTGAAGAAACTAAGAAATTCTTTAATTTGATTAAGGAAGATGAGTGAGAGTTATACCCAGACTGTAAGAAGTATTCAACACTCTCGTTTCTTGTCCGATTGTTGCATATCAAGTGCCTTGGTGGATGGAGGGATAAATCCTTTATAATATTTCTTGCGCTATAAAAAGACGTATTCCTTGAGGGTGTGACATTGCCGAAGTCCTTTTACGAAGTACGAAAATTGCTTGCAAACTTAGGACTAGACTATAAGAAGATACATGCATGCCCAAATGATTGTACGTTATACTGGAATGAGACAAAACAAGGGGGTGAATGCAACAAGTGTCATACCCCAAGGTATAAATAATTAAAGGTATATTCAGATGTCGATGTTAATATAGATCAAAAAAATCCTGTGAAGGTGGTAAGATACTTCCCATTGATACTGAATTCATAGACTATATATTTGTCTTCAAAGACAACACCACAAATGAGATGGCATGCCGAGGAACACATTAATGATTGAAATTTAAGGCATCCTGTAGATTCTCTTATATGAAAAATATTTGATGAGAAATATGCAGATTTTGCCGAGAACCCACAAAATGTCAAGCTTGGCTTATCTAATGGCGGGTTTAACCCATTTAGGAGCATAAGTATTGCACATAGCACATGGACAGTAATTTTAATACCATATAATTTGCCACCATGGTTATGTATGAAACAACCATCTATGATATTATCGATAATAATCAACGGCCTTATGTGCCTGGAAATGACATTGATGTTTATTTGCATCCTCTAATTTATGAGATGAAGAAATTGTTGGTTGGGGTAGACACTTATGATGCATTTAGTAATAAGATGTTCAAAATACGTGCATCACTGCTATGGACAATAAGTAATTTTTTTGCATAGCAATTTTGTCGGGATGGAGCACAAAAGGTAAATTGGCATGCCCTTATTATCATAAATACATTCATTTTTGTCGCCTGCCCAACAGAGGTAAGTAGTGCTATATGGGCCATTGTCGATGGCTATTGGAAGGGTATAAATTTTGCATAGATAAAGTCTCTTTTGATGGTACAATAGAGTTGGATACAAAGCCCAGTCACTATCAGGAGATGAAATGTACGCCAAAATAAAAGGCTTCAATAATTGGTTTGGGAAAGATCCAGAGTCGGAACGTAAGAGAAGAAGGACGGTTAAAGGAGATGGGTCCCTAACCTATAAATGGAAGAAACGATGTACATTTTTGAGTTAGATTATTAGAAGGACAATTTGCTTCATCACAATCTTGACATAATGCATAATGAAAAGAATGAGTATGAGAATATGCTTTGGACTATATTACATGTTGATGGAAAGGGAAAGGATAATTTAAATGCTCATAGAGATCAAAAAGAAATCGATACCATAAGCCATTGCATCCTCAAAAAACGGACAAACAAAAAATATTATTTGCCACCCGCTTGTTTCATGTTGGATAATAAAGATAAAGATTTAGTATGTAAAATGTTGAAGGAGGTAAAAGTCTCGGATGGTTATTCTTCGATCATATCACGTCGTGTTAATCTTAAACAATGTACTATATCAGGACTTAAGAGCTATGAAAACCATATCTTGATGCAAGAGCTTCTTTCTATTTCTCTAAGAAATATTTTGCCTAAGAATGTGCTTAGACCGTTGATTGAACTCAGTAACTATTTTATGAGTATGTACTCAAAAGTAATGAATGTAAATAATTTGGAACATTTTTAGTCTTGCATTGAGCTCATGCTCTGCCATCTTGAGGGAATATTTTCTCCTGCATTTTTTGACGTTATGGAGCATTTGGATATTTATTTAGGAGAAGAAGTGATAATAGACCCAAAGTTTTTGGAAAATATTAGAAAAACTAGACTCAACATTTTTGGAAAATGTTGGAAACACATAATAACGTTTTATCAAACGTTGGAAATCAGATATGTTTCTCGACATTTTTTCTAAAATCGTTGGACATTGATTACCCATTTTGATTAATTACTAACGTTTATCAAACATTGCTGCAAATATCGGCTTAACCCTATACCAATGTTTATTAGAACTGTCAAAAATTCCCGACTATGGCAACATCGACGTTTGCAAAAAATGTTGGACAAACGTCGGCTAAACCTATGCCAACATTTTTTTACAGTTTTTCCGACGTTTATAAAAGGTTGGGAAAACATAATTTTCTCGATGATCTAAAGAGTACCTAATACTTAGACTTTGGACATCATAGTAGTTTAAAGGTAGCCCATTATTAAGGAAATATAAAATCTCCTCCTCAGAAATAACCTCACCGAGGGAGGGTACATTAGGTTGTGTACTTATATACACTTGAAGTGCATTATCTTCTTTAATCTCACCCACTGATTGACATACAAGATATTGATCTGGGGCTGGATTGTTATAGCGATGAAGGTCCAAGAACTTCGGTATTGTTTTCTTCGAGAGATTAATTTTAGCGGAATCTCCTTTTTTTCTTTCCCGGGATGTTCTTCAGAGATTAATCACAAGAGGCTCTGGGGTGTTGTAATTTTTCTTACGGATGTCTACCATAAGAGGAGCATGAGTGTTATTAACATGACCCTTTACGCAAATCTTCAGAGGTCCCTCTGAAGCTGAATCTTTCTCTGCTTTATTATCAGCATCATTGGCTTCTTCTTCTCGGTGTGTTTGTTTGTACAACACCAAATATGAGTAGTAAGCCTCTACACCCTTGAACATGTCAACATCAGAAAATTTGATTCTGACTAGCCTATCACTGTCAACGTATTTGAAGCATTGATGTAGAGTTAATGGCACAATCATGTGCTCGTGTATCTATGAAAATTCTAACAAGACATTGTAAGATACGTCAACGTCGATAACATAGCAACATACCTCAGTCTGTATATCGCCTATATGGTATTTCAGTTGAATATTTTCTAAGGGATGGCTCTTCCTGGCGTTAAAGCCATAAATAGTTGTGTTGGTTGCAAACAATCAATGCATAGGAATCCCCATGATCTAAAGTAGACTCCTCAAAATTATATTCAGTGATAAACCAGGATCAATGTGCATACGATCCACTTTGATGGAACTAATGTATCCAGTATAGTACAAAGGTCTATCATAATGGTGTTGTTCTTCAATAACATTCCTCGTGAGAGAAGGTAATGTTAGAAATTTTCTCTACCACGCTATGTCAATGGGGACATGCAGGAGGATCTTCAACAGACTACTTGATTTAAATTAAATAGGAGTTGACATGTTGTAAATTTTTACTTAGAGCATCATGGATTTCTTTGGAGAGACGAAGAAGCTCAAAGATTGACAACCTGACAGGGGTGTTGGCAAGCTGTGCCAACATGTCAAAGTTGTAGGATATATCCAACCCTGCTGTAGAGTTCTTCTTTGGTGACTTGTCAAAATGAGTCTCCTTCTGCTTTGACTTATTTGTCGTTATAGGCTTAAATGGACCTGCTTCAAGTACTACAAGAGTAGCATGTACAAAGTTGCATGTAGAGCATCCTCTTGAACCTGGTCTTAGGCCCGTAAGTAGGATTTACTAAACCGAGTATCGCTAGATAAGACTTTGTCGGTGGTGGCCAGAAGAACCATGTGACATATTCTGTGGTTCTTCACAACACGAATTTTCTTCCTCTGGGAGTTAGTTTTTTTCCATGTCTGGAAGAAAGTCCGGATGAACCAACATAATTTACTGTGCGGTGTTGTGACCGGTGCTAACCCTTCGGCTTAATTTTGGGTCAGTGGGAGATTAATGATCTCCAATATCGCCTTAGAGATAGGGATTGAAGGAGAAACAATAGTCACTCTAGAGGGAGGGGGTGAATAAAGTGTGTCTGACACTAATATAATAAAAAATGGTAACTACCAACTTATAAAACTGCTATAATAAGTAAGACTAAGATCAGAGTAGTAGCAGAGTATAAGTAAAGTAAAGTGGACAGAGTTTAGAAATCAAACGTAACCACTGAAATTTTATTATGGTTTCCCTTGTGGAGGACTAGTCCAGGCCCACTATTTATGAGATAGTGTACACATATGCTTTTGATCCGAACGAAAGGCCAACTTCTTACAATACCATGAGCTTTGATCCGAAAGACTCGCTGACTTCTTACAACCAAGAGCTTTGATACAAAGTGCTCGCCAACTTCTGACTTGTGAAAACAAACTCAAATTTTTAAGCTTGTTACAACTCGAACAGACTTCTAACCGAGATCACACTTGGCACAAGAAGTCTAGGAGTTGATCTTGGGAATAGTAAAGTTTAATGCTCAGAATAAAGTAGCTTTAAAAGTAATAGATAAATAAAATAAAAGAATTCAACATCTATTTATAGGATTTTTTAGGACTAAGTTCTGGCAGAGTACTCAGATTTCCACGTTCATAATTTTAAACGATAGAGCCTGGTCATCCGGAAGATTGAGTCAAATCAAGAAACTACCCTACCCGAGTTTGGCTCGAACTTGGTTGGTCTGTTTCCATAATGTTGTGTCCAGGTTTGGGATGGGTTTTGGATTGATTCTGGTTTAGGCTCATTTAAATAGACTAGGTTCTCATTTAGATTGGTTTGAGCTCCCTAGTGCCAACTACGAACGTGATATAGATTTTTCCTATAAAATAAAAAAGAAAATACAGAATAAAATATAAAATTTAGTAGCAACTTAATGATGCCAAACTCTGATATTTTAGAAGACTTGAAGATACATTTTTTTTAACGACAGTTGTCCGATGATAAAAAGATCTAAAAATATGAATACCTTTCGGGGGCTTCGCCCCCGAACCACCACGAGGGGCGCTGCCCCATCGACTCCCATCCGCTAACCGAATAGCAAAATCCTCGAATGTGAGGCCCCAAAGATGTCGTAGGCGATTCAGAGAAATCTTCTTATTTAACGTCATCTTGGGCTCATTATCATTTATTTATTGCATGTGTCTACTATGTTTGATAATAAACGTAAGATATGAAACCAGGTTTATAAAAAACCCTTTCTTAGGTTTACAAACAAGAAGTACTATTAATCCTATACGAGGATGTTAAGTACAAATTTTAATCTGGGTAAATATTGCTATAGGAGTCTGATCCGCGGTCGATCACTTTGTCCCTTGGACCACACAATGATGAAGAAGTGTTGTAGAAGAAATAGGAGCTTCAAAGGTTGCAAAAAAGGTTGAACTCTCGTTGTCGAAGACTTTGACCTCTATTCTCTGATCTTTTGACCTTTTCTCTCTCAATTCTCTAAGTTTTCGACTCTGAATTCGACCTTTACCTCTGTCACCAAAGGTCTCTATTTATGGGATTTTTAGTGACAATAACCGTCCAATCGGCGTAGAAGCCGGATAGTGGAGAGTATGACACTTTTTACGCGGCGGTTACAATAACTGCCACCCACGTATAAATGGTCTTCTGAATGAGCGTGTGATGCGTGTTCCATTAATAGGTAATGCGTATAACTGCTACGAAGATCACGGCATGCAAGCCACGTAGGTAACTGCCACTCGCGTAGAAAAGGTTGGCGTAGAAGCCAATAACTGTCACCATGGCGTAGAAACCAAATATTTGTCAAACTGGCGTAGAAGCCAAATAGGCGTAGAAGCCCCGTAGGCGTAGAAGCCTGAGTTGGCGTATTCTGAGGAGATAGCGTACAGCGTGCTCCTATAGCTGAAAATAGCCAGGTTGGCATATTTCAAGGAGATAGCGTACAGCGTGCTCCTATAGATGAAAATAGCCAGGTTGACGTATTTCAAGGAGATAGCGTACAGCGTGCTCCTATAGCTGAAAATAGCCAGGTTGGCGTATTTCAAGGAGATAGCGTACAGCGTGCTCCTATAGCTAAAAATAGCCAGGTGGCGTAATATGCAGGAGTGCTGATGTGGACGTATTAGCCATAATTATGGCTCACCCAGTCTTTGAAAATAGCACCAAATCCTGTGCATTAAATGCAGAGATCTGCCCCCATCCTGCGCATTAACTGCAGAGACATGCCTCGAGCTCTGTGCGAAGAGCATCTTTTGACGTGGCAGTTCGTTTTGTCTTCTGCTGAGCATAAAAGCTCATGTCTGCCTGTGTAAAATTAGGCAGCGTATTCCCTTGTATGCATAAAAGCAGTTTGTATCAGGGCAACGTCACTAAACGACGATTTTGGGTCTCTGTGCCGCACCATCATTACAGCCGTCGTCTGGATATTTATTCAGTACTCTTTGTCAGGAGTCAGGAGTCAGGTTCACTGTATGATCTGACAGATTCATTCGAGTAATTCGAAGCGTTCCTCGTACACTTCCATGCTGCATTAAAAGCAGATGAGTTTTACGTCCTAAAGGCGATGTGACAACCTTTTTACGCTGAAGTAACACTGTATTACGCGGGTTGTCCTGAAGCTTTATATTTTACGCTGTACTAGCGATGAAGCTTTGTTTGTACGCCGATGGATCTGAAGTCAAGTTTTATGCCACATAGCACTGAAATGTTGCGTATTAACTCTGCAGCATATTTTTCATGCTTCTACAAGACCCCCTTCAAAGTTTTCAAATTCCTCGTAATTTGAAACAGTTTGAATGAAGCATGAAACGGTCAAGTCTGACTCGTTCCTCGAGGCTGATTTTTTGGCAAATTTTTGGGGATTTATTGGGATTTGGTGTGTTCTCTTTTGCCTATAAAAAGGTGAATGGGTTAACCTGTTTTTCCCACATTTCCTCCACCATACCGAGATGATTGCCGGAGTTCGTCGGGTAGACTTGGGAAAGAAGAAGATCATGTTCTTCCAGCATGTAAGGAGCCGTAAAAAGAGGCATCTTCGAGCAAATATCCTCTGCAATGATGGATCATGGAAGGATATCATAGCTTCCTTTGCTCGGGATAATCAGTAATTTTATATGGCGATTCGTCCAGGAGAGAGGAAGGGTCACATTCGACCACACAGCTTGCAAGCTGTATTTTCTCCCGTCGTTTCGTGGACGAAGGCAGATCAACTGCCTTGTCTTGCAGTATTGAGTTGGGTTTAAATACCTCAACTCAATCTGTCATGGCATATGGAGGATGGGTTTGTGTAGAACATGCCCAGTTTTGTATCCTGGTGCCATTGATCATTTTCTTGTTTGTCGGTTGCAGAAATTGACTAACTGCTGAAGAAGACGGATAAAGATCACCACCAATACAAGAACCTGGCAGAACAGATTCTGGGCGTGATCTTTAAATGAGGATAAGAAATCCTTTGTAGACGGGATTTCCCTCATATGTAATCATGATTAATTAAAATTGTCTTCTTTTACGCATCTGATAATCTTCCATATGTTGCTGTTATGAAGTCTGAATATGTGTAGCTTCGACACGTCTGAATAACTTTACGTCGTCTCTGAATAAAAGATTGTTTGATCTCGTCCAATCTTTTACGCGTAACTGAGGGTGCGTAGAAAGCTGCTTAGCACTTAAGTCGAATATCCGAACTGTCATGCTGTTTTGAATGATAAGTCGCATAAAATGTCTGAACTGTCAATTCTCTGATAAGAAGAATTTCTGTTCAGACCTTCTCTTCACGAATGGTTTTTCGAACGTCCTTTGAAGTAGAGCAAGAAACTGCCCATGTTTGAACTGTAGAGAAAGTATTCATACTGGATTTTGGATGAGCTTACAATCGACCCAAGAAAAAGAGTCACTTTTAATGTTGAACTCTGTACTTGGAATATTTTGTGGCCATGACGGAGCATCTTCTGAGGAAACCCTTGTACTTGGCCGTCTTGAGGATTAGTTCAGATACACGTGTACTCTGGCTTGCGTATTTTGAGATATACGGGGAGTCAGAGATCTGTAATGTAGATGAGCATAAAATCGTAAGTTTGTAGCCTCTCGAGCGTAAAAGCTGCTGAGCAGGAGAGCATCCGGGCGTAAAACTGTAGATTTGTAGCTTCTGAAAAGAAAACTTCCGAACGTGAAGTTGTAGATTTGTCGCCTCCGAGCTTAGAAAAGCTTCTGAGCATAAAAGCATCCGGGCGTGAATCATAGATTTGTAACCTCTGAACGTAAAGTCGTAGATTTGTAACCTCTCGAGCGTAAAATCTACCGAGCGTAAAAGCATCCGGGTGTAAAATCATAGGCTTATAGTCTCTGGGTGTGAAATCATAGACTTGTAGCCTCTTCTAAGCTTGAAATCATAGATTTGTAGTCTCTTGAACGTAAAGTCATAGGTTTGTAGCCTCTCGAGCGTAAAAGCTACCGAGCATAAAAGCATCAGGGCGTAAAACCATAGACTTATAGCCTTTGAGCATAAATCCGTAGATTGGTAGCTGCTGAGCGTAAAAAGCTCCTTGGCGTAAAATCATGAATCTGCTCTGCACGAAAACTTTTTTTAAAATTCGCTGACTGTCCGCCTTCCCTGAGTAGTAGGCTGACGTGGTCTCCAATCATAACAGGATATTAAATATCGGACTTGGTTAGGGATTCGAGGAGTCCATTTGAACTTTATATATACCCCAAGGCCTTCAGATAAAAAACTCTTCACCTGTCTTTTGCAAAAGAAAACCCTTCGTCTCTTCAAGCATTTTCTTTCGAGCATTCTCTGAGCATTCTGAGTCTTCAGAAATGGCACCGAAACCGATCTCTTCTTCTAAGGGAAAGAAGGTTGTCTCTTCTTCTCGCTCCATCGCCCAAGCAAGGACGAATCCCATCGGGCACGGCGAACCTCGCTCTGAGCAAAATGTCCCACCATCAATCTGTGCATCGGGTGTCTTAGGTAAAGCTTTTGGGACGACAAGACCGAAGAAAACCCTTCGCACACGTTGTACGTGAACGCGCTAGGTCATTTTCTGTGCTGGTAGTCTCTTCGAAGAAGATGATGCACAGAGATGTTTTATCTTTTACGTCCACATTCCTAATGTGTCAGCGTAGAAACTCCATATTTTCACAGTCTGGCGTAAAAGCTTCGACTGTCAAAATTTGGCGTATAATATAAATTTTGGGTGTTACGCTCGGGATGAGAATTCCGGCGTAATAACTCAAAGTTTGGCAGTCTGGCATAAAATACAGACTGTATACTGCCAACTTTGAATTTTACGCCTTGGAGATATGTTCCAGCGTAAAAACTCAAGTTTTCACAGTCTTGGCATAAAAGCACAGACTGTTGATTTTTAGCGTAATCCGCAAGATTGTAATGTCTAGTATATAAACTGACTTGTTCTTCTTGCATTTTGTAGTGGACTTGCAGATACCTCTGTTGGCTGATGTGATGGGTTCAGCTGCTGGGATGCTGAACTCCCATTACCTGGAGGATTTGTCCCATGTGACATTTCCTATTTCTGGACCCCAGTATCCTGAAGGGAGGGGAATCCTGATATTATCTCAAGGAGAGCGAATGTTGTTGAGAATGATCAACGGAGAGCCCCTGACATATATAGATGGGGCAACATATATAAAACCGACTTTCCTCTTCGGGGATATGATTGACAAATAATCCCAAACGAAGCCCAAGAAAGAAAACTAGGTTTTTCCTGCCGGGGGTCTGGTCCTGTATCTGCCCAAGATGCCGAGAGATTACCCTATCTCGGCATTCTACCATGCCACTCATCTGAGGAGGATGTCGTGGACTCTGACTCCCAATCTTCACGGCCAGCCAGGGAAGATATTTTACCAGAAAGGATCCGACCGAGGGTCATTTGTGAGCCGCCCTTCTAGTCATGTCATACCTTTTAGGGGATTGTTTCTGGGCATTGTCCCGAGTGAGGACACTGCGTTATTCCAGCCAGTCCAATTATCGACTTTCTGCAATGAATTCATGGAGCATAGAGGAGTATACCCCAAGGTTAATCCTCGGACCAATGGATGGCTTGCCCCTACCAATCTTCGATGGGGTCGTTTAGCTGCATGGGCCCTGAAGAACTTTCAGACGGAGCTGGAGAGCATTGGTATGTATGAAGCTGTGGAGGCTACCAGTGTTGGGTTACCTCTCAACCCCTGCCTATTTTTGGCTTTGATGGAGCGGTATATTTCGCTCACGGGGACTTTCGCCACTCCACTGGGGGAGTTGGGATTGGCCCTTCATGAAATGGCAGAGATTTTAAGACTGACAATGGGAGATAATCCTTATGAAGAGTATGTTCCCACAAACCGGGAACTGGGTGATACAGACCCTCGGGTAGTGGCGGTATACCAGGAGCTGATGTGCCACTATTTAGCATGTACCGCCTTTTATAAGGAGCCCTCTGATTTGGCTCATACCAATAAATGGGCGTCCTACCTCTTTTTCCATCAGGCAAGAGATGCCAAGCCAGACAAAGTCATGGATAGCAGGGATAGGCCTTTGAGCTTTCTGAGCGTACTGAGCGCTCAAGTAGTCGATGACCTTATTGAAGACTCTGGGGCTTCAGATCAAATTATCGACGAAGGGATAGGAAAATATCCTGCAGGCACTAAAGTCTACAATTATTTGAGGCATTGTCGCAGGCCTTTGTCCAAGGAAGTTCAACTGGCTGGCTTCCTCTCCATATGGTTGCGCCGACTGGTAGTACCCGGCATTGCATCTGCGGATCGTATTCACCGTAACACCTTATGGCCCGCGGTGCGATTGGTGTTTGGGACGAGACTAGGCTTGCTCCCTGCCATGGTATGCCGGATACAAGCTGGCCTGAGGGCCATGACGGACGGGCTGCTTGCAGACGAAACTCGTCGTGAGAGCTTTCCCAGGGTAGAATTGCCATACCTGTATCTGATGGGATGGTTAATTCTTCATAACCCCAGAGTGATATCTCCCTGCTCTGCTAGTAGTTCGGGGAATAATTTTTTGTTGAATTACAAGAATTCCACCTGGAACGTGACCACAGTTTTAGACTGTCGGCGCACGTTAAATTTTGCTCACAGCTGGAAG
Source organism: Iris macrosiphon (assembly GCA_036927795.1). NCBI lineage: Eukaryota > Viridiplantae > Streptophyta > Magnoliopsida > Asparagales > Iridaceae > Iris > Iris macrosiphon. The sequence continues at coordinate 38,685,973 of JAYESA010000002.1, forward strand.
CTTTTCTACACCGTCCCCACTGTATATCTCAATCAACAGGGGACGCGACTTCAGGATTTTGGTGAAGGAAAGACCATTCTTTCTCCTGAGACTTTTTATTGGTTGGTCTGCATTAGACGTTCCTATTTATTGTATAGAAGTGAAGATCACTGCTTCTTGGAGCCCTATCTGCCTAGTCGGTTCGCCAGGCAGTTCGGATATGACCAGTTGCACGTGGGCAACGCCATCACCAGCTTCAAGTCCAGAGGTAGACTTATTGACGGAGCAAGAGGATGGCGATACTTCATAATGGGTTGTACTGGAGCAGCCTTTACTATACCAGCGACTTCTCTCTCCATAGAGTTGCGTATCCTCCATTCGTACGCCCAGTTTTATGTGGCTACCAATACTTTCCATCACGATTTTGATATGCGTGGAAGTTTTAGGATGCCTTCTTCTAAGTCCACGGGGAGAGAGGAACTCCCATCAGTTTCCTCTGACGAGGGTGAAGACTCTGTCAATCCAGATGAGCTTTTGCTGGCAGTACCAAGAGGCGTAATACCTCCGCCTGCAGAGCCTCTGGTTATCCCTGGAAAGCGAAAGGCCCCTGTTCTGCAGGAGTCTTCCCCTCGCAAAAAGAAGAAGACAGTTGAATGTCCTGTCAGGATCTCCAGTCATGAGGCTCCTAGGAGTGAGCCTGCTGTTTCCCCTGTTGGCGACGATCCTTTGATCAGAGGTCCCTCGCCTATTAGAGAGGGAACCTCCACAATTTTGGCTGTCAATACCGGAGAATCTTTGCTCGAGGCTACAGTTACTGCCACCGCTTCGGGTAGTGGTACGAGACCACCTCCGGGACCAAGCCCAATAAGAATATCTTTATCCAGACCAGCGACGGGAGAGACCCCTGCTACGTCTGTAAGTATACCCAGCGAGATTCCACTCGATGAACCTCGATTGGATCTCGGTGAAGACCTGGGTGAAGACCTGGAAGAGTATCTGCCAGTATCCGTTGGCACACCCCCGTCTCCAGGTATGACAGCTCGCTTAGCATCATTAAGGCATGATTTAGCTGTACTGGCTGCAGACGCGACATATATACCATCGGCCATGGGTAAATGTCGTCTTTACGCCTCTTTTAGAAAAATTAACATCATGTTGATATTAAATTTCTCTTGTCTTCTTTTCAGGGGAGGACCTCTACGGGGAGGGCAGCGTCGACACAACTTTTGGCTTCGTTGCAGCTACTGCCGCTGATGATACGGAGGTGCCTAATTTTGAAGGGGAAACCTTTTCGGGTGTCGGCTCGCCCGAAACGGTTACGATATCTCGAGAGGAGGATGAGCCTGTCATTACGACTATGCCTCCTCCGAGTATTCCAGCTACTTCGGCCGTTGTCGGTGCCTCTACCTTTGTCGCGCCCTCTACTGAAGCGACGACTGTGACAATACCTTCTGTAGCCGTTTCTGGAAGGGGATTCTCCGATATTGTGGCCACTTCCAGCGTCCAATCTGGTTTTGCCATATTGATTGAGCAGTATACTAGCATTTTCTATACTACTTTGAAAATGCTGATATCAATGGTGCTGGAGAAGAATTTAGGCTTCGAGGCTCTGAGGAGGTCTTCCCAGTTTGCGATAGCATCGATCAGAGATTTCAACGACATTGAGAGAGATGATGCATTGGAGCAGATAGTTAATGGTTTGGAACAACCCATTAATAATTATTTGCAACTATCCCAGGGCAACATCGACGGTCTCGTTCAAGCTAGATATGACTCCTTAACTGCAGAGTTTGCTGGGCAGCTGGAATCTCTGAATAAATCTGTCCAGGAACAGCAGCAGGAGATGGATCAGGAGCGTGCCGTATTGGGGTATGTCATCCCCCAGTTGGCTCAGTGCGAGGTCGATTATGCAGCAGACGCAGCGAGGGTCCGCGAATTGGAAGATGAACTCGCTCAGGCAAAGGAGAAGGCTCATTCTTCATCGGCAGCTCGCGATGTGTTGAAGGATCGAATGGAAGCAGCTCAGCAGAACCTGACGCATGTGGGTGTCATCCACGCAGGTTTTATACATGCTCGATCCGAGCTATCTGCTTTGAACAATGAGGCTGTAAGGTTGGAGCGGGCTCGCGCCGACGTTTTGAGCTCCAAGGATGAGAGGATGGTCGCTCTGGCACAACAGATTCGCGACTTAACTGCTCCTCCCCAATGATGTACCTTTTTGCTTTTCTATGTAATTTACTCTTTCTGGGAATAATAAAGAGACTTTATCTGACTTTGGTGGATCCATCATTTTGGAATATAAATGATAGGGATAGGGTGGAAGTGATATCAGAGGTAATATGGACGTGATATACTTCCGGTAGCTTCAGCTGGACATATCTATTCAGAGGTTATATGGACATGATAGAATATGCTCCAACTAAAATTTGTACACAAAACACTATCAGAGGTAATATAGACGTGATAGGTTTTGAAGTTCCAAATTAGTTAAACATATCTATTCAGAGGTTATATGGACATGATAGAATATGATCCAACTATTTCTTTGGATGAAGTTTTGTCAGAATGAGATCTTCACTATATTCCTTTTGGGCAAAGGAGGTTAAGCATAGTACCTCTTCAGGAATTTGCCGTTGATAGAAGCCATTAACAAATCTCTATTAGGCTTGGCTAATCTGTAAGCGCCGTTTGAGAACGTCGTCTCGATCACGTAAGGGCCTTCCCATTTGGGTTGGAATTTACCCTTACTCTTGTGAGTAATGATCATTGGCCTTTTCATAGCTAAGACTAGCTCGCCAACTTTGAACACCCTTTCCTTCACTCTTTGATTAAAAGCTCTAGAAATACGGGCCTGATAGAACGTGATGCGTTGTTGAGCTTGAAGACGTCCCTCGTCTAATCCTTCTAGCTCTTGCAGTCTTAATAATTCATTCTTTTCCTGAGTCAACTCATTAGCTACTGCTATTCTGAGTGACAGAATTTGGACTTCAATGGGGAGAACTGCTTCACTCCCGTAGACCAATAAGAATGGGGTACAACCCGTTGGTACTCGTACCGTTGTGCGGTATGCCCAGAGGTATTCTCCCAGCTTCTCATTCCAATCTCTTTTGTTCGAAGAAGCGAACTTCTTCAAGAGTTTGATAATGGTTTTGTTGAAGGCTTCTGCCAAACCATTAGCAGCCGGATTGTATGCCGTAGAGGCCATATTTTGTATCCTATTCTTATCGCAAAATCGGTGAAACGCTTGGCTGATGAATTGAGGCCCGTTGTCATGAATTATCCTTCGGGGAATCCTAAAACGATAAATGACATGATGCTTGATAAAGCTGATCACGTTGGATGTCTTTACCTCAGCAAGGGGGATCGCCTCTGCCCATTTGGAGAAATAATCCGTGATGGCCAGTATGAACCGATGACCTCTGGAAGAAGACGGGTGAATAGGACCGATGATATCCATACCCCATGCTTCAAAAGTCCAAGATGCCACTGTAGGATGTAAATGTTCAGGCGGTTGATGTATAAAATCTGCATGGACCTGGCAGGCTTTGCATTGTCTTGCATATTTTATTGCATCTGTGATCATAGTAGGCCAGTAATAACCCATCCTCCTGATGCGATCCTGTAGCTTAGGACCGGGTTGATGTGCTCCACATACGCCATCGTGAGCTTCACGGGTTACACGTTTTGCATCATTGTCAGAGAGACATCATAGTAATAGTCCATCGTATGTTCGACGATATAGACTTTGTGAGGAAGCGTCAAAGTAGAAGCGTAATGATATTCTTTTCACCGATACTGCTTCTTTGGGATCCTCTGGTAAGATTCCATATGCCACGAAATCTATAAAGGGACTTCTCCAGTCTCTCTTGGGAGGATCTGTGTTCACAGCGTAGCTGCGTTCTATATGAAAGTTGTTTTTCACACAGAATAAGTCTCTGTTAAGAAGGATCACCGAATTCTGCCTTCTTATAGGAGTAGCTAAATCTGCAGCTAGGATAGTCAGGGCATCAGCTTCCAGATTCTGAGACCGAGGTACATGCTCTAGGAAGAACCCTTTGAAAGACATGGCTATCTCGATCGTTGCTTGGTGATAAGGGATGAGGTCTGGGTTACGGACTTCATATATTCCTCTGACCTGATTGACGATCAGCTGGGAATCACCAAAAGCTTCTAGATATTCGACCTCCAATTCCTTAGCGACTTGAAGCCCGATGAGTAGTGCATTATATTCTGCCACGTTATTCGAGCAGGGCTCGCTAAGAGAATAAGCTCGATAGATGACGAGTTTGTCGGGAGTGACCAGAATAATTCCTACTCCTGAAATCACGTTTCCTTTGGGACCAGTCCGAGAGGCGCCATCAAAGAATAACTGCCATGTATCATCTTCCATTGCCGAATTGCATTCTGCAACTTCGTCGGGAATATCCTCGTATAATTTGGAGGTTTCAGGAATCGGATAAGCAGCTAGGAAATCAGCCAATGCTTGGCCTTTGATGGACTTCTGAGGGACGTACACCATATCATACGGTGTTAATAACATCGCCTAAGTCGCGAGTCGGGAATTGAGGACACTTGGCTTGCTCATCAATACCTGAAGAGGATTGATTCTGGAGATGATGTGAATAGTTTGGCCTATGACGTAATGTCGCATCTTCTGAATAGCAAACATTAGGGCCAAGCATTCTTTTTTCCACTGGATTGTACCGGTGTTCAGCTCCGACCATCATCCTGCTTAAGTAATAGATAGCCTGTTCATGACCTTCATCGTTTTTCTGTGCGAGAAGAGCTCCCAAAGAATGATCCATTGCTCGAACATACAACAAAAATGGTCTTCCTATGACGGGAGGCATCAGAACTGGAGGATTAGTGAGGTAACGTTTGATATCATTAAACGCTTGCTGACAGGCCTCGTCCTATACGAAGGATACACCTTTCTTCATAAGACGAGAAAAAGGCTGACATCTTCCTGAGAGATTGGATATGAATCTCCATATATAAGCCAGACGACCTTGAAATCCCCTGAGTTCTCTCAGATTGCGAGGTGGTCGCATTTCTAAGATGGCCTTAACTTTATCAGGGTCTACTTGAATGCCTTTAGCGGTAATGACAAATCCCAGGAATTTGCCACTGGATACACCAAGAAAGGACTTTGTGGGGTTCATTTTGAGTTGATGTTGGCGCATCAGCTCGAATACTGTCTTCAAGTCTTGGGTGTGATTAGCCTTTAGGTGGCTTTTGACAGCGATGTCATCTACATAACACTCCACTGTTTTGCGTACATGCTCGTGGAATATGTTACTCATGGCTCGCTGATATGTAGCCCCGGCATTCTTTAACCCAAAGGGCATGACTGTGTAGCAGTATACCCCCAGTTGTGTACGGAAGGCAGTATGATTTTCGTCTTCAGGATCCATCTTGATCTGATTGTACCCTGAAAATCCGTCCATAAAAGACATGCGTTCAAAACCGCAGGTATTGTCGATCATGACATCTGTAATGGGAAGAGGAAATTCATCCTTGGGACAGGCCGCATTCAGATCTCGGTAATCGATGCAGACACGTACTTTCCCAGTTTTCTTCATGACAGGGACAACATTGGCGACCCAGTCTGGATGTTGTTCTTCCCGGATGAAGTCGTAGGCTATCAACTTCTTGATTTCAGCTTCAATGGCGTCCATCATATCCGGACCGAACCGGCATTTATGTTGCTTTACAGGCTTCGAATTGGGCAATATGTTGAGTTTATGAGTAGCCACTTTTGGATCAAGACCTGGCATATCCTCATAACTCCACGCAAAGACGTCGATATATTCTTTTATCAGCTGGATCATCTCTTCCCTTTCTGCTGAGGAAAGATTATTGCTGATAAATATCGGCTTCGATGAGGCTTCATCCCCTACGTCAATTTGGATAATTTTATCTTCAGTGGGCGGTTCTCTCTGCTCGAACCAGAGTTCCCATTATATATCTATTTGCTGAGCCCAAGAGTCATTCTCAAACGGTTCAGATTCCTGTTTGTCTGCTTCGAGGGAATCTGCCAATACCGTATTTGATGACAATGTTCGTTTGAGAGCATCAGATGAGCCGGAGGACGACGAACTATCTTGAGAAGAGGAACATATATCCTCATTTGACTCAGAAGTTGCAAGAGAGGTGGTATACCCTAACCCGAAACAAGTTCGTTGACCATAGGGATCACCGTGCAACGGCATTCGCCTGCCTTTCCCGTAGTTGAGACCTGGTTCCAGCTTCAAGTCATAACCCATACTTTGCATAATCTTCAAAGCTTGCGGGCTATATCTATGAACCTATATTTTCCTATCATCGTCGACGGGAGAATCTTCTTGTATGGTCGGTTTATTGCGCCTGCGACCGAAGACTATTGGACGCTGACTGCTGCGAGTAGGCGAAACAATGAAGATAGAATCCTCATGTGGCCCATATGTCGTGATGACATTAGATTGTGACGCTACTTCCCATATATACGGATGATAGGAATCTATAGCTTTCAAGAATTTTTGTGCTATAGTTTCTATATCATTATGGGGTTCCTGATTTGGAACTTGAGCGTCAATGTACTGGAAAAGAGGATCTTTATTATCATCAAAAACCACGTTCCTGGTTATATTTACATCAGCCGGCTGCTTGCTGCTCCGAAGTTTGATGACCAAGGGTGGAGGCTTCTGGTTCAAAGTGATCACTAGAGGATCACTTTCTTTTCCTGACCTGGTTTTGTTCAGGTGGATAGCCATGGGTTCCATGACTTTCGGACGAGTAGTTCGCCCTTTCACCTTGATTGACAGAGGTTGTTTGACAGAGGGTTCTTCTTGCTCCCGGTGGGATTCCTCTTCTGTCTTGCCTGACACCTCCTCTATGTAGTTTTAAGTGTACAACATGTCATCGGAGTAGTAGAATTCTACTCCTTTAAACGGGTTAAGGTCAGCAAACTCCGTTTGTACTGTTCCTTGGGTATGTACATATTTAAAGCATTGATGTAGAGTTGAAGGAACGATATTATGGTCGTGGATCTATGGTCTGCCCAGCAGAATGTTGTAGGATACCTCTGAATCAATGCCATAGCATGTAGCCACTGATCTGAGATTGCCAATCTGGATCCTCAGACGAATTTTCCCCAACGACTTACTTTTTCTGGTGTTGAAACCCACGATTGTAGTGGTGGTGTAAGCCAATTCGCTGGTAGGAATCCTCAACGGTCTGAGCAGACTGTGAGGAATGATGTTGATCGATGATCCCGGATCTATGTGAATCCGGTCGACCTCCATGGAACCGACGTATCCGGTGTAATAGAGGGGTCTGTCATGCTTGTTGTGTTTCAACAGCATGTCATCTTGGGTGAAAGTGATATTCGGAACCACCTCCATCACACTATGGCATTGAGAACATGCCACTGGTTCTTCGTTTGGGGACTTGAGCTGGGTCAAGTATGCATCCGCCTGCATTAGTGCTTCACTCAGGGCTTGACGAGTATCTTTGGAGAGCCAAAGTAGCTCAAAGATGGACAATTTGGCTGGTGTATTAGCCAATTGGGCCAGGATGTCGAAGTTATATGGCTTCTCCAAACCTTTGTTTTGAATGTTCTTCAAAGGTTTATCAAAGTGCACTTCTTTTTGCTTGCCCTTGTCCGCCGAAGTTGGTTTCTAAGGACCGGTCTCTGGTATGACAGGTTCCGCTTCTGACGGCTTGGCAGCTGAAGCATCTGCCGATACATCTTCCTGACTTCCTCCGTAGTCCTTGAGGTAGGCTTTCCCTGAACGGGTTCCAGTAGCCAATGCCTCTTCTTCTGATGTCGAGGATATCGCAACCATATGACATGGTTTACGCTTTGAGTTCTTTTTAGACTTAGCCTTAGCAGCTTGAGTCTCTTCTTCGATCTCTGACACCAGATCTGGATGAACCCATATAATCTCGCCTCGTTGGGTAGTTAGGGGTACCAGGTCATGATTTTGACCCCTAGCTGGAGGGAGATTAACAATGTTCATTGTTGTCCGGGAAATAGGTACAACACTATCCGAAACTTCTTGGGGAGGTAGATTGCCAAATTGAAGAGAGATCATATTGGTCGTTACCGTCTTCTCGCTGTTGCGCAGAGTGATGGCCTTAGCATCGATCAGCTCCTGGATCTTCCTTTTTAATACATAACATGCCTTAGTAGGGTGATGTATATACCTATGGAAAATACAGTACTTGGGGTTATTGGTACTGCCGACTTCGTTAGGTCGTTTTACCTCAGGGAGGGTAATCTTGCCGCTTTTGACTAGACACTCGAATATGCTCGGAATATCGTCGTCGTCAAAAGAGTATACTTCAATAGGCCTGAAAGTCCCAGGTTTTGTCTGTGTGGTTGCCACAGTCTTTTGCCTGGACGTATTGATCGCCAGAGCTTCTTTTCCTTTGGAACCACGAGGATGGTCGCTCTTGGAAGATGATTTCTTGCCTCTATCAGAGGTATATATCATAATTCTATTATCACGCGCCTTCCTACTGTTGTCTTAAGCGGCTACCGCTGAGATGATGAACGAGGGCCAATCATGGAATTAATATGGTCCTGTGAACACCGAGATCACTGGAAGAAGATTCTTCCTGCAAATATCCACCAATGTCGAGTCTGGAACTCCTGGAGGCATTTGCAAAGTGGCTTGACAAAAACGTTCGATGAAAGTGCGAACGTTCTCTTTCTCCTTCTGCTTCACTTCGATGAGAGAGGACATAGACATGTCCATCCCTCCTTCATAGAATCGCACGAAGAACAAAGTCTTAAAATCTTCAAAGGAAGTAATACAGTTGTCCGCAAGGCTACGGTACCACTGATAAGCCACTCCCGAGAGACAGCCTTTGAACACTCGAGTGAGAAGGGCGTCATTCCCTTGCAATAACACCGTCATCATACTGAAGTAGTTCATATACTGGCTCGGTAATGTCTTTCCCTCAAACAAAGCCATAGTCTGTGGTTTGTATTTAGGAGGGAAAGGGACTTCGTCCCAGATAGCTGGGTACGGCTGGTTGATTCCCAATTTCTTGAGCTGGTCTTTGTGCTTCAAGGCGTCAAATTGGGCTTTCAACTCTCCCACTGCCTGTATTGGATCTTCAGCCGGTAGCGGGACAGCGGAGTGGTGAGAGATTGGTTGTATCGTGACTCCAACAGGAGGCAATACATTCTCCGAGTTAGGAGGTGGGAGCGCTGCTGACTCTTGATCTAGAACAGGCTCCTTGTTCGCATTGGATGGTGGTAAATCCACCCCCACACTTATTTGAGTCGAAGGGTCCAATGTTTGAGTTATAGCAGCTGTGTGTTGAGTCAGCATCATCTGGTGCATATTCTCCATCATGGATTGTATCTCTTTCAGAGATGTCTCCAACACAGCGATGCGTTGTTCGGTACTTCCTGACGAGGAAGCCTTTTCGTGTTCATCTTCAATGGCATAGACTCCCATTTCTCTGGATGTCATTGAAGGGCTAGTATAGGTCTCAGTAGAGAATGACTCTATACTTTCGCCGTCTGATTCGAGAAACTGGCTACCCCCAGTGTCGGAATCAGAAGAGTATGAAGCCGCTTGTCGTGACCTCGAACGGGTATTTCGGAACACCCAAGCTTCAATGTTCTCAAAGAGTTTGTTGAATCTCCTTTGACTTGGAGTTCTAGAGGGATTACGTCTTGAATTTGACCTTCCTCTAGGAACGTGTGAAGCCATGTTCACTGATGCAATTATAGTCTCTTCTTCCTGAAAAGACAGAGAGTAGTTCAACCGGTCAAAAACTGACCGTTTTGCTTTAGAACAGCAGTACTTGACTACAACTTTATGACTATTACAACATTGCTCCCTAGGGGGTGTAATAGACATGCTGGAAGATCCCCTATCTTTGCGCTTCTGAATCAGAAATTCATACAAGTCAGGAGAAGAAGAAGAAGAAGGCTTGTTCTTTCTATTTATATCAATTGGAATGCGGATATTGGGAATCCCCATCCTCTCTCCGCCAAAGGTATACAGTAATTCAGCCATGTGAGTAGCACATGACCCATGGGGAGCATATCTGTCCACGAGCTGAATCTTCTTTACACCGAGAGGCTTGTCCTGGCGTAAACTGTGATTTTTCTCAGGTTGGCGCAAACTATGAGAAGTCCTCAAACTGCCATCAGCATTCCGCGTAATCCGAAGAGCAGGCAGATTCTTCTCTTGGTAGCGTAAAGTCCGAGAGGTCGGGAAGTCCGCCACCTGTTTTCCCTTGCGTAGATTGCAGGGATCCTCTGCCTTCTTACAAGTGGGAGAGGTATTTTTACGCGTAAAGCGCTTTTGAAATTTCTGACTTGGCACTAAGGCATTGTCAGAAACTACGTCTGTTCCGCCAGTGATGGGGGACGAGTTTTTACGCGCAAGGCGCATTGTATACTTCTGGATTGGCACTGAGGCATTGCCAGAAGCTTTGTCTGGTCCGCCAGCGATGGGAGACAGTATTTTACGCGCAGAGCACGAAGTAGGCTTCTGGACTAGCACTGAGGCATTGCTAGAAGTTTTGTCTGGTCCGCCAGCGACGGAAGACAATGTTTTACGCGCAGAGCGCGAAGTAGGCTTCTGGACTAGCACTGAGGCATTGCCAGAAGTTTTGTCTGGTCCACCAGCGACGGGAGACAATGTTTTACGCGCAGAGCGCGAAGGTTGCGAAGCTACAACCTTGTTGGTCGGAGAAATAAGAGAGTCGGCAGGAATGGTAGGGGATGTCCGGGGCATCCACACCTTACGCAATTTTCTGTTGTCTTGGACAGAGAGAGAGTGAGAGCTACCCCCTGCTCGAAGCATATCTTCATAAGCTGATTGGTCGAACTGGACGACCAAGGTCTTCTTCATTGATCCTACTGATACTTTATCGTGTTGAGCAATTGTCTTCTCGTCAGATGAGAAAGACGTCCCCAGCAGAGTCGCCATCTTGTGTTTGATAATAAACGTAAGATATAAAATCAGGTTTATACAAAACCCTTTCTTAGGTTTACAAACAAGAAGTACTATTAATCCTATACGAGGATGTTAAGTACAAATTTTAATCTGGGTAAATATTGCTATAGGAGTCTGATCTGCGGTCGATCACTTTGTCCCTTGGACCACACGATGATGAAGAAGTGCTGTAGAAGAAATATGAGGTTCAAAGGTTGCAAGAAAGGTTGAACTCTCGTTGTCAAAGACTTTGACCTCTATTCTCTGATCTTTTGACCTTTTCTTTCTCAATTCTCTAAGTTTTCGACTCTGAATTTGACCTTGACCTCTGTCACCAAAGGTCTCTATTTATGGAGTTTTTAGTGACAATAACCGTCTAGTCGGCGTAGAAGCCGGATAGTGGAGAGTATGGCACTTTTTACGCAGCGGTTACAATAACTTCCACCCACGTATAAATGGTCTTCTGAATGAGCGTGTGACGCGTGTCCCATTAATAGGTAATGCGTATAACTGCTACGAAGATCACGGCATGCAAGCCACGTGGGTAACTGCCCCTCACGTAGAAAAGGTTGGCGTAGAAGCCAATAACTGTCACCATGGCGTAGAAACCAAATATTTGTCAAACTGGCGTAGAAGCCAAGCAGCGGTTGAATTAGCGTAGAAGCCAAATAGGCGTAGAAGCCCCGTAGGCGTAGAAGCCTGAGTTGGCGTATTCTGAGGAGATAGCGTACAGCGTGCTCCTATTGCTGAAAATAGCCAGGTTGGCGTATTTCAAGGAGATAGCGTACAACGTGCTCCTATAGCTAAAAATAGCCAGGTTGGCGTATTTCAAGGAGATAGCGTACAGCGTGCTCCTATAGCTGAAAATAGCCAGGTGGCGTAATATACAGGAGTGCTGATGTGGACGTATTAGCCGTAATTATGGCTCACCCAGTCTTTGAAAATAGTACCAAATCCTGTGCATTAAATCAGAGATTTGCCCCCATCCTGCGCATTAACTGCAGAGACGTGCCTCGAGCTCTGTGCGAAGAGTAGCTCTTGACGTGGCAGCTCGTTTTATCTTCTTCTGAGCGTAAAAGCTCATGTCTGCCTGTGTAAAACTAGGCAGCGTATTCCCTTGTATGCTAAAAGCAGTTTGTATCAGGGCAACGTCACTAAACGACGGTTTTGGGTCTCTGTGCCGCACCATCATTACAGCCGTCGTCTAGATATTTGAGCAGTACTCTTTGTCAGGAGTCAGGTTCACTGTATGATCTGACAGATTCATTCGAGAAATTCGAAGCGTTCCTCGTACACTTCCATGCTGCATTAAAAGTAGATGAGTTTTATGCCCTAAAGGCGATGTGACAACCTTTTTACGCTGAAGCAGCCTGGTAACACTGCATTACGCGGGTTGTCCTGAAGCTTTATATTTTACGCTGTACTAGCGATGAAGCTCTGTTTGTACGCCGATGGCTCTGAAGTCAAGTTTTACTCCACATAGCACTGAAATGTTGCGTATTAACTCTGCAGCGTATTTTTCATGCTTCTACAAGGAGCTTATATTTTATGCTGTACTAGCGATGAAGCTCTGTTTGTACGCCGATGGCTCTGAAGTCAAGTTTTATGCCACACAGCACTAAAATGTTGCGTATTAACTCTGCAGCGTATTTTTTATGCTTCTACAAGACCCCCTTCAAAGTTTTTAAATTCCTCGTAATTTGAAACACTTTGAATGAAGCATGAAACGGTCAAGTCTGACTCGTTCCTCGAGGCTGATTTCTTGGCAGATTTTTGGGGATTTGTTAGGATTTGGTGTGTTCTTTTTTGCCTATAAAAAGGCGAATGGGTTAACCTATTTTTCCCACATTTCCTCCACCATACCGAGATGATTGTCGGAGTTCGTCGGGTAGACTTGGGGAAGAAGAAGATCATGTTCTTCCAGCATGTAAGGAGCCATAAAAAGAGGCATCTTCGAGCAAATGTCCTCTGCAACGATGGATCATGGAAGGATATCATAGCTTCCTTTGCTCGGGATAATCAGCAACTTCATATAGTGATTCGTCCAGGAGAGAGGAAGGGTCACATTCGACCACACAGCTTGCAAGCTGTATTTTCTCTCATCATTTCGTGGACGAGGGCAGACAAAATGCCCTGTCTTGCAGTATTGAGTTGGGTTTAAATACCTCAACCCAATCTGCCATGGCGTATGGAGGATGGGTTTGTGTAGAACACGCCCAGTTTTGTATCCTCCTGCCATTGATCATTTTCTTGTTAGTCGGTTGTGGAAACCGACTAACTGCTGAAGAAGACGGATAAAGATCTCCACCAATACAAGAACCTGGCAGAACAGATTCTGGGTATACCGCACAACGGTATGAGTACCAACGGGTTGTACCCCATTCTCATTAGTCTACGGGAGTGAAGCAGTTCTCTCCATTGAAGTCTAAATTTTGTCACTCAGAATAGTAGTAGCTAATGAGTTGACTCAGGAAAAGAATGACTTATTAAGACTGCAAGAGCTAAAAGGATTAGACGAGAGACGTCTTCAAGCTCAACAACGCATCGCGTTCTATCAGGCCCGCATTTCCAGAGGTTTTAATCAAAGAGTGAAGGAAAGGGTGTTTAAAGTTGGCGAGCTAGTCTTAGCTGTGAAAAGGCCAATGATCATTACTCACAAGAGTAAGGGTAAATTCCAACCCAAATGGGAAGGCCCTTACATGATCGAGACGACGTTCTCAAACGGCGCTTACAGATTAGCCAAGCCTAATGGAGATTTGTTAATGGCTCCTATCAACAGCAAATTTCGATGATCTTGTTTATTGCTTTCTGCAAGTACATGTTTGACGAACAAATCAATATACAGAAATAAATATTAAAATATTAATGAATATTTGATGATGCTGAGTTTATGTAGAAGTTATCATAGTAATTGAAAGATTATCATAATGCTAAACTTAATCGATTAGCCATATTCAAATACTCAACTTAAACATTGGGCTAATAGGGATGACGCCATCTTGAACTTCCATCACTAAAAAGTCTTTGAATTGGAGTTACACCATATTGGTTGTAACCGTCTTATCGTCAGAGTACAGGATGATTGCTTTAGCATCGACCATTTGTTATATGCGTCTCTTCAATAAGTAGCAATACCTTATAGCATGATGCACGTATCAATAAAATAAGCATTACTTAGGATCATTAACCTTGTCTGCTTCTTCAGGATATCTAATGTCGGGCATTTTTAGTTTATTTCTCTTCATCAGTACGTTGAAGATATAAATGGTGTTATCATCATCAAAGGAGAACGTGTCCTTTGGCTTTGGCTCTTCAACATGCTTCTGCTTGGATGATGTCGCGCCTTTAGATATGCTGATGGGAAGGGCCTCCTTCTCTTTATCGTTGCGGTTGTTGTTATTATTTTGAGGATGCTTTCTCTTATCCTCAGAACTAGGTAATTTGAATTCCAGTAGCTTTAGCTCATCGGGTGACCTTTTAGCTGCGTTAGCACTACAATGAAGGTGGACCATTGGTCGTACTTGGCTAGTCCCAAATAGAACTTTATTTTGGGAAGCATATGATATTTACATGTATCCATGAGAACAGAGTCAAGGACACCAGGAGAAAGCTTCAGAGCGAGCTGCCTGATATATTCACAAACAAGCACTCTTTCCTTTTGCTTAGTGGCCATCATAGTTGGCATAGTCACCTCCATTCCTCCCTCATAAAATCTAGCAAAATAATAATCCTTTCCAGATCTTTAAAGGTTTTGATGCAGTCATTGGGTAGACTACAAAACCAATCAAAGGCAACTCCCTGCAGGGTGCCAACAAATATCTTAGTGAGAAAAGCATCATCTCATGGAAAATGCATTGTTTGCTAATCGAAGTACTTTATATGCTGATGGGACAACTTTATTCCATCAAATGGGAGTAGTGATTACAGTTTGTACTTCGGTGGGCACACCATATTATAATCCCATTTAGGAGGGTACAATTATAATACCCCCAGTTTTTTATTCTCGTTCTGACTATTCATTGCTTGAAAGCGAGCATGCAAGTCTTGAATAGCTTCTTATGTATATGCTATTTGTGAAAAATTAATCGATTGTAAAGTTATTGAAAGTTTAGACTGATGCATTATTCGCAAGAAACTACTCCCAATATTGGAAGAGGCAGGAGCAGGAGTAGGTGCAACATCTCCTCTTTATTTATTGGGTTTGGATTTTTTTTACTCGTAGCCCGAGGTGGTAGTAGAACCACGATACCTGGTGTTCGTAGTGCCAAGAGAAGTTTCACAAAGTTGTTAATGCACCCGATGGCAGCTTTAAGGGCGTCTAATCGCTGATTGATTTAATTGCATCCCTCGCCTTCTTCACCAGCCATATATACAGAGGCCACATGAGGGCTAAGGGATGGAGCGGTGTAGCTAGAATCTATACTGTCGGCTTCTGACTAATGAGGTGCACTTCCCTCAGGAATATTTCTTATATCACTTTCAAAATCAGAGAAATTACTACCCCAGGTTCTAACGCTTCGCTTGCTGCTGTGATGTGTAGAGGGTCACTGCCCCCAAGAATGTCATCTTCAGTTCCTTGAGATTCACTGTCTTTACAGAACATTGGATTTATCTGGATCATAGGAGGATTTCTTTTCCCTGTCTGTGAGATTGCACCTGGTGTTGGAGGAAGACTACCCTCTAGTTGTGGTGCTGTATCAGGTGCTGGAGGGAATACTACCTCCTGTTCGTGATCCAGGCTCTTGAGATGAAGACCTTGATCTCTGACGGGTATGTTGATATAAGCCTTCTGTAGGACCTTCTACTTGATGGTTCGAAGGGATCCTTGCTATTTTGTGTGGTGGAGTTGGTGTTGGAACCCTTGTCTGGCCCTTTCGTGCACCAACCGGTGCAGGAGTATTAGAGGAACACACCTTTATAAGGAGACCTCTAAGATAAGTAACATGAAGCAAAGGGTAACTCGTCTTTGCTTTCATCTTCGCTTGATATCTGATTCTTGAGACACTGTCGGGTTGATGAATCGTGATGCAATCGTTGAAACACAGATTGCCTGGTTGGAGTTTCTGCTACTTGGAATAGCAGCAATTAATGATTATTTTAGCACACTAATGCCCTGGGGGAGGCATTTCATGTGTAGAAGTAATCTCCTTCGTGTTTTAATTGTGACACAACACATTACTCTAAGTCCAAAGAGGGATATTTCACTTTTAAATCCTTTGCATGCGCATGGACCGGATCCTGGCATTGGTTTGTAGTAAAACTTGGTGCTTTCTGACCTACTTCATGCATATGGCCAAGCCTGCTGCATAGGTCATTTATGAAATACTTATAGAATAACGCATATCTATCCTGGAGAGTTATTTGAGTGCATATAGCTCGAGTCAGCCTGGTCTTCTACGACAGTACCCTACGGCGCATAGTACAAAGAGTCCAGTTCAGTGCCAACTCGAGATCCTTGCCGCATAGACTTCTGTGAATAAGAGAGTGTATCAAACACAGAACTCTTCTTTCACCATATACGCTGATGCTTCAGAAAGCTTGGCCCAACTTCATGATCATTGGCGCAAGGGGGTATTGTATCCTTCATTCGCATAAGATGTGAATAAGTATTTTTGTTCCCTTTATTATTTTTCTGTATACTACACTGAGTGTGCAGGGGTACATCAGAGGACTTAGCACCTAAGTCCTTGGTATCATCATATTTTCCTCAACCAAGACCTGAGTACTGAGCACTCTGATTCTTCTTTCTTCGCTAGAGCACGACAGTAGAGTTGGTGGGCTTGCATAGCCTTGAATTGCTCTGCCAGCAGCTTCGAAGCTTTTGCTAAGCTCGGACATGAACTCAAGCTTTTCCTGTGCAGTGCGTACATGCCACCTTGGCACATGCGTCGTTCCTTGGCTATGTGCAGCCAAAGGAACCAATTTTTGAAGCCCTCTGTCCTTTGGCTCTGCGGTTGAAAGAACCCCCACTATGGCCATGTGTTCTACTACACTGTAGGGTATACGGCATGATATTTTTGGAGCCAAATCTTTCGACACTTCTTCTACATCACAGTTAGTGGTGAGGGAATCGAACTATCCCCCAAGAGAATTGTTTTATAGGATTGTTGGTCAAATTGCACTACCAACATCTTTTGAGTCATTCTAATCTTTGCGGCGTCGGATTGCGCCATGGCTTTCTCTTCGATGGAGGAGGTGGTCCCCGCAGAGTCATCATTTTTCTAGCATTTACAAAAAAAGTTTTATTTATTGCAAATTGCAAAGTAGGTACAATAAATTTTCTACTAAAAATCTAAGTACAAAAGAAAAGATCTGGGGAGTGTGTCGATGGAGATTACGTCACAAATGAATTATTTACTCCTTTGACTATCCTTTGGCAAAGATTGGAAGAAAAATTCCTACTTTCGGCTCACTGGCAAAAATGGCAGCAATTTAGCTTAAAAGTACTCTGCTTTCGATAGTTTAGAAAATACATGTCCCAGCTATTTATTGCCATTCACACTATAACGTCTATATGTGCCTAAATCTGAAATCATTATTTTCTGACTCTACCACGTATGGTTTGGCTTGCCACATAGGCTTCTATAATAAATATGGTGCTTGATCCAGATCTGAATATATGCACATAACCCGGTCGACTTGACACGTGACATGCGTTATAAACGATTCAAAAACCTGAATTAATACGGCCTTATCTTTGTAACGTATGCACCTTTAATGCAATGCGCATAGTTCTCTCTTCGTTTTCATAATTGTCACTACCAGCTGGATAATAAAGAAGAAGAGTTATCACCGCATAACATGTCTTGCTGCATAGTCATAGCTTTGCTGAGGAAAAAATTGAAAAGGCTTTGTCACATAGGTACTAGTCGTATGGGACCGCTGCCGCATAAAGGCTCTACTGCATGGAGACATGTGGCACTACACAGCTATATACTTAACAAAGTAATTATTACGATAATGTAAGCGATGACATCATTTGTGTAACCGTCATCTGCACCTATTACGAAATGACACAGCTTTTAATATGTGTTAGATTACTTAATATTTTGTCAGAAAAGCTTATGCGGCTAAAACGTTCGCCATATAGTCATGTTTTCTTTCCTTGTCGCATGCTTTTATTTCCTCCGTCACATAGACATAGAATCACCTCTTTGGTTGAATGCCGTATGAGCTTCATGTCGCATAGTGCTTGGACGTTTAGATGCATGCGACTTCAGGCTGATTTGATTTCTTTGGTGCATAGTTGTTCAGTCGCATGGACTTGGATTTTTCCATGCTTCTACATTGATTATAATATGATGATGGTGATAAGACACTAATGAGGTAGAGACTCCTCTTTCCTTGCATTTTGAATCAACATATCGTGCAAGTCAAAAGTCGAATAAGGTGTGCTTTGGTAATAAGCCAGCTTTTGTGTAGGTTCGAATATTGTGCGCACGCGATGATGCATAGGCAGACTATACTGAGCAGTATTGTTTCTTTGCATCCTACCATGGCATAATCGATTTTTGGAGTTCTTTGGACAAATATCTCCGACCCAAGAATATGATTTTTGGGGGAAATGCTTGGTGTTTCTAGAGGTAGCACCTTCTCATATGCGCAGGCGCTGATGCGTAGGCTGAATGTATTGGACAATACTATTACTTTGCATTCTACTGCAACAAAGTTAATTCTTGGAGTTCTTTGGAGAAATACCTCCGACTCCAGAATCTAAATAATCTGTGCGATGGTTATTTTTTTTTGAGGTAGATCCTCATTTTTTGTGCAGGCATTAATGCGTGGGCAGACTGTGCTGGGCAGCACTGTTGCCTTGCATCTGGCTACGACATGATCAATCTTTAGAGTTTATTGGAGGAATAAACACAACTCCAGAATTTGGACATTGTGAACGGATGCTAGTATCTCTGGAGGCAACTTCTCCTAATGCGCATAGATACTGCTGCGTGCACGGGTTATTCTGAACAACACTATTTTTGCCCTATGACATGCGCAAGGACTTAGTTAATCTCTCACCAATGGAATCTCTAGCAACGTATTGGATTCCTTTGCTTGAGTTCATCTTTCTTGTACTATTATTATTATTGTGAGAGTGTAGTAATTAGCGTGGCCAAGGATATAGTCCATAGAGCACTAGACAAAAAGCTCTGGTAGGGCATCGCCGGTAAGTCGGTCATTTTTGTGAGAGGTCGAAATGCCCTTCCCCTTGATGTAAGCGATAACGGGGTAGAAGAATTGATGCTTAGAAAGCCAAGACCATGGGTCTTCCTCAGCTTTGCAACAGGCGAAGAACTTGAATTTTCTTCGAAGAGCATCTTTTCGAAAGCTTGTTGGTCAAACTTGTAACCTTCATTATTGAATTTTATATTTTTGAATTTTTGGTATTTAAAAATTTTCCTGAAAATTTACTTATACTGTATTTTTTTGCGTATCTTGTTAGCTGTATTTTTCGTGATTGGATTTCGTTTTGATATGGGAGACGACCCTGGACTAATAGAATATCTACTGGCATTATCATAGGCCTGTGTTAGGATCCGTTTATAGAATGAAGAACCCTTGAATTTTATTATTTTTGGAAATTCCTCTTCAGTCCGGATCTTCAGTCATAATTTCACAGAATACTATCAAAAGTTTGAATGTCAGATATTTTTATAAATAGTGTTTTATTCGCCCTTACGTCCAATCATTTCTTGGTTCTGATTTACTCTATTATCCAGTGATTTCTTGGTTTTCTTTTCAATGGATGAGAATGATTTAGATCGTGACATAGATCATTGACGAGGACCGCTTACGTGGCAGATTCAACGGTTACTATTAATTCACCACTTGTATATATACCCTTTAATTTTCTCTCTCCTCTCTTTTCTTTTTCGTTGTTCACTTCTTGTCATGACTCGCACCCGTAATAATGTAATTAGAGACTCTGATAGGCAAACTAATGACTTATGAGCTCGACCTCAAGGACTTTGAGGAAATTAAATCTTACCACTATGTCACTAGAGACTCTGATCGTTGACGAGGACCGCTGATGATCATCGAAGGCAAAAATCTTACCACTATGTCACTAGAGACTCTAATAGGCAAACTAATGACTTATGAGCTCGACCTCAAGGACTTTGAGGAAATTGCTTGAAAAGAGAAGGCGATTGCTCTAAAAGCTCATTACCGGAAAGCTCTCAATAATAAAATAGACGGCGATGATTCTGAAGGTGATGATCAAGCACTAATGGTCTATAATTTCAAAAAGTTCTTGTGATTCAATCGAAGAAAGAAGGAACAAGAAGAAGACGATGATGAAGAGACTATTTGCTACAGCTGCAAGAGGACGGAGCACATCAAGAAGGACTGCCCAACATCAAAAAAGGGAAATCTGTACGAGAAATCACATAGCCAACCTATCAGAAGTATGCTAACACTAGCATATGGAATGAAAGTGAGGCCAGTGACTCAAAAAAAAGAAACTCCCAAAGAAGCTGCAAACGTCTGTAGGATGGCAACCTCTGACAAGGTAACAGAAAATTATCTTGATAATTTTAATTTTGATGAGTTATCAGATGCTTTTAGTAATCTTCTTAAATATCATAAGAAAGTACCATGTAAACATAAAAATACAAAAGCTGAGATTCATACTCATAATATTGAGATACATAGGCTATCATGCTTATTTAATGATATTTGAGAAACACCACCCACAAAGGATACTGAGGAGTTATCCAAGCTAAAATTAAGCTTACACGATCCTAAAACACCTGTTAAGAAACAGACACAAGATCTTGCCAAACTCAATGAAGAGCTTATGGCAGAGAAAAATAAGTAAAATATGAAAGCAGTCAAAATTAATGCTTTAACTGCCAAATATGATGAAGTGTATATTGCCTCTAAAAAGTTAGAGATCAGGCTGAACAAACAAGTTGTTCAACCTCAAACTTAGTCTTACACTAAAAATACATATACTAGACATGTGACACATCACAAGAGTACACAGCTCTAGAAAGCCAAACAAAAAAATGTGGCTCCCAATCATGCTTTCTTGTACACCTATTCACATAAAACACGTCAGTCACTCACACAAAGACACCTTTACTATCCTGATCATAACATAAATATACATGCTATCTGTCACTATTATAGTAAACATGGACATATATCATGACAGTGTAGAATTAGGAGACTAGTAAATTTAAATTTATATGCATGGGTGCCGAAAACTAACATTTCAGGACCCTCTAGAACATGGATACCAAATGTCACAACTACTCGTGTTGTAGGTGGAGCTTCCTTCATATTCTAGTAGTAAATAGATTCTCGATAGTGGATGCTCATGACACATGACTGGAGATGCTAATCTATTAGCAACACTATCGATGAAGAAGAAATGATATGTATCCTTCGGTGACAATCTAAATGGTTACATAATAGGTAACAGTATAATAGGTAATCCTCCCCCACATGTCATTAAGGATGTTTGTTTAGTAACAGAGTTAAAGAAAACTTACTCAGCATCAGTCATCTTGCTGACAACGGTTATTGTATTAACTTTGTAAAAAATAAATTTTCTATATATGATAGATTATCTGGAGACATCATTTTTGAAGGGATAAGGGAAGAGAACATATATATATTTTATCTTTCAAAAGACACTAGCCATGGAGGTAGATGGCTCTACGCTCACAAGGACAAAAGATTATTATGGAATATGCATTTAGGACAATCAAACATGGATACCATATCAAGACTTTCAACCAAGAAGCTTGTAAGAGGGTTACCAGAAATCACCTTAAAAAAGGATACGATATGTACCGAGTGTAAGAAAAATAAAGCAACATCCATCAGCACTGTAAGTACATCTAGACCCTTGTAACTTCTTCATATGGATTTATTTGGTCCTAATAGAGTAGTCAATCTTGGTGGAAAACTCTACGTCTTTGTTATTGTTGATAATTTGTTGTCGTTACACTTGGGTTTTCTTTCTTTCAAATAAAAGTAATATTATTTCTGTTTTCAAAATTTTTGCTAAAATGGTACAAAACAAAAAATGCTTCATGATTATTTGAATCCGAAGAGATCATGGCGGCGAACTCGAAAACACTGATTTCAAAAAAAATTATAATTTGAATGGTTTTGATCACGAGTTTTCTTATCCTAGAACTCCCCAATAAAATGGTGTTGTGGAGTGGAAGAATAAAACTCTTGGCAATATGTCTAGAGTCATATTAAATCAATTTTTACTTTCGAAATATTTTTGGGCAGAAGAAGATAATGCGTATAACGGCTGCGAAGATCACGGCATAGAAACCACGTAGGTAGTTTTTCCCTCGCGCAGAAGAGGTTGGCGTAGAAGCCAACAACTGTCACCATGGCGTAGAAGCCAAGTAGGCGTAGAAGCCGAGCAGGCATAGAAGCCAAGTAGGCGTAGAAGCCGGATACTGCATAGACAGGTAGCTAGCATAGAAGATAGCTGATCCCCCTTTCTTGACTGAGGCCTTGAGCAAATTCGGGACCAAATAGCCTTAATACGCACCAATGCAAATGTAGCCTGAGTTGGCGCATTTCAAGGAGATAGCGTATTTCAAGGAGATGGTGTACAGCGTGCTCTTCATAGCTGAAAATAGCACGGTGGCGTATTGTGAAAAAGCGATGATGTGGACGTCTCTAGCTGAAATTATGGCTTTTTGGAGATATAATCAAATCTCTTGCATTAAATGCAGAGATCTGCCCCCATCCTGCGCATTAAATGCAGAAGCGTGTCTCGAAGACCTGCCACCGTTCTGCGCATTAAATGCAGAGACGTGCCTCGAGCCCCGTACGAAGAGCAGCTTTTGACGTGGCAGCCTGTTTGTCTTCTGTGGAGCATAAACAGCTCGCATCTGCCTGTGTAAAACTAGGCAGCGTATTCCTTTGTATGCGTAAAAGCAGTTTACGCCGAGGAGATATCATTAAACGACAGTTTGGTGACATTAATCAAATCTCTTGCATTAAATGCAGAGATCTGCCCCCATCCCGCGCATTGAATGCAGGCGTGTCTCGAAGATCTGCCACCGTTCTGCGCATTAAATGCAGAGACGTGCCTCGAGCCCTGTACGAAGAGCAGCTTTTGACGTGGCAGCCTGTTTGTCTTCTGTGGAGCGTAAACAGCTCATATCTGCCTGTGTAAAACTAGGCAGCGTATTCCTTCGTATGCGTAAAAGCAGTTTATGCCGAGGGAATGGCACTAAACGACAGTCTGGGTTGCTATGCCGCACCATCATCATAGCCGTCGTCTGGGTAGTCGTGCAGTACTCTTTGTCAGGAGTCAGACGTTAGGTTCACTACATAATTTGACAGGTTCATTTCGAGGAATACGAAGCGTTCCTCGTACACTTCAATGCTGCATTAAAAGCTGATGAGTTTTACGCCGTAAAGGCGATGTAGCACCCTTTTTACGCTGAAGCAGCCTGGACATACTGCATTACGCGGGTAGTCCTTGAGCTTATATTTTACGCTGTACTTAGCGAAAAAAGGCTCCATTGTACGTCGATGGCTCCGAAGTCATATTTTATGCTGCCCTGCACTAACATGCTGCGTATAGCTATCCAGCATATTTTTTATGCTTCTACACCCTAATCTAAAATGTGGGGGTGACACAAGGAGCATCTGAAGAAGGAGAAATTAGCAAGGAGCTTTTGTCCAAATCGTGTCTATTTGAGCATTTTATTAGGAATCCATCTTTCAATAGGTATAAATCTGAATTTTCCTTTATTTTATATTCTAATTCATGCATCTGACTATTAGAAATCCTTCCATGGTATAGAACTATCCATAGGAAGAAGTTCTAGGCCCAATTGACCCTTATTGTGACTTCTACATAGATTTTTATGCCCAATTTAAGGGAATTATGAGATTGATGCATAAAGTACATGTCATGAGATCAATTTGGTCTAATTAGAGTTAGATCGAAATTGTAGGACTAGCTACATGTCCACAATTGGATACGAGTAGGCCGTATCACGATATAGTGTGATACTTTACGATATGGGACTCATTTTGGGTGATTTGTTTAAGTATACTTTAATTCCTATTGTAACTAGTTATATGAGTCATATAATAATGTATTTGGTGTATATATATGATAATTGATGTATATTGGGGTTTTGGTACTTTAGTTGGGAGTGTAGCATGAGTATTTTGAGGAGTGAACACTAGGTGTTTGATTTAATGCCACATTAGTGATTGTGTATAGTGTATCTCAATATAAATGTCCTTAAGTATTAGATTATATATATATATATATATATATATATATATATATATATATATATATATATATATATATATATATATGCTAGTATACACTTATACTTATTTTATATACAAGTGATTTATGGTTTTGTATTTGTTTGAGTGTGTGGTGTGTCATGAGGGGGAATATGAGGCTCGGAAAGACCTGGGTATTCACCCAGTGAGCCAAATAGATACAAGAGAAGTTCCTATGTTCCACTAATGTGAGTAATAATTTAGATTCAACTGTACAAGGGGGTGTGTGTGTTTATGACCTGGTGTATAATTGACAGTGTTTACTTAGGGGCAGTATTGGCTTTGGTATTGTTAGGTGTGTGGTGCTCGAGTGAGAGTTCATGAGGTTGTGAAGAAGGGAAGTACATGCAATGGGTGTGTTGATAATGGGGGAGAGTGTGTGTGACATGGTGTTGGTGTATGGAGTTGTGAAGAGTTGTTGTGTTTGCACTTGTGGGCAACAGGATTTTACTGCTTATCAGTGCATTTATGCACAGTTCTCAATCAGGCGGTGAGGGAAGGGTATTTGGAGTATAGAGGAGCTCAATGGTGTTACTGGCCTAAAGGTTAAGGTACTTTCTGTGGCAGTTGCACCAGTTGAGGAGTGAAGTAGGGATCATGGGTTGGCTTGGGACTGTGCAGCTGCCTGGGTAGGCTCGGGCATTGCAGTTGTGATGTGCAGCAATTGTTGCACTTAATGCAGTAGTAATGAGGTGGGAGTTCACTAAGGAGCAATAATAGTAGGTTGCTTGAGCTACTGGGGATGTAACTACAATAGGCTTGGGCCACTATGCTGTGTTGCAGCAGTTGGGGTAAGGATATGTAGGTTGGGGCTCGATTGTAGAGGCATAGGGCCATGCGTGTGTGTGGGTTGCTTTAGAGTCCAGTTGAGTGGATTAAACAACATGTACAGGTCTGCAATATAGATGCTAGGGGTGAGGAGTGCAGAGTAAGTCAGTAAAGTAGATACTGCAGTAATACAATCTGCACTTGACATTGTTGTACACAAGTTGGCACAGTCCTTTGTGTAGAACAATAACAATAGAGTAGGGGTTTGGACTGAGCAAGTGTAACTTGATGACAGATTATTAGGAGTAGATCTTGAGTGGAGTTGATGCCAAGGTAATTGGATATAAAATCTATAATAGTCAATGTATTAGTGTCACGTCCCAGTCCCAAAAATACGTAGGATTAGGACACGTAAGCATGTCAGCCGCATGGATATGGTAACTCCAATATATGGAAACCAAAACCCATACGTACGCTGTAATATGAATATCAATCCACAAGTGGTATAAAATGTATCACAAGTCACAAGGAAAAATCTAAATCTCATCCACAGAAAATTAATATAAATAAATAACCAGTATCTATGAAACTAGATCTCAATATAAGTATCTAAGGATGATGGTTGGATGGAAACAAATCCACTACCAACTCGAATGAAAAAGTACAACACAATAAACACAATATAAGAATATCAGCTAACAAGCACGGGGCTCGAAGAGAAGACATCCTCGAAACATATGTAACCATCCAAATCTGCGCTCCTGCAAATACTCAAGAACAGATACACCTGGAAAGGGACCAGGTCCTCAGAGGGACGTAACAAGATACATAGAAGCAAGCCAATTTGAATACAGTGAACATGCATAATCTTTAAAAATAAATAAGTACGCTGTACAAGACAATCTATATGAATATAATAAGGACAGTTTTTCAACGTATGGGCAAGGGTAGGCTACTCGATCTAAGCCTCACAACTCACACACCCATCAATGGACATCAGAAATCGACATACCTCTTGGGTAGCGACCAGCGCGACTCTACAGAAATCGACATACCTTTGGGGTAGCGACCAGCGCGACACACGCCCATAGTGCGAACTATATACTATGGTTTACCAGAGTGGTTAAAAGCCCATACGCCTAATGATTGTCCTCTATGATACTAAGTGTCAAGTGTGTGTCAACATATCTAATATATAGTAATGACTGAAAGGAACTACACATGCAATAAATAAACAGAAATGTAATAAATATACAGAAATATACTAAACATACAAAATACTGTAAGCAATTTGGCAAGGTATCTTGCCTGATCTGAAAAAGAATGAAGTCCCAACTCAAGGCGTCGTCCGATCTACTCGTCACATAAATTAAACAAGTTATGTTACAAAAGTGGGTGAATAGGTTCCTCCATTTTAATCTATTTTAATTATGAATAAAATAACCTAAAATAGTATTTTTAATCTTATTATAATCTTATTTTATTACTAAACCCTAATTTTGGTCCAAAGAAAATTAACTTTACGGATTTGTGATCCTAGACATGCAAATCGAGGCAATCCGTTGACCAAAAAGTCAACTGATTCAAATCCTGGATTTGTGTGTAAAATCTTATAGATTTTAGCGCTACATGAACACCAAAATCGACGGATTTTATAAAATCATAAGGCGGTAAAGAGTTATGGCCACAATGACGAATAGATGATAGTTTTTGGTGGTTTCCTATTTACGTCTATGTTGCACGAATTTTACAGTAGATTAAACTTACATATTAAATTTTGGAAAAGTAATTTTATGTAAGTTCATCATGTCAACTTTTCGAAACTTCAAACGGTTCGTAATTCCGAGTTCGGGATCTCCTATAATCTCAAAAAAATACCAAAATACGTCTGATTTCGGACAGCTGACACTTCTAGAATTTTTCTGGAAAAATAGGTTCATAAATTATTAAAATAAATTATATAATCAGAAAACTAACCTTGATATTGTTCTAACAAAAAAAACTGGAGCGCGTTTGGAGTCCGGAGCTAGGAGATATCGTCTTTTTAATTCGTCATAACTAGTAGAAAATGAGGCTAAAATTATGACGAATTTTGACTATTTTTGGACGAAAAAGAGAGGAATTTTGGAAAGAAAAATATGAAGGATGAGGTATTTATAACGGTGGACACTACTTAATTAAATACGACTATGATTGGTTAATTTTGATAGGATTATGATAAATTTAAATAAGGATAGGATATGCATGAAGTTGCTTTCCTAGTAGGTTCAGGATTTGAATTAATTTAAAATAGAGTTTGAATTCATCTCAATATAATCTTAAATAGAATTAAGGATAATTCAAATAATTTATATATAATCTTATTAATATCTATTAACACTAAATTATTATCTATCTAATATTAAGACTATATATATCCAAATAAATCCTAAATAATTTCAAAAATCTAAATAAATTTCTTAAAATTCTAAATAAATTACAAAAAAAATATAATTAAATATTTTAACCTAAAATAAATATTTGGTAGGAACAATATGCAAGTATGGTCTCATAGTAAATCATGAAAGTCCTAAAAATTTAGGTTTCCAATGTTTTAATTACCTAAAAATTCTAGAAAAATCTCCAAAAATCTAAAATAGCCTAAAAATAATTCTAAATAAATATTTACATAAGTAAATATACTAAGAAATTTATTTTCTAACTAACTAAGAGAATACTCTAAAGTAATTTAATATCTATAATAAATATAATAATATAAAATATACACAAAATATCTATTTTGGGTGAGGGGGTTTACAATCTACCCAACTTACAAAAATTTCGTCCTCGAAATTGACACTAACCCATATTCATAATAAATCACTATAGCTATTATACTTCATTGTTGTCTAGCAGTGCTTCCTAAAAGTCATGCTCTGACATTCTAACACTTTCTCATTTATTGTCCATACGCTATTCTATTTATAACTCATCTACACTACCCAACTTACAAGAATTCTACTAGTTGTCAAAGTCTCTAGAGGCTATTGTCTGGGTTGTAGGACGAATTCATTTATTGGGTTGAGAATCTAGGCATACCTGTCTGGAATCTCACAACCATGATTTTTTTTGTAACCGTCAAGTATCATAATCTAATAATGTCATGCCACCTGACCAGTATGTCTGCAAGTACTTCGATTACTCTACTACAGCGGTCTAGCTGCAGCTGTCGCTACTTTGCTAGCGATTTGTCATAGTTGTTAGTTCATAACAAGTGCCTTCAACTCTTTCCTAGTTTGGCCTAGGTTTTAGGGCAACAATTAAGGTCTTGACTAACTTTATAAAACTATTAGAAGTAAGTACTAATTCAACTAATTAACGTTTAGACTAAGGGATGCTATTCATGGTTTAAAATAATAAGAGGATACAGACATTGCTATAGTGCATATACATAAGGGTTATCATTAAGAAATCATCCTTTAGTTATCAATCATTACTAAACCATTTATGTTTTAACTAACCAAATAAGGGTGAGGTTGAAGTAAATCAAACAGTTCATAATGGCACGAAAAGATATGACTATAATAGGAAGAGTTAAGAACTAGATAAGAAATGAATATAGAAGAGAAGATGAGCCTTCCCAAGGGCGAGATGGTGATAGGGAAAGAATACTACTGCTGCTACTCGTGTCATCTATTAGCATCGCGTGTATGCCATCTGGGTAGAATATCAATATATCCTATAACTGCTAAACCACCATATATATAATTATACGTCTACTTTGCACCTAAAATCTCGTGTCATAAAGGGGGTCATGAGTATGCAATAACAAATATAACTAAAGGTCGTACCTGTATCTATGACTTCCTGTGCATGCGCTTCCTTATTTGTCATCATGATCGCTTGGCCTATGAGGTATATCTATTACTATCCGTGTATCAAACTTATACTAAGTACGAATGTTCATCTTTCCGAAATAGGAAAAGACGAAAAAACAACAATAAAGAGTTCAAGGAGGAGGTGATAGAATACGAGTACAGGATTCAAAGGGATTAAAGGTTTTCGAGAAGGAGTTGCCAAGGCAGTTGTGGATTAAAACCTTATTTCTAGTAAATTCCTATTCGCATATTCATATCAGAACAGTTATATACCTGACATGATATGCTCTGACCAGTCTAGAGGGCAAGTATATTTTTCTAACAAGTTGAGTCAACTATATCTCAATCCACATAAAGTAGTGATACAAAGAGCGAACCAAGTGCACTACGGTTGATCAGACCATAATGCACCAATTCTGATTTAGACAATGTATTAGTGTGGGCCCCCAATAATACATATGTCATGAACAAGCTTAATAAAAGAATAAGCTTGCAAAACTAGGCTATAATAGCAACATAAGTCGAGGTAGTAAAAATATAAGTATGCTTGATTATGATGGAGGAAGGTACAGAATAATCTAAGTTCACCAAGAAGATCGGTGTTGTGCCTCTACAGTTGCCATACTAATTTCTTGTCTAAGTCTAAAGTCAACTAAATAGGTGTATGGGCCTCTAAGATCTACAGTCTAGATAAACAGTAAAGTTCTATAGTCTAGATAATACTATCATCTTATGCAAGCCTATAGTTGGTGTCATTCATTAGCTTCATTAATGGATAAAAAGATTATGTGATACTAGGTTATGAGACATACTATCAAATTTACAAGGATTTGACTAATAGTATTATTGAATGCTAGAGTGTATATACATAATACAAGGCACCTTCCTAACCCCTATCAAGCACGAAGGAAAGATTGACGTTGAGAAGAATTCAAGCAAGATGCAATGCAAGCAATCAAATGAGAATACGAAATAAAATCAAGGACGGTAATTTAAATAAGTGGATGAGATCCTACATTCTAATCCTATGCGCAGGCTTGCTCGGTACAGTAACGTAACCAAGACAATATGCTCTTGACCTGCATGGGCCACCACAAAAACATGTCACGTCCCAGTCCCAAAAATACGTAGGACTAGGACACGTAAGCATGCCAACCGCATGAATATGGTAACTCCAATATATGGAAACCAAAATCTATACGTACGCTGTAATATGAATATCAATCCACAAGTGGTATAAAATATATCACAAGTCACAAGGAAAAATCTAAATCTCATCCACAGAAAATCAATATAAATAAATAACCAGTATCTATGAAACTAGATCTCAATATAAGTATCTAAGGATGATGGTTGGATGGAAACAAATCCACTACCAACTCGAATGAAAAAGTACAACACAATAAACACAATATAAGAATATCAGCTAACAACCACGGGGCTCGAAGAGAAGACATCCTCGAAACATATGTAACCATCCAAATCTGCACTCCTACAAATACTCAAGAACAGATACACCTGGAAAGGGACCAGGTCCTCAGAGGGACGTAACAAGATACATAGAAGCAAGCCAATTTGAAAATAGTGAACATGCATAATGTTTGAAAATAAATAAGTACGCTGTACAAGATAATTTATATGAATGTAATAAGGACAACTTTTCGACGTATGGGCAAGGGTAGGCTACTCGATCTAAGCCTCACAACTCACACACCCGTCAATGGACATCAGAAATTGACATACCTCTTGGGTAGCGACCAACGCGACTCTACAGAAATCGACATACCTCTGGGGTAGCGACCAGCGCGACACACGCCCATAGTGCGAACTATATACTATGGTTTACCAGAGTGGTTAAAAGCCCATACGCCTAATGATTTTTCTCTATGATAATAAGTGTCAAGTGTGTGTCAACATATCTAATATATAGTAATGACTGAAAGGAACTACACATGCAATAAATAAACAGAAATGTAATAAATATACAGAAATATACTAAGCATGCAAAATACTGTAAGCAATTGGCAAGGTATTTTGCCTGATCTGAAAAAGAATGAAGTCCCAACTCAAGGCGTCGTCCGATCTACCCGTCACATAAATTAAACAAGTTAGGTTACAAAAGTGGGTGAATAGGTTCCTCCATTTTAATCTATTTTAATTATGAATAAAATAACCTAAAATAGTATTTTAGTCTTATTATAATCTGATTTTATTACTAAACCCTAATTTTGGTCCAAAGAAAATTAACTTTACGGATTTGTGATCCATGACACGCAAATCGAGGCAATCCGTTGACCAAAAAGTCAACCGACACAAATCTTGGATTTGTGTGTAAAATCCTTTAGATTTTAGCGCTACATGAACACCAAAATCGACGAATTTTATAAAATCACAAGTCGGTAAAGAGTTGTGGCCACAATGACGAATAGATGATAGTTTTTGGTGGTTTCCTATTTACGTTTATGTTGCACGAATTTTACAGTAGATTAAACTTACATATTAAATTCTGGAAAAGTAATTTTATGTAATTTCATCATGTCAACTTTCCGAAACTTTAAACGGTTCATAATTCCGAGTTCGGGATCTCCCGTAATCTCAAAAAATACCAAAATACATCTGATTTCGGACAGCTGACATTTCTAGAATTTTTCTGGAAAAATAGGTTCATAAATTATTAAAATAAATTATATAATCAGAAAACTAACCTTTATATAGTTCTATAAAAAAAAACTGGAGCACGTTTGGAGTCCGGAGCTAGGAGATATCGTCTTTTTAATTCGTCATAACCAGTAGAAAATGAGGCTGAAATTATAACGAATTTTGACTATTTTTGACTATTTTTGGACGAAAAAGAGAGAAATTTGAGAAAGAAAAATATGAAGGATGAGGTATTTATAACGGTGGACACTACTTAATTAAATACGACTAGGATTGGTTAATTTGGATAGGATTATGATGAATTTAAATAAGGATAGGATATGCATGAAGTTGCTTTCCTAGTAGGTTCAGGATTTGAATTAATTTAAAATAGAGTTTGAATTCATCTCAATAATTTATAATCTTAAATAGAATTAAGGATAATTCAAATAATTTATATATATAATCTTATTAATATCTATTAACACTAAATTATTATCTATCTAATATTAAGACTATATATATCCAAATAAATCCTAAATAATTTCAAAAATCTAAATAAATTTCTTAAAATTCTAAATAAATTACAGAAAAAATATAATTAAATATTTTAACCTAAAATAAATATTTGGTAGGAACAATATGCAAGTATGGTTTCATAGTAAATCATGAAAGTCCTAAAATTTTAGGTTTCCAATGTTTTAATTACCTAAAAATTCTAGAAAAATCTCCAAAAATCTAAAATAGCCTAAAAATAATTCTAAATAAATATTTACATAAGTAAATATACTAAGAAATTTATTTTCTAATTAACTAAGAGAATAATCTAAAGTAATTTAATATCTATAATAAATATAATAATATAAAATATACACAAAATATCTATTTTGGGTGAGGGGGTTTACAATTAGCCTAAAGATGATAAGGTATTATGATACTAGGATTTGAGAGTGAACTGGTGGGTATTCTTGAATGATGGATTATGTGCCAAGTATGGGTATAAGTCGGTATTGGAGTATAGTTACGAGGTAATACTAAGGTATTAGTTAGTAATAAGTTAGTGTTATACCAAGATATTGATATTTAGCTAAAGTATATATATATATATATATAGTTATGATGTCTAGTAGAGTTATGATGCCTAGTAGTACCTTATTAGCTAGTATACTTAGTAGAATAGCTAGTTTATCTAGTATCTTCTAGTTATGCACCGAGAAAACTAAATGTGACCTAGTAGCACCTAAAAACTACTAGTATGGAATAGTAATCACCCTAGAAGTTAGGATTGGATCTAGAATGAGAGTAAAGAGCAAGTTTGACTAGTGTGACCTAGTAATGGCCTAGAATATCATATTTAGTGCATTTATAGCTCATTTATCATTCATTACACCTATTTGACATAATATTCATATATAGAGTTGTGTGACACCAGCTCGGACACCGAGTCATACCTTTTGCTCAGGACCAGAGGCGAGTACATTCTTTGATTATTTTTATTATTTGATAATCACTATAATACAAGTATTTAGTAATATTTTATCTGATTCTTGACACGATGGTACACGGATTAGTATACTTGGATCCTCCTCATAAGATATTACTCTTCAGTGATTGCCTTGATATTTCTCGTGATTATATAGATCGTGATCATCGTGCTTGTATTGTAGACCTTGCATAGTGATTATCGTGTCGTGACGTGTCATGATATGGATCCATTGTACTAGTCGGTGGCAGAAAAAATATTAGGAGGATATGTGATTAAACCCCTATACATTGTATCATGTAGACAACAACCAGTCATACACCTCATGTGTGATTATGTTACTCCATAGACAACAACCAATCTTAAATGATTATGTTATTAATCATGTTACTTGTAGACAACAACCAATCATAATAATCATATGATTGTGTTATAGCCTTGATAGTAGATCTTGATAACCCAGGACGATCACATATCTAACTAGTATTTTAATCACATAGTGTAGTTACAGTTCTTCTCTATATTATAGTTCATTGCCTTTATTCTATTTCATTGTGATCAGTTTATACTTTATTGCTTTAGATTATCTGCCTCACTTCCTACCACAATATGACATTATTTTATTGCCTCTCGTCTTGTATTACATTCTTTATTTCTGTTTATAGTCATTCTCAATTAACTTGGAACTGTTATTGGGTTATACTTTGCTCCAATCCTGACTGGATATTTTTTCAGATGATTGGTTAAAGGAGATATGTCCCACCTGTCACGCCCCGATCTCCCGCAGGCAAATCGGCCGTTCCCGCTAGGCGGGAATCACCCTCGCCAGCGCTCCCGCGGAACGATCGCTTGACCCATCCGGGCGTGATGCCGCACGAGCGTGAACCGCGCCCGTGCAAGGCCATGATTCATTGGCTGGCGGTAAGAGTTCTAAGCCACAGTGTCGCACAGATTGTCCGAGTGCAGCGGAGTCATGAACGCATAGCGATTCGGTAACAAGTTCTCTGAGTTGACAAATATAGCGGAAGCATTGAAACACAAGTTGAAGTAAAGCAAGCTCTTTTATTGATATGAACAAGTGTTACAGGCGGCGTATAGCCGAGATTATAAGTCGCTCAAGCCTCTCTCTCTGAAACAGTAAAAGCGTGCCAAGTGGCTACAATTGTGGAATGATTGTACAGGCGATGATCAGGCGATGTTCACAATATTATGTCTTCTATATGTGCTTCAGTTCCGGACGCACCGTTGCTTCGGAGTGATCTTCACACCTTAGCACGCGCGAAGGAGGCATCCGCACTGAACGAGGTTCTCCCGCACCCTGCATACAAACTGGTGGATTATCAGTACATTGAATGCACTGGTAGGGAAGCTACTCGCCCGCTCGACAAATCCAAACACGTAATACAGGTTCCGTGCACAACTATTAAGTTGTCTTTCTAGTTGCCTTAGGATCAGTTTCATGCAAACATTGAATAGCCTAACGTGTCGGGCAGTGCGCCGTGCGATATTTGAGGAAACACGGCGAGACTTACCAACTTACCATTTGTCCTTCCCTGTCCAAGGCAAACATTGTTAATTCAGGCACGGACAAGTATAAACATTCAGGGTAAGCATATGCAAATGCAAACACGAGAGTCGTTGTACATAATCGTTCAGGTGTTCAGTGATGCAATGCAATGACTCGCACGCGGATAGCCGCTAAGCGAGGATGACTTATCTATATGACATAAGTCGCTGGCAATAGCCATTATGGACGGTTCACAGTCTCAAGACACAGATGATATGCACCGCAGGTGGCGAGCCCCGCTGCATAACACCTTGCCCCATAATAACATACGACTGCTCATACGTCCCGTCCGGATCGGATCGGTCCCAGTGCCCCGGTGACCGTCCGCGGAACTCAACATAACATACCTTGTGCACAAGCTGTCCGCGACAATGCAGGTCAGGGTCTATCTTTTATCCATAGCTTGACATGATAATCATGAAACTTAAACTTATTTTGAACGAGCATATTGCTCCACGAGCTGGGATTCCATCAGTACATAACACGATCCTCGTTCAGATGCATACATAGCATGATTATCATTCAAGTGTGATTCACGTTCAGTATTCATTCTTGCTTAATGCATTCCCCTGGTTCGAGGATATGCCTTAGCTGACCTGACGTTCCCGGATACTTGCAGGTTTATTCAGGCACAGAACGACTACGTAGTAGTCTTCCGGGGTTTGGATGAAAATATGGCAACATTCAAGCAGACAAGCATGCGTTTCTAAGGAACATAAGCAGGCACGTTGCTCGGACCCGAAGGTAAGCCGAGAGATGAAACCGTTAAGGGACTTAGCATGCGAGGATCTGAATATAAGTAGTATTTCATTTCCATGTTCTAGCAAGCAATACAAGTTGGGATTATTCCCTTAGCTAGGTGCGTTAGATTTATTAGCATGCAGGGGGTGAATCACCTAGAGACTAGCATGAATATTCCAGATTTTATGTGTGCTGGCTAAGCAAAGACAAGTTCACCGTAGCCACCCACCTTAGCGATGATTCGCCTCGGTAGAGCGATACGCCTGAGCGAGCCTCTGAAAGCCTAAGCCGGGATTCCTGTAGGGGCAAGTCTGGATATCTTTTGCTTCTCGTTGAGGCAAGGCGGGTCGGGACAGTTGCACTATTGCCGTTTGAAATGGCAGTCCGCTTGAGCAGAACGGGGCGTTACACCACCTACTACGGGCCACAGGATGGCAAGGTCGTTGAGATAGTACCATAGAGATTTTGAGTTAGTACCAACAGTCGTAGAGATTTAGCCAGTTCATTATGTTATTGTTTTTGACAGTTAGACATTATGACATCTATTATATTTAAGACTATTGTTTTGAGCTTAGGATTTTGGACTTGGACTTGTGTTTGTATTGTGACTATGTATTTTATTTCTTCTATTCCATATCGTTCCATATCTTCCTCTAGATTTATATTGTGATTGAGTATTGATTACCACTATTATATTCATTGTTGCCTACCACTTAGAGTTGAGATAGCATGATAGGTACATTATATTGTGCGAGATATTATTGTTGACCTAGACAAAGTTCTACTGCTGATACTGCGGAGTAGGCTAGACGTACCCACGTACTCGTGCCCCTACACCGGGTGCGGGTCATGATAATCGCCCTCGATGAATAGGCTACTATTGGCCAACGATGATGGCAAATGTCATCAATTATGCGAAGAAGTGCATGATGTGTTAAATCTATGATGACTTCATTCACCAACCCTTGGAGTTCCTACACCCGACTGTTGCATCTTGGCTGTTCGAAGCTTGGGATATGGACATCATAGGGCCGATCAGTCCATATTCGTCTAAGGGGCACCAGTTCATCTTGGCTATCACAGACTACTTCTCCAAATTGACAAAAATTGTTCCGCTAGAGATAGTAAAATATTCAATATGATCAGTTTCCTTAAATATCATGTCATCTACCGCTTCGGTTTGCCTCGTAGGATCATTCATGACAATGGTCTACAGTTTGCAAGCTATGCTTTCTTTCGGTTTTGTGATAAAATCTAAATCCAAAATGTAGCTTCAACCTACAATCCAACAGCAAATTGATTAGCCGAAGAATTCAACAAGATCATTATCAAGCTCTTCAAAAAGTTTGTTTCCACCAACAAACGTGACTGAAATAAGATGCTGGGCTAATGTCTATGGGCCTATCGCACAACGGTCTGAACTGCGACTAGCAGCACGTCGTTCTCCTTAGTCTACGAAAGAAAAGTTGTACTCCCTTTAGAGATCCAAATTCCTTCTATTCGGGTAGCCCTTATCGACCAGCTAACCGCCAAAGACAACCATTGTCGGCGTCTACAAGAGTTGGATGCACTTGATAAAAAATACCTCTTGGCTCAACAGCGCATTGAACTATATCAAGCACGATAATCCAGGACATTTAAAGGACATTACAAGTCGGCGATCTCGTCCTAACCGTGAAGAGACCGATGATCATGACCCACAAGAAGGCAAAACAATTCTAACCCAAGTGGGAATGCCCCTTTGTAGTGGAAATTGTCTACTCCAGCGGCACATACAGGCTCGCTGAGCCTAATGGTGACTTGCACATGATACCACTCAACGACAAGTTCCGAAAGAAATATTATGCCTAAGTTAGGCACCCAAAAAAAAGTGTAATGTTCATAGCTAATGTCTTTTCCAGCAGAATTATTTCCGTCCATAGCACGCAGACAAATATGTTATCCGTACTCGGGAGTCCCGAGTACGCAATTGGTAACAAATCCACAAAACTTCTCTAAAAAAAATATTTTACGTCCACATCGCCTCTGAACTATAAGCCATTCTTCCCATCAAAAGAATGCAGTTACGTCCATATT
This sequence comes from Iris macrosiphon, assembly GCA_036927795.1. NCBI lineage: Eukaryota > Viridiplantae > Streptophyta > Magnoliopsida > Asparagales > Iridaceae > Iris > Iris macrosiphon. The sequence continues at coordinate 38,723,320 of JAYESA010000002.1, forward strand.
ACCTTTGACTCGTCCCTTTTGTTGTTATCTCCACAAAATTTTTACAAAGCAAGTAGTTCACATCCACATTACCTCTGAATTATGAGCTGTCTATATTTTCAGTAAAAGAAAGCAGTCATGTCCATACTACCTCTGACTCGATCCCTTTTCTCTCCACAAAATATTTCACCATGGTCATACCTAGCTACAAACAAACGTACTTGACTATCGGTTCTACACCAAAGTATCCCTACCATCGCAGATGATGTCCCCACCGAACTTTCTTAATGTAACTTATCTAACCTTATCATGTTCATATTACCTCTGATAGGGCTTGGTGTTATCACCATTACGATGTTATGCTACGTCCATACTACCTCTGGTATAATTCTCAAAGTCACAATAACCACAATAATAAAAAAAAGTTTCAAGCAGGAAAGAGGCAAAATTTTCATTAATATTCAGGATCATGAGTACATATGGAAGTCCATTATATTTAATTATTTTTTATTAATATTCAAGATCATGAATACATTTGAAAAAGAAGGAGACCCCTCTATTCTATTTCTGGTAACAACACGTGTAAAGCAGATAGCTCAATGCATTCGGGGTCATCATTTCAGCAAACTCCTCAGTATAAGCCACAATACATGGAAAAGATTCATACCGATGGACAACAAGGGAGTTCGCAACACAGCTGAGCCTACAGACCCAACTATGTCGTGTAAAAGGACGCGACTAGAAATTATGGTTGATATAACTAGCCCCATCTCTACCACACAGATACGCCACCAAGATCCGACCCGAGATCCAGCCATCATACCCTGGCCGCATACGGGGGATAGCTACAGTGAGCTAGGTTGGAAGATCCCAGACAATTCTTCGGGTAATATGTTTGTTGATCATGAACAACGGTAACTATGATATCCTTCCATGCTCCATCAGGACTCAAGCAATCCGAGAAAATCTCTGCAAAAAAAACACACAAAAATTCAAAATATTTGCAAGAAAAGACAAATATCAGAAGGCGCGCATCCGCAAGAGCATGCGCTACTCGTTGATTCATGGCAAACTAGCCATCTATGAGCTTGAGGGAGATGCGCATAGGCGCCAAGTCTGGTGTATACGTACGTAGAGTGCAGAGGCGAATGTACCCATGCAGCGTGGTCATGCATAGTTTTCTAACGCATGCCTCAGATGAGTATCTGGAGACAATATCACCCATGCTATCGAGAGAGAAATTTGTTGTCAGTGCATCTTTATGTCGCAGCCTTCGGCAACGACCATGCACGTCAAGCCAAGGAGAAGTGCCTGCGCATGAACAGACAAGTTTTCGCTCATGCAAGCAGACAGTGTCGAAGTGTACGAGTGACCCAAGAATGAAAATCAGAAATTTTTGCTCCTTACCCCCACCGACGGCACTTGGATGATCGACCATCAAAGGGAGGGGATCGACGAACCGCTCAACCGATCTCCCTGCAGTCGACTTCCGTGGAGACATTATGCGAGAAAGAAAGAGCATTATTCTTTGCGAGAAAGAAAGAGCATTATTCTTTCTCTTCCCTCAACCCTCTAATTATAAGCAATATAGTCATTAAAGTCTCCTGATTGGTTAGGCGTCAAAACCGAGGAATGAATCCGACAGCATCTCAGCAGCTAAGTGATCTCCCTATGCGCCAAATAGCCAGATGCGCCAAGAAGAATATGTTTCACACATGCGCTGAAGTATCCCATGTGCCTATCTCCTCCATGCTTCTGTTCAAAGTATTCCAAACTTAAAACTAATAAAGTTTAAATTTAGAAACTTTGAAGGGGGTCTTGTAGAAGCATAAAAAAATTTCACCATGCACCAATAGTAATCAAGATCCAAGCGCCACAGTGATCAAGACCCATGCACCAAAGTGATCCAGAGCCATGCGTCATCCACAACAATAACTAGTGTTCTCATGTGCCAGCAGTGCCATGCCCCACTACTACTACAGTCCAGTGTTCCCATGCGCCAACAGTGCCATGCGCTACTACTACTACCCTGTTGATCTCCATGTACCTGGTGGACGTATTCCAAAGGTGCAATCAAAATCGTCATGACACGTGTCACGAGTATTACTGGCATCAGCAACCCCAGATCTCGAACGACCACCTAGCAGCCTATTGCAACATGCGCCACTATACGGTAGCATGAGATGCATGCGTGCATGCGCGTAAGGCTCTCTCAAAGCTATAAATAGTGGACGTCTCTCACACAAAAAAAAAGAGGAGGAAGAAGAAGACCATCACCACGACCATAAAAAGAAAAAGGGGAAAAAGATAGAAGTGTCGCAAGGGACACCCATCGAGACGTATACTCCAGCTCCTCGAAGCCTTATCAACCTCCTTGGTCCCGGAACATCAACGGAGTAAAGGAGCCACTACAGTGCTCGGTCTCCACCGTCACACTTGTCAAGATTCTTATATTTTTATTGTATTTAGACTCAACGTATTAGATATTCTTTGTACTATTTGTCAATTCTCAATCAATCAATAAAAAGTTCGTTCAACTTTACCGTCCGAGGATTGATTCGGCGATGTCGACAGACACTAATCCAATGATATCCTCCAAGCAAGCATTGCTGTTCGACCCTAGAATGATCGATTGTCCGCTTGTAATCGAGCATATTTTGGAGTCAACATGATAATACAAAAGCTTACAATTTCCAACTATATCTTATCTATTAAGGCATGCGTAATCTTTGCCCATGGATTGAAATTGCATCTTATATTTTTTTTTCTTTTTCTTTTATCAATTGTCAAACCCGTATACATGGAAGTCTCTCTCCTTATTCACTACTTAAAGTCCAAGTATTCTCTACTGTCACTATATCATCGAACAAACAATATCAGAGTTTTCATCTCGAATATTCTTAGTAATTCCTTGAATAAAAGGATTCTGGTTAAAGTCGGAAAAGAAAACAAAAATTTAAGGATCTATTGCCTATCTAAAGAAATTATAATCACTAGTAACATGCACGTACATAAAAAAAAAAAATTTAAAAAATAAATAAATATGAATTATTATAAAAACTATTATTTCTAAGAATTGAACTCAAACAATAAAAAAAAATATCTTTCATCTTAACCACCTGAGTTAGAATTGTTTGATTAAAAATATATCATATTAGGTAGTTAAATGTTTGGTTAAACTTTTTTTTTAAATAATTAGTTTAGTATTTAGATAGTTATTTAATTATCTTTTTATTAATTTTTAATTCATTTAAATGGTGTATGATAAATATACGACTTAGACGGCTCACTTTTGAGCCACTTCCAAGCCGCATTATATAGTAGAAGATAATTATAAAATTTATTTCCCTTCTCCAATTTACTATTCATAATAGTGTTTTCTTCACCCTTTTAATTATATTAGTGTTATCCTTCCATTTAGTGTTAAACAATTTGAGGAGGGTTAAATATAAATAACTAATACTAAATACATGAAATGGATGGATTTTACTAACTAATTTAAAAATGAAAAAGAAAAATACTAATATGAAATAGTAAATGGAAGGCGAAGGGGAGAGTAAGTAAATACAAATAGAAAAATAATGTATGTACCGTCAAAAATGGTACCGTCTGTGTCAGCCAACCCTTTGCTTCTGTCAGACCGGTCCTACCAAAAATAGGTCCAATCAAAACATGCCATATGGCGGAGGGATGGAAGCGGAAGACAAATTCGACCGTGTATATAGCATTGCTAATACAAATAATCCGAATTATAATCGTAACCATAATAGTAATTGTATGATGCACATCTTTCATAATCTCATTAAAGATATCACAGACTTGCTGAAATAAAGATATCACAGACATGGGACAAACTACTACAATTTGGATCTTCTCGAACTCTTAAGAAAATCTTAAACTAAACCCCGAACTACCACCTCTATAAAATCCGATCCGACAACTAGTACTCTACAGTTTTGGTAACCATTTGGTAGACTCTTTGCTGGAGCAGCACAAACACTTAAATAGGGGTTGTTGCATCATAAAATAAATATTTGAGGTCCGGCGTGATTCTACTGTTCCTTGTCCTTCTTCTTTCTTCCCCAATAGAATTTTTATTCAGTAGGTTTGTCTCTCTCTCCGTCCCAGCGCCAACGAATGCCAGCTGGCCAACTGTTCACGATACGTCATCCCATTTGCAGCTTTTTCCGTACTGCAACAGATGCTAGCTGCTTCTGATGGCGAGAGAAATGTTATTGTGTGGATGGGTGGTCCCAACAACGAGCCCCACCGTTGGGATTTTAATAAATATTACGTATATTTAGTTGATTAGTTCATTTTTTGGGTTCCCAAACACACACGTCAACACCCACCTCCACCGACGCTCTGTTATTATATGCAAATGAAATGCATGAAAACTTTGTAGTGCCCATGCACATCTCGTTCATCTTTCCTCTCTGTTGTGTACTTTAAAAAAAAAAAAAATTAAATAAAGAAATAAATAATTTATTTGGGTCCCTGCCTCGATTCGAGGTACACGAAAGAACCGTCTGGATGTTGTGAAGCGTCGACAGAAATTACGACAAAGACGACGGATGATCGAGGGCAAAATCGACACTCGAACTGAACCAAAACAGAACCGGCGGTATACCGGTGGCAGTATAGCGTTCCAGAATCTATCTTTGATGATCTGACGGTATACCGTGTGTCAAAAATTGGTTTAGACGTGGACCCAGAGTCGATATATAATATAATCGTGTGGTCAAATCTGGACAGTCAGAATTATTGCTAGACTATTTTAATATTTTTTTAAACCCTAAATTAGGTTTCTTAACCTATATAAAGGAAGTTGAAAATGGTTGCAAAGAGAAGCTCATACGAGATATTCTAGGGAGCAAGTCTACAAAAATTTAAGAAAAAATTCGTACATTGCTCTTAGGGCTCATCTTTCGAGATAGTCTGAAGAGATATATGTTCGAGGAGTCGCCTACTTCGTTCATAGAGATTACAATGGGGTTGGATGAGTGATTTCACTGTATATCTTCTTCTTTCTTCTTAAGATTGTCGAGGGTTGAACTTGGGGGCAAAGGGTTAAACATATATTGTAATCTATCTTATATTTTTGAATATATATATATATATATATATATATATATATATATATATATATATATATATATTGTGATTTGTCCATATAATAAGGTCACCAAACATACACTGAGTTTGATATGTCTTGGTACTTGCATGAGACAGAAATTTTTTATCTTCAGGTGGATTGGTGTCATTAATGCGGCATTCTTAGGCCAACAATTGACATCAGAGCCAAGTTTTCGAGAGGAAAGTTGCAACCATGTTTACAAAGCAGATGAACACACGTATGATTACCTTAATTATGGAGGAACTGTGTAATCTAGAAATCAAGGATGGGGAATCTACTCTGGTGTAAATATTTGCATGGACCATTGGAGGACGATAGCATCAAGCCATCAGACAAATCTACTTATGAGTAGAAAATGTTAGATCGGAAGGTTGTTGGATTTATCAGGTAATGGCTGGACGATTCATTATTTTATTATGTGTCCATGGGGAGTTAGGCACAAGAATTATAGGAGAAGACGCATTCTCTTTACGGACGAAAGACAGTTGGAAATATGGAATTTCTTATTTGCCAACTAGTCAACTCGAAGTACACGGAGGTTGTCTTGATGGCACATCTAAACAAGGTTCAGGAATCATCAATCAATTGTCGACGATGAAGATGGTCATTGACAATGAGCTTTAGGTCCAGCTGCTTTTGAGTTATCTACTAGAAACTTAGGAAATATTGTTGGTGTTTGTGAGTAACTTGTGTTTGGTAGAGTTATTAGGATGAAGAGAGAAAAAACTAGTTTGTTGAATAAGGAGATCTGGCATAAGCATATAGAATCGACATAGGGTTCGCTCTAATATCTTCTTAAGGGAAAGAAAGGCTCAGGTTACAGTCGAGAACATGAGAGAGTTCTCGGGATCTTGAGAGGATGGCTCGTAAGGAGCGCTGCTATCACTAAGACGAAATAAATCATTTTAAAAGGGACTGTATGAAGCTCAAGGATTAGAAGGCTAAAAGCAATATTTTACAACTATAGAAGATCTCATCATCACAACAAATGATGGAGAGGAAGCTTATGTCATATGTCATGACAACAATTGGGTCTTGTACATAGGTGTAGAAGCATAAAAAAATCTAGATCCATGTGCTCAACGAACATAAGCCCCACAGTTAACTCAGAAAAAATCAGGCCTCAGGATGAGCATACCGCAGAGAAAAAGTAGCATCCATGCGCCCCATATATTGGCCGCCTAAAGGCCTGACACCAAGATTATGTCTGACACTGAATCTTGACAAAAAGGATTTTCTAAACAATTCGAAAGATGTGAGCATACTAAGCGACAAGAAGCTCTCGTCAAACTAATATTGACTTTTGACAAGCGTGTAATGCCACATGTACGAGACCTCATGCGTCTCAGACTCCATACACTCCATACATCTCTGGCCCCATATGTCATAAACTCTATGTGCTCCATGCGATTATGGCCATATGCGTTCCAGACTCCATGAGTTTCATGCGTCTCTGGCCCCATACGTTCCAGATTTTATGCGTCCTATGTATCTTTGGACCCATGTGTTACAGACGCCATGGGTCGCATGCTTCTCAGACTTCAAACATCCAATGGGGCAAGGTTCCCTGAGACAAAAAACATTTATTGCGATTCTCTCCAACTAAATGCTGGACATGTGTCTAGCTGACCAAGTCATGCAAACGGAAGATAAAAAATGCCAGATCTCGAGCAAACAGCAAATTCTAACAAAATATCTACGTGGCAGTGTACCCTGGACTCAACCCATACTATGCGCCCACGATAGCAACCGCACTCTATTGAGGAGTCCCCCGCGGCCACCAAACAGAAGGACATGCGACATCTATAGCCCATCAACTGGATGGCTATAAATAAAGGCAACTTGGACGTCCCAAATATCGGCTTTTTTATTCTGCTTCAGAGAGGTTGGCTTTTTCTGCTTTAGAGAGACCATACCCCTTCAGACAAGCTACGTACGTGCACACAAACTCAAGAGAGACAGAAGAGAATAGAGCATCCCTCATTCACTCGTCGGACCATCAACATAGTAAAAGAGTCATTGTAGTACTCGGTCTCCATCATCACACTACCCAGATAAAAAAATATTGTACTTAGATTGTCTGTCTAGAACTTCTCTTATTTGTTATTAAACGAAGGTTTCTCAAACCAAAATATGATAGAAAAAAAGATGGAGACTCTGTTGGGGACGTCATTCTCCTTTGATGAGAAGGCTGTGATGTAGTTCGACGTGTCGAAGCTGGGTTCGACCGAGAGGATGCTGGTGGTACGCTTCGACTAGCAAGCCTTTGAAAAAATGCTCTATGAGGACGGCATTTCTCCAAGGCTGGCAAAGTCTAAGAAGACCTACTGGACATGGGTTGCAAAGGCCATTGTGCCTCACCCAACTGTGGACCATGTGTAGCGCCCCGTTCTCCCGATGCGGAGAGCGCGGCTAAGAAACACAAGACGGTATCGTTCGATCGGGATAGATTGAATTAAGAACTCGTCCTCGTTATGGATTTGTTTCTTCAGAATCGATTCCCATATTCAGTGGACTGCGCCCCAAGGATCGGCTTAGCGGCAGAGTCAGGAGGGACCCCTCCGCTGCTATCTTTTATTGCCTCGGTTTTCGATGTCGCTTGCTGCTTTCGTGCTTTGAGTTGGTTTTGGGACTTGCTTGTTTTCCTTGAACGGTTTCGATGGTTTTCATTGTTTTCGTTCATTGACTTGCACTTCTATTCCGAGATTGGAAAGAGAGGAAGAAGTATTAATCGAGCTGTTCGTGTGCAGGTGAACGAGCAGTAGGCGGCTTGCGAACGGAGTCGTGAAGCGCCTCTTTCCTTCTTCTTTCCAAAATCTAAGTGAGTGGCTACCAACCCGATTAGCTAGCCCTGCTTCCAAGCTTCACTCCTTCGCCCCGATCAAACGATACCAAGTAAAAATAAAAGAAACCAAGATAAAAGAGAATAGACTTGGTTATTACTGCTTGTCAATCAAACTCGTGAACGGTTACTTACTTACATGCTTGTTCGTTCGGAATGTTCATCATATGCATAAATTGTAGTTAGAATATAACTTCTTCTATAAATTGTGCTATTTATGAATCATATCGTGTATGCACATAACTGTTCCTAGAGGCTATGCAAAGGAAACATGCATTACTCGTGTTGCCTCAACTGCGTGAAATGATAACTTAACTAAACATCGTGTGTTCGATCATGGACAACTTGTGCACAAGGATATAAGTTCTGCGGACGGTCGCTGGGGCACTGGCACCGATCCGATCCGGGCAGACTTCGTGTTTATAGTCAATCGTGTACGGACGGGATAACTTGTAACGCATCGTGTTTTCTGAGCTCCTCGTATTTTCCCGTTGCATGCTATCCTTGTCCTTGACTAGTCCATTATGGCATCAAGCCAGTGATCCTCGTGTGTATATGCTTGCAACGCCTCGTGTGTTTATCGTGTGAATATGGCTTGCAATGCATCGTGTGTTCATCGTGTATATTTAAACCTGTTGCATACTAACTTGTGTCTTCGTGGCAGGGAAGGCATGGTAAGTATTGTGCAGGTAATTCAGACGGTCAGGTAAAATCCACCTAACGGTGGCACGTTCATTTCAGTAAATTCTATATGCTGCTTACTTGTAAATGAACTAAGGCAAGATAGAAACCCACAAATATGCATGCTTCATTAAAACAACGTGTTGATTGGTATAGCAGGCTAGCTCGCCTTCACCAGCATGTTTCGATATGCTGACCCTCGTTGAAACAGGTTCTCCGCACCAAGGCGAGCCGAGCGAGGAGCCGAAGTCGTCTACCCGATCCAGTCCAAGCTGTTGGCGCATCTTCACCGCGCCTCGAAGCCTTTTGAATCCAGAAGCTGCAACTCTTCATACACAAATGCAGCTCCGTGGCAAAGCGATCCTCCAGCCTGGAGGTCTTTATCATTTTGAGTTTATAAAGGGATGTAATGTACAGGACTGCTATCTCATTTTGAGTCAACCCTTCTGTAAGCCGTTCGGCATATTAGCTGACTCGTTCAAGAGTTTGTAATAGATGTTCATTATCAATAAAGAGAACTTTTCTATGTTTCAAATCTGTGTTTTAATTTATCTGCGTACTCTGAATATGTGCTTGCTATGCAAATCATTAAAGCCTTGTGCGGGCGCAACTCCAGGCCCGCACGGCGGTCACGATTCGGGGGACGCCTCAAGTGATTCTACGGAATTGGGTCGTGACATAGTGGTATCAGAGCACAGATTCAAAGTTCCTTAGACTTCGTGCTGGAAAAGTTCCTTTAACGATCAAATTCCTGTGCGAACTCTTGAACTCGCTAGGCCAAAATGAGATACGTTCATGCAATAAGTCCATAATACATTATGATCCTAATGTAATTTACCTTCTTTTGAAGGAATGGATCCAGCGCAATCTGCAGCGCAACCACCGATCGAAACACAAGAAAGCAGTTCGGGCAATTCGGGAATCTCTCGAAGCCAAAGAGGCATGTCTCAAGTCGACCCGCTTGAGCGGGTAATGCAAATGTTAGAATCGCAACGACAACGAGACGATGCTCGCCAAGCCAAGCTCGAGAGTAATCTAGAGACCCGATTCTCAGTGAAACAGAAGCAGGTCGATGTCCTGCAACAAATCGTTCAGACTTTGGCTGCCAACCATTCCGCCGCAACAGCAACGACTCCGGTGGGACAGCCCGTGCTTGAAGTGGAGACGCCTCAAATCCCAAGGCCGAGGGACGTGACTGCCTTCAACTTGGGCCATTTCAAGAAAGTCTGCAACACCCCGTTCAACGGGACTGAGGACCCAGTGGTAGCTCTAGATTGGCTAGCCGAGCTCGAAGATCACTTCACTCTGCTAGAGGTCCCCGAAGATAAGCGCGTCGCCTGCGCGCAACTACAGCTCCGCCTCAACGCACACGATTGGTGGGACGTGCATCGATGATCTCTCCAATTTGATCACGGAGAGGAGGCGATCTCGTGGACGACCTTTCGTGCCGCGTTCGAAGAGGAGTTTATACCCCCTCCAGTACAACGTCAAATGGAGAATGATTTCGTGCAACTGAGGCAGGGCAGTTTGACTGTGAAGCAGTACTCCGTCGAATTCAACCAACTCTCCAAATTCGCTAGGGCCTATTTACCTGATGCAGCGAGTCGAGCCAGAAGGTTTGAAGGTGGACTACGCCCTGCCATCCATTCGTACGTGGTCAATAATCAATATGGAACAATGCGTGAAGTCATGAATCACGCCTTATCGCTAGAACCACAGTATCCTCACGTTTCCACCGGCGCTGTGCATACATACAATCACAAACGCCAAGGCAACGATGGAGGAAACACTGCTGCAAAGTGCCGAAACAATGGTGGTCAGCACAGGGCAAATCCCAACCAAGTATGTCAATACTGCAACAAACGTGGGCACTCCTTCAATCAGTGTCGTAAGAGACTTGGGTTATGTCTCGCTTGTGGCAATCTAGGCCATGCCATTAATTCCTGCCCGAACCTTCCTGTTCATCGCCCGCAACATAATAACCCCTAACGGTAAGCATTATTCCTAAGTTTCGGGACGAAACTTCCAATTGGTTGGGTAGGATGTAGCGCCCCGTTCTCCCGATGCGGAGAGCGCGGCTAAGAAACACAAGACGGTATCGTTCGATCGGGATAGATTGAATTAAGAACTCGTCCTCGTTATGGATTTGTTTCTTCAGAATCGATTCCCATATTCAGTGGACTACGCCCCAAGGATCGGCTTAGCGGCAGAGTCAGGAGGGACCCCTCCGCTGCTATCTTTTATTGCCTCGGTTTTCGATGTCGCTTGCTGCTTTCGTGCTTTGAGTTAGTTTTGGGACATGCTTGTTTTCCTTGAACGGTTTCGATGGTTTTCATTGTTTTCGTTCATTTACTTGCACTTCTATTCCGAGATTGGAAAGAGAGGAAGAAGTATTAATCGAGCTGTTCGTGTGCAGGTGAACGAGCAGTAGGCGGCTTGCGAACGGAGTCGTGAAGCGCCTCTTTCCTTCTTCTTTCCAAAATCTAAGTGAGTGGCTACCAACCCGATTAGCTAGCCCTGCTTCCAAGCTTCACTCCTTCGCCCCGATCAAACGATACCAAGTAAAAATAAAAGAAACCAAGATAAAAGAGAATAGACTTGGTTATTACTGCTTGTTAATCAAACTCGTGAACGGTTACTTACTTACATGCTTGTTCGTTCGGAATGTTCATCATATGCATAAATTGTAGTTAGAATATAACTTCTTCTATAAATTGTGTTATTTATGAATCATATCGTGTATGCACATAACTGTTCCTAGAGGCTATGCAAAGGAAACATGCATTACTCGTGTTGCCTCAACTGCGTGAAATGATAACTTAACTAAACATCGTGTGTTCGATCATGGACAACTTGTGCACAAGGATATAAGTTCTGCGGACGATCGCTGGGGCACTGGCACCGATCCGATCCGGGCAGACTTCGTATTTATAGTCAATCGTGTGCGGACGGGATAACTTGCAACGCATCGTGTTTTCTGAGCTCCTCGTGTTTTCCCGTTGCATGCTATCCTTGTCCTTGACTAGTCCATTATGGCATCAAGCCAGTGATCCTCGTGTGTATATGCTTGCAACGCCTCGTGTGTTTATCGTGTGAATATGGCTTGCAATGCATCGTGTGTTCATCGTGTATATTTAAACCTGTTGCATACTAACTTGTGTCTTCGTGGCAGGGAAGGCATGGTAAGTATTGTGCAGGTAATTCAGACGGTCAGGTAAAATCCACCTAACGGTGGCACGTTCATTTCAGTAAATTCTATATGCTGCTTACTTGTAAATGAACTAAGGCAAGATAGAAACCCACAAATATGCATGCTTCATTAAAACAACGTGTTGATTGGTATAGCAGGCTAGCTCGCCTTCACCAGCATGTTTCGATATGCTGACCCTCGTTGAAACAGGTTCTCCGCACCAAGGCGAGCCGAGCGAGGAGCCGAAGTCGTCTACCCGATCCAGTCCAAGCTGTTGGCGCATCTTCACCGCGCCTCGAAGCCTTTTGAATCCAGAAGCTGCAACTCTTCATACACAAATGCAGCTCCGTGGCAAAGCGATCCTCCAGCCTGGAGGTCTTTATCATTTTGAGTTTATAAAGGGATGTAATGTACAGGACTGCTATCTCATTTTGAGTCAACCCTTCTGTAAGCCGTTCGGCATATTAGCTGACTCGTTCAAGAGTTTGTAATAGATGTTCATTATCAATAAAGAGAACTTTTCTATGTTTCAAATCTGTGTTTTAATTTATCTGCGTACTCTGAATATGTGCTTGCTATGCAAATCATTAAAGCCTTGTGCGGGCGCAACTCCAGGCCCGCACGGCGGTCACGATTCGGGGGACGCCTCAAGTGATTCTACGGAATTGGGTCGTGACACCATGCGCTTCCCGTCTCTCTCTCTCTCTCTCTCTCTCGCGCGCGCAAGGACCGCACATTATGTGTCCACTTGTTATGTGACAGCCTCTTCAAATAAGAAGAGTGCTCAGCACCTGAAGACATGCAGGACATAGGTTACAAAGGCTGTTGTGCCTCACCAAACTGCGGAGCATGCTCTACCTGTCTCTCTCTATCTGTCGCAGGGACCGCACATTATGCGTCCACCTCTCATGCAGCAGCCTCTTCTAACAAATAAAGTGCTCAGCACTTGAGCTCTGGTAGAGAAAAATACTACGATGCCAAGAGTTTGAGTGCTAAGACACATTCCATGCGGCGACATCAAAAGCTACATGAGAAGGACTATGCGGCACCGCTCGGCAGCCACAAGAAGATAGCCGCGTGGGGCCAAAACAACCACCGAAGTTCTGTCTTCGACCAAATTTCAGCAGCGCTGATTCCATGTGCCTTGCTAAAAAAATAGAAGATAGAAACTTGGAATCTTCATACTACGCATCGGCACATGCAAGGACAAAGAAGTATAGGGCAATACGAGCTAGTCAAGCTCAAGCAATTGCTCATTCGACCGAGCGTCAGCAGGCGCCTCTTACTATGCGGGCCCCTAATGAAAAGTCGTACAAAATGGCTCGTGCATCCAGCCCGTAGTGGAAATCGGACATGACCGGTCAAAAGAGTCTTTCGTCAAATTAGGGCAAGTTCTTATACGAACCCCAGGTCAGGAAGCAAATTCAACACCTACGTACCCGTGTGCTCGGTCTACCTGGGCTAATGAGAAGGGTGCAAAGGTGAGTGAGCCCTCGCTTGACTTACGCAACGTGATCAATCATAAGCGCAAAGCAAGAAAAATAACCACGACATACGAAGTATCCTCCCCAGGGCATCATTGTGCCAATATTATCATCAATTGCTGCGATAAAAAAGCACCAATACCTACAAAAAGGCAGTCGATATTCCAGCGGATGCAGCCAAAGGCACCCACCCGGCTTCAACCCGGGAAATATGTGCAAGCACTAGAAGAAGAGGAGTTGTCCTTTTCCTCGTGCTATTCTGCTCGAAAGGCCCCCTCCATGAGTGTAGGTCAGAAGTATAGCACCTTCAGTCTGTCGCTCTCGGCCATCGAGTCGAGAAGACGTATCCAAGAAGGACAGGCAGAGAAACCCGCAGAAGGTGTCTTCCTGAGCACCCACTCAAAGAAGAAGCAGTCAGCTACTAGGGGTAGTTCTTCCTCAGGACCTTACATAGCTACGCAAGCTGGAGGTTGTAATCCCCCAAACCTCTATGATAATCAGACATTCCGTGAAGACAATGACTCTCAATGAACGGATGCTGAGGTCCCTGGGGGTAGCCACCCTCGTCAAGTGGACGTAGCTTCCTACGCTGGAGGGTAGTATTCCATCCTAGTATGAAGATGATGCAATGCTATCAACTTTTCCTAAGGACCATTCACTGTAAGAATCTAAGATGAAAAGTGCGACATCCACCGTCCCATCTATTTCTTCCCATGTTAGAACAACATACATGGCAGGCGACGATCATGAGGGCTCCAACGGTCGACAATGCCTCAAAACCCTCGAGGCTATGATGCAAACCATGAGTGCGTTGATGCAAGCCTTAACCCAGAAAATGCTGGAAATTAAGGCAAATATGGCCCCACAACCAGCAATAACCTCTGGCCAAGCAAGCCTAGAACCCGTGACAAATAGTGATTCAAATACAACCGCTCCATCCGCTGGCAGTAACCATCCCATACCCTGATCGTCTACTCCTTCCACAGTCATGAAGCTTGGAAAGCAATACGGGAGGTATAAGAACTTCGGGACCGCCTAGACTCTATGGGCAATAGGGACTCACTACGTGAGCTTGGGATCCGACAACCGTATCCCCTCAAGTGGAGAGACGTACCGTATCTGCCCAAGTACAAGCCCTTCAACTTGACTTCGTTTGAGGGAAGACATCTCCCTATCAATTTATGAGTTATTTTGAGATGGCAACGGGGCATCAGCCTCACAATGACGCCCTCTTAACCAAGCTCTTTGTCGGATCATTATCTGAAATAGCATTCGATTGGTTCTGCAGCCTCCAGGACAACTGTATTTCATCGTTCAATGACCTAAAAGGCCTTTTCCTAGCTCGGTTCTACGACAGAAGAAATAACATGATGATGTCCTCGTTAATGGACATTGCACAAGGGGAGAAAGAGTCTGGACAATAATACATTGAGAGGTATAGACAAGCGGCGCTGAAGTTACCCCCCGGTAACCCTGAGTCAACGTTGATGGACACCTGCCGGAGGAACCTCCTTTCCACAGTCTGGCTCTGGATGGGCAACTCTCAGTTTAAAGACTGGACGGCGTTTATCAAAAATATTGTCGGTGCTGAGAAGATGGTGAAGGACGCCCGTCTCCTGAGATAGAGATCCCCATCCTGATGACAGGGAAAAAATTTCTTACAACAGCAACAACAACGATAATAGCACCCAAGATCGCAAGAAAAAGCAGGCTTTGGTCGCCAATATAGCCAAGAAGTTCGAGCAAAAGCCCAACAGTGTCTCCAAAATTAAAGAAAACCTATTCCTTCGAAGACAATGACATCGTGGCAATCTTTGACTTATTGATGAAGTAAAATAAGCTTCGGCTCCCCGACGTCAAGCGTCCTATTGAGGAAGCCGAGGTGAATAATCTGAAGTACTGCCACTACCATCATTACGTCCATCATGCAACGGGGGACTGCTACACTCTGAAGCAGTAAATCCAGCATCTGCTTGACACCAAGAACCTCACTCTGGACTTCGATGATAAAATAGTTGTCGGGAATATGGTATCTCCCCAGTTCGGCAACTTTCAGGGACGGAAGCCCAAGATGGAGTAATCTCGATCCCCTGGGCAATATTGGAGGTTGTCAAAATCTTGCCAGCTCGTGACCAAATAGTTGGGCTGATACCTCTCACCACATCACGAGGAGAGGTAATGTGGGCCCATTCCGATCTTGCTCCAGACTTGTCACACCCTAGTCCCAAAATACCGAGGGACTGGACGCGTGTCAATGGCCAGCAGTACGCACCGATGGACAACCCAATTTAATGGATCCATCAGGACATACTTAAGCTGTAAAACAAGTCTACGACAATCATGGCACAACTAATCTCATCCACACAAAATATAAAGTATGATCCACAGGATAAGTAAGGAATGTAAATCATCATCTAGTCTCACAAAGTACTTCGGGGAACAACCCGATAAATATCTAGTACAATGGTTCAACAGACCAGAAATAAAAGACTGAAATAAATAATAAAAGCTGAGCATGGAACATGGATGCTCAGGCAAAGTCTTCAGCTAAGACCTCGTCCACGGATGGTGGTACAGCTCCTGAATCAGCTCCTGCTCCAGTCTCGTATACCTCGGGATAAATCTCGTCCTCAAATCCTGGGGACAAAATCCGGATCCAGGTCCTCAGGGGACATAGCAAGGTACAAGAAAGCTCATGCCAATAAATAAATAACAGTGCAGCAAATAAATAACTAAATGAAGCAATAGGTAAATATGTAACCAATCTAAGTGAAATGCAAGTGAGAGCAACACTAAAACTCAGGCTGAGCCACTACAAGCTCTGTGTCGGGGAGCCGGTAGCGGTAATAACCGGTAGTGGGTCTAGCTCTGCTACGAGAGTCTACGACCTCTCAATAATAGAAGATATATATAAATACAGCCTATAGCCTGTGTGTCTCTCCCCACCCAATATAACCACGCATATCATGAGCATAACGTCTCATGCCCATGTCAAGCGTGATCATAGCTAAATGCAACAAGTCATAAAGTATCTAAGAATATAATGGCCATGTCCTGTATCCTATACAGAATTACCACAAATATCTCGGGAAAATCCTGTCTCATGAATAGTATCAAGTGTCCTGGGTCATAGGGTACTTGATAAGACAAGTACGAGCATATAAAGTGTCACGGATGTCCATCTCTAGATGACCGTACCCAACACTGCGTACAGTGTCGGCACCCGACTGATAATCAGACGCTAAGTACGTCATACGGTCCTAGGTTAAGCATGTACAGTAATATATATAAAGCAAGGAAAATAGATAACTAAGCTGCAGAGTTTGGGCAAGGTACACTTGCCTGATGTCCGAATACCAACAACTGTCCCTGTATCGATGGATCCGGTAGGTACTACTCCAAAAGCTGTAATAAACATCACCACTAGTCTCAGAAGATGTCAAATAGCTAGAAATGCCTGTCCTTACGTCCAATTTGGACACAGGGGCAAAAAGGTCATTTTCGGATTAAAGCGGGGTCCACATGTGGGCCACTTTGCACCGAAAAGCGTGTCAGGGTCAAAGGTCTCCAAATTATGCAAACTCAGTGTCTACAAGTCAGGAACGATGATACGAACCCAACGGAACTTCCAGAATTGGATTCCGATGAGCCGATCTCAAAATCACCCGTCAAGTGGAGCCCGTGGGCCCACGATACGTGATTTTGTCAACGTTCTCGGAATCGGACCAAACTTGGGTCACAGGACTAGCGTATTGCTACGAGTCCGATGGCACAAGTTTCGTCTCAATCCGACGTGCATACACAAAGTTACAGCGTATTCCAGAAAGGACGAATACTGGGTGTCGTCGGCGGATACGCGTTGATTCCGGGGTGCACACACCTCCGAATCGACTTCTGCGAAATCCTACACGACCGTATCAACGTCGCGCACGGTTCGGTAAAGACCGCGTGTGACCAAGTCGTCCCGATTGGCGGGGCGTACTCAGTTCTGGGGTGAAACAGGGTATTGTTTTTCCTGTTTTTGGATCGCGGTGTGCGATCACCACAAGACGCGATGCACCGAGCGAGTTGCACGGGCACCGAGAGGGTTAAATAGTCTACGCATAGCAACTGACGAAAACTAATTCGGAGTTGCGAGGTGAGAGAAATCAGTACCTGTACAGGGCCCCGTGAGTTCTGTTCTTCAAGTGTCCGTGAGTCACTTTGATCCAGGATTCGTATCCTGGACGTGTCCGGGTTCTGCGGGGACGCTGCTGTGAATCACCAAGGCTACGAGAAGTCGGGGAACTCGATGCCGCGACACGTCCGGTCGGGGACAGCGCGTGGCGGGCTCCGCTCGGTCTGGGAATTCGCACAGCGGGCGGGCTCAGTTCCGCCGGCGGGTGGGGCTGTTCCGATCGGTCGGGGACGCTGCTGCTGGAGCGGAGTGCACTGCGGCCGGTCGAGGGCTGCTCTACGGCAGACCGGAGTTGGTCGGCGCGAGGGTTCTCAGGCGGAGCGGGGTGCCGAGTCGACTGCGGGGGGGAGAGCCGCCGGTCGGGGACGCTGGATTCGGGGGAGGGTACGGTCGGCTGAGCAACCCGGCGGAAGGCGGCGGCAATGATCGGCAAGGGGAGTCGGCGGATGATGCTGGATGAGAGGGGTGACGGCACAGATCCCTAGGTCAACCTATAAAGCTGCTACAGTATACATGCGGGTAGGGTTCAGCTAACGGGTCGGGTTCTCGAAGGTGGTTTGGTTCGGCTTAGAAATCCAATAGCTCTTTTAAGCTTAAAACTAGTTTCCGGGGTCCAAATAATTCACCGAAAAATACTGTAGGTCCGGTTTTCTATGGTGCATCATAATTTATTATTTCCAGAATAATTTGACATCATTTGGTCATACTGAAAATTCTTTAAATCACAATCATCTTCGCCTTAAATTCCAGAAAATACCAAAATTCGTAATAACTCATCTTAAAAATATTCTCAAAAATTCAGGGTGTTTACAAGACTTGATGCAACATACAGCACCTTTGGCTACTAAGTCCAAGGGCAAGAATTCTAAATCATGTTACACATTTTTTATCCCTTCTGAAGAAGCTATAGCAAGAATAACGAGATCGGGACTAGCATACCAACGAGAGTATGACATCCCCGATGATGGTGCACTCCCAATTGCCACATCCAATCTGGGTCCACCCTAACCTCCAGCAGTGGACAAGTCCAAGCAGAAAGAAATTTGCTTCAACAAACCACTGTGCAAAGATACCACTCAGGGGGTGGAGAAGCCCTACAACTTTGACATCTTGGCATAGATCACCAACACTCCAGCAAAGTTGTCTCTCTTCGAGCCTATCCGACTCTCCAAAGATACTCAGGTTGCTCTGAGTGAGGCATTACAGAATGCCGACACCTACCTGGCGCAAGTCAAGCCGCCAGCTGAGGATCATACAGCATGCCCCTACTGCAATAATGCTATGGAGGCGATACCCAACACTACGTTCTAACAATAAGAAATATTATTGAAGAATAATTGGCACGATCGTCCACTGTATTATATAGGGTACATTGATGCCATCAAGGTAGACAGGATGCACATCGACCCCGGCTCGTCAATTAGCATCATCCTGCGAAGTCTGCTTCAGGCTATGGGCATCCCGATGAACCTCCTGGAAGCAGCCAATACTGTCATCAGTGGCTTTAACGCAGGAAAAAGCTACCCTCTGGGCAAGATTCGCTTAATATGTCAGATCAACGACTTAAAAAAAGAGGTCACCTGCTACATCATAGACATAGACGTATCCTATAATGTCCTATTGGGACCTCCATGGATACATCAATATATGATCATGTCATCAACCTTGCACCAATGCTTGAAGTACGCGGACGATCACGGCGTCGTCAAGACAAAATTTGCCGACGTTGATCCATTTAAAGGGGTCGATGCCGACTACTCTGATTCGATCCTATGCAAGAAAGTTCACTTAGATGAAGGTGGCAATAATGCTGATGATGAGGTAGACTGGGAAAATATCGGACGAGCCCTTGAGAGTCCATCTCAAAGTACGCACTCCTGACACAACTCATCCCCTCAAGGTAAAACTACCCAGGAAAGCACCTGAGCCTCTGGTCGTTTGCCTCCGTAGACGGAGTCGATCACTGAAGAAAAATCTGGCACCTACTATGACTTTTGAACCTCTAGTGGTAATGCTGAGCATGAGACCTCCAAAGCTATCGCTCGTACTAGGGCTAGATCTCGGGAAGGATGAACTTGAGGAGTACGTACTACTAATGTTAACGTCCCTTCCCTCGATGATGTAATTATGGAAGACGAGATATCTTATTTTATTAATAACTATCTTTGAACTACTCTGATTTTGCATATCTCAACGCGCTATATTCCCTTGAGCACGGTCTAGGCCTTGCACCTGCATACACAAGAGACTACCACCTATGCAGTGAACCAAATTTTCTCCAGTCAAAACTCCTACTTTATAGTTCTAGCAAGGAAGAGGGAAGACAAACTCATCATCTTTGGCAGAGTAGAAAGTCTCCAATCCTTCGACCTAGAGGAACTGGAGCCAGAATCGGATACCGACAAAATGCCACTTCATCGGTACAGATCTTGAGCCAAATACCTCATCCAGAAGATGGGGTACAATTTGAAAGCCGCTAAGGTCTTAAACTATGACAAAGGCCGAAGGCTGCCTCTGCGTCTGCAGGTTCCTACAGGCGAGCTCGAAGATTAGTACCATAAGACCAAGTATGGCTTATGGTACATCATGCATCCCACAACCCCCGAAGGCTCGAATGAAGAAGATGAGTTACACTCTCACTCTTCAGAATCTTTCTCTTGGGACTCTGGCGTCAGTATCGGGGAGATGCTCAAACAAACATTGACTGCCAACATGGTGTCAGATGTCCCTGAGAAAGACGACGAGGATCCACCTGGACCCTGTGAAGTAGAATCGTGGGCCCAACGTCTAAACGCATAATAGGAGATATGGTTCGAACAGAGAGAACCTTCCACTAAGGACGAAGTCATACAAATCGATCTGGACGACAAATTCTCCCCTAAATCTATCTTCATTAGCAAGAGTTTGTCCAATAAGGACCGAGAATCCCTACTACAGCTTGTTAGGGAATACATCGATGTCTTTGCCTGGATTTACGAAGATATGCTGGGACTGGACCCTAAATTATGGTCTACAAACTCAATATCTTGTCGAATGCTAAGCCAGTCAAGCAAGATCAGCGGTATTTTTTGTCGAACATCATAAATACCATCGAAGCTGAAGTCAACAAACTGATAGTTAGTGGCTTCCTCCGCGAAGAGCAACATCTAGATTAGGTAGCCAATATCGTGCCCGTTTTCAAAAAGAATGAGAAGATCGAGATATGCATTGACTTCCGTGATCTAAATCTTATATGCCCTAAGGACGAGTTTCCCCTTCAGATCACAGACATAATGATCGACAACACCTATGGCTTCAAGCGCATGTCCTTCAAGGACGGATTCTCAGGCTATAATCAAATCAAGATGTCTCCTGACGACGAGAAGCATACATTGTTTTGAACGTCGATAGGAGCATACTGCTAAACAGTCATGCACTTTGGTTTGAAGAACGTCGATGCTACATACCAGCGAGCTATGAGTACCATCTTCCGTGAACATCTATGCAAGATCGAGGAGTGTTACTTTGATGATATCATTGTCAAGAGTTGCTCCAAAGATGATCACCTCTTAGACTTGAAGACTATGTTTGACCTCATGTGTGCACACTAGCTTAAGATAAATCCTACCAAATCCTTCCTAGGAGTCTCTAGCGGCAAGTTTCTAGGTTTTGTCATAACTTCAAAGGGTATCCACGTAGACCCTGACAAGACTAAAATAATCCCTGAAATACGCTCACCGAAGAACCTCAGAGAACTTCATAGACTTTAAGCAAGACTGGCATACATGAAAAGGTTCATATCAAATCTCTCTGGACGTTGTCAACTATGCACTCAGCTTATGAAGAAGGGAGTCTCCTTTGTCTGGAACGAAGAATACCAATGTGCCTTCGACGGCATGAAGGAGTATCTCATGGACCCCATTGTGTTGGTGGCCCCCGTAGTGGGAAGACCCTTCTTACTATATGTGCGGGCAATGGATTACTCCTTCGGGGCTCTACTAGCCCAGGCAAGCGATACAGGTCACGAATAAGCCATCTACTATCTTAGTAGAATAATGGCTGACGCTGAGCACAGGTATAAACCCATTGAGAAGGAGTGCCTCATTCTGGTCTTCCCCATTCAGAAGACTTGGCATTACGTTGTAGGACAAGCCATCCATATAATCTCGTGAGTTAATCCGCTCAGGGTCCTTATGACTAAACCTGAAGCGCTTAACTCTCGCCTAGCTATATGGACAATATTGTTGTCACCATAAGATAAGGTATTTGTCCCACAAAAGACGGTCAAAGGCCAAGAATTGGTATATTTTTTTGCATCCCACCATGTACCAAAAATCTTAAAGCTCTACAAGGAGATCCCACACGAAGTGTAGCGGACTTAAACATGACCACTAGTGTAGAAGCCGTTTGGAGAATGTTCTTTGACAGTGCTTCAAGACAGGGCCCAAAGGCGATATTGTCACTGGTGTCGGGATAGTACTAATCTTCCCACACGATCTGGACATCAACCGCTCTTACTCTCTCATAGAGCTATGATCCAACAATGTGGGTGAGTATAACGCCCTCGTCATTGGACTCCAACTCATTAAACAAGTGGATGTTGACTACCTGAAAGCCTATGGTGATTCCAAGCTGATAGTCAATTAAGTCCAAGACGAGTACGAAGTCCAAAATAAAGACTTAATTTTCTACCACCAAGCCGATGCTTTGGCCGGCCTAGCAGCATCATTGCCTGTTCCCCTAAAGAGACGACACTCAATTATGATAATAGGATGAGAGTTGTTCTATACAAAGAACAACTTGAACCTTAAACAGAGTTACGTCATTACTTCAATGCCTATGGATAAAGATTGGAGAAACCCTTTTATAGACTATGCTGCTTATGAGATTCTTTCCGAAGTCTGAAAGAAGCCACTTCCATCAAAAGACGATCACTCTGATTCTACTATGACGCCTCATCTAAGACATTATATTTTCGTTCGTACGATGGATTGCTGTTATATTGTCTTTCCATCCCTGAAGTGAGACAATCACTCCGTGAGGCTCATGATGGCATATGTGGAGCACATCAGCTGGGTCATAAATTACAAGGCCACCTCAGGAGAATGGATTATTATTGGCCCACCATGGTGGCAGATGCCCTAGATTACACCCGTAAATGCAGATCATATCAAATTTATGTTGATTTTATCCACCAACCAGCAGAGTTCTTACACCCTACTGCTGCCTCCTGGCCTTTTGAAGCTTGGTGAATGGATATTATTGGTCCAATTATCCCTTCTTCTTCTAGAGGACATCGATTTATAATTACAATAATCGATTATTTCTCCAAATGGGAAGAAGCGGTCCCGCTTAACGAAATTAAAATATCCAATATAATTAACTTCGTCAAACACTATATTATCTATCATTTTGGTGTTCTTTGAAGGATAATACATGACAACGGACCATAATTTGCTAGTCAAGCTTTCTATCGGTTCTGTGACAAGAATTGGATCCAAAATGTAGCATCTACGGCCTACAATCCAGTATCTACGGCCTATAATCCAGCAGCCAACGGCTTAGCAAAGCCTTCAACAAGACCATAATCAAACTCCTTAAAAAGTTTGTCTCATCCAATAAACGTGATTGGAATGAGAAATTCGGAGAGTGTTTCTGGGCTTATCGTATGACAGTCCGAACTCCAACTGGTTGTACACTATTCTCTCTGGTCTATGGATATAAAGTGGTCATTCCACTCGAAATCCAGATACTTTCTCTCAGAATAGCTATTGCTAATGAGCTAACAGTAGAGAACAATGATCAATTACGCCTGCAAGAATTAGAAGCAATGGATAAAAAGTGCCTACACGTTCAACAGTGCATTAAACTATACCAAGCACGTATTTTAAGAGCTTTTAATCGAAAGGTCAAGGAAAGAATATTCTAGGTCAGTGAATTATTCCTTTCAGTGAAGAGACCTATGATCACGACCCATAAGGAAAAAGGCAAATTCCAGGTTAAATGAGAAGGTCCTAATGTGATGGAAACAGTATTCTCCAACGGAGCCTACATGCTTGCTAAGCCTAATATATATTTAATAATGATGCCTATCAACGACAAATTTCTCAAGATTTATTATGTCTAAGCATGATATATTCTTCTCCATCTCCAGCGGATTAAAGCAAGACAAATTTTGTTTAATCCCCAACAACTCATAGCCTACACGGCCCCTCGAACTATTATCTATATTTATTTTTGAATAAAACATGGATAATGGGTCCTTAAAGTTCCCCAGTGGGACAATACTCAGGTCCAACGGAACACTCCCGTTGAGATCACCTAAACAATTCTCCTCAATCAAAACTTTCTATTCTTAAAGCCCAGTTATTTTAAGGATATCATATTCTTGATCCCCAGTAGGGTTGAAAATAATCTCACATGTTTACTCACCTTACCTCTGAATCATATTTTATTTATTATCCCTTAAATTGGAGATTATAGTTCCCCCTTAAACTACTCTTTCTTTTCTTTTTCGATGGAGTAAACTGGTGAACTATCACGTCCACATCACTTTAATACTATTACATCCTTTAAAATTTATCATTTGTACTCAGCACGAGTATGCCTTGAGTGATAAATCTACTAAATTCTCCCATAAAATTATTATGCCATGTCCATAATACCTCTGAGCAGATATATATATATATCCAATGGGTCTCAATATGAAAGTATCACTAAGGTAGAAAAAAAATTCTTTATGAGGAAAGGACAGTATTGGTCCGAGGATTCCCATGTCCGCACATTCATCTGATTGACAAAAAATATTACATAGTGCACATTACCAGACAAATTGCAAGAATGCGCGCAACAAACCATACAGTGTATTTATGCTCATATCAGTAGGATGGCAAGGTAAATTCAATGTATTCAGTCGCGCACTTTGACCAAAGCCTTCAGTCAGCAACACATATGCAGCACAATGAAGTCAAAGCTAAAATTTTATTGAAGCTTAATCATGATTACATATGATGGAGATCTATCACAACTAGATTTTTAGTCTAAAAAATCATGATGATACATATGGAAATTTATTACACCCAAATTTTTATATTATGGGGATCTATCACAAAGCCATCCCCATCTCAGCGTCCCGTCGGCTCCCAATGCGGAAAATATAGGCGCAGAAGAAATTGGCTCCTCAGTGCAAACCATAATACATGAAAAATAAATCCATACACTAAGCGATGATGCTATACGGAATTGGGACTGTTTAAATTAGCACAACCCTATTTTTGTCTAGCCTCGATCGAGGATATGGCGAGTCGAACAGAAGTTGTTCCGCTATCTCCATCCAGTGCCACCGCTAGAAGCCCCAATTGGGATTCTAATCCTAACCCTGTAAGCAGCACAGGGGCCATATTAGGAGGGTGATTCCAGCAAGCTGGGTTTGAAGATAATGAATAGTCTTCTAAGTAATTTGTTTGTTCGATACGAACGACAAAGCCTATGACATCCTTCTATGCTCTATCACAGAAAGAGCTCAGCGACGACGACCTCAAGACGAGCCTTCCACCCATTGTTGATAAGCGTCTCTTTTGCGTCTTCTCGGTGGCCAGCAAAGCCAATGGAGCAAAACTGCTACGGTCATCTTCGTAGGCTCACACTTAACAGTGGCCATGCTCAAGTCTTACAGCAAGAAACAGATAAGTTTGAGAATGTTAGCAAAGTTTTGCTCATATTTGTAGGAGAAGACGTGCCAAAGTCGGCATAATTCTTGAAAATTGCTCCCAAAAAGTTGCCGCATCTCCTCAAAGACTGCATCAAAACCAAAAAAGCAAGAAAAAGATACGTGCATTACAGCCACACCAGCAAATCCGTTAGGATTCTGCCCAAAGTGCGCGTACAAAATAACTCAACAACCTCTATGCTTATAATTCAAAGTAATTTTGAATTTATCTGAACGAATTCAAAAACTTTGAAGGGGTTTTGTAGAAGCATAAAAAGTGTGCCTCAGATAGATGGCGTAGTTGTCCACAAATAAACCCGATAGTAGAAGAATGGCGTATTTTTTACTTATTCCAGAAGAAAGACGCGTATTTTCTTACTTTGGCTCACTTTCCATCCATTTCAGAGGATGGTGCACTATGAAGAGACTAGAAAAGTGGTACGCTTTCTCAAATAATACGAAAAATAGCGCACAAACAATCTTCTCTCTCTCAATATTTAATGCAGTAGACAGACAGCTGACAAAGGAAGAAACATAAGAGTCAAAGGTCATCATCACAGAAGAGATACGGTACACAGACCCAGGTTATCGTTTGACGACCCAGCCGCAGTACCATTTTCCTCAAAAGTGCGTAGTAATGTCACTGTAGCGCCCCGTTCTCCCGGTGCGGAGATCGCGGCTAAGAAACACAAGACGGTATCGTTCGATCGGGATAGATTGAATTAAGAACTCGTCCTCGTTATGGATTTGTTTCTTCGGAATCGATTCCCATATTCAGTGGACTGCGCCCCAAGGATCGGCTTAGCGGCAGAGTCAGGAGGGACCTCTCCGCTGCTATCTTTTATTGCCTCGGTTTTCGATGTCGCTTGTTGCTTTCGTGCTTTGAGTTGGTTTTAGGATTTGCTTATTTTCCTTGAACGGTTTCGATGGTTTTCATTGTTTTCGTTCATTGAACTGCACTTCTATTCCGAGATTGGAAAGAGAGGAAGAAGTATTAATCAAGCTGTTCGTGTGCAAGTGAACGAGCAGTAGGCGGCTTGCGAGCGGAGTCGTGAAGTGCCTCTTTCCTTCTTCTTTCCAAATATCTAAGTGAGTGGCTACCAACCCGATTAGCTAGCCCTGCTTCCAAGCTTCACTCCTTGCCCCGATCGAACGATACCAAGTAATAACTAAAAGAAACCAAGATAAAAGAGAATAGACTTGGTACTTATGCTTGTCAATGAAACTTGTGAACGGTTATATCTTTGCATGCTTGTTTGTTCGGAAATGTTCATCAAATGCATAGATACAAGTTTAAACGTATATCCTGATGCATAAAGATAACGTAGTTGCAATGTAAAATGAATCATGCAATACCGCTTGTCTTGTACTCACGTAGCCTCCGGGCGAATGCTTGTTAACGTAGACTCTGGGCGAATGCTTGTTAACGTAGCCTCCGGGCGAATGATTGTTAGTGTGCGATCACGGACAACTTGTGCACAAGGTATAGTTCCTACGGGCGGCTGCTGGGGCACTGGCACCGTTCTGGCTCCGGACGGAACTAACGTTTAGTCTCACGTACTAGGACAGGGTGGTATGCGGCGTCTAACGTTCTTGCACGTAGCAAACCATCTTCGTCACAGACTAGTGTCCATTATGGCAATCAAGCCAGTGATCATCGTGTATATTTAAACCTGTTGCATACTAACTTGTGTCTTCGTGGCAGGGAAGGCATGGTAAGTATTGTGCAGGTAATTCAGACGGTCAGGTAAAAATCCACCTAACGGTGGCACGTTCATTTCAGTAAATTCTATATGCTGCTTGCTTGTAAATGAACTAAGGCAAGATAGAAACCCACAAAAATATGCATGCTTTACTAAACAAAGTGTTGATTGGTATAGTCAGGCTAGCTCGCCTTCACCAGCATGTTTCGATATGCTGACCCTCGTTGAAACAGGTTCTCCGCACCAAGGCGAACCGAGCGAGGAGCCGAAGTCGTCTACCCGATCCAGTCCAACTGTTGGCGCACCTTCACCGCGTCCCTTGAAGCCTTTTGAAGTCCGAAGCTGTAACTCTTCATACACAAATGCAGCTCCGTGGCAAAGCCGTCCTCCAGCCTGGAGGTCTTTATCGTTTTGAGTTTATAAAGGGATGTAATGTACAGGACTGCCATCTCATTTTGAGTCATCTCTTTTGTAAGCCGTTCGGCATATTAGCTAACTCGTTCAAGAGTTTGTAATAGATGTTCATTATCAATAAAGAGAACTTTTCTATTTCAAATCTGTGTTTCAATTTATCTGCGTACTCTGAATATGTGCTTGCTATGCAAATCATTAAAGCCTTGTGCGGGCGCAACCCCAGGCCCGCACGGCGGTCACGATTCGGGGGACGCCTCAAGTGATTCTACGGAATTGGGTCGTGACAGTCACTCCTTCAAAAGTGTGTCGTAATGCCACTCCTTCAAAAGTGCGCCGTAGTGCCACTCCTTCAAAAATGCGCCAGACTCCAGACGATTTCTAAAGTGCGCATACTATCCTAACCAATAGTGAGCAGTTATGAATACGTATCTTACATGTCGTACTTCTCGTGAAAGATGTACAGATAACTGTCCCCCACAACCTATGCTTTTCTCATATAGGAAGCTACGTGTCAAGAAGGTAGTAAGTTATGCACCCACTTATATATAATATGGGATGTTAATCCACCAAAAGTGCGCACACAATGGTAAAATAGTGTTGTGTCCAAAATGCACGTATATTCTCATAATCGTACCTAAACTCTATATATACAGGTTCTTCGTAACCATAGAACACACAAACAGACAGAGGGAGAGAAAAGGGGGGCTAGAATTCTGAAGTCTTTGAAATTCCATAGCAGAGTGAGAGAAATAGAATCTTCTCGTGCCATTATGCCAGAGCTTTCTTATTATTCAACTCTATAAGTTGTTCGTAGCAATCTTTAAGTCTTTAAAATTTAAGAGCAAAGCGAGAGAAACAGAAGCTTCTCTTGCCATTGTGTCAGAGCTTTTTGTTGTTAAACTCTCCAAGTTGTTCGTAGCCTTCCTTATATTTCCTTTTGCGTGTGCATTTCTTTATTTTTGAGTGGTCCAAGGAGTAAAGTGATCGTTTGTAGATCAGATCTCTACAACTATACTTTTTCAGAATCAATTATACTTATATTCCTGTCTTTTTAGGATTTTTTTTGTACTTTTTAACAGTTTGTAACACAAAAGTTTCATAATTGAACGCTTTTCCTCGCAAGCAATTATATGCTAGTCGCTAGACGAATTACCCCTTGCATACTAATAAATAATACAACGTACCTAGATAAGAAAATAATCCTATCTTGTATTGCTTGTTTAGAACATGAAAAAAAGTAACTTGATTGGATTTCCTTATGCGCCGCCCTGTATGCCCCTGTACGATTTTATCTCTCACACTACCCCTTTAGACTCGCTATAGTATGAAGGCTTATGTTTCTACTATTTCAATGTTTGCCAGCTTTACGTCTTAACTAGTACTCGCTCATCTTATTTTTGTTCTTGTCATATTATTTTATGCCACAATCAAGTAACATGATCCGTGTCTTACACTCATCTAGTTTGCCGGAAGACTATAGAATATTTATTCCATGCAACTATAAACCTAAAAGTATTCGGGACCATTAGGTCTCCAAGGTAGTCCCAAACGAGGGGACTGCATCATGTCAAATTAAGCAACACTCGTATTGTACTGAATCTGACAGCTTAGAGAATCGATAAGTTCTGAATAAGATCCTGACTTGAACTTATACCTAATAAGATCCTGATTTAAACCTATACCTAATAAGATATCTGGAAGATTAGAGACTTGCATGATCACGGATAACTTGGTGCACAAGGAATATTTTTGAATCTCATTTTGTGTTCGGTCACCAAGGCATCGAGGCCGATCCGACCAGTCGGAACCTCCTAACTGTAGTCGCATGCTTCGAACAGGATAGGTGCAATGCTCCATGTTCTTTCTTGTACTCCATCTCCGTCCCGAGACTACACCATCCACTATGGTGTCGTTCCAGTGACTTGCTCATATAGATTAAGTCATTATCGCTTATTGGCAATCTGCGTGCGAGTCATTGTATCGCATCTAGTATTTTGGAACACTTGAACGAGTATGAGTATAAGACATATGTACACATTTGAACATATTTGAACAACATAGTATCACACCTGAGTATTCGAGTATCACCATCCACCTGAATCAGAAACCCACTCGTGACACTTATGCTTGCTTATGTGATTCCTTGGATTTTATTATATATATTCATGCTTGGTTTAACTTGATTTTATCTTTAGACATGGAAGAACGGATGATAACTTGGTAAGTTTTGTCGTGTTACTATTATATCGCATGATGCACTGTCATATGAGATAGGCTCATATTATATGCCATAAAACTGATCCTAAGGCAAGACTAGAAAGACAACTTAATAGATTATACACGGAACCTATATAATGTATTTAGATTTGTCGAACAAGCGAGAAGCCTCCTCAGAAGTGTATTCAATGTACTGATAACCTACCAGATTGCTTGCAGGGTAGAGGAGAACCTCGTTCGGTGTGAAACCCCCTTTCATCCGTGTTAAGGCGTAGAGCTAACTCTGGAGCCTTGGAGCATTGTGTCCAGAGCTGAAGCACGTATATAGGACATAATATTGGAACATCGCCTATATATCATTCTATGTTGTAAGCCTTTTGGCATACTTTTATTATTTTGAGAGAGAGAGAGAGCTTGAGAGACTTATAATCTTGGCCTAGCGCCGCTTGTAATACTTATTTAATATCAATAATGTTTTTGTTTTAATTCATACTTATTTTATTCAATGCTTTTACTATGATGAATCTGTGAACCTGTTATCTATATCATGTTCGATTTCTTCTTCTGCTGTATTCGGACTATCTGTGCGACTCTGTGGCTTAGCTATTTCTTTGCCTGTTCAGATCATGGCCTTGTACGGGTGTAGCTTGTGCTTGTGCGACATCATGTTGTGATGGGATCGATCATCCTACGGGAGCGCTGTTGCGGTGATTCGTTCCTAGCGGGGATGGCCAATCCTAGGGGAGATCAGGGCATGACATATTGGTATCAGAGCACGGCTTTATGTTATTGGACTTCATATCGAATATCTCAGTGTTGAAAGCTCGTTCATGGGTTATTTATATACGCTCTCTCTCCCAACGTCTCAATGGGATGTTCCATACAATAAGTCTAAATATTTTCAAAAAAATTAATGTGAATGATATGATTGCTTCTACGGGATAGTTATGCGAGACCCTTGTGCCGACCTGTGTCAGACTTTATAAAAATAGACTCGTGCTAGAATTGGCAAGTTATGTACGAACCAGAATACATATACGTGATTACCAAGTAGGTTAGTGTGTGAGATAGAATATTATTCGGACAGTTAGCTATGGACACAGTCTTTAAGCTAAGTTGTGTTGAGTATCGCGTGCCAAGACCCTTTGATGTGAGCAAGTTTTTGAGCGAGATTGGGATATCATTCAGATAAGGATAAGTCAAACTTAGAGTGGCAACCGATAGAAATGTTATCAGTTTATCGCTAAGGCGAATATAGAGCATCGTGCTTGGATTTTGAGGAATAGTTCAGACGGTATTTTATGTCAACAGATATAAATCAAATATGGTTTACTGGATGACTATCAATAGTGGTATATACAAGATTAAGATTTGTCGAGGCGATGCATAGGTATAGCGTTGGAGTTCTAAGGAACAAGTTGAATATACGAGAGCGGTGCGAACACGATTGGGAATTTAATTGGATAACTTGATTCGTAAGTGGTGTATGCGATAGCTCAGGAACAAATAATTGATTTGAAGATAGAGATAGAGTTTTGAGAAATTGTCGAGTAGCTCAAACCTTGGGTGGTGTATGGATTATTTTGGAAATGTTTGAGCGAATTGAGGATTCGAGATAGCAAAATAAGTCTAACAGCAGGGAGATAAGGCTTAGTATAAGTAATGTCTAGCAAGTAGCAAATTTGAAGGTCCTGTGCGAACGATTGAGAATGTGTTGGACAAGCGATAAGACTTATATCGAATAAGGATTCAAGGTAATGGAAATCAATATCTGGTCGAGAAAACTTGGTGGATCGTGCGTACGATTTTGAATTAATCAAACGGATTAAAACTTGAGTAGGATATCGCTCGATAGAAGTTAGCATGAGAATGTATATTATGGTTTTGAATTAATAGACTTGATATGGTATCGATAGTTGGAAGATAACACGGATTGATACAAGTAAAGAAATTTTTGGTTTGAAGATTGAGATAGAAGATAACAAAATTAAACTTGAGTTGGACAAACTATCTTGAATCGATTTTGAAGGATAACACTCAACATCAGGCCCGGATGAGAACGATTATCTCGCAGGAATACTGGCGTAGTGATTTTACGTCCAGTGGGGATGATCGAACTCGCGGGATCATGGTCGATGAGTATTCAGACAAATTCGATGAAATAGAACGTAACCAAGGTGGATAGACTTTGGTTTGAGGATTTGAACTTAATTGTTTGAGGAATGCTAGAAGTAAACTATGGATTGATCGAACGTTAACAATGAAGTTAGACGATTTGGCTAGACAAATTATGATGATGGTATGAACGGTTATTAGATGAACATGACTGGGTGGATTAATATTTATAACTTGGATGAAGTAAAGTATAATAATAAGGTATCTTGATCATTTCGATGATAAATATAATATTGACATTCTTGTCTTGTGCTAGCGCCACTCCTTGATCATACGTACGTCACGTCCGAATTAGAACAATTATCCCATAAGAGCATTGGCATGGTGATCTCACATCCAGCGTGGATGAATCAAACTTGTAGGAGACCGGAATATGATAATTTAAGGATTTTCTTGACTTATGGTTCGACACGATAAGACGAGTTTGAGAATACAAGTAAATCAGAAGTATTTTGAGGATGAGTTAGTCTAGAACATGAAATAAGATATGCCTGATAGTTTTATGAACGGATACATGAATCATGTTGGACGCTTAGAGTTATGATTAAAATCAAAGATTTAGAATTGAATCATGACTTAGTGGTCTAGACTTAGAAAAAAATAGATATGTGGGTTCTATCAAACATGTTTGAGGAGATAGACTATACGAATCACTAATCTTGACGTACGATATTGATATATCATTGATTCAGTTGAGGGAACGTGTCTTAGGAACGACTTTATTAAAATGGACTTGAACCTGGACAAACGAACATGTTGATGTGGGTAGGATAATCTGTGCTAGATGTTTAGAAATCTGAGTAAAACGGGCTTGGGTAGAATACTCCGTACGAACGAACAATATTTTGACCTTAGGAATTGGGGTGAGCATCGTACGAAGAATTTGTACGACAAAAATCATGAACGTGAACTTGTACCAATGACCTTGTGAGGTGACCTAGTAATTAGGCAGATGACCCTATGCCGAGTGAAAGAATTTGTGTGACCAACTTTAGAGTATTGCTTGGGCAAGCCATAGAACTGGGACAACAAGACTTAGAGTTAGGCTTGGAATGGTAAGTGTATGCTATGTTTGACACTAACGGAATGGACGATAGAACATGGACGCTAGTCGGTAGATTGAACAGATCGTGCTTGACGGTAGTGCAATGCTTAGTTTGAGTGGGATTGAAAATAACTTGGATTTTAATTGACCCCGTTGGTGGTATCATCGTTATTTATAAGATGGGAACACTTAGAATTTACCTAGTAAGTCGTCTGACTCCACTATCGCTAAGCTTGGTTTAAATACATATGTTTCGGGGATGCCTGAAATATGTGTATGATCCAAACTCAGCGATAAGCTCAACTTGAATGTTATTACAAGTAATTGTGTTAGATACACTTGGACGAGTATAATAATTTGGATAAGTTAGCCTCAGTCTTAGATCATCATTTACGATCGATTATAACGTACCCCACTTTAAGCGATATATGTTCCGTGCTAAGGCGTAGTAGAGACCGAGTCAGAGCTTGGATTGAAAGCTAGAGTCATTCAATGAGATAGACCCAGCACACACACGACACAGAATAAGGAAACAAGTAGAAAGTTATGTTTGAATGGGTCTAGTGATATGGGGTGATATACTTGAGATAGATTAGATAGTGTGCAATAAAATGGTTTGCGCTCAGAAAGTCTCGAGGACGAGACTTGTTTCGAGTGGTGTACAATGTAACGACCCATTTCGCTCAAGCGGAGAGCCGATTCAAATGGCGCAAGTGCGAAGACCTGTCTCGCTTTGCCCAGTGAGAAGACTCACTTTAGGCAAAGGAATCCCGACTTGTTCCTTCAAGAGCTCAGACTTAGACTTTCAAAGACGCACTCGGGGTATCGCTCGACCGAGGCGAATCATCGCTAAGGTGGGTTGCTACGATAAACTTGTCTTTGCTTAGCCTGCATACTTAAAATACAGACAGTAGATGGTAGTCACTAGACGAATCACTGATTGCATACTAATAAAGAATACAACGCACCTAGCTAAGGAAATAATATCATCTTGTATTGCTTGTCTAGAATATGGAAAAGAAGTAACTTGATTAGATTTTCTTATGCGCCGCCATGTATGCCATTGTATGGTTTCATCTCTCACACTACCCCTTTAGACTCGCTATAGTATAAAGGCTTATGTTTCTATTATTTTAATGCTTGCCTGCTTTACGTGTTAACTAGTACTCGCTATTTTTATTTATGTACTTGTCACATAATTTTATGCCACGATCAAGTAACATGATCCATGTCTTGTATTCATCTAGTTTGTTGGAAGACTATCGAATAGTCGTTCCATGCAAGTATGAACCTAAAAGTATTCAGGACTGTTAGGTCGCCAAGGCAGTTCCCAAACGAGGGGACTGTATCATGTCAAGTTAAGCAATACTCGTATAATACTGAATCTGACAGCTCGGAGAGTCGATAAGTTATGAATAAGATCATGACTTGAACTTGTACCAGATAAGATCCTTATTTAAACCTGTACCTGATAAGAGATCTGGAAGATTAGAGACTTGCATGGTTATGGACAACTTGGTGCACAAGGAGAATTTTTGAATCTCGTTCTGCGGACGGTCACGGGAGAACCGGGGACTATCTGACAGGTCGTAACCTCCTTACTGTAGTCGCCTGCTTCGGGAGGGATGGGTGCAATGTCCCCTTTTATTTCTTGCACTCTATCTCCGCCCCGATACTACACCGTCTACTATGGAGTCATGCCAGTGACCTCATGTTCATATAGATTAAGTCATCATCGCTAAGCGGCAATCCGCGTGCAAGTCATTGTATCACATCTATTATTCTGGAACACCTGAACGAGTATGAGTATAAGACATCTATACACATTTGAACAATGGAGTGTCAGACCTGAGTATTCAAGTAATATCATCCACCTGAATCGGAAACCCGCTCGTGACACTTATGTTTGCTTATGCGATTACTTGGATTATATATATATATATATATATATATATATATATATATATATATATATATATATATATATATTCGTGCTTGATTTAACTTGATTTTATCTTTAGACAAGGAAGAACATATGGTAAGTTGGTAAGTTTTGCCGTGTTACTCTTATATCGCACGGCGCACTGCCACATGAGATAGGCTTATATTATATGCCACGAAACTGATCCTAAGGCAAGACAAGAAAGGCAACTTATTAGATTGTGTACGAAACCTATATAACGATTTTGGATTTATCGAGCGGAAGAGAAGCTTTCCTACCAGTGCATTCAATGTACTGATAATCCACCAGATTGCTTGCAGGGTGGGGGAGAACCTCGTTCGGTGCGGAAATTATTTTTGTGCATGTTAAGACGTGGAGCTAACTCTAGGGCCTTGGATCGTTGCGCCCGTAGCTGAAGCACATATACAGGACATAATGTTGGAACATCACCTATATATTATTACATGTTGTAATCCTTTTGGCACGCTTTTATTTTTTCGAGAGAGAGCTTGAGCAACTTGTAATCTCGACCTAGTAAAGCTTGTAATACTTATTCAATATCAATAAAGTATTTATTTTATATTCATACTTGTGTTTTTCAATGCTTCCACTATTATGACTCTGTGAACTTGTTATATATCGCTTATTCGATTTCTTCTTTCGCTGTATTCAAAATATCTAGGCGACTCTGTGGCTTAGCAATTTCTCCGACGGTTCGGATTATGGCCTTATGCGGGTGCATCTTGTACTCGCACGGCATCTCGTCCTGATGGGAACGATCTTCCTGCGGACGCACTGGCTCGGTGTTTCATGCCTAGCGGGGATGGCCAATCCTGCGAAAGATCGAGGCATGACATCATGTGTCCCAGACTCCATGGCTTCTTGCATCTCTGGCCCCATGTGTCCCAAACTCCATGGGCTCCATGCGACTCTAGCCCTATGCATTTAATGCATATCTGGCCCCTTGTATACCAGATTCCATGAGTCCCATATATCTCTGGCCCCATGTATTCCAGACGCCATGCGTCCCATGCCTCTCAGACTCCAAACATCCAACATGGCAAGGTTCCCTGAGACAAAATCTTTTTTGTTGTGATTCTCTCCAACTAAATATGGGCCACGTGTCAAGCTGACCAAGTCACAAAAATGGAAGATGAGAAACGCCAGAATCTCCAGCAAATAGCAAATCCCAAAAAAAAATTCCATGTGGCAAAGGTCTGAATTATGGCAAAGGTCGACGACTTCCCTTGTGCCTCCCCACTCCTGCAGGCAAGCCTGAGGATTACTACCATAAGACCAACCATGTCTTAGGGTATCTTATGCCTCCCACAACCCTCAAAGCTCAAATAAATAAGATGAGTTATACTATCACTCTTCATAGTCTTCCTCTTGGGACTCCAATATAAGTATCGGAGGGATGCTCAAATAAATATTGTCTGCCAACATGGTGTTAGCTGACCCTGGGGAAGACGATGAGGATCCTCCAAAACTCTTTGAAGCAGAACCGTGAGCCCAATGCCTAGACGCACAATGGGAGATGTAGTTCGAACAACGAGAACCTTCCACTGAGGAAGAAGTCGTATAAGTCAATCTTGGCAAAGAATCCTCCCCTAAACATATCTTCATCAGCAAGAGTCAGATGGATGAGGGTCGAGAATCCCTATTATAGCTCGTCAGAGAATACATCAATGTCTTTGCCTGGAGTTACAAAGATATGTCGGGACAGGACCCCCAAATCATGGTCCACAAACTCAATATCTCGTCGAACGCTAAGCTTGTCAAGCAGTAGCAACAGTGATTCCAGCCGAACATCGAAGCTGAAGTCAACAAACTGATAGCTAGTTGCTTCGTCCACGAAGAACAATATCCAGATTGGGTATCCAACATCGTGTCCGTTGTCAAAAGAACAAAAAAACTCGGATCTGCATTGACTTTCATGATCTCAATGCGGCCTGCCCTAAGGATGAGTTTTCCCTTTCTATCACAGACATAATAATCGGCAACATATGTGGCTTCGAGCGCATGTCCTTCATTGACGAATTCTCAGACTATAATCAAATGAAGATATCTCCTGACGACGAGAAGCATACATCATTCCGAACGCCGATAGGAGTATACTGATACACAGTCATGCCCTTCGGTCTGAAGAATACCAGTGCTACATACCAGCGGGCGATGAGCACCATCTTCCATGAGCATCTATGCAAGACGGTCGAGTATTATGTTGATGACATCGCAGTCAAGAGTTGTTCCAAAGATAATCACCTCCGGGATTTGAAGAGTGTGTTCGACCTCATGCGTATGCACCAGCTCGAGGTGAATCCCACCAAATCTTTCCTATGAGTCTCCAGCGACAAATTTTTGGGTGTCATCATAACTTCGAAGGGTATCCAGGTGGACCCTGACAAGACTAAAGCAATCCTTAAAATGCGCCCACTAAAGAACCTCATAGAACTTTGTGGCCTTCAAAAAAGACTGGCATACACCAGGAGGTTCATATAAAACCTCTCTAGACTTTGCCAGCTGTTCACTCAACTCATTAAGAAAGGAGTCTCCTTTGTTGGAAAATAAGAATGCCAGCGTGCCTTCGACGACATCAAGGAATACCTCATGAGCCTTCCATTATTGGTAGCCCCAGTTATGGAAAAACCATTCCTGCTCTATATGCGGGCAATGGATTACTCTCTTGGCGCTCTACTAGCCCAGACAAGGGATGCAGTTCACGAGTAGGCCATCTACTATCTCATTAGGATGATGGTCGGCACAGAGCACAGGTATAACCCCATCGAGAAGGAGTGCCTTGCTCTAGTTTTCGTTATCCAAAAGACCTGGCATTACATGGCAGGAGAAACCATCTACGTGATCTCGCATGTTAATCCTCTCAAGGTCCTCATGAAAAAAACTAGAGTGCTCATCTATCATCTAGCCACATGGGCAATACTGCTATCACCATATGACATGGTGTTTATCCCACAGAAAGCTATCAAAAGCTAAGCATTGGCAAATTTCCTGGCAGCCCACCCGGTACCAGAAACTTCAAAACTCTACGACGAGATCTAGATGAGGTCGCAGACTCAAATATGACCATGAGCGCAGAAGTCGTTTGGCGAATGTCTTCGACGGTGCTTCAAGAACAGGGCCCAAAGGCGATATTGTCGCTGGCGTCGGGATAGTACTGACCTCCCACATGATCTGGTCATCAACCGCGTCTACTCTCTCATAGAGACATGCTCCAACAAAGTGGCAGAGTACAACGCTCTCGTCATTGGTCTCTAACTCGCTAAACATGTAGGAGTTGACTAGTTGAAAGCCTACGGCGATTCCAAGTTGATAGTCAATTAAGTCCGAGGCGAGTACGAGGAATAAAGACTTGATTCCCTACCATCAAGCCGTGCTCGGTATTATCTCCACCTTCGAGAGGTTCTTCATAGATCTCGTCCCTCGGCTGCAAAATATTGAGGCTTACGCCCCGACTGGCCTCGTAGCCTCTTTAGCTGTTTTGGTCAATACTCATAAACTGATCACCGTAATCGGGCAAGAGCTGGTCAGTCCGAAGAACAACCTCTATCAGTGCCTGATCTACTCAGTAGAGACGAGCACAAACTCCCAAGACTGGAGACTCCCATTCATCGACTACCCAATCTATGAAATTCTTTTTGAGAACCCGAAAGAAGCCACTTCCATCAGAAGACATTCCCTCTGATTCTATTATGATACAACTACCAAAATGATGTATCGTCGCTCCTATGACGGTCTTCTACTACGATGCCTATCGAATGCAGAAGTGTAACAGGCTCTTCTCGAGTTATTAGCCATGTTCTAAGCTACAGGAACACCTCCGAAGAATGGGTTACAATTGGCCGACAATATTAGCAGACGTCGTTGACTACGCAAGGAAGTGCCAAGCATGTCAAATCCATGCAGACTTCATCCACCAACCCTCAGAGTTTTTACACCTGACTGTTGCGTCCTGGCCGTTCGAAGCCTGGGGCATGGATATCATAGGGCCGATTAGCCCACCTTCGTATAAGGGACATCGGTTTATCCTCGTCATTACCGACTACTTCTCCAAGTGGGCAAAAACTATACCATTCATCGAAGTCAAGACATCAAACATGATCAGTTTGGTCAAGCATCATGTCGTATACCGCTTCAGCTTTTCACAAAGGATTATCCATGAAAATGGTCCACAGTTTACAAGTCATGCTTTTTATCAGTTTTGTCACAATAACCGAATTCATAATGTAGCCTCGACTGCCTACAATCCTGTATTAAATGGTCCTGGCAGAAGGATTCAACAAGACCATCATAAAGCTACTCAAAAAATTTGTGTCATCCAATAAATGCGACTAGAATAAGAAACTGGATGAGTGCCTCTGGGCCTACCGTACAACGATCCGGACGCCAACTGGTAGCACGCCATTCTCCTTGGTCTACGGGAGTGAAGTGGTCCTCCCCCTCGAGGTCCAAATTATCTCGTTCCGAGTACCTCTCTCCAACCGGTTAACCATCGACGACAATCACCGCCGATGGCTACAAGAGTTAGAAGCACTCGACGAGAAATGTCTCTTAGCTCAACAGTGCATTGAGCTATACCAAGCGCATCTCTCGGGAGCCTTCAACAAACGGGTGAAGAAGAAGAAGACTTACCAAATGGGTGACATAGTACTGACAGTAAGAAGACCGATGGTTATGACCTACAAGACGGCCGACAAGTTCCAACCCAAATGAGAAGGCCCATTTGTCGTAGAATCCGTATTCTCCAACGGCACCTACCGACTGGCGAAGCCCAATGGCGACTTGCTCATGATGCCCATCAACGACAAATTCCTAAAAAAGTACTATGTCTAAGGCTAGGTCGGTACTTCCCTATCCAATCAAAGAAACTTGGACCCCCTCTCTCGATTGGTCTATATCCCAATAATAGTCTTCATTATGCCTAAATCCTTTATAGAGAAGGTTGAGACCAATTTCAGCTCTGCTATCTTGGCAGCATTTTGTCCTATTAATAGTATATCATCCACAAAAAGCAACAAAATAATTAAATCGTCCTTGGCAAAGTACTTCGCAAAGACACAGTGATCTGACATTGTACGAGCATAATCATTATCTCCTATAAACAACTCAAACTTCATGTACCATTGTATCAGAGCCTGCTTGAGACAATAAAGTCTATTTCAACCAATAAAACAAATGTGACTTTCCTTTCTCGTGAAAAATCTCGGGCTGCTTCTTGTATAATTCCTCATCCAAATCACCATGAAGGAACATCATCTTGATATCCATATTTTTAATCTCCAAATCGAAGCTAGATGCTAAGGCTAGCACCACACAGATAGATGACAACTTGATGGCTAGCGAAAAAATATTATAAAAATGTATGCCCTTTTGTTGATTTAACCCTTGACTACTAACCTGGACTTATACCGAGTGTGAGTAGAGTCTTTTTTTTGCTTGACTCCAAACACCTATTGATCTTTCAAGCCATCTTTCTTATCCTTTGGTAACTATACCATCTCATATGTTGAATTATCTTACAGAGAACTCATCTCTTCCTACATAGCCCGCATCAACTCCTACCTATGTTCGTCCTCCATCACCTATGTGAAACTTTGGTCTCTCATTCATTAGTCAATAACACGTATTCATCAAGCGAGTACTTCATTGATGGTCGACGCTCTCTCGTACTCATTCTCAATGAATCCCCTGGTGATGAATATTCACCGACAACCTCATCCTGTCCAGAAACTACCTTCTGGGCATGCTCATCCTCCTGAAGGTCACCTTGATCACCATCAGCATGATAATAACCAAGGTTAGGAGCAACTCCATGTATTGGCTCCCCCGTATATAGAATCTTTGTAATGTCCTTTGGAAACTGCTCAAACCAAAATAACTCTAACTCAGGCATATCCTAAGTCTCAGAAGGGATCTTAGAATCCTGAGTATTGGTTAATATATTATCCTCAACATATATCATGTCTCGGCACCTCAACATATATCATGTCTCTACTAGGTCGTAGAGTCTATACATGAACTCATCCCATCCATAGCTAATAAAGATGCAATATCTTGTCTTTAGCTCGAGTTTGGACCTCTCGTCCTTCGGTACAAACACGAAGGCCTTACACCCAAACACCTACAGGTGACTGTATGACAACTCATTATCATACCATACTCCAGCAGGCATATCACCCTACAAAGTAGCACAAATAGAAATTAGTAACATAAGCAGTAGCATTTAGAACCTTATCCTAATAACTGCTCGATTTGTCTCTGAGAGTAAACACTGCTCTATCTCAACCAGCGTCCTATTCATCCTCTCTGCTATGCCATTAAGTTGAGGCATCTTTGGTGGAGACGTATGGTGTTGTATCCCTCGCTTTTTACAATATGCATCAAGGGGATCAATGTATTCGTTACCATTGTCGGAGCGAACACACTTTAACTTCTTGCCCATATCTCTTTCAATAGAGGGTTGTAACTCTTTGGAAATGGAAAACACATGATCCTTGGTCTTTAAAGCATAGACCTAAACTTTCGTGAACAATCATCAATAGATGTTATAAAATAAGATGCAACACCAATATATTTTACCTTCATAGAACTGTAGATGTCCGAGTGAATCAACTTGAGTAGTGTCGACTTCCTTGAAGTCAGATGACTCTGAAGGACACCCTAGGTTGGATAGTTGGAACCGTTCATTCATCTTGTCGAATAGCTTCATGACGAATAAAAAATTATTTATCTTGCTTCACCAATAGTGATAGTTGGAACCATTTAGGTTAACCTTGCGCACTGCTTTCGCATCCATCTTTTCTACCTTATTTTGTTTATCAATCACCTCACACTAGAAACTAGAAAACTATTATTTCAAACAGGGAATAACCCTGTCGAGAACCGAAGAGAATCGCACAACCTGTAGACGATTCCAAAATCCATACAAACGAGCACAACATAAACACAATCAATTTTTACGTGAAAAATGCTAATGAAAAAACCACGGAAGAATCAGAGTCTAACCCAGAAAAGCCTTCACTAAAGATTAAAGAAGATACACCGACTCTTTTGCAAACTTCTCCATCTATTGGACACATAACAACTATTTATAACCAAAGAAAAGAAATTATATTGAGAACGAAGGACTACCGAAGACGAGAAGATAAAAGAAGAACTGATGTAGAACTGCTCGAAGTGAGATCTCTTTTCAAATAAACTCTCCAAAACTCTGAATCTCCTCTTCCTTTTCTTTGAAAGTTGCAAATTAAAACTTTGATACAACTCTCACGTAGATAATTTTTTATGCAAATTAAGGTTAGTAAATTCTATTTAATTTAACCATAATTCCGAGAGCATCTTGACTGTTGCATGATCTAACAATGTTAATAAAGCAATCAAATTGGACCTTCTGCCCATTCGAAAAGTATACCAACTTTAGCATGCGGCGATATATCCACTCTAGGTTTTGGAAACAGAGGCGAGCATACGGATTCGAATCGAGACCCCTCATCGTCCTTCGAACTTCTCTAACATACGAATTATATTCTAAGCATAAGTTAAAAATTCCACAAACGAATTATATTCTAAACATAAGTTAAAAATTCCACAAACACCAACATCAACGACCTCATCTTCCGGTGGTAGCTGCATGCAAGCATGACAGTCGCATAGAAACTAGACAAGTAAAAATGATTGATTTTTCCACCAGATGATGACAAACAATGAAGTTGCAATTAAAGAGCTCAAAGAAGGTAGATGGTACATAAACAAGTTAATGTTTGTTACAACATTGCACTTTGTTGAACAAATTTACATATATAAAAAACCCACATAATCTTTCTCACATTTTGCTGCACAAAATCTCTCTAAATTCTGTAACCAAAGTCACCATTTAATTCATCTTCAGATCCTAATTGGCATTGCCTAGCCTGTCCAACCTGCCGGAACCTGGATACGCCTTGTTGGCAAACTTGGAATGCAGCGACGAAGACCTCTGCGTCGTCGACGAGCCGGCCGACAGCAGGTTCAGGCCGTTACCGGAGACCCTCCTGCCCGATACCGACTTCTCCAACTCGGGCCTCTGCTTCGGAGCGCTCTGAGACCTGACCTTCGCCCTCGAGGACTCGGTGTTCGCCATATAGTTCGGGTAGTCCGAGTAGGCGCTGAACAGGCTCCTCGAGCAGTCGCTCTTCCCGGGGGTGAACGGCCCCCTCCTGGAGCTCCCGGGCCGTGAAGAGGACGCGGAGAAGAAGTGAGGGCTCTCGCCATAGTCCCCATTGTAGATGATCGGAAATCCAAGCGGGCTGGGGGGCTGCTGCATGTCGACAGAGGACGGACTCTGTACGGAGTGCTGGGCGACGGTCGAGTCCTTCGACGGCGAATCGGGCATCATGGTGTTAAAGCTCCAGGCGTTCTGATCGGACACTGCGGTGGCGGCGGAGCACGAGTGGTGGTGGCGGGAGCTGCCCTTTCTTCTAGGATTGAACTGTGGCTTCCCCGGATCGACCTCTAGTATCTTCGCGTTCTTCTCGTCGTCCAGTGGCGGTGCGCTCGTTGCAGCTGCTCCGGAGTTGGTAGGAGGTTCCGCCAGGTCCCAGTATCGCTCCTCCATCCATCGGTCCAGCCAGTTCCACCCCGACGACTGAGCTTGCGCTTGATCGTGTCCTCTGGTTGCGCTCGTCGCCTTGGATGAATTTCTCTACAAACACAAAAGTTTTCAAGATCTTGTAAAATAAAAGGTACAAAGTAGAACCGAAGAATTTGAGTTTTACCTTGACATTTTGGTTCGGAGACTTCGATCGAACAAGGTCGTATTTCTCAGGTGTGGGAGGACTCTGAAAAGAGTGTATAATATATGTTAAAACACATAACGCTAACCACAACTATAGCATAGTATTTTTGGCAATATTAACTTTATCCTGTTCTATTTTAGAACTCCAATTGCTTTCAATTTTGTAGCATATCAATCAAGATCATCTCAAAAGTAAATCTCTTACTGATATTCTTTTAAAGTGGTACCGTTGTACTTCAAAATTGACGAAACATGCTTCAAAAAAAGTAATTTATGAAGTTTGGTATCAAAATTGAGCGGTAGAAATTTAAGGTACCAAAAACATCAGAACGACATAATTACACTATAGTTGGCGTAGTCGACACACTGTAAAAAAGAGGAGGGGGGCAGGGAGGACTAACAGGGTGAGTCTGGGAGCAGTTCGAGTGGTGGTTCCTGTCGGCGCGGAGGGAGCGACAAGCACGGGCACGGGCCTGGACACGAACGAGAGCCTGCATGCACCGCAACGTCTCTGCTGCTTGTTTCCTCACAATGTTGCCCCTGACCAGTGCCTGGAGCTTCACCAGCCCTCTCAATGCCCTCAGTGCCCTCCTCGCCTTTGGAAAATAAAATTTGTAGCATAAGAGAAAATGTAGATGATAAGAACTTACAATTTTAGTTCAATTGATGTACATTTGCAGTTGCGCAATATATATATATATATATATATATATATAGAGAGAGAGAGAGAGAGAAAAGAGTGATCGGAATTTTCGTACTTAAACATTTTCATATATTTTCAAATTCGAAGCTGCTGGATTGTATTCCATTTAGTTTTGATCAAAATTTTGCAAAAAAATAGATAATCTAAAAATCTAATATGAACAGTCAAAAAATATAATCTAACTATTCTTATTTCAGAAAGGAAAATGCTAACTTTACTACCCAATGTTTACAACCTTCTTACAACCCTCTCTCCCTCCTGCTATGTGGGTCACACCCGGCCCCACCTCTCATCCAATGAATGGATGCAACGTGGCACTCCTGCCACATGGCGGCCACATGAAGGATACCGGGTCCCAAATACCCCCCACACCCAATGGATGGCCGCCACGTGGGCACCACGTGGCGGTTGTAAAAAGGATGTAAGCAT
The DNA here is from genome assembly GCA_036927795.1 of Iris macrosiphon. Classification (NCBI taxonomy): domain Eukaryota; kingdom Viridiplantae; phylum Streptophyta; class Magnoliopsida; order Asparagales; family Iridaceae; genus Iris; species Iris macrosiphon. Next base: position 38,767,916 of record JAYESA010000002.1, read on the forward strand.
TTGGTTGTAGGTGTAGCATTTCCCTTTCAGAAAACATAAGAAGATGCTTTAGTGCGAAAAGCTTGATCCCTCTTCGTATATATTACAGTATTGAATAGCTTCCAAAACTGAAAACAAACTTATACATTGAAACACAAATAGTTTCTACTTATTTTACATCACCTCAAATATAGACTACTCATGTTACGGTTCTAATTAATACATAATATATTATTCGTTGATCCAACACTTAATATAAAGGAACAACTTCCTCAAATGGTTGGGTACGCAATCAATTATATTGTTAATTTACTCAACTTAAAAATTATCATATGATTCATGAGAGGGGGGACACAGACTTAATGGAGTAGGAAAATAGTCTCCTCCACATGGGGATAACATGCACTTGGAGAAGTTGGACCAAGATTGACTAGAAGTAGTTGACAGTACAAACTTGCTACTTAAAAAAAAAATTATTTTAATAAATAAATAAATAAATCCATGAGAATTCTGGCATGGGTTGACCACTTGAGAATCGGGAATGTGTTCAAGAATATTACTAAAATATGAGGAGGTGAGGTATTGGTGGGTGAGGGAATGGGAACATTGAGGTGACATAAGCTACATACATAACAAGCAATCCAGCTAACATTCCATATTGAAAAAATTAACATAAAGTCTAAAATTTATTGTGATTTTAGTTTGAATAAAAATAATACATGGGCAATAATTCTTCTGCTTTTAGTTTAGATAAAAAAAATAACACAGTGACATTTCTTTAGGGAAAAGATAAATATCTATTCTAGTTTTTCTAGTTTTGGTGGGTAAAAAAAAAAAAAATAAATAAATTTTTTTCTCATTCCTTTCTTGTTCACCAATAAAAATAAAATAATTTTCATCGTTCCATTAAAAAATTATAGCATATCAATCTAAAATAAAAATTATTATAAGAGAAAATTTTAATTAAAAATTAAAATAATTTTAACTTGATATGTGATAATAAATGGTGAACATCATCCAAGCTTTCGGTAGACCAACAAAAATGGACTCCTCTTTTTTCATCAGTTAACCTAAAATTCTATTTTTGGCCATGTGGATAAATCTAGAAAACATGATTTCTAAAGGAAAAAAAGAAATGGTTGATTTGTTCTATTAGCTATTGTTTTGGAGAGTCAAATTTCTGTGCGCATCATCTTTTTTGTTTGCTAGTTTTGGAGTGACTGTAAGAGCAATGTAAGATATTTTCTTTAATTTTGTTAATTTTACCTTTTAAATAATTTTATTATAAAACCAAGATTACTAATGACATGAGAGAACAATTAATTAATTTTTTTTTTAAATTATTCAATTAATGACCAAAAAAAACATATTTAGTAAAGAAAAACTATAGTAAAAAATAAAGTAGGAATATGCTTTGAGTGCAGAGGGGGGAGGGGACCAACTAGATAAGCTCTGAAAGTGGCCTGGATCTTGACAGCGGCCCACTCCTCCCTCCTTCCGGCCCGGCGTCCGCTACTGGTGAGCCGGACGACGACGGCCGCCGCGTGCGCCGCCGCCACCGCGGCCTCCGCCACGGCGGCAGTCGCTGCTGCCACCGCTATCGCCCGCTTGTTCTGCACCTCCTCCTCCTCTACTAGCGGAGGCTGACGTGGCTGCGGTGGGGGTGGATGTGGGCCCCGCTTCTCCCGGAAGGACTTCCCGAACCCCCATCTGCGCGTGCGCTTTTGGAGTTGCTCCGGTGTTGGTGGTGGTGATTTCTTCCCGCCGCCGAGGAGGCCGCGTAGCCATCTACCAGCTCTCCCCATCACCACTTGCACACCTCCATTCTCAAAAATTTAATTTTGGTAGGAAAGATTGAGCGGGAAATTGATTGGAAGAAAAGGAAAGGGAAGAAAAAGGAGAGCAGTAGCAGCAGCAGAGAAGAAAGTGCAAGGAAGAGGGTGGTGGAAAAGTAGTACTTTAACATACAACTCTCTCTCTCTCTCTCTCTCTCTCTCTCTCCAATTAGACAGACTATTCTGCCTGCCCCCTCTATGCCGTCTCTATTTAGAGTGAACAATGAGAGAGCTCTTATTTATTTATTTATTTATTTTTATTATTGTTTTATTTTATTTTGTATATGTATCTTCTTCTTTCTAGATGCACGTCTTATATAACATTTTTTTTTCCTACCCTTTAATTAACTATCCGAGACCCACCAGGGATGGAACCCTACTCACCTCCCCATGGCCCAAGCTTTTTACCACTAGGCTATTATCTAATTACATTCTTATATAACACATCTTGCCATTCTAAGAAAAAAAAAATAGAAAATTACATGAAGAGCATAAAAGTTTGCTAAAATTACTGTAACAGTATAAATTTTACACACACAAAAAAATTTAGAGAATTAAAATGCCTTTCGGATGGGCATAATAAATAACAACATAATGTTAAAAAAAGATACATTAGCCATCGTATGTAAAATATGGAGGCAAAGCTTAAAGAACTTCATACCCTCTTAATGACAGTTGTAACACAACAGAGTTCTGCTACTATCGCTCCAATACCTCATGTACAACCGATTGCTATTGAAGGTAATCATAATGCTAATGTTATTCCATTGGTCCTGAACCTGACATGTCTGGGGGTAAAACTTCTCTAGATGGTGTTATCAAGAACATGGAGGCTAAGTTTGAGTCCCTACTTAACAGGGACAATCTCCAGAAAGCAGTGATGGGCTTGACATACCCGGTCAAATGTGACAAGGTCATTAGTTCGATCAACTACAAACCTCCTACGTTTATACCATGCAAGTGATATTTACGTGTGTCACGCCCCAGAACCTGAATACTGGAGAGCGGAAGCGAGACTCAGCTAACCACACTTTACGGAATACCGAAGTAACCTGTAATGTGCTAAGCTTGTCTAGAGACAAGGGGGTGCATACTACAATCAAGTCATCTAGGGTCAAGAACATCTATGTCTTAATCATCAACCAAGAAACAATAAGAATGAACATGAAAGATAAAGCAGTTGGGCGTCCCTGATGCTCTATCAGAATAATCATGATATATACCAGTTATACAGAATGATAAACTAGTACATTGTCAAGAGTACATAATTGTAAGTCAGCCGATGTCTGAATAATATACAATCATGTAAATGAACTAATCTCCAGATAAACCGGCTAACAAGTGTCGTCGGCTAAATGCCAAAAAGGTAATACAAAATGATACTCATAGTGGGGGAGAAGAAACCCACTCAAGTTCCTAGGCGGACATCCTCCTGGTTTGCGCCATCGGTCGGATGCAAGACAGGATCCTCCGTTTTGCTACTAAACCTGGCCAGACAAAACTAGCGGGGTCAGGCCCCGAGAGCAAGTACCACAAGGGAGCATAAGTGAATAAAGAAAAACTAAAAAAGTATATAAAATAGAAATATGTGCCACAACTGCAAGCGTATGACCTTTCATCGAAGCAGTAGGACACCTCTACAACCAAACAAGGACAAGAGGTATCACACTACGCCGAGACAAGGTACGACTCACCAATTATGAACACGACGAAGATACAACATATCAATATAATTCAGAACACATGCTACAATACAAGCTAAGATCACTACACCAAATAAGGGCTTTTACGGTCCATAATTTGTGCCATAAATTTAATTTTACGGCTCACAAGTCGTGCCGTAAAAGCTCCAGCCGTAAAAGGCACTAGTAGTTATGGCGAGCAATAATAGGTCGTAACTTAGGTAAATCCATGCCGTAAAAAAAGTTGCTGGAAAACTTTGGTTCTTATTTAGCCCAAAATGCAGGCCGTAAATACTAAACTTTTATGACTCAAAGTGAGGGTCGTTAAAGTATGCAATTGCTTTAGTTTATGGCACACATTGCAAGCCATGAATACTTAAAATAAAATTTTTTAAGCCGTACATTGTGGGCTGTTAAAGGGTTGATGAGTTTCATTATATGGCTCGCAAGGCGTGCCGTGATTATGATTTTTTTAATTAAATCCATATTTGAATAGCTACAAATACAAATTAATCAACCAAAATCAAATATGACTATAATCTGGTTCTCAAAGTATTTTCTACAGAAATCAAACTAATTGCACATGGATTGAGAGTATTAACTTCCAACAAGTAGAGTTGAAAGTTGAACTAAAGCCACAAACATTAATAAGATGATACAAGATGATAGAATATTAACACAAAACCATTCAACAAGATTTCCAAGAACAAAAGTCATTTTCTCTCTACAAGAATCAAAACAAAAGTCACTTTCCCACTACAAAAGCAAAAGTCACTCACTAGAGCTGGACACTTCAAGAGCTTCAAATAAGTGTTTGTGCTTCCTAGGTGTAGTGAGAATCTTAGTACAAAAGATTGTCTCTACACTAATAATTCCTCTAATACAAATACTAAAAAGAATTCAGTCAATCGTGTACTTTGGGTATTGTCAAAAAATGGTAGAGAGGTAGGAACTACTGGACCATGTCAATGTCTATCACAAATTATACTTGAGCTTCATGTGAGTCTCTTGGTGCAAAGGACATTGCAAATTCAGCTTCAGCATCTAAGCTCCCCAATTCGCAAGCTTGCAGCTTGCATATATTTACTACTAGTTAGATGAACAACAATATCTAAAAGTGGAGGATATAACAACAGCGAAGAATAGTAGAAACAATTATGTATGTGTTAGAGTTATTTTATTTTATTATTTATCATATGAGGGTATAATAGTAATTGTGGGTGTATTGTATATCAATATAAATAGATATGAGATGCAACATAGGGTTCAAAGGCCCTTGCAATCTCCTTTATCATATTCTCTCTTCTCTTACTTTTTTTCTCCTCTCCATCTCCAAACTTCACTTGGTATCAGAGAATATATTTGAAAGTATTGTATATCCCATCTACGATAGGGCCGATCGAACTTCTCCTACATTTTTCGACTATTTTTTGTCTACTTTTCATGATTCATCGTTCGTTGTTCGTGGTCATTCGTGGTTCATTTATGAGATCTAGGGTTTCTACAAATTTTTATTGGTTATTCGTCGTCGGTTGAGGTTCGTTGTGAGATATAGGGTTTCAAAGACCTCGTCTTTCTGTTGCATCTGCAAGTATGGTGGGGACCGAATCTTCTAGCGAGGTTAATAGTGGTGGTGGTAGCGGAGGTGGTTCTCCTTTTACTGTTATTCATAATGATAAATTGGGAAAGTCGATTATAGCGGTGAAACTCAATGGTGCGAACTACATTGCCTGGTCCAAGTCTATCAAAGTGGTGTTAAGGGCGAAGAAGAAGTTGAAGTTTTTGACGGAAGAACCCCCACCTAAAACTTTCGCTGAGTATGAAGATTGGATGAGTGCAGATGCATACATTATGTCGTGGTTGTGGCATAGTATAAAACCGTATATCGCTGCTAATGTTCAGTGGTGTGAATTAAGCAAACAGATTTGGACATCTCTGAAAGAATCATATTCGAAGAAGCAAAACTTTTCCCTTATCTATGAGTTATACGAGTTATTGTTTAAGACAAAGCAAAATGGGAAGTCTGTGAATGAATATCTTGCTTCAAAGAAGGCTTTGTGGTAGTAACTACTTCAATATCATCCTGTTACGACTGATTTGAAGGAAGCTTGGATACAGAAGGAAGAGTTTTATGTTTTACTTATCCTAGCCGACTTGGATCCTGCGCTCGAACCTTATAAAGCTCAAATCCTTGCTGGAGAGCAGTTACCTACGGTGGCAGATAATTTCTTCCATCTCAATCGTTCCTTTTTGGACAGAGTTCTGTGGTGCCGAGTACTGACTCTTCTGCCCTAGTTTCTAGTATTGTTGGTCGTGGTAGTGGACGTGGTAGTGGATGTGGTGGTAGAGATGGTCGTAGTTTTGGTCGAGGAGGAGGCCGTGGTGGTAGAGACTATGGTGGTGGTGGTGGCCGTGGTCAACCATGGAAGTGTAACTATTATGGAATGCTCGATCATGTGGAAGACTATTGTTGGGACAAGTAGGGTAAACCAGAATATGTACATCAAGTGCATGATAAAAATATGCAGTCCCAGGTCATTACTTCTTCTCCCAGAGATGATACTTCGGGTTACAATCAGACTTCAACGTCTGATACATCATCTCTATTTGAATAGATCCTCCAAAAGTTGAACGCGCTTGCTAGTACCATCTCCCAACCTACTACAACCATGGCACATATAGGTAATCCTGCTTTCGTGACAACCCAGTTACCATCCACTTCTTGGATCATCGACTCAGGAGCAAGCTCTCATATGTCTGGTATAACATCTCTCTTTCATAATCGTACTTCCATGAAACATAATATTATCTTGGCTGATGGGTCTACTAGTCCTGTGCTTGGGAAAGGTGTCATTCACCCTACTCAATCACTATCATTATTTGATTCATTATATGTGCCTAATTTTCTATTTAATTTGTTATTTATGAGCCAGTTAACCAAATCTCTTCAATGTTTTGTGACATTTTATCCCAATTCGTGTGATTTTTAGGACCTCAGGACGAATAAGATGATTGGTTCGGAGCATAAAAAAGATGGACTGTACTACTTGGATCTACTTGGAAAGGCCTTCACTTTTGTTTCTACTTTCTCGTTGCAGTGGCATTATCATTTGGGACATCTATCTTTGGCTAAGTTGCGTCAAGTTGTTCCTAGTTTGAGTCATATTTCTAGTCTTGAATGTGAGGCTTGTCAGTTAGGCAAGCGTCACCATAGTTCCTTCCCTCGTCGTAGTAAGAGTCGTCAATTAGAGTCTTTTGTTCTTGTTCATTCTAATATCTGGGGTCCGTCTAGAGTCAAAAGTCTGAAAGAATTTTAGTATTTTGTTATTTTTATTGATGATTATTCTAGAATGAATTGGTGTTATTTAATAAAAGAAAGATCTGAGTTTCCAAATGGGTTAACTGCCTTTTATAATAAAGTCTATGTTCAGTTTGATAAACGTATCAAAATTTTGCATTTTGATAATGCTTTGGAGTATACTCAATCTTCTGTGAAAAGTTTATGTGCTGATCGTGGTATGATTTATCAAACCAGTTGTGTCCACACCTCTCAACAAAATAATATATCCGAATGCAAACATCGACATTTTAGATATGGCTTATACTCTCATATTCAATATACATGTCCCTAAACAGTATTGGGCAGATATTGTTCATACTGCATGTTATCTTATTAATCGCATGCCATCATTTGTATTAAATAACAAAGTTCCATTTACCATATTACATACTGATGTCATACTTTTTTCTTATCTCCTCCGGTGTTTGGGTGTGTCACTTTTATTCATAACTTGGAACCTAATCGAGATAAGTTGGCTCCTAGATCTCTGAAGTGTGTCTTTCTTGGTTATCCCCATACTAAAAAAGGTTATCGTTGTTACAGTCCACAGTCACGCAAATATTATGTCAGTGCAGATGTTGCATTCTTTGCGGCTACCACTTTCTTTCCTTCAGGAGACCGTTGTATTTCTTTTACAACAGATTTGATATCTTCCATACCACTTTCGGTCATTTCTGAATCAATTTCTGTCTTCATTCCCTATTTACAGGTTTAGCAAAGATCCAAGGACTTGCCAGTGGTTCTGCAGAATTCAGCCCTCAACAAATCATCTTTCATGCCTGAGGTTTCTGTTCCCATCACTACAGATCCAGATGATCTTTCTATTGCTCTCAGAAAAAGAAAATACCTTTGTCACAAAGAACAAGCATCCCATTTCTGACTATGTTTCTCAGTTCAACTCATGCCATATTCATAGCCAATCTTAGCTCATGGTCATGTCTAACACGTGGTCTGGTTACTAAAAATCCATTCTTCCTTAGAATCATAATCACAAACAATATTAGGATCAACCACATATAGGATGATAAAAAATATTCTAAATAAAATAAGTGAACGCATCGTGAAAGTACTTTGTGTACGCATGTAGTTACTAAGGATAACACATGCATAAAATTGTACACATGAAGGTTAGGCACATGAATCAAACAAGCACATGCTCAGGGTGCCGTATGAAGTCAGGGCGCTTAAGGTCTCATAAAGTCAGGGGCAAATGAACAAATTGGCTACATGCTCCTCCAAGTCGCATGTTCGGGGTTAAAGTCTACTCCTTGGGATAAGTGCTAAAAAGATGGAAAATAAATGAAGTGTTAGTAAAGTGACATAAAGAGAATGATTTGACGAGCCAAATAAGTATGTCAGAGAGAAAAGAAAAAATTAATCAAAAGACGTGCCAGGGCGGGACTGAGTCATGCGTCCAAAGAAAAAAGACGCATAACTTATGGTGCCGTATGATGGTTTCCATGCACCTAGGAGATACAACACAAACGTTTAAACTCAAGTTTCAAGATGCATCTGTTCTTCAGCTATGCACCCAGCAAAAGTGAGGAATGCAGGATACTTTGACGCATGGAGCTTAATCCTCTCCAAAGCAAGTTTTGGCCATGGCAAAAAACTTCAAACCGAAGGTTGGGTTTTATACCTGAAAACTTCGTCTGGGTCAAAATCTGGCAAGGTAAAGTTCTGAACCACTCAAAAATCAAATGCTTTACAACATAGAACAACAAGTTTTCAAAAACAGTAAGTTTTGAAGATCAAAACCAAAAAAACTCAAGAACACCCATACTCATAAAAATCTAAATCTATACTATTTCATCCACCAAATTCAAAAACAACAAGTTCTAAACATGCTTAAAATCACACAATAAACATAATAGACCAATAATAAGGAAGTTTTCTCTATTTCTCATACAATATGTACTTGTCTAAGACTTAGAGGAAGAAAACTTAAGCGAGAAAGAAATTAAGTAATGAAGAGAGAGAATGAGAGGTTTGGGTTATATGGCTAGGGTTTGAGGTTTAGACCATGGGTTCAACTCATGATTAAACCAACCAAAAAATTAAACTATGAACCAAGATAAACCAAAGAATGAGTCTAGCCTCATACAAGATACTAAATATGTAAGCAAAAAAAATACGCTCTAAATACGTATATTTGGGAACGGATAGTGACATCTTTTGTCAAAGAGGCATAAATTTTCTTAAGCGACATGGTACTTGTCACACCGGTTCCCAGATTTAGTATTTCTTGAATTTATGATATTTACATTTTTTTCGTATATGTATTCATGCTGTATTTACATGTTGGTTCCTGTTAAATATATTATATTTACTTAATTGTATTCAGGTTTACTGTGGGAGACTACCCGAGACCAGTAGTGAACACCTTGGCAAATTACCATGGACCCGTGCTATGACCCATATATAGGATGGATACCAGACTAGGTTCACTCTTGGAACCCCCAAGCTTATTTTGGATGGTTGCGATGGTTGGAGAGTTTTATGACTTAATCCTATGGCTAATCACATTTCTCCACTTGGTATATATATGTGGTTTTCTTTCTCCTCTCTCATTCTTTCTCATTTTCATTTTCTTTTTTCTTTCTTCTTCCTCCTTCCCTCAGGAGCTCCCCTTGGCTGAAGTCCTAGCCCTAGTCCTAGACTTGGTTTTAGGAAAAGGTTTCTTAGTCCACCAAGGCAAGTACATCTTTCTCAAAGTGGTGAAACCATAGATTTTCGAATTTTTAAGATTTGGGTTTTTATGTATTCTATGAGTTTTTCTTGGTTTTTATCTACTAAAACTTAATATTTTTAAAAACTAGTTAATCATTATGTTAGGGCATTTTATTTCGAGCATTTTGGCTTTTGGTTCCCCTGATTTGGACTTAAAATAAGGTTTTTATGAAGAAAAATAGATTTTAATTTTTGAGAGTTTTTCACCATGGCCGAACCTGTTGTTTGAGAAGACGAAGTATTCATACGGCCAACGAGCTATGCGAGTGAGAGTGCTATGCAGCCCAAGAGGGTTACGCGGCTGAACTTTTGTCGCATACTGACAGCATGAGTCCATCTTGTTAGACGTATGACTGCTGATTTACACAAGTGCCCTTGAACATCTTTTGTTTCAATCGCTGAACGAATGAGAAATTCGCTAAGTCCAAAAGATACTTCTTGCGACATCAAACTTATACGGCAAGCAAAGTATGCGGCCACCTTCCCTTTGACGCATGACTCTGAACTTTGGCGCATCCTTGGCACGTCTTTCTATAATTTTGTCTTTTTTTCCTAACATACTTTATGTCATATCACACTTTGTGTCATATCACTCTTTATGTCACTTCACTGACAAGCATTTAATGCACGTCACTTTGATACTTGTTCCAAGGAGTGGACTTTGCATTGATGCTATGTGGCACCGACCCCTATGTGGCACCTGCCTCATGCGACAAACAGTCCATACAACCTGGAGACATATGCTGCCAGCTCGTCCATTCGGCCAGTGCTCATGCGCCTAATCAGCACATGCGGCCTGACCATGCGATAATTCATGCATGTACTTCTCATGCGCGCATGTGATCCTATGACACCCTAATAATCTATGTATACGTTCCATGATTTCTTGAGTTTAATTATTTTATTGGAAATTTTTCTTTGTTCTATGTGGTTGGTCTTGACAATTGCTTGTTATTAATCCTAAGAAAGAAATGGACTTAGTAACTAGACTGTGCTAGACCTGGCTATGTCCTAGAACTGACTAAGTGCATAATATGATTATATGCTGTAGCAGGCTATGTGGCAACCCAAAGTGAACTCAGATTAGTAGATTAACTTATCCTTTGTTCGTCGGATAGAGTGAGGGGGCGTGGTTCTGCTCGAGAGATGATCTGCAATCCTGGTCCTTATTTGGTTTAAGGATTGTGGATCTGCTCCAGAGTGGTTCGTATTTTTTTTCTTACACACGTTCGGCGGCGTAATTATTGATTCAAGGTTTTCATAAATTTAGACTTTCAATTGATTAGTAGTCGGTGTACCTGATTTGAGGATATTATATTTTGACCATGTGTCCCCAAGTGATAAGACTCACACGACCAACTATAAATTTGGTGATTCGACCCAATTTCTTGTGTCTCTGTCGATACAATTACTATGTGCTACATATACATGTATTATAATATGAACTGAGGTACGACATAACTTGCTACGTGCTATGAGATTACTTATTTTGGGTTGTGCATCGAGAATGACTCATATACTACGCGACATGTGATATTAATATATTGATTCTCCAGCACGGGCATGGTATGTGGGTCAACTACTAAAGCGTGGCTAGGACTTGATTGATTGTTGCATCATGCTAGGGTGAATCTAAATTGAACTGCCAAGTATCAAAGTATATTCGTATCTAGCATGGACCAAACTACAGTACGACATATAAGGGGAGTAACGTGTGACCACTCTATGTAATTCCAACTAACCGTAGGGTTAACTAGGCAACTAAAATATATAGAGCATTAGGAATGAATGGAATCTCGAGATCGTGCCTAACTAGCCACCTCCAGTCATCTGAATTGGGGTGTGCAGGCTAGTCCCCATGGATGTTGTTTAAATACTAATTAGTGGATGACAATATCCGACTATTATATGATACTATGTGTTCTATTCGATATTAGCAGGTGGCCTTACGAGGGACCGGTGCATACTACTATGTGCTATATGACATTTATGGCTCGGCTAACCCTGCTTGTACTTGGTTCGATATGAGGATTCCTATATGCATAATATCTCTGGGATAAATCAGACTCTACGTATTAAGCCATAGGATTGATTAGTCGATTAAATGAGTATGTGATAGTAGTCTAGGGATATGAACTATTATGGTGGGACGATTCAACCCTTGTCCTTGTTTAGTTGTGGGGTTGCGTCAATATGTCATAATAGGTCATGTATCAAAGCTGCATATTATACCTATATCTTAGCTTGTATTATGGCATGCGTGTCCTAGATTATATTAATGTGTTATATCTTTGTCGTATTTATAATTGGTTAGTCGTACCCTGTCTCGGAGTAGTGCGATACCTCTTGTCCTTGTTTGGTTGTAGATGTGTCCTACTGTTCCGATAAAAGGTCATACACTTGCAATTATGGCATAGATTATTTTATTTTATGTACGTTATTGGTTTTTGATTTATTCACTTGTGCACCTTTGTGGTACTTGCTATCGGGGCCTGATCCCGCTGGTTTTGTTTGGCCAGGTTTAGTAATATAGCCCGTGGATCATGTCTTGTATCTGTTCGATAGAGCACACTAGGAGGATGTCCGCCAAGGGACTTGAGTAAGTTTCTTCTTCCCCACTATGAGTATCATTATGTTTTACCTTTTTCGTTTAGCCGATGTTACTTGTTAGCCGGTTTATCTGGACATTTGTTCCTCTACATGATTGTATATTATTCAGACCGTGGCCAACTTATAGTCATGTTCTCTTGACAATGTACTAGTGTACCATCATGTATAACTAGTTTCATGATCATTCTGATAGAGCATCAGGGACGCCTAGCTACTTTATCTTACATGTTCATTCTAATTGATTCTTGGTTAATGATTGAGACATAAATATCTTGACCCTTGGGGACTTGATTGTACCATGCACCCCCTTGTATCTGGAGAACCGTAGCACATTGTGGCTTACTTTGATAATCTGCAAGGTATGGTTAGCTGATTCACTCTCCTGCTCTCTAGTATTCTAGTTCTGGGGAGTGACAAGATTTTAGTGGTGGCCCATGAAGGTCTGTCTTTTTAGACTTGTTGAGTGTCTTATTCTAGGAGTCTCAATAAAAACTGTTTCTTTTGATATCCTGAATTCGTCTTCTTTGATACCGAGCTTGAACTATTAGCAGTTTGCTTTCTTATTCTTTCATGTCCTGTCATTTGTTGTCTTGGTGTCCGTTTCTTCAGGGGAACCTCTTCCCCGTCTGCTAGAGCAGCAAATATGGCAGAACAGCTAGAATAGCAAGATCCCATTGAGCGCAAGCAAGATTTAGTAATTCCTCAAGATCAGCTTCGAATAGAGCCAATATGTGGGCAATACGTACCACAGATCCTGGTACCCCCGGCAGTTCCAGTAACACCAGCAGCACTTGATACCCCTGTATTATTAGAAATTATCAGATGTATGATGGCTACAAAATAATATCAGATGGTAGTGCAGCAACACTGACAGCTTTGACAACAGGAGAAGAACGTCATGTTAAACCAAGGACTGCAAATGGCTCTAGAGCAGAGTGAAGAAGAAGATGATAGGGCATCATACAAATTCTGTCGACTCAATCCGGGCTATTTCGAAGGCAGATAGGATGCTATTATGGCTGATGCTTGGCTTCAAGACATTGAGACTATCATTGCTAGAACATATGTTAGCAGAAGGTGGTCAAGTCGAGGGTGAGATTTGAGTTCTTCCAGTTTTATCTATCTTTTGGGTTTCGTATATTCGGCGAGTGGAGATGATCTTTCGTCTCACTCATCTGCCTTCGTATCTCGTGATACATGATGTATGTCATATGTCCCTACTAGAAGGTACGTCCTGGGAAGATTCATGTTCTTGACTAAGTTGTTGGTACCGATTTATCTCGAGACTGGATCCATGTCCATTTTGGGAGTCAGCATAGGCCAGCGAGGACGGGTTCCTATTTTGACTGACTCAGGAGACATATGTATCCGTATACCCCCTGATCTTTCTCTTTCCTTTCGATTGTGTGGATTACTTGCGTCTTTATTTATATTACTGTAGCTTTTATTTCCTGCCTATTTTGTTACGCTTGGTATTCAGTTAGTTGTAGTTCATGAGATTCGATAGTTCATGAGATTTCCTGGATCATGAGTTTCCTGATCGAATCATGACTCTTCTGCTTCGTCTATGAGTTTTCTTGCTTGGTGATCAGCTCGACTAGCCTGGGAAATTCTGAGGACAAAATTTTTCTAAGGTGGGTAGAGATGTCACACCCGTTCCCAGATTTGGTATTTCTTGAATTTATGATATTTAAAAAATTTTTGTAGATGTATTTATGCTGTATTTATATGTTGATTCATGTTAAATATGTTATATTTGTTTAATTGTATTTATGTTTATTGTGGGAGACTACCCGAGACCAGTAGTGAACACCTTGGCAAATTACCATAGACCCGTGCTAGGACCCGTATATAGGATGGATACCAGATCCGATTCATATTTGAAACCACTAAGCCTATTTTGGATGGTTTTGATTGGTTGGAGAGTGTATTGACTTAATCCTAGGGCTAAACTCATTTCTCTACTGGAAATATATATATGTGGTTTTCTCTCTCCTCTCTCATTCTTTCCCATTACCACTTTCTTTCTTTTTTCTTCTTCCTCCTCCCCTCAAGAATGCCCATTGACCGAAGTCAAAGCCATTGCCCTAAACTTGGTTCTAGGAAGAGGTTTGTTAGTCCACCAAGACAAATACATCTTGCTCAAAGTGGTGAAGCCATAGATTTGTGAATTTTTATATATTTATTGTTTTAAAAATATGGTTGATGGAAAATGTTCTCCTTGAGTTACTGATTATATTTAATTCTTGAAGTTTTAGATTTTGATGTATAAATTTTTGTAGATAAGAGTTTCAAGATTTAGATTTTTATGTGTTCTATGAGTTTTTCTTGGTTTTGATCTACTAAAACTTAGCGTTTTCGAAAACTAGTTGATCCTTATGTTAGGGCATTTTATTTTGAGCATTTTGGTTTTTGGTTCACCAGATTTCGACCTAAAAAGTGGTTTTTATGAAGAAAATAAGATTTTAGTTTTTGAGAGTTTTTCTCCATGGCCGAACCTGCTATTGGAGAAGATGAAGTCTTCATGAGGCTAGCGAGCTATGCGGCTGAGAGTTCTTGCGGCCCGAGAGAGTTATGCAGCTAAACTCTTGCCACATATTGACAACATACGTCCATCTTGTTGGACGCATGAGTGTTGATTTACACAAGTGTCCATAAACACCTTGTATTTTCACTCGCTGAACGAATAAAAAATTTGCAAACTCCAAAAGATACTCCATGCGACAACGAACTTATGTGGCAAGCAGAACATGTGGCCACTTTTCTTGGACGCATGACTCTGAACTTTGGCGCATCTTTGGCACATCTTTCTATGATTTTGTATTTTCTTCTTGACATACTTTATGTCACATCATACTTTATGTCACATCACTCTTTATGTCACTTCACTGACACGCATTTAGTGCACGTCACTTCGACACTTGTTCCAAGGAGTAGACTTTGCCTAGACGCTATACGGCACCGATGTTTGATAATAAACGAAAGAAATAAAATAAGGTTTATACGAAACCCTCTCTTTGGTTTACAAACAAGAAGTACAATTAATCCTATACAAGGATGTCAAGTACAAATTTTAATCTGGGTAAATATTGCTATAGGAGTCTGATCTGCGGTCGATCACTTTGTCCCTTGGACCACACGATGATGAAGAAGTGCTGTAGAAGACGGAGAAGATTCAAAGATTACAAAGGGGAGTGGATGCTCGATGCCAAAATCGTCGATCACTACTCTCTGTCTGTGCTCTGGATTCTACTCTCTCAAAAATCAATTTCTGACCCTTCGACCTTTTTCTGACCTTGTTTCCTCTATTCTCCAAGTTTTCGACCTTGGACCTCTGTCAACAGAGGTCTCTATTTATAGGATTTTAGTGACAGTAACCGTTTAGTCGGCGTAGAAGCCGGATAGTGGAGAGTATGGCACTTTTTATGCGGCGGTTACAACAACTGCCACCCACATATGAATGATCATCTGAATCTGCGTGTGACGCGTGTCTCATTATGAGAAAATGCATATAACTGCTGCGAAGATCACGGCATGCAAGCCACGTAGGTAGCTATCCCTCGCGTAGAAAAGGTTAGCGTAAAAGCCAATAACTGTCACCATGGCGTAGAAGCCAAATAGTTGTCAAGTTGGCATAGAAGCCAAATAGGTGTAGAAGCCTTGTAGGCGTAGAAGCCTGATGCTGCATGGATAGATAGCTTGCGTAAAAGATAACTGGTCCTCCTTCCTTGACTGAGGTCTTGAGCGTATTCTGGACCACATAGCCTTATCACGCACCCATACAAATATAGCCTGAGTTGGCGTATTCCGGGGAGATAGCATACGGCGTACTCCTTATAGCTGAAAATAGCCCGGTTGGCATATTTCAAGGAGATAGCGTACAACGTGCTCCCATAGCTGAAAATAGCCTGATGGCGTAATGTGCAAAAGTGATGATGTGGACGTATTAGCCGTAATTATGGCTCGCCCAGTCTTTGAAAATATAACCAAATCTCGTGCATTAAATGCAGAGATCTGCCCCCATCCTGTGCATTAATTGCAGAGACGTGCCTCAAGCTCTGTACGAAGAGCGACTTTTGACGTGGCAGTTCATTTTGTCTTCTGCTTAGCGTAAAAGCTCACATCTGCCTATGTAAAACTAGGCAGCGTATTCCCTTGAATGCGTAAAAGCTACTTGTATCAAGGAAATGTCACTAAATGACGGTTTGGGTCTCTGTGCCGCACCATCATTACAGCCATCGTCTAGATAGTCCTGCAGTACTCTTTGTCAGGAGTCAGGTTCACTGCATGATCTGACAGGTTCATCCGAGGAATATGAAGCGTTCCTCGTACACTTCCATGCTATTTAAAAGTGAGTAGGTTTTACGTCGAAGTGGCGATGTAACAACCTTTTTACGCCGGAGCAGTCTGAACACACTGCACTACGCGGGTTAATTTAGAGCTATGTTTTACGCTGTACTAGCGATAAAGCTCTGTTTGTACGCCGATGGCTCTGAAGTCACGTCTTACGCCACACAGCACTGAAATACTGCGTATAACTCTGCAGCGTATTTTTCATGCTTCTACAAGACCCTCTTCAAAGTTTTCAAATTCCTCGTAATTTGAAACACTTTGAATGAAGCATGAAACGGTCAAGTCTGACTCGTTCCTCGAGGCTGATTTCTTGGCGAATTTTTGGGGATTTGTTGGGATTCAGTGTGTTCTCTTTTGCCTATATAAAGGCTGATGAGTTAACCTGTTCTTCCCATATTTCCTTCACCACACAGAGATGATTGCCGGAGTTCGTCAGGTCGACTTGAGAAAGAAGAAGATCATGTTCTTCCAGCATGTAAGGAGCCAAAAAAGAAGGCATCTTCGAGCAAATATCCTCTGCAACGATGGATCATGGAAGGATATCATAGCTTCATTTGCTCGGGATAATCAGCAATTTTTTATGGCGATTCGTCTAGGAGAGAGGAAGGGTCACATTCGACCATACAGCTTGCAAGCTGTATTTTCTTCCATCGTTCGTAGACGAGGGCAGACAAACTAGCCCTGTCTTCCAGTATTGAGTTGAGTCTAAAACCTCAACTCAATCTGTCATGGCGTATGGAGGATGGGCTCTTGAATAATTTACACAAGCCCAGTTGTGTATCCTCCCGCCATTAATTATTTTCTTGTTAATCGGCCGCGAAAACCGACTAACTGTTGAAGAAGACGGATAAAGATCTCCACCAATATGAGAACCTGGCAGAACAGATTCTGGGCGTGATCTTTAAATAAAAATGAGAAACCCTTTGTAGACGGGATTTTTCTCATATGTAATCATGATTAATAAAATTGTCTTCTTTTACGCATCCGATGATTTGCCATATTTTTTGCTGTGATGAAGTCTGAATATGTGTAGCTTCGACACGTCTGAATAACTTTACGCTGACTCTGATAAAAAGAGTATCTGGTCTCGTCCCGTCTTTTACGCGTAACTGAAGACGCGCAGAAAAACTGTTTAGAATTTAAGTCGCATATTCAAACTGTCCTGCTGTTTTGAATGAGGAATTGCATAAAATTATGAACTGGCACTTCTCTGATAAGAAGAATTTTGTTCAGAACATCATATTCAAGAATAATTTCCCAAAAATCCCTTGGAATAGGGCAAGAAATGGCTGTCAAAAACAGACCATGCTTGAACTATAGAGAAAATATTCAGACTGGGTTTTGGATGAACCTCTAAACGACCCAAGGAGAAGAGTCATTTTCAATGCTGAACTCTGTATATTTTGGGTACTTGGGATATTTTAAGGCCAAGAAGGAGCATCTTCTACGTGAACCCTTGTAATTGGCCGTCTTGAGAATTGTTCAGATATACGCATACTCTAGCCTGCGTATTTTGAGATATGCGAAAAGTCATAGATCCGTAGTGTGGATGAGCATAAAATCGTAAGTTTGTAGCCTCTCGAGCATAAAAGCTGCTGAGCATAAGAGCATCCGGGTGTAAAATTATAGATTTATAGCCTCTGAAAAGAAAACTTCTGAGCGTGAAGTCGTAGATTTGTCGCCTCTGAGCATAAAAAGCTTTTGAGCGTGAAATCATAGATTTATAGCCTCTGAGCGTGAAGTCGTAGGTTTGTAGCCTCTCGACCGTAAAAGCTACCGAGCGTAAAAGCATCCGGGAGTAAAATCGTAGACTTATAGCCTCTGAGCGTAAAACCGTAGATTTGTAGCTGCCGAGCGTAAAAAGCTCCTTGGCGTGAAATCACGAATCTGCTCTGCACAAAAAAAACTTTTTGAATTCGCTGACTGTCCGCCTTCCCTGAGTAATAGGCTGACGTGGTCCCCAATTATAATCGAATATTAAATATCGGATTTGGTTAGGGATTCGAAGAGTTTATCTGAACTCTATAAATACCCCAAGGCCTTCAGAGAGAAAACTCTTCACCTGTCTTTTTCAAAAGAAAAACCCTCGTCTCTTTGAGTACTCTCCTTCGTTTCTTCTCTGAGCATTCTGAGTTTTTAGTAATGGCACCAAAACCAATCTCCTCCTCTAAGGGAAAGAAGGCTGCCTCCTCTTCTCGCTCTTCTGCCCAAGCAAGAGCGACTCCCATTGGGCAGGGCAAACCTCGTTCTGAACGAAGTGTCCCCCCGATGAGCTGTGCACCGGGCATTATAGGTAAAGCTCTTGGGACGACAAGAACGAAGAAAATTTTTCGCACACGTTGTACGTGAACGCGCTAGGTCATCTTCTGTGCTGAGAGCCTCTTCGAGGAAGATGATGTACAGAGATGTTATATCTTTTACGCACACATTCCTAATGTGTCAGCGTAAAAATTCCATATTTTTGCAGTCTGGCGTAAAAAGCTCCGACTGTCGAAATTTGGTGTATACTATAATTTTTGGGTGTTACGCTCTGGATGAAAATTCTGGCGTAATAACTCAAACTTTGGCAGTCTGGCATAAAACGCAAACTGTCAGATTTTTATGTATACTGCCAATCTTGGATTTTACGCTTAGGAAAATAGGTTCCAGCGTAAAAGCTCAAGTTTTTACAGTCTTGGCGTAAAAGCACAGACTGTTTGATCTTCAGCATAAACTGTAAGACTGTGAGGTCTAGTAGTGAAACTGACATATTTTTCTTGCACTTTGTAGTTAACTTGCAGATACCTCCGTTGGCTGAGGTGATGGGTTCTGCTGCTGGGATGCTGAACTCCAATTACCTGGAGGATTTATCCCATGTGACATTTCCAATTTTTGGACCCCAGTATCCTGAAGGAAGGGGAATCCTGATATCATCTCAAGGCGAGCGAATGCTGTTGAGCATGATCAACGGAGAGCCCCTGACGTACATAGACGGGGCCAAATACATAAAACCGGCTTTCCTCTTCGGGGATATGATTGACAAACAATCCCAAACGAAGCCCAAGAAAGAAAACTGGGTTTTTACTGCCGGGGGCCTAGTCCTGTATCTGCCCAAGATGCTGAGAGATTATCCTATCTCAGCATTCTTCCATGCCACACATCCCAGGAGGCTGTCGTGGACTCTGACTCCCAATCTTCACGGCCAGCCGGGGAAGATATTTTATCAGAAGGGATCAGACCAAGGGTTATTTGAGAGCCTCCCTTTTAGTCCAGTCATCCCTTTCAGGGGATTATTTTCGGGCATTATCCCGAGTGAAGACGCTGCACTATTCCAGCCAGTCCAGTTGTCGACTTTCTGCAATGACTTCATGGGACAAGGAGGAGTATACCCCAAGGTTAATCCTCAGACCAATGGGTGGCTTACCCCTACAAATCTTCGCTGAGCTCGTTTAGCTGCCTGGGCCCTGAAGCATTTTCAGACGGAGCTGGAGAGCATTGGTCTGTACACGGCTGTAAGTGATACCAGTGTTGGGTTACCTCTCAACCCCAACCTGTTTTTGGCTTTGATGGAGCGATATATCTCGCTCACTGGGACTTTCGCCACTCCACTGGGGGAGTTGGGATTGGCCCTTCACGAAATGGCAGAGATTTCAAGACTGCCAATGGGGGATACTGCTTATGAAGAGTATGTTCCCATAAACCGGGAGCTGGAGGATACAAACCCTCGGGTGGTAGCAGTGTACCAGGAGCTGATGAGCCACTATTTAGCGTGCACCGCCTTCTACAATGAGCCCTCCGACTTGGCTCATACCAACAAATGGGCGTCCTACCTCTTCTTCCATCATGCCCGAGATGCTAGGCCAGACAAAGTTGTGGATATCAGGGATAAGGCTTTGAACTTTCAGAGCGTGCTTAATGCTCAAGTAGTCGATGACCTTATTGAAGATGCTGGGGCTTTGGATCAAATTCTTGACAAGGGGTAGGGATTTATCCTGCAGGCACTAAAGCCCACAGTTATTTGAGGCATTGTCGCAGGCCTCTGTCCAAGGAAGCTCAACTGGCTGGC
This sequence comes from Iris macrosiphon, assembly GCA_036927795.1. Classification (NCBI taxonomy): domain Eukaryota; kingdom Viridiplantae; phylum Streptophyta; class Magnoliopsida; order Asparagales; family Iridaceae; genus Iris; species Iris macrosiphon. The sequence goes on from JAYESA010000002.1 coordinate 38,788,490, forward strand.
TTCCTCTCCATATGGCTGTGCCGATTGGTAGTACCTGGCATTGCATCTTCGGATCGCATTCACCGTAACACCTTATGGCCTGCCGTGCGTCTGGTGTTCGGGGTAAGACTGGGCTTGCTCCCTGTCATGGTATGCCGAATACAAGCTGGCATGAGGGCCATTACTGATGGGCTGCTTGCCGATGAAACACGGCGTGACAGCTTTCCCAGGGTAGAATTACCGTTCCTGTATTTGATGGGATGGCTAATCTTCATAACCCCAGAGTGATGTCTCCTGGCTCTGCCAGTAGTTCGGGGAATAATTTCTTGTTGAATTATAAGAATTCCACCTGGAACGTGACCACCGTCTTAGAATGTCGGCGAGCATTAAATTTTGCTCACAACTGGAAGCTCTTCTGCACCGTCCCCTCTGTACATCTCAATCAACAGGGGAGCAGGCTTCAGGACTCAGGTGAAGGGAAGACCGTTCTTTCTCCTGAAGCTTTTAATTGGTTGGTCTGCATTAGACCTTCCCATTTATTGTACAGAAGTGAAGACCAATGCTTCTTGGAGCCCTATCTGCCTAGTCGGTTCGCCAGGCAGTTTGGGTATGACCAATTGCACGTGGGCAATGCCATCACCAGCTTCAAGTCCAAGGGTGGACTTATTGATGGAGCGAGAGGATGGCGGTACTTCATAATGGCTTGTACTGGAGCGGCCTTTACTGTGCCCGCGACTTCTCTATCTATGGAGTTGCGCATCCTCCATTCGTACGCCCAGTTTTATGTGGCCATCAATACCTTCCATCGCGATTTTGATATGCGTAAAAGTTTTAGGATGCCTTCACATAAGTCCGCTGGGAAAGAGGAAGTCCCATCAGTTTCCTCTGACGAGGGTGAAGACTCTGTCAATCCAGATAAGCTTTTGCTGACAGTATCGAGAGGCAAAATACCTCCACCTGTTGAGCCGCTGGTTATCTCTGGTAAGCGAAGGGCTCCTGTTTTGAAGGAGACTTCCCGTTGCAAGAAGAAGAAGACTGTTAGTGGTCCTCTCAGGACTTCCGGCCATGAGGCTCCTCGGAGTGAGCCTGCTGTTTCCCCTGTTGGGGATGATTCTTTGACTAAAGGTCCTTCGCTTATTAGAGAGGGAACCTCCACAGTTCCGGCTGGCAGTGCCGGAGATTCTTTGCTCGAGGCTACTGTCGCTTCTACCGCTTCAGGTAGTGGTACAAGATCGCCTTCGAGGCCGAGCGAAATAAGAATATCTTTATCCAGACCAGCAACGGGAGAAACCCCTGCCGCGTTTGTAAGTATACCCAGCGAGATTCCACCCAATGAGCCTCGAGTGGATCTCGGTGAAGACCTGGAAGTATACCTGCCAGTGTCAGTTGGCACACCCCCTTCTCCAGGTATGACAGCTCGCTTAACATCATTAAGAAATAATTTAGCTGTACTGGCTGCAGACGCGCCATATATACCATCGACCATGGGTTAATGTCGTCTCTACGCCTCTTTTAGAAAAATTAACATCATGTTGATATTAACTTTCTCTTGTCTTCTTTTCAGGGGAAGACATCTATGGGGAGGGCAGTATCGACGCAACTTTTGGCTTTGTTTCAGCTCCTGCTGATGACACGGAGGTGTCCGACTTCGAAGAGGAAACATTTTCGGGTGCTGGCTCGCCCGAAACAACTCCGATATCTCGAGAGGAGGATGAGCCTGTCGTTACGACTATGTCTCCTTTGAGTACGCCAGCCCCTTCGACCGTTGTTGGCGATTCTTTTTTTGTCGCACCCTCTACTGAAGTGACGACGATGATGACACCGATTGCAGTCGTTCCTGGAAGGGGGTTCTCTGATATTGCAGCTACTCCCAGCACCCATTCGAATCTCGCCATGTTAGTTGAGCAGTTCTCAAGCATTTTCTATGCCACATTGAAAACGCTGATATCGATGGTGCTGGAGAAGAATCTAAGCTTCGAGGCTGTGAAGACATCCTCCAACTTCAGTATAGCGCAGATTAGATACTTCAACGATAATGACAGAGCTGATACGCCAGAGCAAATAGTTAATGGTTTGGAACAACCCATTAACGATTATTTGCAACTATCTCGAGGAAGCATCGATGGTCTCGTTCAAGCTAGGTATGACTCCTTAACTGCAGAGCTTGCTGGGCAAATAGAATCTCTGAACAAATCTGTCCAGGAACAGCAGCAGGAGATGGATCAAGAGCGTGTCGTATTGGGGTATGTCATTCCCCAGCTGGCTCAGTACGAGGCCGAATATGAGGAAGAGGCAGCGAGGGTCCACAAATTGAAAGATGAACTCGCTCATGCAGAGGAGAAGGCTCTCTCTTTGTCGGCATCTTGAGATGTGCTGAAGATCCGAAGGGAAATATCTCAGCAGAACCTAGCGCGTGTGGGTGTCATCCACGCAGGTTTTTTACATGCTCGGTCCGAGCTATCTGCTTTGAACAATGAGGCGGCAAGGTTGGAGCGGGCTCACGCCGACGTCTTGAGCACCACGGATGAGAGAATGGTTACTCTGGCGCAACAGATTTGCGACTTAACTGCTCCTCCCAAATGATGTACCTTTTTGCTTTCATATGTAATTTTGCTCTTTCTGGGGATAATAAAGAGATTTTATCTAACTTTGTGGACCCATCATTTTGGAATATAAACGTAGGGGTAGAGTGAAAGTGATATTAGAGGTAATATGGACGTGATATCCCTTCGGTAAGCTTCAGCTGGACATATCTATTCAGAGGTTATATGGACATGATAGAATATGATCCAACTGAATTTGTACGCAAAATACTATCAGAGGTAATATGGACGTGATAGGTTTTGATGTTCCAAATTAGCTAAACATATCTATTCAGAGGTTATATGGACATGATAGAATATGATCCAACTAGTTCTTCGGAAGTAGTATTGTCAGAATGAGATCTTTACCATACTCCGTTTAGAGCAAAGGAGGTTAAGCATAGTACCTCTTAAGGAATTTGTCGTTGATAGGAGCCATTAACAAGTCTCCATTAGGCTTGGCTAATCTGTAAGCGCCGTTTGAGAACGTCGTCTCGATCACATAAGGGCCTTACCATTTGGGTTAGAATTTACCCTTACTCTTATGAGTAATAATCATTGGCCTTCTCACAGCTAAAACTAGCTTGCCAACTTTGAACACTCTTTCCTTCACTTTTTGATTAAAAGCTTTGGAAATGCGTACCTGGTAGAACGCGATGCGCTGTTGAGCCTGAAAGCATTTCTCGTCTAATCCTTCTAGCTCTTGAAGCCTTAATAGGTCATTCTTTTCCTGTGTCAACTCATTAGCCACTGCTATTCTGAGTGAAGGAATTTGGATTTCGATGGGGAAAACTGCTTCACTCCCGTAAACCAGTAAGAATGGGGTATAACCCGTCGGTGCTCGTACTGTTGTGCGGTATGCCCAGAGACATTCTCCTAGCTTTTTGTTCCAATCTCTTTTGTTCGAAGAGACAAACTTTTTCAAGAGTTTGATAATGGTTTTGTTGAAAGCTTCCGCCAAACCATTAGCAGCAGGATTGTATGCCGTAGAGGCCATATTTTGTATCCGATTTTTATTGCAAAATCGATGAAACGCTTGGCTGATAAATTGAGGCCAATTGTCATGAATTATCCTTCGGGGTATCCTAAAGCAATAAATGACATGATGCTTAATGAAGTTAATCACGTTGGATGTCTTTACCTCAGCAAGAGGGACTGCCTCTGCCCATTTGGAGAAATAATCTGTGATGGCTAGTATGAACCAGTGACCTCTGAAAGAAGACGGGTGAATGGGACCAATGATATCCATACCCCATGCTTCAAAAGGCCAGGATGCCATCGTAGGATATAAGTGTTCGGGAGGTTGATGTATAAAATATGCATGAACCTGACAGGCTTTGCATTGTCTTGCATATTTTATTGCATATGTGATCATAGTAGGCCAGTAATAACCCATCCTCCTGATACAATCATGTAGCTTAGGACCGGGTTGATGCGCTCAGCATACGCTATCGTGAGCTTCACGGATAATCCGCTGTGCCTCATCACCAGAGAGACATCGTAATAATTGTCCGTTATAAGTCCGGCGATATAGACATTGTGAAGAAGCATCAAAATAGAAGCATAATGATCGTCTTTTGACGGATATTGCTTCTTTAGGGTCCTCCGGTAAGATTTCGTATGCCACAAAATCTATAAAGGGACTTCTTCAGTCTCTCTTGGGAGGATTTGTGTTCACAACGTAGCTGCGTTCTATGTGAAAGTTGTTTATCATGCAGAATAAATCTCTGTTAAGAAAGATCACCGAATTCTGCCTTCTTATAGGAATAGCTAAATCTGCAGCTAGATTGGCCAGGGCATCAGCTTCCAGATTCTGAGATCGAGGCACATGCTCTAGGTAGAACCCTTTGAAAAATATGGCAATCTCGATCGTTGCTTGGTGATAAAGGATGAGGTCTGGATTCCGGACTTTGTATATTCCTCTGACTTGGTTGACGATCAGCAGAGAATCATCGAAAGCTTCCAGAGATTCGACGTCCAATTCTTTAGCGACTTGGAGCCCAATTACTAGAGCGTTATACTCTGCCACATTATTAGAGCAGGGCTCGCTAAGAGAATATGCTCGATAGATGACGAGTTTATCGGGAGTGACCAGGACAATTCCTACTCCTGAAACTATGTTTTCCCTGGGACCAGTCCTGGAGGCACCATCGAAGAATAGTTGCCATGTATCACCTTCAATTGGGGAATTACATTCTGCAACTTCATCGGGAATGTCCTCGTATAGTTTGGAGGTCTCCGGAATCGGATGAGCAGCTAGGACATCAGCCAATTCTTGGCCTTTGATGGACTTCTGAGGGACGTACACCATGTCATACGGTGTTAATAACATCGCCCAAGTCGTAAGTTGGGAATTAAGAACGCTTGGCTTGTTCATCAATACCCGAAGAGGATTGATCCTGGAGATGATATAAATAGTCTGGCCTGTGACGTAATGTCGCATCTTCTGAATGGCGAACATTAGGGCCAAGCATTCTTTTTCCACTGGATTGTACCGGTGTTCAGCTCCGACCATCATCCTGCTTAAATAGTAGATAGCCTGTTCATGACCCTCATTGTTCTGAGGAGAGCTCCTAAAGAATGATCCATTGCTCGAACATACAGCAAAAATGGTCTTCTTATGGCAGGAGGCACCAGAACTGGAGGATTAGTGAGGTAGCATTTGATATCATTAAACGCTTGCTGACAGGCTTCGTCCCATATGAAGGATACACCTTTCTTTATGAGACGAGAAAAAGGCTGACATCTCCCCGAGAGGTTGGATATGAATCTCCGGATATAAGCCAGACGACCTTGAAACCCCCTGAGTTCTCTCAGATTGCGGGGTGGTCGCATTTCTAAGATGGCCTTGACTTTATCAGGGTCCACTTGAATGCCTTTAGCGGTGATGACAAATTCCTGGAATTTACCACTGGATACACCAAGAAAGGACTTTGTAGGATTCATTTTGAGTTGATGTTGGCACATCAACTCAAATACTGTCTTCAAGTCTTGGATGTGATTATCCTTGAGGTGACTTTTGACAGCTATATCATCCACGTAATATTCTACTATTTTGCGTAAATGCTCATGGAATATGTTGCTCATAGCTCGTTGGTACGTAGCCCCGGCATTCTTCAGTCCGAAGGGCATGACCGTATAGCAATATACCCCCAATAGTATCCAGAAGGCAGTATGCTTCTCGTCTTCAGGATGCATCTTGATTTGATTGTATCCTAAAAATCCGTCTATGAAAGACATGCGTTCAAAACCGCATATATTATCGATCATGACGTCTATAATGGGAAGAGAAAACTCATCCTTGGGGCAGGCTGTATTCAGATCTTGGTAATCGATACAGACACGTACTTTCCCACTTTTCTTCATGATTGGGACAACATTGGCGACCCAGTCTGGATGTTGTTCCTCCCGGATAAAGTCGCAGGCTATCAACTTCTTGATTTCAGCTTCAATGGCGTCCATCATATACGGACGAAACCGACGTTGATGTTGCTTCACATGATTTGAGTTGGGCAATATATTGAGCTTATGAGTAGCCACTTTTGGATCAATACCTGGCATATCCTCATAATTCCACGCAAAGACGTCGATATATTCTTTTATCAGCTGGATTATTTCTTCCCTTTCTTCTTCGTAAAGATTGTTACTGATAAATATTGGCTTTGGTGAAATCTTATCTCCAACATCAATCTGGATAACTTTATCTTCAGTGGAAGGTTCTTTTTGCTCGAACCTGAGTTCCCACTGTGTATCCATTTGCTGAGCCCAAGAGTCATTCTCAAATAGTTCAGATTCTTGTTTGTCTGCTTCAAAAGAATCTGTTAATACCGTATTTGCTGGTAATGCTCGTTCGAGATCATCATATGAGCTGGAGGACGACGAGCCATCTTGAGAAGAGGACGAGATATCCTCATTTGACTCAGAAATTGTAAGGGAAGTGGCATATCCTAACCCAAAACGAGTTCGTTGACAGTAGGGATCACCGTGCAACGGCATTTGCCTGCCTTTCCCGTAGTTGAGGCCTGCTTCCAGCTTCAAGTCATAACCCATACTTTTCATAATCTTCAAAGCTTGCGGGCTATATCTGTGAACCTGTATTTTACCAGCATCGTCATCGGGGGAATCCTCTTGTACAGTCTGTTTATTGCGCATGCGACCGAAGACTATTGGACGCTGACTGTTGCGAGTATGCGGGACAATGAAGACAGAATCCTCCTGTGGCCCGTATGTCATGATAACATTAGATGATGACGCTACTTCCCACATATACGGATGATAGGAATCAATAGCTTTCAAGAATTTTTGGGCTATAGTTTCTATATAGTTATGGGGATATGATTTCTGATTAGAAATTTGAGCATCAATGTACTGGAAAAGATGATCTTTATTATCATCAGAAACCATATTCCTGGTTATATTTACATCAGCCGGCTGCTTGCTGCGCCGAAGGTTGATGACCAAGGGTTGAGGCTTCTGGTTCAAAGTGATCACTAGAGGATCACCTCTGTTTCTTGACTTGGTTTTATTCAGGTGGATAGCCAGGGGTTCCATGACTTTCGGACGAGTAGTTCGCCCTTTCACCTTGATTGACAGGGGTTGCTTGGCAGAGGGTTCTTCTGGCTCCCGGTGGGATTCCTCCTCTGTCTTGCCTGACACCTCCTCCATGTAGTCTTGAGTATACAACATGGCATCGGAGTAGTAGGATTCTACTCCTTTAAACGGGTTAAGGTCAGCAAACTCCGTTTGTACTATTCCTTGGGCATCTACATATTTAAAGCATTGATGTAGAGTCGAAGGAACGATGTTGTGGTCGTGGATCCACGGTCTGCCCAGCAGAATGTTGTAGGACACCTCTGAATCAATGACATAGCATGTAGCCACTGATCTGAGATCGCTAATTTGGATCCTCAGACGAATTTTCCCTAATGGCTTACTTTTTCTGGCGTTGAAACCCACGATTGTAGCGGTGGTGTAAGCCAATTCGCTGGTAGGAATCCTCAGCGGTCTGAGTAGACTATGAGGAATGAGACTGATCGATGATCCCAGATCTATGTGAATCTGGTCAACCTCTATGGAACCAACGTATCTGGTGTAATAGAGATGTCTGTCATGCTTGTTGTGTTTCAACAGCATGTCATCTTGGGTGAAAGTGATATTCGGGACCACCTCCATCACACTATGGCATTGAGGACATGCCACAGGTTCTTCATCAGGGGACTTGAGCTGGGTCAAGTATGCATCCGCCTGCATTAATGCTTCGCTCAGTGCTTGGCGAGTGTCTTTAGAGAGCCTGAGTAGTTCAAAAATGGACAATCTGGCTGGTGTATTAGCCAATTGGGCCAGGATGTCGAAGTTATATTGCTTCTCTAAACCTTTGTTTTGAATGTTCTTCAAAGGTTTATCAAAGCGCACTTCTTTTTGCTTTCCCTTGTTCGCCGAAGTTGGTCTCGAAGGACCGACCTCTAGTATGGCAGGTTCCGGTTCTGAAGGCTTGGCAGGTGAAGCGTCTGTCGATGCTTCTTCCTGACTTGCTCCATAGTCCTTGAGGTAAGCTTTCCCTGAACGGATTCCAGTAGCCAAAACCTCTTCTTCTGATGCCGAGGATACCGTAACCATGTAACATGGTTTACGCTTCGAGTTCTTCTTAGACTTAGCCTTAGCAGCTTGAGTCTCTTCCTCGATCTCTGATACCAGATCTGGATGAACCCACATAATCTTGCCCCGCTGGGTAGTTAGGGGTACCAGATCATGATTTTGACCCCTGGCTGGAGGGAGATTAACGATGTTCATCGTTGTCCGAAAAATAGGTACAACACCATCCGGAACTTCTTGTGGAGGGAGATTGCCAAATTGAAGAGAGATCCTGTTGGCTGTGACCGTCTTCTCGCTGTTGCGCAGAGTGATGGCCTTAGCGTCGATCAACTCCTGGATCTTTCTCTTTAATACATAACACGCCTTTGTGGGGTGATGTATGTACCTATGGAAAATACAGTTCTTGGGATTATTGGTACTGTCGACTTCATTAGGCCGCTTTACCTCAGGAAGGGTAATCTCGCCGCTTTTGACGAGACACTCGAATATGCTCGGAATATCATCGTCGTCGAAAGAGTAAACTTCAATGGGCCTGGAAGTCCCAGGTTTCGTCTGTGTAGTTGCCACAGTCTTTTGCCTAGACGTATTGATCGCCAGAGCTTCTTTTCCTTTGGAACCACGGGGATGGTCGCTGTTGGAGGATGACCTCTTGTCCCTATCAGAGGCAGATATCATAATTCCATTATCACGCACCTTCCGACTGTTGTCTTCAGCGGCTACCACTAAGATGATGAACGAGGGCCAATCATGGAACTGATATGGTCCTGTGAACGCTGAGATCACTGGAAGAAGATTCTTCCTGCAGATATCCATCAATGCTGAGTCTGGAACTCCCGGAGGCATTTGCAAAGTGGCTTGACAAAAACGTTGGATGAAAGTACGAACGTTCTCTTTTTCCTTCTGCTTTACTTCAATAAGAGAGGACATAGACATGTCCATCCCTTCTTCGTAGAATCGTGCGAAGAACAAAGTCTTAAAATCTTCAAAGAAAGTTATGCAGTTGTCCGTAAGACACCGGTACCACTGATAAGCCACTCCCGAGAGACACACTTTGAACACTCGAGTGAGAAGGGCGTCATTCCCTTGCAATAACACCGTCATCATACTGAAGTAGTTCATGTACTGGCTCGGTGATGTCTTTCCCTCAAACAAAGCCATAGTCTGTGGTTTGTATTTAGGAGGGAAAGGGACCTCATCCCAGATAGCTGGGTAAGGCTGGTTGATTCCCAATTTCTTGAGCTGGTCTTTGTGCTTCAAGGCATCAAATTGGGCTTTCAACTCTCGCACTGCCTGTATCGGATCTTCAGTCGGTAGAGGGACCGCGGAGTGGTGAGAGATCGGTTGTATTGTAACTCCAACATGAGGCAATACATTTTCTGAGTTAGGAAGTGGAGGAGCTGCTGACTCTTGATCTAGAGTAGGCTCCTGATTCGCCTTGGATGGCGGTAAGTCCACCCCCACACGTATCTGAGTCGGAGGGACCGATGCCTGAGCTATAGCAGCTGTGTATTGAGTCAACATCATCTGGTGCATATTCTCCATCATGGATTGTATCTCTTTCAGAGATGTCTCCAACACAGCGATGCGTTGCTCAGTGCTTTTTGATGGGAAGCCTCTTCACGTTCATCTTCAATGGCATAGACTCCCATTTCTCTGGATGTCATTGAAGGGTTAGTATAGGTCTACATAGAGATTGACTCTATACTTTCAGCGTCTGATTCAGGAAACTGGCGACCCCCAGTGTCGAAATCAGAAGAATACGAAGCTGGTTGTCGTAACCTCGAACGGGTATTTCGGAACACCCCAGCTTCAATGTTCTCAAGGAGTTTGTTGAATCTCCTTTGGCTTGGAGTTCTAGAGGGATGACGTCTTGATTTCGACCTTCCTCTAGGAACGTGTGAAGCCATGTTCACTGATGCATATATAGGCTCTTCTTCCTGGAAAGACAGAGAGTAGTTCAACCGATCGAAAACTGACCATTTTGCTTCAGAACAACAATAATTAACTACAATCCTATGACTATTACAATAGTGCTCCTTATGAGGCATAATAGACATGCTGGAAGATCCCCTATCCTTGCGCTTCTGGATCAGATATTCACGCAGGTCAGGAGGATTAATAGAAGAAGAAGAAGGCTTGCTCCTCCGGTTCACATCAGTTGGCATGCGGATGTTGGAAACCATAACTTTTCCCCTGCCACCCGTATACAGCAATTCAGCCATCTGAGTAGCAGATGATCCCCGAGGAGCATTTCTCTCTGCAAACCGGGCCTTCTTTATGCTGAGGGGCTTGACCTGGCATAATTTGGAACTCTGCTCAGGTTGGCGTAAAACTGAGGAAGTCCTCAATCGGCCATCAGCTTCTCGCGTAATTTGGAGAGCGGGCAAATTCTTCTCTTGCTGGCGTAAAGGCCGAGAAGGTGAGAATTCTGCCACTTGTTTTCCCTTGCGTAGATTGCAGGGACCATCTGCTTTTCCATGGAGGGAAGATACATTTTTACGCGCGGAGCGCTTTTGAAATTTTTGATTTGGCGCTAAGGCCTTGTCAGAAACTACGTTTGTCCTGCCAGCGACGGAAGACGAGTTTTTACGCGCGGAGCGTATTGTATACTTCTGGGTTGAAGCTGAGGTATTACCAGAAGTTTTGTCTGACCCGCCAGCGAAGGGAGACTGAGTTTTATGCGCAAGGCGCGGAGTGGACTTCTGGACTAGCACTGAGGCATTGACAAAAGTTTTGTCTGCCACGTCACAGACGGGAGACAGAGTTTTACGCGCGGAGCGTGAAGTTTGTGCAGCTACAACCTTGTTGGTCAGAGAAACCAGAGAGTCGACAGGAATGGTTGGGGATGTCCGGGGCATCCAGACCTTACGCAGTTTCATGTTGTCTTGGACAGAGAGAGAGTGAGAGCTACCCCCTGCTCGAAGCATATCTTCGTAGGCGGACTAGTCGACCTGGACGACCAAGGTCTTTTTTATGGATCCTACTGATACTGCATCGTGTTGAGCAATTGATTTCTCGTCAGATAAGAAATATGTCCCCAGCAGAGTCACCATCTTGTGTTTGATAATAAACGAAAGAAATAAAACAAGGTTTATACGAAACCCTCTCTTTGGTTTACAAACAAGAAGTACAATTAATCCTATACGAGGATGTCAAGTACAAATTTTTATCTTGGTAAATATTACTATAGGAGTCTGATCTGCGGTCGATCACTTTGTCCCTTGGACCACACGATGATGAAGAAGTGCTGTAGAAGACGGAGAAGCTTCAAAGATTGCAAAGGGGAGTGGATGCTCGATGCCAAAATCGTCGATCACTACTCTTTGTCTGTGCTCTGGATTCTTGTCTCTCAAAAATTAATTTTCGACCCTTCGACCTTTTTCCGACCTTGTGACCTCTATTCTCCAAGTTTTCGACCTTCGACCTCTGTCAACAGAGGTCTCTATTTATAGCGTTTTAGTGACAGTAACCGTTCAGTCGGTGTAGAAGCCAGATAGTGGAGAGTATGGCACTTTTTATGCGGCGGTTACAACAACTGCCACCCACGTATGAATGATCCTCTGAATCTGCGTGTGACGCGTGTCTCATTATAAGAAAATGCGTATAACTGCTGCGAAGATCACGGCATGCAAGCCACGTAGGTAGCTGTCCCTCGCGTAGAAAAGGTTGGCGTAGAAGCCAATAACTGTCACCATGGCGTAGAAGCCAAATAGTTGTCAAGTTGGCGTAGAAACCAAATAGACGTAGAAGCCTTGTAGGCGTAGAAGCCTGATGCTACATGGATAGGTAGCTTGCGTAAAAGATAACTGGTCCTCCTTCCTTGACTGAGGTCTTGAGCGTATTCTGGACCAAATAGCCTTATCACGCACCCATACAAATATAGCCTGAGTTGGCGTATTCCCGGGAGATAGCATACGACGTACTCCTTATAGCTGAAAATAGCCCGGTTGGCGTATTTCAAGAGATAGCGTACAACGTGCTCCCATAGCTGAAAATAGCCTGATGGCGTAATGTGCAAAAGTGATGATGTGGACGTATTAGCCGTAATTATGGCTCGCCCAGTCTTTGAAAATATAACCAAATCTCGTGCATTAAATGCAGAGATCTGCCCCCATCCTGCGCATTAACTGCAGAGATATGCCTCGAGCTCTATACGAAGAGCAGCTTTTGACGTGGCAGTTTGTTTTGTCTTCTGCTGAGCGTAAAAGCTCACATATGCCTGTGTAAAACTAGGCAGCGTATTCCCTTGAATGCGTAAAAGCGACTTGTATCAAGGAAATGTCACTAAACGACGGTTTGGGTCTCTGTGCCGCACCATCATTACAGCCGTCGTCTGGATAGTCGTGCAGTACTCTTTGTCAGGAGTCAGGTTCACTGCATGATCTGACAGGTTCATCCAAGGAATACGAAGCGTTCCTCGTACACTTCCATGCTGCATTAAAAGCGAGTAGGTTTTACGCCGAAGTGGCGATATAACAACCTTTTTACGCCGGAGCAGTCTGAACACACTGCACTACGCGGGTTGTTTTGGAGCTATGTTTTACGCTGTACTAGCGATAAAGCTCTGTTTGTACGCTGATGGCTCTGAAGTCACGTCTTACGCCACACAGCACTGAAATACTGCATATAACTCTGCAGCGTATTTTTCATGCTTCTACAACCGACCCCTATGCGGCACCTGTCTCATGCGGCAAGCAGTCCATGCGGCCTGGAGACATATGCGGCCAGCGCGTCCATGCGTCCATTGCTTATACGCCTGATCAGTGCATGCGGCCTGACCTATGCGATAATTCATGCATGTACTTCTTATACGTGCATGTGATCCAATGCGACCCTATTAAACTATGTACACGTTCCAAGATTTTTTGAGTTTAATTATTTTATTTAAAAAATTTCTTTGTTCTATGTGGTTGACCTTGACAATTGCTTGTTATTGATCCTAAGGAAGAAATGGACTTAGTAACCAGACTATGCTATATCGATTTTATGGCAAGTTTGCAAGTCCAGTCTTCTATAGTTGAGAGGATCAGAGCAGAGCAGACTGGTGATATCAGGCTTCAACAGCTCAGAGCAGAGTGTGAGTCAGGACGCAGACCAGAGTTTAGCATTCATGAGGATGGGACTGTCAGGTTTGGGAGTCCATTTTGTGTGCCGAGAGAAGATATCCAGCAGAAGATTACGTCAGAGGCCCACAGTTCTCAGAACTCAGTGCATCCAGGAGGGACGAAGATGTATTGGGATGTTCGTCAACACTTCTGGTGGAATGGTATGAAGAGGGAGATAGCTAGATTCATTTTTCAGTGTTTAGTCTATCAACAGGTTAAGGCTAAACATCAAAGACCGATCAGACTACTTCAGCCTTTACCTATTCTGGAGTGGAAGTGGGACCATATTACTATAGACTTTATGACCGGTCTTCCTAGATCCCCATCTGGCAGAGATGCTATATGGGTTATAATGGATCGACTCACAAAAATTACTCACTTTCTTCCTTTTATAGTGGGCTAGTCAACAGAGCAGCTAGAAGAGATGTACATTAGGCAGATAGTCAGATTCTATGGCATTCCAGTTAGCATAGTCTCAGATAAAGATTCGCGGTTCATGTCTCATTTTTGGCAGAGCCTATACCAGAGTCTAGGTACTAGGTTGAAGTTCAGTTCAGCTTACCATCCGCAGATAAACGGACAGTTAGAATGTATTCTTCAGACTTTGGAGGATATGCTTCGAGCTTGTACACTTGACTTTGGTGGATCTTGAGAGGATAACTTGCATTTAACAGAGTTTTACTAAAATAATAGCTTCCAGACGAGCATTCAAATGGCACCCTTCGAGGCTTTGTATGGTAGGAGATATAGATCACAGTTAACTTGGGATGACATTGGCGAGAGGCAGTTGCTTGGTCCAAAGATGATTGCTCAATCGGTTGGAGTGATCAGGCATATCAGAGAGCATCTCAGAGTGGCTCGGGATCGCCAGCGTCATTGGAAAGATCAGCATCGTCATTATTTTGAGTTCTCTATCGGTGACCATGTATTTCAGAGGATTTTGCCTACCCGTGGAGTTATCAGATTTGGAGTATAGGGAAATCTTAGTCCCAGATATATAGGCCCATTCAATATTCTTGAACGAGTTGGAGATATCATATCGTCTAGCTCTTCCACCATTACCTCATGAGGTACTTGACTTCTTTCACGTATCTCAGTTACGTCGGTATATTCTAAACTCAAGCCATATCCTAGATCATTCTGAGTTGGTCGTTGGTACCGACCTATCATATGAGAAGTGATCCGTGTCTATTTTAGACCAAAGGGAGAAGGTTCTCAAGAACCGGACTATCGAATTAGTTTGAGTTGCTTGGGGGCATCACTCACTGGACGAGTCGATGTAGGAGCGCGAGGACGTTATGCGTACTCGTTATCCATTTCTCTTCAACTCGGGAGATATACTTATTCGTATAACCGTGTCCAATCTTAGCCTGTACATGTGATTGTTTGTTAGCTTATCTGTTATGTTTGTTATTATTATTTTTTTTGATTTCTTGTTATTGCCTAGAAAATTTTATGCTCACATGAGTTTTCGGCTTGTTTTAGTTCCGTGCTTGCTTTCTTGGGTTTTCTTGTTAGTGATATTGGATCCTTAAGAAAATTATGAGGACAAAATTTTTCTAAGGAGAGGAGAGTTGTGAGACTCGTCTCACAGTATTCGTATTTAAAACGGATATAATTTTGTGTACTATTATTACATTATATTGGTTCTCGAGAAACCTAAAAAATTCTCAAAATTGATAATTTACTACCAGACCGGTATACCGACGGTATACTACAGTATACCGACGGTATACTGTCCGACAGATTTTTTTTACTTTTCGAGATATTTTCAAGAATTTTTCTATAAATAGGTGCCCTTGATTTTTTTAATTTCTCTTTCTCTCTCTTCTCTTCGCCTGTTTTCTCTCGAGCTTGGAGCTTGGTCTTGAGACATGGAGTATGATTTCTGAACCCCCTTCGTGGTGGTGGAATAGATGGTTTAGGCTGGGAGCTCGATTTAGGCAAGTACACCTTGTCGATTCTATGAACTTCTTTTACTTTCTGCCATTTTACTTTTCTAGAGCCTTGGTTGTTGCTTTTTGGCTGAGATGTGCTTTACTAATTGTTTATCTAGTAATTTCTAGTCTTTTGACCATTTTGATTTTGATTTTTGGTAAGATCTTGTTCTGTCCCTTTTTGGTAACTCGGTAATAGATACGGTACCAGAGTTATGATTGTGAGATTTGGTCCATATTATGAGATAAGACTTACCGTTAGACTTGACTCCTTGTTAGATTTGGTTCTAGTGACTTTCAGTGTTTGATTTGGGTCCCGAAAATCAGACTTGACTTTGGCCTAGTTTTACCTTGAAAACCGACATACCGACGATATACTACAGTATACCGACGGCATACCGATTTCGACCGACTTAGATTTTTAGATATTTTATGTGAACCTTATCAGTATACCAAAGGTATATTATAGTGTACCGACGGTGTACCGATCCTTGCCGACATTGTTAACCGACTTCAGGATATTTGTCTTGGCTGGCATACCGACGGTATACTATATTATACTGATGGTATACCGATTTATGGAACTTTATTTTCCATAACCTTTCTTGCCTACTTGGAACGGAATACCAACGATATACTATAGTATACCGACGGTATACCGGTTTGTTGGAATCCAGACTTGCTATATTTTTCTATCTCTAGACCGGTATACCGACAATGTACTAGATTGTACCGACAGTATACCAATCGTGCTCTTTCTTTAGGAATTCTTAGTTTTTTGTGATTTTATTTTGATTCTTCTGGCTTTTGCTTGGACACGTGATGACTTGACCTGACAAGACATGAACTTACATGGCTTCAGATGACTTGACTTGACTTGGCTTTACTCGGTTTTAACCGACTTTACCCGGCTACACATTATGACATGATTGATCGGACTTGACTTGGCATGACTTTACATGGCTTTATTGGACATGGCTTGAATTGGTTTCACTTGGCTTCACCTGGATGGACTTGGCTTCACATGGTTGTATATGGCTTTACCTGGCTTCACTTGGTTTCACATGACTTGGTTGTTGTCATGGCTTATATGAGTCCATTTGTGCAATATATATTAAAACTTGTTTATATTACTATTAGAACTTGTTTTGTTGCATTATGTCTAGGATGGATTCTGGGGAATGCCACACCCAAATTCATACAAGAAAAAGCTAGGGGTTGTTAACTAGAGATTCACATAGTACATGGCTAGGGATTTTCCAAGATTATATGCAGTCCCGGTTATTCATTTTGCTATCTTGTGCAGTATCTTAGGAGTATCCAGTGGCTTATTTTATGGAGTATCTTGAGGTATATCTAGTGGCTTATTTTATGGAGTATCTTGAGGTGTATCCGTGGTTTGTTTATGCGTATGGATATCCCGGACAATCTGCAGTGGCAAGCGATCAGAAGGAACCCTAGTATCGAAGTTGTATTATAACTGTTAGTAATTAGGATTGTGATAACCCTAGTTAGTTAAAGTATCAAGCCGTACTTATATGATTTGCTGTGATTTATGAATGATGGTTAGTCTAGTCTTTAAATGATCACACCTTTATTTTTTACATGTGTTATTCTATTTTATGTATCAGTTCAGGATATATCTCATTGCAGGTTTTCAGTATTTATTTTATTATCCTGAGATCATTACATTCAGTCTTTACTTTCAGTAGTTGTATTGCTTGAGTTGTTGGTTTAAGTTCTTAGATTGGCTTCCTTTGTGGTACTTGATATTTGGGGTCTGACCCTACTTGTTTTGAATGGCCAGATTCAGTAGCAGCACCGGAGGATCTTTTGTACTTTTCAGAGGAGGGTGACCACCAGGAGCACCAGACCACTTGAGTGAGTTTTCTTACTTTTCCACTCTGATGTACATTCTACTTTTATTGGAGTTTAGCCATCGAGAACGTGTTTAACTCATGTTTTGGTTTGATCAGTTAGCCTACGGGAAATAGCATGATTGACCTATCCTAGGGTTGATCATGTATAACTTAGATTCTGGCTCGTTTATTCATTTTGTGTTCACTAACTTTATGATCATCTTTATATTATAGTTTGGGACGCTTTACTATTATATTTCATCTGATTTTACATCTTGTTATTATTCATGTTGTTTTTGTGATTAGACACTAGAGTTTATTGGACCTAGGCTTGACTATTGGTTTGTAGTAGTGACCCTCATGTCTTACAGCTTTACCGTATATTTGGAGTACCGGAGTGCTCTAAGTATACGTAGCTGGCCTTGTTAGTCCCGCTCTCCAATATTCTAATTTTGGGGCGTGACAAAACTCAATGGAGATCCAACACAAAAGAGGGTCCAATCATCTCTACCAACTTGATCTCTTCTTCTAGCATTTCTCCAAGGTTTGGATTTGGATTTGGTAGAGAAAGGAGTGGGAAAGAAGGAGATAATGGTTTAAAAATTTAGAAAGGAAATAAATTAGGGTTTTATGTTGTCAAATTATATATATATATATATATATATATATATATATATATATATATATATATATATATATATATATATATATATATATATAATTTGTGGCTAAATGGGGGTAGTTGGCGGCCAAGTGGGCAGTGGGGGGTCGGCCTCAATATGATGGGTTAGGGTTTTGTTTTAGGGTTTGTCTGAAGGTAGATGGTTAGGGTTTTGGTTTAGGGTTTGTCTGAAGGTAGATGGTTAGGGTTTTGTTTGAATGGTTTTGTTTATTCCATTACCAATCTACCATTTAATTAATTAATATGAATTGAACCATATATGGAATGAATCATTCACTCCATAACTAAATATAATTACTCCAAATAAAATAAACATAATATAATTACTATAATTAAATCTAATTAAACAAAACCTTAAGTAATCTAATCAAATAAATTTTATCTAAGAGTTGTATTTAGCAAAATAAACTAATAGCCAAAATAAATAGCTAAAATCTAATATTTTGGGATATGGAGGTTACAAGTCTGCCCTCTTAGAAAAAATTTGTCCTAAAAATTTAAGAATATAACCGGCATAAAAAAAGAAAAAATTCCTCATGGCTCAAAAAGATAGGGGTATCGCTCACGCATCTCATCCTCTCTCTCCCAAGTAGATTCACCCGGAGGGAGATGCCTCCAGCGATACAAACCAAGTGAATCGTCTGGTTACGAAGCATATTTTCTCTACGATCTAGAAACTCTATAGGATACTCATAATAATGGAGACTCGTTCCAACCTCAATCTCCGAATGATCCATTATATGGCTGGGATCTGTCACGTATTGCCTCAACTAGGACATGTGGAACACGTTGTGCACTCTCTCTAATATAGGCGATAAGACATGTCGGTACGATACAACACTAACCCTCTCAAGGATGCCAAAAGATCTGATGAACCTTGGACTGAGCTTTCCGCCTCCACCAAAATGAATCGTGCCACGTGTTGGAGAAATCATCAAGAATATCAAATTGCCAACCTATAATCAAATAAAATCTTAACAAATATCCTACAAGTATTATCAAACATAGTATAAGAAAATCTATACCTCAAACTCTAGCGGTCTACGATGGCTATCAGCCCACTGATTTTGTCTGTCCTACGCCTCCCGAAGCATCTCTCTAATTTGTTTTACCTTTTCTGTAGCATCTACTACCATATTTTCTCCCAAAAGTGCCCTCTCGCCCATGTCGTCCCAAGATAATGGAGTCCGACACTCTGGCCGTATAGAGACTCGAAAGGAGACATCTTGATATTGGCCTGGTAGATTTTATTGTATGCAAACTCTACCATATGAAGATGATCCTCCCATGATCCATCAAAATCTAATACATAGGTCTGAAGCATATCCTCGAGTGTCACTACGATATTTCTAGAATAGGGGATTTTTGTTATTTGTAATAGTTGTATATATATTATTTATAATTTACATAATATATATAGTATATATATTATTATTAATAATAATATGTGTTAGTGGGCTAGACTTGATGTGACCATTAGACTCAACACTAGACTAGCCATTTTTGGGACCCAACTAGTTAATCCTCTTCATTTAATTAAAAATTTGTTAAGTTTCCATTAGGGATAAAAATCCCACTTATTGGAAAACTCTTCATGAAAATCCTAGAGGGTATTTTGGACTTTGTGCCTTACCCAACCCTAGGCCTTCTTTGGCCGGCCCTTTATAGGAGAGGGGGAGCCTCCCTCAAGCTCTATTTTAATGTTCATGAAACCCTAGATTAAGTTCTTCCCCAAAATCCCTCATTCCTCCTCAAAATTTTAGAAAAATTAATCCCAATCCCTCTCATCTCCCTCATCTAAGAAGCCTAGAAGCTTAGGTCTCAAGGAGCATTGGAAGAGAAGAAGGTGGGCTAGAAAATTATTGGCTTTGCATTGGGAATCAGTCTCCCAATAGGTGAAATTCTAAAATATTTCTTTTAAATTCTATTTTTATGATTTTGTTGGCCATTATAAGCCCACCCATGGTTTAGTAATACCCACAAGGGGAGACAATAAGTCAATATTGGCTTCCATAGTTTTTCTTTATGGTGTTGTGTGTATATTTGGAGTTTTGGTGTTTACGGATATTTTTTTCCCTATTTTTCATGAAAGTTAATTACATTAGGTATAAATAGATGTATTTAATAAGTATTTGTATTATTAATCAGAGTATGGGGGGTTCTGGCATGAGTGTATCATGAGTATCATATTGTGCACACAAGGTGCTTGACAAAATAATTAATAGAGGTATGCACCTGCACATAGTATCTTGTATTTATATATATATATATATATATATATATATATATATATATATATATATATATATATATATATATATATATATACGTATTAGTGATTATATGTAGTTTGGTTTTGTGTGTTTGTGCACATACGAGGAGCAAGATGAGTGACAGTGCAAATTGATAGTTTACTGTAACAGTACACAGGAATCAGTGAGAGGTCGAGTTTTTCTGTGTTCAGTAGTGAAGTATTGTGCTTGTAGCCAATGTGTTTAAGTATGTGAGTGTGCATGCTCGAGTAGTGCTCTGTTGGAAGGAGGCTTGGGTAGATGTCTAATGTGGGACTAGTGTTCCAATATGATTAGACAGTTGTCCATTATAGGGATTTGGGGATCCTTGTGTGAGAGTGTGGCAAAGAGATAGAGTGGGGTTTCAGTTACAATTAAGGGTTACTGCTGTGTTTCACAGAAATACAAGGAAGAGTTAGATGTGCAAAGTAAATTATACTTGTGTTGGTGTTGTCTTGGGCATCTAGAGTTGATCAGTATGAGGTGGTTATTTAAGAAAATCAGATTATGAGTTAATGGGAGGAAATAGTAACAGAGACTAGGAAGCTGTATCAGTTATAAGGGGTATATATACAAGGGGTTAGAAGTAATCTTGTGGATCGAGTAGGGTGGATAGTTATCCTTCCTATCTCTTTTGACTGTGTTTCACTTTATGCACCCAGGTCAGGTGAGAGTTTAACACGGGTGCAGGTGATCAGTGTAAGGGGGTTGGATTAGCCATGCATATCAGTGTGCAATTAGCGCAGTGCATATATTGACTTAGTTACTAGTCCAGTGAAGGCATGGACAAACCTTAGCAAAGTAGCAAGGTCTCGGGTAGAATATTCCAGCATAGGCAGGAAGGTAAGTAATGAGTGTTAATTACATATTGCCTGTGGGGTGTTCTGATGCTTGAGGAAATAGAAAGGAGTACAGACTTTGGATTCCTGGATGCAGTTTATATGTTGGCTTGGAACTACTGTACTTGTGCAGTTTAGTGATGGGTTTATCCGTTTGAATCCTGGAGGCTCGGGTTAGGACTGAGATGGTGTTTACTGGAGACTAGAGTGGTGTGTGACTGATACTTTGGTATCAGTCAGATGTTTAAGCAATGCAGTCCTCATAAGGGAACTGAACTATAAGGGGGGTCAAGTTCAAGTTCAAATCTGAGTATCTTCTGATACCTTCTTAGTGTCATTTTTAGGTGAGTGTATGTCAGTTAGTATCCAGAATAGATGTGTTGCAGTAGGTTAGTACCACACATCCAAGTGTATCCTTGTGTGTGTTAGCATGTTAGGTATAATTCAAATGAGGGAGACAAAGTATAAGTTTAGAGTTTAGTAGGTTCAGTATCAGTTGATGCCAAGGGTTAGTGATAAAGTTTATAGGTAATGTGATACTAGTAGTTAAGGTATTGATTATATATATATATATATATATATATATATATATATATATATATATATATATATATATATATATATATATATATATATATATATGATACTTTGTATCCTTAATATCTTGGGAGATCTAGAATCTAGGTATTGACCAATACTAAGATACGGGCTAAGATATTGTAGTATAGGGTGAGGTATTGACTATAGGACAAGATATTACAAGATATTTTAGGTAATAGGTTATCTACGGGTGATATAAGCTAGAACTTACTAGTATGGACTTAGAAACCTAGGTATAATCAAGTTTTGTCTAGTGTTGACTAGTTTGACCCCAAAAGTCAACTTTAAGGGTAATATGGACCTAGTTTGACCTATAAATAATTTAGAGACCTAGTATCAACTAGTGTATAATATTTATAATTTCAAAAATTATTTTTGACATAGAATTCATATATAGGTCTTCTAGATATCATTCCAGACACTGTTGACTTTCAGCACCGGATTACAGGCGAGAACATTCTCTAAAAGTTTTTATTATTTTAATCATTTCTATGATTCTAGTTATAGTGTATACTTGATTCCGACAAAGCGAATACATGGCTAGTATCAAAGATACCTTTCATGAGGAGTCGTGATTGGAATCCATCGTACTAGATGGGGACGGAGAAATATTAGCAATTTATGCTTGCACCATAGCTAACCAGATGGTTAACCTGACCTTAAATGTATCATAGCAAATCATATATAACAAGCCTGATATTGTCCCAAGCCGATCACATAGCCAACTAATATTTTACGGCAGTTAGCCAGTATTTCTATTCTTGTTCCAATACATTCATTGCTAGCATTCACATATATCTATTCACTGCTATTTAGTTCTGTATGATGATTTAATGCCTCTCCAGTATTCCTTATCTTTCAGTATTTCTTTCATCATGTATTTTTTATACTGTTTTATAGTTTTTATCAATATAATTAAAAAATTTGTTAGTGTTTGTACTTCGCACTAATTCTGACTGAATAATATTTTTAGAGGATCTAGAGGATTTCTGTCCTACCCATTATGGTCCCATAGTATATGGCGATTATATCCCGAAGATCCTAGAGGAGCCACTCCACATAGAGGAGACACCACTCGTAGTTGTTTAGATAGTACTTAGCATAGTTTATTTATATATTGGATTGTTCTAAACTTTGAGACATGAGTTGTATTATGTTGAGACCTTATCTGTGTTGAGATAGTTAGACCCTTAGACCTGTTATTATATGAGATATTTTCTAGACTTATGTCAAAACTTCTTTTATATCATTTTTATATCTTATTATGCCATTTACCTTCTTTATAGTTATTGTGATTGAGTACATTATGAATTGATGATCATATGCATATTCATTGTCCTCCGTTTGGAGTTAAGATATGTTGACAGGTTTAATATCTTTAATAGATATCTATGTTGGACCTAGACAACGTTCTACCGTCGATGCTGAGGCGTAGGCTGGACGTACCCATGACTCATGCCCAATTTTTGGGTGCTGGGTCATGACATAATTTAGTGGTGGCCCATGAAGGTCTAGAAGAGTAAGATTAGGTCGCAACTAGTGCTGTATCATCATAGTGCTCAGACTTAGAGTAGTATTACAAGCATGAGATAGGGTATAGATGAGAGTATGCTCAATCACAACTATAAAATTTCCAAATTTATTTTGCCTATTCTGAATAATTGCTTCCTTTAAATTTTATTGTCCTTACTTGATGATATCGTATCTTTTGCCTTAAATGATTTTTTC
This sequence comes from Iris macrosiphon, assembly GCA_036927795.1. Taxonomy (NCBI): domain Eukaryota; kingdom Viridiplantae; phylum Streptophyta; class Magnoliopsida; order Asparagales; family Iridaceae; genus Iris; species Iris macrosiphon. The sequence continues at coordinate 38,811,684 of JAYESA010000002.1, forward strand.
TTATTTCGATCAGTCTTCAGGATACCACCAAAGACTAGGTCGCTGAGATCGGGACCCGTAGCTTCCGAGAGGTCTGCCACCTCTCGACCTGCCATCCAGACAGCTGGAGTTTCTACTCCTACTTCACATGTTCATGTAGGAGTTTCCGCAGCTTTCGGGGGTCCTTCTCCCCTACCTGTCCAGAGAGTTGTCCCGGCTGTTGCGGGGTATCCGTAGTTATACTCGGGTCACCTAGTACATATATATAAATATACATATTATTTTCTAGAAATAACATTAATACTCATAATATAGGTATACAACTTAATTACATATATAGTAGATATATGTATATACACTTAATAGAATTTATACTATATGTATATATATTAAACATATACTAGGGAATACATATACAATACATATACATATGTATATATATATATATATATATATATATATATATATATATATATATATATATATATATATATATATACTAATTGAGAAAAATACTATATATATATATATATATATATATATATATATATATATATATATATATACACATATATATATATGTATATATATACCAATATATATTTAAACATATACTAATACATATGCTAATATGTACATACCAATTATATATATCCATATACCAAACAATACGCGTATACTAAACATGGTTAAATACGTATACATACAATGATAAAATATGTGTATGCGTGTACGTATACATGTACGCAAGAGGGAACTCAAACCTGTGTATTTGGGATGAGACATGCGTGTCGAGGTTGTCGCGGGGTGCTCGTTTTAGTTGAACGGGACAAACTCCGGCGTGTGTAGGTGATCGTCGACGAGTAGACAGCTAATTTAGGGGCTTCTCCGGTCGGTTCAGCGTATTCTGGGCGGTCGGGCAGCTGTCTCCAGTTGAGCACAGTGGTCGACGATGGCTCGACCAGTTCAGGTGGGTTGGCGAGTCCTACGGCGAGGTTCGATGCAGGCATTCAGGTGGACAGCGGCTCGATACAGGCTGGTTCAAAGTCAACGGGTTGGCAGCGGGCTTCTCCGGTCGTGACGAGGGGAGATGAAGGCGGCGTCGTGCAGTACAGCGGGATGGCGAGATCCGGCAGAGTAGAGAGAGGTCGTCGTCGAGATGGAGAGGCGGGGATGGTCGTCGGGTTGTCGACTGATACGAAGAGGGCCGGTCGGGTTCAGCGGCTTGCTGGGACGGGATGGAGGCGGGTGTTGCTCGGCGTGGAGGAGAACGGTGAGGCAGTAGGGTTCGTCCGGTCGAGGGGGTACTGGGCAGCGGGTTGGTCGACGGAGTCCGTCGTCGGGGAGGCGGGGTGGAGTCGCCAGGGAAGATGAATAGGGAAGGGGGTGGTCGGCTGTAGCTTTAGGTTTTAGGAAAAAGAAAAGAAAAAGTAAAAGGAAGGATGTTTATATATAGGTAGTATTTGGGTTGACCTAGAATTAGGCTTAGTCAAAACCCTTGGGAAAAGGGGCTTGTCATGGATATTTTCAAGGGCTAGGATTCAAATGGATTTAAAATGAATGGCTATGATGCATTGGGTTCAAAGTTTGGAGGGCCATGGTTTTAAGGAGGTTGATGTTGAATTACACTCTCCCAAAAATTATGGGAAAATATACATGAAGGAGAAATGGATTTATTTACGTGTCGTGTCCAACAGGGTAGACACCTTAATGCACTTTTGCATAAAAGTGCCCAACAATTGTGTCACGCCCCAGCCCCAAAATACGTAGGACTAGGACACGTAAGCATGTCAGCCGCATATATATGGCAACTCCAATATATGGAAACCATAACACATGCGTACGCTGTATCATGAATAATAATTCATCAGTGGTATATATATATATATCACAAGTCACAGGGTATAATCTAATCTCATCCATAGAAATCAAATATAAATGAATAACCAATATCTATAAAACTAGATCTCAATATAAAGTATCTCAAGATGAAAGTCGGATGGAAACAAATCCACTACCGAACTAGAATATAAAATAAATAAGATAAATATAATATATGTACAACCTCTAACAATCACGAGGCTTGAAGAGAAGAACTCCTCGAAATATAAGTAACCAGTCCAGATCTACACTCCTGCGAATACTCATGAACATCTACACCTGGAAAGGGACCAGGTTCTCAGAGGGACATAACAAGATATATAGAAGCATGCCATAAAGTAAATACTGAATAAATAAAAAGGGTGCACTAACCATCTAAGTAAAATACAATTTGAGGATAACTTAGTACGTATGGAGAAGTATAGGCTAGACATATGCTGACGTAATTCACCAATCATCATGACTGGCTAGTATATGCCACATATGCCCCCTATAACACGGGCGTGGGAATATAATAACGTCCAACGTTTTATAGAGTGTGGTATCTGTAAAATCACCAAGTAACGTCCAACACTCTTAAGAACGTGGTATCTGTATAAATATATACGTCCGTATCACTCTGTCAAGTGTTGTATCTGTATAAAGGAGGTGGGTGTCCCATACGTCTACTAATCGTCCTCCCTGCCCAATGTAGATATACAAGTCGTGAACACGATGTGGACATCTCGTACTATAATGTAAGTCTCTGTAGAAATAAACACTAAGCTAAATACTGTTACACGTGGTGCTCACACCGATGGCCAGTCGAGTATGAGGCACGCGTCCCTACATGAACTCACTCTGTGACGTGTAATGATACTTGTCAAGGCCTGGGGAGTCATACCAATAACTCCACAACTTTAGGTGGATCTACTAGACACTAGGTAAGACACAAGTCCTAACGTCAACGCATTCGTTGACTGCACCCGAGTCTCTCTCGAACACGTACAGTTATATAATCTAAAATAATAAACATACAACTAAATATATAACTGAATTTAAACAGTACAACATGGCAAGATATACTTGCCTGGTGAGAAAGCTGCGAAGTGCCAATAACCTGCTCCTGAAGTGGTGGAGGAGAATCCGGTGGTGGAGAGAGGAGGCAGAAAAGAAGGAGCTCGGTGCTCAGGCAGGGCTCGTCGAGTTGCACGGTGACTCGAGGTTAGGGATGACGGCCTGCTGCTCAATGCTCAGGCGGCTGATCCGGGGAGGGCCGGAGATGGGAGGTCCGGCGGTCTGGATCTGGGGACGAAGGTGAACCGAAGAAGGGGAGGGTGTAGTCGGCGGGATGCTGTCAATAGCGAGGGTGTAGGGTGGAGAACGGTGGGGTCTCCGGTCGGTTGGCCAGGGAAGACCACCGGAGAGGGGGATGCACAGGCAGAGGGAAGGGGATGGATAGTAGGGATGGGTTTGAACGGCTAGGTGAATATAGTTTAGGAATAGAAAGAAGGGAAAAGTAAAGAATAAAAGAATATATATACTTGTAGAGGGGATTGGTTTGACCTAGGAAATTTTGACTTAGGTCAACACTCTCTTGGGTTGGGCCTTGGGCTCACATGAGAATGTTTGGGAGGGCCATAAATTACATTGTTTAATGCAATGGCTAGGATTAAAATAAAGGGGGCGATGTTGCGCGTTTGCACATTCCAAAAATTTTAGGAAAATTTATATGAAGAGGAAAGTTGGATTTCTTCATGTATTGTCCAATGGTGTGGACACCTTAATGCATTTGCATAAAAGTGCCCAACAATTAAAAAATTGCACCAAGATGGAAATTGGATTAAATTAATTAAAATTAATACGCAAGGTGTTCTGGAATTAATTAGAAGTACATGGGAATAAAATTAGGTGAGACACAAGTATCATGGACATAGAGGGCTCAGAGTAGAATATTATCATAAATTTGGGTTACACAAAACGGTCAAGATTGTGTCTCCAATTTCGATTGGAACGCACAAGGGTACAAAGTCGTATTTATTTAGAATTAATTATAAATGTCTGCGACGAATATTGTGCGACTAAAATGTAGCACAAGAGAGAATGATTATAAGTTACACAAAGGTCAGAATGGTAGGCGGACACGTCTAGGACAAGGTTGTGAAATTTGTAGGAAGGCAATGGCTAGTGAGGTGCTCCAATTATCGAAGCAACGGTAAGGTGCACTATGTGATATAAATATTGTATAATTAAATAAAATGTCGTGTCCTATTTCCAATTGGATACAAACTAGCCCTAGTTTCTCTATCTATGTCAAGTAGACCTAATTTTGGGTGAGGGAGTTTACAATCTACCCAACTTAAAATAATTTCGTCCTCAAAATTAAAATAAAGCATAGTCTGTTATTCCTTCACGTACATAAGGTAAGTCGATTGCAATCTCTTTGCGATAATTAATATTCTAATCAATCCTTCGTTATCACTTCAAAATTAAGATAGTCACTATTCAAGTCAAATTTCAACCTATTGTAATCTTTTTTCACTTTTACAAATCCTTAACATCCAAATTTAAATTGAATCCATATAACATCTTTAATATTTAATTAACCCGCATAAAGTTTTATATCACGATCTCCAACTATCATAATCTCCTTTAGGAAACACTTCTAATCCAATATTATTCCTATCTTCAACTTATGAATTTTTGTACTATTCAAATTTTTCTTTCAATTTACATCCTCAATATTTCAAATAGGTAATCCAACAATCAAAATTTAACTTTTAATTCAAATTATCAAATTTGGAATTCAATCCGTCAATGTTCAAGTCTAGAATTCTATATTTATCCCTAAAGTTTAAATCGATGATTCACTCTTCAGTTTTCAAAATTTTAAATCACGTTCTCAAAGTATAAATATTTGGTTCGCCATATCAAGGTTTCAAAAATTTATTAAATACTCATCCTCTGATCATTCTTCTAAAATTCTCAAAATTAAATGACTTGAACCTCTCAATCTAATTTTACTCGATCACAATCTAAAAGAAATTCCTCTCAAATTGATAATGCATCTTCTACCCAACATAGAATTTACCCATTTGTCACCTAAGGCTCTTACATTTAAGAAAACTTATCCCTCAATTTTACTTAATCATGCTACTCAATCCTCAAAAAGTTTAACACCAAATGTATCATATATGATATACCCTTAATCAGTTATAAAAGATAGTCATCTAGTAATGTGATTGGCCTATGGGGTATATCTAGTACTATTTGTATATCAACTTATACCAAGCACGAGGTTTCGTCTTTCTGAAATAAGAAAAGACGAAGAGCAATAACAAAGAATTCAAGGTGGGGGTAATAGGATACAAGTATGGGGATCAAGGCATTTAAAGAATCCAATGGAAATTGTCAAGGCATTTGTGGATTGAAATCCTAGTTGGTAAATTCTTATTCGCCTGCTCGTATTAGTACAATTGTGTAACTGATACGATATGCTCAGACATATCTAGAATGCAAATACATTTGTCTACTAATCACTATATATCTCAATCCACGTAAAGTAGTCATGCGAAGAGCGAACCAAGCGCACTAAAGTTAGCTAGACCTTAAAATACTGATTCTGATTTAAACAATGTATTAGTGTGTATACCCAATAATACATATATCATGATCAAGCTTGATAAAATAATAAGCTTGCAAAACTAGGCTATAGTAGCGGCATAAGTCAATGTAGTACATAAAATATAAATTTGCTAGATTATGATGAAGGAAAGTACACAATAATTCAAGTTCATAACAAAAAAAAAGATAAGACTCTACAATCTCTACAGTTGTCATACTAACTCCTTGTCTAAGTCACTAGTCGACCAAATAGGGCATGGATCTCTAAGTTCTACAGTCTGAATAAACACTATCGTCTTATGCTAGTATACCTTTAATGTCATTCAGTTACACTTCATCAATGGGTCAAGAGGACTATGTAACAATAGGTTATGAGGCATCCTACCCAACTTAAAATAATTAAACTAATACTATAGCTGTCTTGAGGGGATCCTACAAAATAATATTGTTCTTGTAAATAAAGTATAAACTCTTATTGGGGTATATGCGGAAAAGATCTTGGTGCTTATTAGGGTATCGTATTGCATTATATAGGTAATAGTCATATTAAGTCTTAATCATAGTGCTTATAGAACAAGTGTCAATAGTAGGAATGAAAAAGTTACTGGCCTTCAAGGGAAAAGAAGATATAACTCGTATCGAGGTGGGGGTACAAATCACGCGATTTAAAACTAAAGGATAACCATAAAATTATAATCTAAAGGAATCTCAACTATCAAGTTCTAACTACCAATCATATAATTCAAAATTCAAGAGTAACAACTATAATCCTAGCAAGCTGTATATCATAACATAAAATAAATCACTTGGCCTACAATCATAAGAGTTATGTGGCACGAGTTGAAAGATGAAGAAAAGAAGAACATAATTTGGTCGTCGCATAATTAGCGAACGCTAAGGTTGCATAGGAATAAGATATGAAATTAAAATAGAGGGACTCTAGATAATATCGTAGTTTCCTAAGGGGAAGGTGGTATGCTAATATCTGTGCTCGAGGTTTGATCGAGAAAAATGTTATATTCGTTCCTCTTGGCTTCCTAAGGTACTGTCTACTTAGTATCAGGACAAGAACCTAAATTTATAGTTCTATAATACTATCTCACTATTAAAGTTAAGTTTGGTCCTAATATTCAACCTTGGATTTCTATTGGTCCCTCAATGCTAGGGTCAAACACTATGGTCAAATTTTGAACTAATCCTAGTAGCGTCTATACTACTCTCAGGTCATTCATAAACATATCAAGGGATAATGGTAAATCAACCTATAGGTAAGGGATGTTAGGGTTCATTAAGTATTCTATCTCAGTGATGTGTCAACACTCTAGTTGTACTCTTAATCGGAAGGCTACCCTACTTATTATCTAACAACAGGGACTTTTATATTCTAGGAGGGAGCTATACTCAAGGAACTATTAAGGAAGCACATGAATCAAGCAGGATGCCATTATTTAAATAGAACAGACTGAAAGGAAGATAAGTTATAGTCAATTGTGGATGAGATTATATACTCTAATCCTAGGTGCAGGCTTGCTCGGTACAGTAACGTAACCGAGAAAATATGCTCTTGACCTGCATGGGCCACCACTAAAACATGTCACGCCCCAGTCCTAAAATACGTAGGACTAGGACACGTAAGCATGCAAGCCTCATATATATGGCAACTCCAATATATGGAAATCATAACATATACGTACGCTGTATCATGAATAATAATTCATCAGTAGTATATATATATCACAAGTCACAGGGTATAATCTAATCTCATCCATAGAAATCAAATATAAATGAATAACCATTATCTATGAAACTATATCTCAATATAAAGTATCTCAAGATGACAATCGGATGGAAACAAATCTACTACCGAACTAGAATATAAAATAAACAAGATAAATACAATATAAGTATAACCTCTAACAATCACGAGGCTTGAAGAGAAGAACTCCTCGAAATATAAGTAACCAGTCCGGATCTGCACTCTTGCGAATACTCATGAATATCTACACCTGGAAAGAGACCAGGTCCTCAGAGGGACATAATAAGATACATAGAAGCATGCCATAAAGTAAATACTGAATAAATAAAAGGGGTGCGCTAACCATCTAAGTGAAATATAATTTGAGGACAACTTAGCATGTATAGGGAAGTGTAGGCTAGACATATGCTGACGTAATTCACCAATCGTCATGACTGGATAGTATATGTCACATATGCCCCCTATAACACGGGCGCAGGAATATAATAATGTCCAACGTTTTATAGAGTGTGGTATCTATAAATCACCAAGTAATATCCAACACTCTAAAGAACGTGGTATCTGTATAAATATATACGTCCATATCACTCCGTCGAGTGCGGTATCTGTATAAAAGAGGTGGGTGTCCCATACGTCTACTAATCTTCCTCCTCGCCCAATGTAGATATACAAGTCGTGAACACGACATGGACATCTCGTACTATAATGCAAGTCTCTTTAGAAATAAATACTAAGCTAAATACCGTTACACGTGGTGCTCACACCGATGGCCAGTCGAGTATGAGACACGCGTCCCTACATAAACTCACTCTGTGACGTGTAATGATACTTGTCAAGGCCTGGGGAGTCATACCAATAACTCCACAACTTTAGGTGGGTCTACTAGACACTAGGTCAGACACAAGTCCTAACGTCAACGCATTCGTTGACTGCACCCGAGTCTCTCTCGGACGCGCAAAGTTATATAATCTAAAATAATAAACATGCAACTAAATATATAACTGAATTTAAACAGTACAACAAGGCAAGGTATACTTGCCTGGTGAGAAAGCTGCGAAGTACCAATAACCTTCTCCTAAAGTTGCGTAAAATAATCCGATATGTCCTATATACATATAATATAATACAACACAATATCAGTCATTATACTAGCACGTACACAATCATAAATACCTTAAACTCACGGTATAGCTAGGTATGTCACTAGTCAACAAGGGTCAAGTGTGCGTCTAATCGCACGGGTGTCGCATCTAAAATTGTTGTGCAAGACAGACAGTCCAAATGATACGGGGCTCGTCAGTACGTCAGTGTACATAATGGCAGTCTGCTAACAATATTATATGGTTATAGGTCAACGTAACTACGGGATATCCGTGGTTACTCTCGGGTCACCTAGTAAATATATGCATTATTATTATCTAGCATATATCATTAATACTTATAATACATGTATACACCAAATAAATACATATACCATATATATATGTATATATACTAATTAAATATGTATGCAATATATATATTGTATATACACTAATTAGATTTATACTATATATATTAACATATACTAGGGATACATATATAATACATATACACACACATACAAATATGAAAGGGGGAAACACATTCGTACCTCGGGGTACGTGCACAGAGATGATGATGACGATGATGTGGTTGACTACGATGATGATGAGGACGACGAGGGTGATGACGGGGACGATGATGTGGATAGGTTGATGATGATGAGTACAATGGTGATGATAATGGTGAAGGTGATGATGATGGGGAAGGCGTTGATTAGGGTTAAAGAGGATGATGATGATGGGGTGGTGATGCTCGTGATGTTGCTGCTGGCCGGAGTCCAGCCAGGGGGAGGGAAGGTTGAGCAGGGAGGAGGGGAGCAGGGAAAGGTGGAGGAGTTTGTGGTGGTGCTGGTGGTGTAGGGTTACTCCGATCGTCGAGGAAGGAGAGGAGGAGCTCAGGGAAGGGAGAGGTGGCCCGGCGCTGCTCCGGCCATGCTCAGGCGGCCGAGGATGAGCAGGAAGGAGTGGTGGTCGAGTCGGGGGTGGATAGGGAAGAGGTGAGTCGGGGTGTTGATCTAAGGCGAGAGGAGGAGAAGTGGTAGAGGAGAATCCGGTGGTGGAGAGAGGAGGCAGGGAAGAAGGAGCTCGGTGCTCAAGCGGGGCTCGTCGAGTTGCACGGTGGCTCGAGGTTGGGGACGACGGCCTGCTGCTCAATGCTCAGGCGGCTGATCCGCGGAGGGCCGGAGATGGGAGGTCCGGCAGTCTGGATCTGGGGACGAGGGTGAACCGAAGAAGGGGAGGGTGTAGTCGGCGGGATACTGTCAATGGCGGGGGTGCAGGGTGGAGAACGGTGGGGTCTCCGGTCGATTGGCCGGGGAAGACCACCGGAGAGGGAGATGCACAGGCAGAGGGAAAGGGATGGATAGTAGGGATGGGTTTGAACGGCTAGGTGAATATAGTTTAGGAATAGAAAGAAGGGAAAAGTAAAGAATAAAATAATATATATACTTGTAGAGGGGATTGGTTTAACCTAGGAAATTTTGACTTAGGTCAACACTCTCTTGGGTTGGGCCTTGGGCTCACATGAGGATGTTTGGGAGGGCCATAAATTACATTGTTTAATGCAATGGCTAGGATTAAAACAAAGGGGGCGATGTTGCGCGTTTGCACATTCCGAAAATTTTGGGAAAATTTATATGAAGAGGATAGTTGGATTTCTTCATGTATTGTCCAATGGTGTGGACACCTTAATGCATTTTTGCATAAAAGCACCCAATAATTAGAAAATTGCCAAGATGGAAATTGGGTTAAATTAATTAAAATTAATGTGTGAGGTGTTCTGGAATTAATTAGAAGTACATGAGAATAAAATTAGGTAGGACACAAGTGTCATGGACATAAAGGGCTCAGAGTAGAATATTATCATAAATTTGGGTTGCACAAAACGGTCAAGATTGTGTCTCCAATTTCGATTGGAACGCCCAAGGGTACAAAGTCATATTTATTTAGAATTAATTATAAATGTCTGCGATGAATATTATGCGACTAAAATATAGCACAAAAGAGCATGATTATAAGTTACACAAAGGTCAAAATGGTAGGCGGGCACGTCTAGGACAAGGTTGTGAAATTTGTAGGAAGGCAATGGCTAGTGAGGTACTCTAATTATCGAAGCAACGGTAAGGTGCACTATATGATATAAATATTGTATAATTAAATAAAATGTCGTGTCCTATTTCCAATTAGATACAAACTAGCCCTAGTTTCTTTATCTATGTCAAGTAGACCTAATTTTGGGTGAGGGAGTTTTCAAATTGGAAAATGGCACAAGGTTAGGTTTATGGTTTAATTTAATTAAAATTAATATCATGGGTGTTCTAAGATTAATTAGAAGTACAAGGGGCTAAAATTAAGTGGGACACAAGTATCATAAATGAAGTAGACTCAGAATAGAATATTACCCTAATTTGGATTGCTCAAAATGGGTCGAGATTGTGTCTCCAATTTTGATTGGAATACACAAGGATACAAAGTTTGATTTATATCGAATTTAATAGAGTCGTCTGCGACGAATGTTGTGCGACTAAAATTAAGCACATCATGGCATAGTTATGAGTCACACAAAGATCAAAATAATAGTCTGGCACATCTAGGACAAGGGTGTGAAATTAGTTGGAAGACAATGACTAGTGTAGTGCTTTAATTATCGAAGCAACGGTAAAGTACAATAATCAAATAAAATCATAATTATTAAATAATTAAATATTATGCAATTATTTACATATTAAATTATGAAAAGACAAAAATACCCCTAATATGAAATATGGGAGTGACAAGTCCACCCTCCTTAAAAGAATTTTGTCCTCGAAATTAAAATAAACTAGCACAAGAACAAATAATCAAACAAAGAATTATACCTCAAATCTTGAAGAGATACGGATACTGCTCGCGCATTTCGTCCTCTCTCTCCCAGGTTGACTCGCCTGGAGAGTGATGTCTCCATGCAACACGAACCAAAGGAATAGTTTGGCTCCGCAATGCCTTCTCTCTACGATCCAAGATCTCAACGGGCTGTTCAGGATAGCTAAGCGTCGGTCCAACCTCGATCTCCGAGTGATCTAGTACGTGACTAGGATCTGCCACGTACCATCTCAGCTGCGACACATGGAACACGTCATGCACTCATTCTAGTGCAAGCGGCAAGTCAAGTCTATAGGCCACTACACCGACCCTTGCAAGAATACTGAAGGGTCCGATGTAACGTGGACTAAGTTTTCCGCCTCTACCAAAATAAATCGTGCCCTGTGTCAGAGAAATCCGTAGGAACACCAAATCGCCAACCTAGAACAAGCAATCTCAACACGCAATCTAAAATAAAACAATCATAAACCAAAAAAAAATAAAACCTATACCTGAAACTCTAGGGGTCTACGATGGCTATTAGCCCAATGCCGATGTCTGTCCTGCGCCACTCGCAGTCTGTCTCTGATAAGTTTCACATTTTCTGCTGCATCCACGACCATTTCTTGTCCTAACAAGGCTCTCTCTCCAACATCATCCCAAGATAACGGTGTACGACACCTTCGTCCATATAAAGCCTCAAATGGTGACATCTCAATGTTGGCCTGGTAGCTGTTGTTGTAAGCAAACTCTACTAGGTATAGATGATCCTCCCAAGAACCTCCGAGATCCAAAATACAAGTACATAGAATATCTTCAAGAGTCTGAATAGTCCTTTCAGACTGTCCGTCTGTCTGGGGTGATACACGGTACTGAACTTGAGCTGAGTGACCAAGCTAGCCTGCAAACTCCTCCAGAAATGGGAAGTGAAACGACTATCCCGATCTGAGATGATACTCACAGGAACTCCATGTAATCTGATAATCTGTTGCACATACGTCTCTGCTAACTTCTCTGTCGAAGTACCCACTTTGAAAGGTAAGAAGTTGGCTGATTTGGTCAACTTATCCACGATGACCCAAATTGCTTCATTTTTTCTGGAGAACGTGGAATTCCTAAAATGAAGTCCATAGTCATGTGCTCCCACTTTCATTCTAGAATGGATAAAGGTTGAAGCAATCCTCCTGGCCTCTGTCGGTCTGCTTTTACTTGCTGGCACACTAAACACCAGGATACAAAGTGTGCTACCTCATGCTTCATACCATACCACCATATATGCTCCCTCAAATCTTGATACATCTTGTTGGCTCCGGGATGCATCGAGTACTGAGAGCGATGTGCCTCCTGCAAAACCTCTTCGGGCAGCTCTTCACTTGGTACACACATCCTCGTGCCATGCCGTAAAGATCCATCATCTGTAATAGTGAAGTCATCTGTCAATCCTGTCTGAACTTGTACCCTAATATTCCTCAGAGTCTCATCGTCATACTGTGCAGCTCTAATTCTATCCATTAGCTTCGATTGTATCTGCAATCCCCATATCTGAATCTCAACACCTAGAACTAGCTCTTCAATCTCCAAACTCTCAAGATCAGCTAATAAATGTCTATCTGTAGTCAAGTACATAGCCATCGGATACCTGCTCAAGGCATCGGCGACTACGTTGGCCTTTCCTGGGTGGTACTGTAATGATATATCAAAGACTTTCATCAATTCTAACCACCTTCTCTGCCTCACATTCAGCTTCTTCTGTGTAAATACGTACTTCAAGCTCTTGTGGTCTGTGAAGATCTTCACACGCTCTCCATACAGGTAGTATTTCCACAGCTTTAGGACAAAGATAACTGCTGCTAACTCTAAATCGTGGGTGGGGTAGTTCTTTTCATAAGGGCATAATTGTCTTGAAGCATAGGCAATTACTTTTTCGTGTTGTTGAAGAACGCATCCCAAACCTTTTCCTAAAGCATCACTGTAGATAGTGAATCCACTTGTCCCCGATGGCAACGTCAATACTGGTGCTATCGTCAATCTCTTCTTCAGCTCATTAAATATGGCTTGTCATTCTTCTGTCCAGACAAACTCCACATCTTTCTTGGTCAGCCTAGTCATTGGCTCTACAATCTTGGAGAAGTCTTGTACAAATCTTCTGTAGTATCCTGCTAATCCGAGAAAGCTTCTTATCTCAGCTACCAAACTGGGGGTAGCCCATGACTCCACTGCTTCTATCTTTCTTGGGTTAACTGAAATTATGATACCCGTCACCATATATCCAAGAAATTCAACCTTATCAAGGAAGAACTCATACTTTGAAAGCTTCCCGTATAACTCCTCTTTCCTAAGAGTCTCTAAGACCATCCTCAGGGGCTCTTCATACTCTTCTGGGGTCTTCAAATATATTAGAATATCGTCAATGAACACCACTACGAACTTGTCAAGGTATTGGTGGAATACCTTGTTTATCAAGTTCATGAATACTGCTGGTGCATTGGTTAAACCAAATGGCATTACTGTGAATTCAAACTGGCCATATCTGGTCTGAAAGGCTGTATTCGGTATGTCTTCTCTCTTTACCTTCACCTGGTGATAGCCTAACCTCAAGTGTATCTTTGAAAATACCTTCGCTCTGCTCAATTGATCGAAAAGATCATCTATCCTCGGCAGTGGGTATTTGTTCTTGATAGTGAGGTTATTCAGAGCTCTATAATCGATACACATGCGTACCGTACCTCCTTCTTCGGTAAGAATAATACCGGGGCTCCCCATGGTGATGAACTGGATCTAATGAAACCTTTGTCTTGCAGCTCCTCAACTTGTTTCTTCAGTTCTACCAACTCGTTGTTGTTGACTCTATAGATATGTTGCAAAATAGGCTCCGCTCCTGGTATCAAGTCTATATAGAATTCAATATCTCTGTTTGGCGGCAAACCTGGCAACTCCTCTGGAATTATATCCAGGAACTCCGCTATCAGTGGATGTGGTAACTCCTCTTCTTCCATACTGGCTTCGCAAAAAGTGCCTCTGCTCCGCTCCTCTGTTCCTCTGGCGATCTCGAACTCTGGCTCTCCTGGCAGTCGAAATACTACTCTACCTCTGTGACAATCTATAGAAGCATGGTGTCTACTCAGCCAGTCCATTCCGAGTACAATATCTTATCCCTGAAGTGGCATGACGAGTAAACTCATGCTCAACTCTCGGCCTTCTAATGATATTCTTCGATCCTTGCAATAATTACGGACTAGGATAATGCCTCCTCCTATCGTGATCTTGCAAGTCCAATCTAATGGTTCCATTTCTAAATGATGCTTAAGGGCATAAGATACAGATATGAAACTATGGGAAGCGCCAGAATCAAATAATGTAAGTGCTGGAATAGAATCGAGAGAAACTGAACCTAAAATCAAGTCTCCAGCTGACTCGGCCTCTTCAGTCGTCATGGCGTAAGCTCGTCCCCGTGGTGCTCCTCTCTGCTGCTACTGGTGCTGAGCAAACCTTTGCTACTATGGTGGAAGTGGAGGTCCTCTCTGCTGGCCTCCTGGTACAGTAGGTACCCTGGCTGGTCCTCTCTGAGCTGCTGCTCCTCCCTGGCGAGTCTGAACAGCTGGGCAGTCCCTCAGCTGATGTGCTAACGATACACATGACAAGCAAGTACCCAACCTCTTCCTGCAGATGTCTCAAGTATGTCCCATCTTTCTGCAATACACGCATTGGACAACTAGCTGATTCTGTCTCTGTGGTTGCTTCTGCTGGATGTATCCTCGAACTAGTGTCTGTTGCTGGTGCTGTTGCTGGTACGGCCTCTGTTGTTGTTGTTGAAAGTGTGGACACTTGGTCTGTCCTGTGTTACCACTTGTTCCTCCATAAGTGTCGCATCCTCTCTTGGGCCTGAGGTCCAAATCATCAACAGTAATCTGGGCATCCATCAGAATACCCTCAAATGTAGCAGTACGTCATCCCGAAGTACGAGACTTGATCTCTCTATTCAATCCCTTCCTAAATTTCTGTGCTCGGTATCCTGGGTCTCAAATCATTGATGGCGCGAATCGACTCAATCGGCAAAACTTTGCGGCATATTCGTCGACCGACATGCTTCCTTGGACTAAGTCATGGAACTGACTTTTCAATGCTCCCAAAGCTACGTCAGGAAAGAATTTCTCCTTGAAGAGTTCCTTAAAGTCCTCCTAAGTAAGTCCTCCGTCAGTAAGTCTCGGCTCTGTACGATACCACGTCAGCGCGATATCAAAGATCTAACTGCCAGCGGCCTCGATCTGAAGAATCTCCGGAATCTGTGCTAAGCGCAAGTTCCTCTATATGTCCTCTAACCAATCGTCAGCATAGAGTATTTCTTCTGTGCCTTTGAACTCTCGAGGCATCATCCTCTTAAAGTCCACTATAGTACTTGGCCTTTGTTGTTGCTGGCGAGGATGTTGCGGTTGTCGTGTTACTCTCTCCACAGCCTGGAGAGCCACCTGATGAGCATTCTCCATGCTCTCTCTCATCAGCTCTGTCTGCGCCTGGTGTGCCTCTGCTTGCACTCTCTGAGCTTCAGCTTGAACATGCTGAGCTTTTGCTGTCACTCTCTGGGCCTCTAGCATGCCCTGGATCAGTACGAACATCTGTGCCCCGACAGTGGGCCTACCTCCGGGAATCGGTGTCGGTGGTGGTGGAAGAACCTCTGTCATAACTGGGGCAATCCTCTGAGTAGGTGGAGGAGGAATCCCATTATCTGTAGATACTCCCACATGAATAGGAGATGTAGGAGGAACTCCAGACGTCTATTCATCGGGTTGAGAGGTGGCAGACGCCTCTGAAGTTGATGCTCCCACTCTCATAGACCTAGTATTCGGTGGCATCCTGAAGACAGATTAAAAAGAATCAATTAAGGTGATAGATACGATATCATCAAGAAAGGACAATAAAATTCTAAAGGAAGCAATCATTCAGAATAGCATTGTAAAGATCAGAATTTCCTAGTGTGATTGAGCATACTCTCATCCTAAATCATATTTCCTATATCCTATTGCAGGCTCGCAATAGTACAACTAAGTTGTCACACAATCACGACATCGCACAACTTGCGAAGCAGGACCTGCATAGGCCACCACTATGAAAGTGTCACGACCCGCACCCGAAATAGGGGCACGAGTACGTGGGTACGTCCAGCCTACGCCGCAGCATCGACGGTAGAACGCTGTCTAGGTCATAATAAATACTAACATAACTAAATAACTGTCAATGATATCAATCTCCATAAGGAGGACAATATACATCTCACAATATCTCATAATGCAAGTCAATCACAACAACTATAAGAGTAAAAAGGCACGATAAAAGATAAGAAGAATGACATAGTCAAATACCATGTCTCAAAATATAGATAAACCATAGTCTAGTTGTCCAACATAAAGTCTCCACAAGTCTCAAATAAACTAAGAATAAGTCTAAACATAAACTCAAACAAACCTCAAATAAGTCTCAGTTCATAAGATAAATACTGTCTAGATAGCTGCAGGTAATGTCTCCTCTAAAGGATTAGTCTCCTCTAAGATCTCTGATGTGTAGTCTGCATCTATACCCAGTCCATAGTGTGTGGTACAGAAATTCTCAAGATCCTCTGGAAAAATATCCAGTCAGGATTGGAACAAAGTACAAGCACTAACAGCAGTTTCACATATATTAACAAAAACTATAACACAGTGTAAAGAAATACAAGATAGATAGGAATATTGTATATAAGAAATACTGGAATAATAAAGTACTGGAATAAAGGAATACTGGAATAAATCATCATTAATGTACATCTAGCAATGAAATAGAAATACAGGTGCATGCTAGAACAATGAACTAGAATATAAATGAGCACTAGAACAATAACTAGAACATGTGGAGATGCTAGATCAATATACTAGAGATACATGTCAAGAACAACTAACTAAGTGTGTGAAACATCAGCATATCATGTGATCGGCTTAGGAATGATCAGGCTTGTTACATATGATTAGCTATGATTCATGTAAGGTCAGGCTAACCATCCGGATAGCTATGATGCAAGCAATAGTCAGGCTAATCACATGTAATAGGCTATGAGATATGTAATGGTCAGGCTGCACCGACGTAAGGTGTGGTTGAGCTATGATGCATGTATAGTTGGGTATGATCACATAAGCTACTAATATTTTCCTATTTTTTCCAGCTAGAACGATGGATTCCAAATCACGACTCCTCGTGACAGGTCTTGATGATACCAACTCGTGTAAACAATAGTGTCAGAATCATGTACGCTCTACAACTAGAATTATAGAGATAATCAACATAATGAAAACTGTCAGAGAATGTACTCGCCTGTGTTCCTTAGCTGGCAATACCAATGTCTTATTTCCAAAGTATCGTCTGAAAGATCTAATAGTCCTATAGACATATCATATAATACAATATTGTATCAGATATTACACTAACACACACAAAACACAATGAACTCAGAGACTACGCTAGGGGTGTGATATCTGTAATTGCTGTGCATAACAGACAGTCAATGATACGGATCTTGCCAGTACGTCAGTCTACCTATGACAGTCTGCTAACATATTTCATGGTCACAGGTCGAGGTAGCTACGGGGTATCCGTAGTTATACTCGGGTCACCTAGTACATATATATAAATATATATATTATAATCTACCAATAACATTAATACTCATAATATAGGTATACCACTTAATTACATATATAATAGATATATGTATATACACTTAATAGAATTTATACTGTATGTATATATATTAAACATATACTAGGGAATACATATACAATACATATACATATGTATATATATACTAATTGAAATATATACTATATATATATATATATATATATATATATATATATATATATATATATATACACCAATATACATTTAAACATATACTAATACATATGCTAATACGTACATACCAATTATATATATCCATATACCAAACAATACGCGTATACTAAACATGGCTAAATATGTATGCATATAATGATAAAATACACGTATGCGCGTATGTGTACATGTACGCAAGAGGGAACTTGTCACGACCCGCACCCGGTATAAGGGCACGAGAGCGTGGGTACGTCCAGCCTACGCCGCAGCATCGGCGGTAGAACGCTGTCTAGGTCAAGTACTATCTAAATAATCTCACACTAGTATCCAACTCCATAAGGAGACACGGATAACACTATAAAAATGAACAACATACTCAATCACAACTACAGCACGATAAGAATTTGAAGAAACAAAAGAATACAACACAAGTCAAATGACAAAATAATCATACCTGCAATCAGTAACAACCAATCCCCAAGTGTGTCAGAAACCAGTCTACTAAGGTCACAGTCTGGAAAAATATTTTCCAGTCAGGAAGGAGCAAAGTACATCTCTAAATAGCAGTTCTATATTAATGATATAAACTATGTAGCAGTTCTAGATGGAAATATACCAGAAGCATGTATAGGTACGAGAAATAAAAGAAATACTGGAAATACTGTAAGTAAATACAGGAGAAGAAACAATATGTCCATGAGCAAGAACCTATGACTAAGTGTATGAGCACTAGCTTTAACATGTGATCGGCTTGGGAACTTGATCAGGCTGGTTACATGTGATTAGCTATGATTCATGTAAGGTCAGGCTAACCGGTGGTTAGCTATGATGCATGTAGAGGTCAGGCTAATCACACGTAACAGCTATGAAGCATGGAGATGGTCAGGCCGCACCGGACGTGAGATGTGGGGTGAGCTATGATGCATGTAAAGTTGGGTATGATCACATATCTACACTAAAATACTCTCCACCCCGACTGGTATAGTAGATCCAATCATGGTACGCTATGGCACGGGATTCCCTAGGGAGGTAGTAAGTCTCCCCGGAAATCAGTGTCTATACATGCACAAGATAACAAGAAAACAAGTCTTGTACAAGCTACACCATGAATAAGGAATAACATCTCATGACGAGATCCGTGTATACCAATTCGTGTAGCCAACGTGTCAAGAGCATGGATATTTACACTAGATACAGGGAACATAGGAGATATCATAAATTAGAAACTAATCAGAGAATGTACTCGCCTTGGGTCCTTAGCTGGTAATTATTGATGTCCTGTTCCAGAGTATCCCCTGGGTAAACCAACAGTCCTATAACATATCACAAGCAAAACCATATTTGCATCAGATGCTACACTAACACAGTCAAAAAAATACTGAGTTTGGGACTTCTCTAGGTAAGATACCGGTCACCTAGGATCACCTAGTAGGGATACGTAAAACACATTACACTTATTAATACTTACAATATTTATACATGCACCAATTTAAAAGTATTTACAATATATATATATATATATACATATATATATATATATATATATATATATATATATATATATATATATATATATATATATATATATATGCCTTTTAAATACATATCTGATTTATACTAGTTGAACATTATATATGTATACTCATACATATGTTAACAATACATTTTTTTTTTAAAAATAGATATATATTGTCAATGTTATTATTAAAATATATACTAATACTAGTACATCACATTAAATACAAATACAATACATTAATTGTATGTACAAGATATATATATACATTTATACTAATTATACATATTTGAAAATATATTAAGTACATATATATATACAAAATATATACATATACTAAACATTATATATTTTTATACCAAAATACCTACATATATATATTAAAGGAAATACACACACATATTATACTATACCAATTGAACAATAAGGAGATATATATATATATATATATATATCAAAATAGTACGTATACTATTACATTTTATATACCAAATACGTATTTGCATATATATATATCAATCAACATTATATATATATATATATAATTAATCAAAAAATGTGTATAATGCCACCCTCCTCAAGGTGATCCCAAATGAAATAGCAGTTAGTTCCAATGGGTCCGGAGCAGTCCAAATAGCTAGAATTTATATAAAGAAGTCCAAGATCGGAGTTCGGCACGAAAACCGAGATAAGGATTCCAGGCTAATAAGAGAAGGGTCGTTGTTCGTTATTAAGGTAACACCTTAATTTAATGAAAATTATTTCGAAATTATTTTGAGCAATAATTACATTTAAGAGTTTATTTATAAAAATCTAGAATTTATGTAAAAGCCATCATATTATATATCTCTAGTAATTTCAGTTACCAGTCCAAATAACCAATTTTATCTTATTTTTATTATTGAAACTATATTTTTAATTAATAATATAAACCCCCAAAAATTATTATATTTTTGCATAATCAAAACCCTTTTTAATTATAATACATAACTAAATTTTACCCATAATAAATAACTAGTTTCATACATAAAGAACAATAAAACTAATTATATTTTATTTACTAAACTAGTTACATGAAATTACTAAACTAATTATATGAAAATACTAACTAATTAATTAATAATTACGAACTAATTAATAATTAATTACTGATTAATAAATTAATACTGATTAAAACTTAATTAACTGATTATAAATTAATTAACTGATTAACAATAATTTACTGATTAGTAAATTAATTAACTAATCTAATTATTAATTACTAATCTAATATATATAATTAATAAACTAATTACTTTACTAATTATAACTAACTCTACTAACCTAATTATTAACAGAAGAGGGAAAGAGGAAGAGGCTCACGATGGGGGGTTTCCCGTCGGCGCGGTGGGTCTCGCCGGGGTCGGCGCGGTGGGGTTCGGCTCGAGGCGGCAGATGCTCGGCGGAGCTTGGCTCGAGGATGAGGTCTGCTGCGGCGGCGGGGCTCGACCCGAGGCGACGGCGGATCTGATCTAGGCGGCGGCTGTCGAACTCGACGCGGCGGCTGTCGAACTCGGCGGCGGGTGCTCGGTTCCAGGCGGCGATCGACGGCTCGACGAAGGTGAGGAGGTCCCAGGCGCCAGCGGCGGTGGAACTCGAGAGCGGCGGTCGGCTCGGCTCGAGGCGGATCCGAGGCGGTGGTCGACTCGGCGTGGGCGGCAGTCGACTCGACGAGGGCGGCGGCTCCGGATCTGAGGTGGTCCGAGGCGGCCACGGCTCGACGCCGAGGAGGAGATCCCAGTCGCCGGCGGCGGATCTGATCTAGGTTAGGGTTAGGGTTTCTGCGCTGTGTCGGGGTCGTGTCCGGAGCTGGACACGGCGGTTGATGTACTGCACAGTGGGGTGGACGTGTCCGGGTGTTGGACACAGGGTTGGGTGTTTGCTGTGGTGGAGGTGGATGTGTCCGGGTGTGTCGGACACGAAAATCTGGTTGTAATATTGTAAATCTGGACACAGGAATTGAATGGATACGGTGAGACACCCGGGGTCGGACCCGAGGCCAACACGGCTGACACGGTAATGCTGGACACACGGACACAAGCACACAATATGGTAGTTGTTGGCTTGTGGGAATTTGTGAGGGCTAGTTAGGGTTTCTTGGGAATGGCGATGAGGGACTTAAATAGGGAGAGAGGGTGCGGGATGAAGGGTGAGGATTGGCCCAATAATGGATGGCCCAGATCATATAAAAAGGAGTTTTTCATGTGGGAAAAAATGAGGGTGTAAATGGAAGATGGTAAACTTATAATTTAATAGAAAAATATAATTTATGAAAATGTTTTAAGAGGCTTCCAGGCTAACTGATTAAATTAGCTACTAATCAACCCATATTTCAAAACCCTAGAAAATATGTAATTTATTTATTACTATTCAAAATGGATATGAAAATTTATTATGAAACAACTAGTCCTTCAAAAATTTTATTAAACAAATAATTTTATGACTTCAAGCCAATAAATATTCAAAGCTAGAGTATCATATTTACATCATCATTCATCTATTTATTTTATAAGAAAGCGACATTTAGAAAAATGATTTTTATAAACGATTTTTAAATCACCTTCTAAAATCAAATATTGTCAAAAATCAAATACAAGAATTCAAGGAGAAAATATTTTATAACTTGGTATTTAAATTAAAATCTAATTATTTCGGAAATTTGGAAATCGGAGGTTACAGAACTCGAACCTGTATACGTGGGACGAGACGTGCGTGTCGAGGTCGTCGCGGGGTGCTCGGTTCAGTCGAGCTGGTCGAACTCCGGCGTGTGTAGGTGATCGTCGATGAGTATACAGCGGCTTCTCCGGTCGGTTCAGCGTGTTCTGGCCGGTCGAGCAGCGGTCTCCGGTTGAGCACAGTGGTCATCGACGGCTCGGCGAGTTCAGGTGGGTTGGCGA
Source organism: Iris macrosiphon (assembly GCA_036927795.1). Taxonomy (NCBI): domain Eukaryota; kingdom Viridiplantae; phylum Streptophyta; class Magnoliopsida; order Asparagales; family Iridaceae; genus Iris; species Iris macrosiphon. The sequence continues at coordinate 38,834,136 of JAYESA010000002.1, forward strand.
GTCCTCCAGCGAGGTTCGATGCAGGCATTCAGGTGGACAGCGGCTCAGTACAGGCGGGTTCGAAGTCGACGGGATGGCAGCGGGCTTCTCCGATCGTAGAGATAAAGGCGGCATCGTGCAGTACTGTCACGCCCCAGTCCCAAAATGCCGAGGGACTGGAGATGCGTGGCAATGGCCAGCAGTACGCACCGATGGATAACCCAATTTAATGGAATCATCAGGGCGTACTTAAGCTGTAAATAATGTCTACTACAACAAGTCACACTAATCTCATCCATAAAGATAAAGAAATTAACTGCATAATCAAATGGAAATAAGTAGCAACAACATCACAGCAAGTCAGTCGGAGGAACATTCCGACTATAGTCTGAATAAGCTGGCTCTATAGGCCAGGAACAAGAGATATAAACATGAAATAAATAAATGAGTACTGGAACAAGCACTCAGGAGAAGTCCTCGGCAGTCACCTCGTCTTCAGTGTTCGGTCCTGCTCCAGCAATAGTCTCAGCTCCGGTCCCGTATACCTCGGGATACTGCTCCTCAGCTAAACCTGGGGACATAATCTATTCCAGGTCCTCAGTGGACATAGCAAGGCACAAAATAAAATAAGCCAAATGAATAAGTAGTGCAATAAATAAATGAACAGCAGGGTAAACTAAGTAACCATCTATGTGATATGCAAATGAGAGCAACACTAGTACAGGCTGAGACCGCTACAAGCTCTGTGTCGGGGAGCCGGTAGCAGTAATAACACGTAAAGGGTCTAGCTCTGCTGGAGAGTCTACAACCTCACAATAATAGTAGATATATATATAGAACAGCCTGTAGCCTGTGTGTCTCTCCCCACCCAATGTAATCACGCAAGCCATGACCATAACGTCTCATGTCCATGTCAGCGGGATTATAACTAATGCAACCAGTCATACTGTCTATAAATAAATGTCTCTATCAAGTCCTGTATCCTATTCAGAATCACCATGAATACCTCAGAAAGATTCTGTCCATGATAGTGTCAAGTGTCCTGGGTTGTAGGGTACTTGATAGGCCAAGTACAAAGTAAGGGGATCGTAAATCCATCTCTAAATGACGAACCCAACACCGCGTACGGTATCGGTACCCGACTATGATCGGACACTAGGTACGTCATACGTTCCCTAGGTTAAGCAGTTTAAATTAGTTTATATGTATTTGCACAAGAAATCCAGTAGAGTATTTTTACAGAAAATATGAAAATAATGACTGCAAGTTTGGCAAGGTGCACTTGCCTGAGGTTTGAATTCCACTTAGGTCCTGGTTTCGGAAATTTCCAGAGATGTCTCCGAAAGCTGAAATAAATAGTACCATCACGCTCAGAAGATGTCAAACAGCTAGGATCGCCTGTCCTTGGGTCCAATTTGGAGACAAGGGCAAAAACGGCAATTTCGGCCCAAAATGGGGTCCACCGGTGGGCCCGCTTTGTACCGAAAAATGTGTCAGGGTCAACGGTCTCCAAATTCACCAAACTTAGTGTCAACAGGTCAGGAACGCTGATACGAACCAAACAGAACTTTCAGATTTGAATTCCGATGAGCCGATCACAAAATCGCCCGTCGAGCGGGGCCTATGGGGCCCACGACACGCGATTTCGTCAACGTTCCCAGAATCGAACCAAACTTGACCCACAGGACCAGCGTATCGCTACGAGTCCGATGGTGCAAGTTTCGTCTCGATCCGACGTGTGTGCACGAAGTTAGGGTGAATTGCAGAAAAGGCGGATACGGGGCGATGTCCGCGGATACGCGTTGATTTCGGTGTGCACGCACACCCGAATCAGCTTCTGCAAAATCCCACACGTCCGTATCGACGAGGCGCACGTATCTGTGAAGACCGCACGTGACCAAGTCGTCCCGTTTGGCGGGGCGTACTCAGTTCCGGGGTGAAACAGGGTCTGGTTTTTCCTGTTTTTGGATCGCAGTGTGCGATCACCACAGGACGCGATGCCCCGGGCGGTTTATCCGGGCACCGAGAGGGTCATACAGGCTACGCGTAGCAATTTACAAAATCAAAATCGTAGATACAGGGTGCAAGATACGAGTACCTGAACAAGGCCCTTCGAAATAGGGTTTTCGGTGTCCGACACGCGAGTTCGTGTCCTGGACGCTGTGTCCACGCTGTGCCCGTGTCCGGTTGTGCCCGTGTCCGGCCTAGGGTGCTTTGGTGGGTCGGCGGAGGCTGCCAGTGACCGAGCTAGCCGGCGACGGGTCGTCGGATCACCGGTGGAGGTGTTGGAGTCGGGGGAGGGGACGCTGGACGGCGGGAAGGTCGGCGTTGGGTCGGAGGAGAAGAGGGAAGGAGGGAGGAAGGGCTCGACGGCGGCTGCGGGAGGAGGTCGGCGCGGCTGGGGGTGGCCGGAGCCGAGGTCGGCAAGCTCGGGGGGGGTAGCCGGAGCTAGGTTTCAGGCGGGTTAGGGGGAATGAGGCGGTGGAGAAGGGGAAGGGGAGGGTTTTATAGGGGTGCTGGGGCCGTTCGTGGCGGAGGAGGCGGGCTGAGGGGAGGACGTGGCCGGGGGAGTCGGGCTGAGGGGGGGACGGTCGTGGCGGCGCCTTTTCCGGCGGGCGGCGGAAATTTCGGGCGGCATGGGGGTGACAGGGGAGAGGGGATGCGGGTCGGGTCGGGCGCGGATCCGGGTTGGTGGACCCGCCCGAGCCGCTAAGCCAAGGGGGCTGGGCTGGGTCACTGGGCTCGGCCCACTGGGCCGGGCCGGGCCCAAACAACAGAATAAAAATAATAATAACAGTAAATAATAATAATAATAATAATAATAAATTAATTTAATTAGAAAATAGTTTTTAGGCTTTTAAAAATAGGTCCGAGGCCCAATAAAATCCCAGAAAATTACCCTAAGTCCGGTTTTCTATTTTACACCCTAAAATCATATTTTCATTTCATTTTAATGTTATTTATTGGCAATTAAAAATTATAAACTCACTACAGGGCCTATGTAAATTCCTGAAAAAATTGCATATTAATTCCCTAAAAATTGATTTTAAAATATCTGAAAAATTTTGGGTGTTTACAATCTACCCCCCTTAAGAGGATTGCGTCCTCGCAATCGAAGGGTAAACTATAAAGGCAAGATTTACAGAATTAAAGAATGCTTAGGTTCTACCTGATTCTGCAAATAGGTGTGGATAACGCTGCCGCATAACATCTTCTCGCTCCCAAGTCGATTCGCCAGGAGAGTGCTGCTTCCAAGCTACTCGAACCAGCCTGATTGTCTGCCCTCGCAGTGTCTTCTAGCTGGTGTCGAGTATACCCACTGGCTGTTCCTCGTATCTCAGGCTAGGTCCCACCAAAATCTCGGAATGATCAACTATATGACTTGGGTCCGTCACATATCTCCTCAGTTGTGAGACGTGGAATACGTCATGCACTCCCTCTAAGGATGGAGGTAATGCAAGACGGTAAGCCACCTCACCGATGCGCTCCAAGATATCAAATGGCCCAATGTACCTTGGGCTTAACTTGCCTCTGCTGCCAAATCTGATAGTACCTCTAGTGGGCGAGATCTTCAAAAATACATGCTCTCCTTCCTTGAACTCCAGGGGTCGTCTGTGTGCATCGGCCCAATGCTTCTGTCTATCCTGGGCTGCACGGAGATGGTTCTGAATCTGTTTTACTTTCTCCACTGTCTCCGTTACCAGCTCTGGACCTAGTAATTGACGTTCGCCAACGTCGCTCCAGCATACAGGCGATCTGCACTTCCTTTCGTACAATGCCTCGAAAGGTGCCATCTGAATGCTTGCCTGATAGCTGTTGTTGTAGGAGAACTCCACTAAGTGCAGATGATCTTCCCAAGATCCTCCGAAGTCCAGTATACATGATCGTAGCATATCCTCCAGGATCTGAATTATGCGCTCTGACTGTCCGTCTGTCTGAGGATGATAGGCAGTACTGAATTTGAGCCTAGTGCCGAGACTCTCTTGCATACTTCGCCAGAAGTAAGATGTAAATCTCGAGCCTCGATCTGATACAATACTAACGGCACTCCATGTAATTTTACGATCTGACGCATATACATGTCGGCTAGTACTTCCGTGGATTGTCCGACTCTGAACGGCAAGAAGTGAGCCGGCTTAGTGAGTCGATCCACGATGACCCATACTGCATCCTTACCACTAGGGCTTCTTGGAAATCCAGTGACGAAGTCCATGGTAATATGCTCCCACTTCCATTCAGGGATGGGAAGCGGCTGCAACATACCTGCAGTCCTTTGGTGCTCGGCCTTCACCTGCTGGCAGACTAAGCATTTTGCCATAAATCGGGCAATCTCCCTTTTCATTCCATGCCACCAGTAATATTGTCTTAGGTCCCGGTACATCTTGGTCCCTCCTGGATGAACAGAGTATATGGAGCTATGGGCTTCTGTCATCAATTCCTGCTTTAATTCTCCATTTAGAACATATAGGCGATTTCCGCACCTTAATGTTCCGTCCTCGTGGATGCGAAGTCCCGTCTGCAGGCCTGCTTCTGTTCTTTCTCTCAGCCTTCGGAATCTGGCATCATTAGGCAAAGCTTCCTTGATTCTCTCCACTAGCGATGACTTCACTTCGAGGTTAGCCAGCAAACCATTTTGTCCAGGTAGAACAACCTCTATCTGCAGATCTTGCAAGTCTTGTAATAGCTGAGGCTGCTCCGTTAAGAAATAAGCCGAGGGTTTTCTGCTGAGGGCGTCGGCTACAACATTTGCTTTCCCCGGGTGGTACTGCAGATCGATGTCAAAGTCCACCATCAACTCAAGCCAACGCCTTTGCCTCATGTTGAGCTCCTTCTGTGTATAAACATACTTTAAGCTCTTATGATCAGTGAATATCTCGACATTTTCTCCATACAGATAATGTCTCCAGATCTTTAATGCAAAAATCACTGCAGCTAGCTCCAGGTCGTGCGTTGGGTAGTTTTTCTCGTGGACCTTCAGCTGCCTCGATGCATAAGCGATAACCTTGCCATGTTGTATCAAGACACAACCTAGTCCACTACCGGACGCATCACTGTATACAACAAAACCTCCTGACCCTGAGGGAAGAGTCAAGATTGGTGCTGTTGTTAGACGCCTCTTCAATTCTTCAAAGGCATGCTGGCATTCTTCCGTCCATATGAACTCCTGATCCTTCCGTGTCAGCTTAGTCATCGGCTCTGCGATCCTTGAAAAATTTTCTACGAACCGCCGGTAATACCCAGCCAGTCCAAGAAAACTTCTTACTTCCGCAACCGAGGTAGGGGTAGGCCAGGTTTCTATAGCAGTGACTTTTTCTGGGTCCACAGACAGTCCTTCACCCGAGATAATATGCCCTAAGAATGGCACCTTGTCCATACAGAACTCACATTTGCTGAGTTTGGCATATAGCTTCTCCCTTCTCAAGGTTTCTAGTACAATTCTAAGGTGTTCCTCGTGCTCTTCGTGGTTCTTGGAGTAGACTAGGATATCATCAATGAACACCACCACGAACTTATCCAAGTACTGATGGAAGACTCCATTCATCAAACTCATAAATACGGCGGGTGCGTTGGTTAAACCAAACGGCATAACTAGGAACTCATAATGTCCATACTTAGTTCTGAAGGCCGTCTTTGGGATATCTTCCTTCTTCACCCTAATCTGGTGATAACCAGATCTAAGGTCAATCTTTGAGAATACCTTAGCACCACTCAATTGGTCAAACAAATCATCAATGCGTGGTAATGGGTACCGGTTCTTAATTGTTACAGCATTAAGGGCTCTGTAATCGATACACAACCGTACAGATCCGTCCTTCTTGGGTACAAAAAGTATAGGTTCTCCCCATGGTGAAACACTGGGCCGGATAAATCCTTTCTCCAGAAGGTCGTCAACTTGTGTTTTCAGCTCCACTAACTCCTTAGGTGCTAGCCGATATACCGATGAAGTGATAGGTTCGGCTCCTGGAGTTAGGTCTATTGTGAATTCTATCTCCCGATCAGGTGGTAAACCTGGAAGATCGTCGGGAAACACATCCACAAATTCTGTTATGACTCTTGGGTAACTTGAATCTTCTTCTACAGTCAATATCCTAAGAGTTGGCTGGACCCCTTGTTCTACAGCTTCTCGTAGAAATTCAAACTCAGGAAGGCTAGGGGGTCTAAATATCACTTTTCTAAGCCGGCAATCCAGTGTCGCATGGTACTGACTTAACCAGTCCATATCAAGTACAACATCGTAATCAGGCATAGAAAAGATCAGGAATTGGGCTCGCATCTCTCGGCCACAGACTACTACCGAACATGATCTACAAGTATCACTAACCGGGATAATTCCACCTCCCGTTAGAATTCTCTTCATCTTCGAGAGAGGTGCGGTAGCTATTCTATGTGTGGCTACGAAGCTAGCAGCAATAAATGAATGCGAAGCTCTAGAATCAAATAATGCTACAGTAGGAATTGAAGCTACTAATACGGTACCTGCTATCACTTCGCCTGCAGTAGCTTCCTCAGTGACTGCTAGTGCATATGCCTGACCTCGTCCCTGAGCGGGACCCCTTTGCTGACGAGCTTGTTGGAACAATGCTGCCTGAGGTGGTAGAGGTGGCCTGGCTCCTCCAGGCCCTGTCTGTGTTGCTCCCCCAGCTGGAAGAGCTGCAGGTGGAGCTGGTCGATTCGGAACTCCCTCTCGACGTTCCGAACAGTCCTTTGAGAAGTGTTGTCCAGATCCGCAAACCAGGCAGAGTCCCAGCTTGCGTCGACATTCCTTTTCAATATGTCCTACCTTGCTGCAGTAATGGCAAGTAGGCAGGTTCTTAGTTGCTGCTCTTGGAGGCGGGCTCTTCTGGGGCCGTTTAGCAGATTCCCCTGGTGATGACTTGGACGGTGCTGAGGAGAAGGGACGTTTCAGGCTTGATTCCCTCCGAGTAACGCGCTCCAGCCGACGTGCTGCAGCTAGGACGTCGGAGTAAGAGGTGGGCGCGACCGATCCGATTAACTTCTGAAGCTCGAACCTGAGCCCATCAAAGAACTTTTCCGCCTTCTCCTCTTCGGTAGGGATTAGCGAAGGGGCGAAGCGGCTCAGGCGAATGAATTCGACGTTATATTCCTCCACCGTCATGTTGCCCTGGATCAGGCGGTTGAATCTGTCTCGGAGTTCTGACCGAGCCACAGCAGGGATGTACATTTCCTGGAAGAGTCTGGAGAACTCCTCCCAGGTAACCTGATCATGTCCGAGCCTTCTTTCTTCGGACAACCACCAATGATGCGCGTTGTCCGTCAGTTGCATCCTGACGGCAGTCATCCATTTGTCCCTTGGTAGTTCGGCGGCCTCCAACTGATGCTGTGTGTTCATAAGCCATTCATGCACTTCAATTGGTCCTTTCTTGCCCGAGAAGGTACGGGGCTTGAGTTGGCGGAAATCTGTAATAGATCCTGTCGCTGGCCGCCTATTTGGTGGATTTGCATGCTCCAATGCTGCGACTAGGCTGTTCCTTAGGTTCTCGGCCTCTCGGGGTTGGGTCTCCTGTTGAATCTGTTGTTGTGCCTGCATCATGGCGTAGAACATCTGGAACATTTGCTAGCCGTCCATTGCCTGTCCTGGGGGAAAGACAGGCATCGCAGGAGGGAACTGGGGAGGAGGCGGGATGTCATCACGCCTGAACCTGGAACTTGACTGGCCAGTTTGATTGCTCTGAGAGGATTGTCCTCTGGTATCTGGCGTCGTTCCAGCTTCACAGGTAAACCCTGCTTCAGTCGGTGTACCCAAAGGGGTCTCATCCCCACCTCTGGGATCCATAACTCTGCACCAAAAGGAAACAATGAGAACGCACAGAGGAATCAAAACAGGATGCAATTCAAGCAATTAAATTGAATTCGACATAGAGTTCAAAAATGATTCAATCAATGGATGAGATCCTATAACCTATCTTATTGCAGGCTTGTCCGGTCCCTAAGTTGAAACCGAATAATTTAGTACAGACCTGCATGGGCCACCACAAAAACCTTGTCACGCCCCAGTCCCAAAATGCCAAGGGACTGGAGATGCGTGGCAATGGCCAGCAGTACGCACCGATGGATAACCCAATTTAATGGAATCATCAGGGCGTACTTAAGCTGTAAATAAGGTCTACTACAACAAGTCACACTAATCTCATCCATAAAGATAAAGAAATTAACTGCATAATCAAATGGAAATAAGTAGCAACAACATCACAGCAAGTCAGTCGGAGGAACATTCCGACTATAGTCTGAATAAGCTGGCTCTATAGGCCAGGAACAAGAGATATAAACATGAAATAAATAAATGAGTACTGGAACAGGCACTCAGAAGAAGTCCTCGGCAGTCACCTCGTCTTCAGTGTTCGGTCCTGCTCCAGCAATAGTCTCAGCTCCGGTCCCGTATACCTCGGGATACTGCTCCTCAGCTAAACCTGGGGACATAATCCATTCCAAGTCCTCAGTGGACATAGCAAGGAACAAAATAAAACAAGCCAAATAAATAAGCAGTGCAATAAATAAATGAACAGCAGGGTAAACTAAGTAACCATCTATGTGATATGCAAATGAGAGCAACACTAGTACTCAGGCTGAGACCGCTACAAGCTCTGTGTCGGGGAGCCGGTAGCAGTAATAACACGTAAAGGGTCTAGCTCTGCTGGAGAGTCTACAACCTCACAATAATAGTAGATATATATATAAAACAGCCTGTAGCCTGTGTGTCTCTCCCCACCCAATGTAATCACGCAAGCCATGACCATAACGTCTCATGTCCATGTCAGCGGGATTATAACTAATGCAACCAGTCATACTGTCTATAAATAAATGTCTCTATCAAGTCCTGTATCCTATTCAGAATCACCATGAATACCTCAGGAAGATTCTGTCCATGATAGTGTCAAGTGTCCTGGGTTGTAGGGTACTTGATAGGCCAAGTACAAAGTAAGGGGATCGTAAATCCATCTCTAAATGACGAACCCAACACCGCGTACGGTGTCGGTACCCGACTATGATCGGACACTAGGTACGTCATACGTTCCCTAGGTTAAGCAGTTTAAATCAGTTTATATGTATTTGCACAAGAAATCTAGCAGAGTATTTTTACAGAAAATATGAAAATAATGACTGCAAGTTTGGCAAGGTGCACTTGCCTGAGGTTTGAATTCCACTTAGGTCCTGGTTTCGGAAATTTCCAGAGATGTCTCCGAAAGGTGAAATAAACAGTACCATCACGCTCAGAAGGTGTCAAACAGCTAGGATCGCCTGTCCTTGGGTCCAATTTGGAGACAAGGGCAAAAACGACAATTTTGGCCCAAAACGGGGTCCACCGGTGGGCCCGCTTTGCACCGAAAAATGTGTCAAGGTCAACGGTCCCCAAATTCACCAAACTTAGTGTCAACAAGTCAGGAACGCTGATACGAATCCAACGGAACTTTCAGATTTGAATTCCGATGAGCCGATCACAAAATCGCCCGTCGAGCGGGGCCTGCGGGGCCCACGACACGCGATTTCGTCAACGTTCTCAGAATCGAACCAAACTTGACCCACAGGACCAGCGTATCACTACGAGTCCGATGGTGCAAGTTTTGTCTCGATCCGATGTGTGTGCACGAAGTTAGGGTGAATTGCAGAAAAGGCGGATACGGGGCGATGTCCGCGGATACGCGTTGATTCCGGTGTGCACGCACACCCGAATCAGCTTCTGCGAAATTCCACATGTCCGTATCGACGAGGCGGACGTATCTGTGAAGACCGCACGCGACCAAGTCGTCCCGTTTGGCGGGGCGTACTCAGTTCCGGGGTGAAACAGGGTCTGGTTTTTCCTGTTTTTTGATCGCAGTGTGCGATCACCACAGGATGCGATGTCCCGGACGGTTTGTCCGGGCACCGAGAGGGTCATACAGGCTACGCGTAGCAATTTACAGAATCGAAATCGGAGATACAGGGTGCAAGATACGAGTACCTGAACAAGGCCCTTCGAAATGGGGTTTCCGGTGTCCGACACGCGAGTTCGTGTCCTGGACGCTGTGTCCACGCTGTGCCCGTGTCCGGCCTAGGGTGCTTTGGTGGGTCGGCGGAGGCTGCCAGTGACCGAGCTGGCCGGCGGCGGGTCGTCGGGTCACCGGTGGAGGTGTTGGAGTCGGGGGAGGGGACGCTGGACGGCGGGAAGGTCGGCGTTGGGTCGGAGGAGAAGAGGGAAGGAGGGAGGAAGGGCTCGACGGCGGCTGCGGGAGGAGGTCGGCGCGGCTGGGGGTGGCCGGAGCCGAGGTCGGCAAGCTCGGGGGGGGGTAGCCGGAGCTAGGTTTCAGGCGGGTTAGAGGGAATGAGGCGGTGGAGAAGGGGAAGGGGAGGGTTTTATAGGGGTGCTGGGGCCGTTCGTGGCGGAGGAGGCGGGCTGAGGGGAGGACGTGGCCGGGGGAGTCGGGCTGAGGGGGGGACGGTCGTGGCGGCGCCTTTTCTGGCGGGCGGCGGAAATTTCGGGCGGCGTGGGGGTGACAGGGGAGAAGGGATGCGGGTCGGGTCGGGCGCGGATCCGGGTTGGCGGACCCGCCCGACCCGCTAAGCCAAGGGGGCTGGGCTGGGTCACTGGGCTCGGCCCACTGGGCCGGGCCGGGCCCAAACAACAGAATAAAAATAATAATAACAGTAAATAATAATAATAATAATAATAATAAATTAATTTAATTAGAAAATAGTTTTTAGGCTTTTAAAAATAGGTCCGAGGCCCAATAAAATCCCAGAAAATTATCCTAAGTCCGGTTTTCTATTTTACACCCTAAAATCATATTTTCATTTCATTTTAATGTTATTTATTGGCAATTAAAAATTACAAACTCACTACAGGGCCTATGTAAATTCCTGAAAAAATTGCATATTAATTCCCTAAAAATTAATTTTAAAATATCTGAAAAATTTTGGGTGTTTACAAGTACAGCAGGATGGCGAGGTCCGGCGGAGTAGAGGGAGGTCGTCGTCGAGATGGAGAGGCGGGGATGGTCGTCGGGTTGTCGACTAATGCGAGGAGGGCTGGTCGGGTTCAGCGGGTTGCTGCGACGGGATGGAGGCGAATGTTGCTCGGCGTGGAGGAGAACGGTGAGGCGGTGGGGTTCGTCCGGTCGAGGGGGTACTGGGCAGCGGGTTGGTCGACGGAGTCCGGCGTCGTGGAGGCGGGTGGAGTCGGCAGGGAAGATGAATAGGGAAGGGGGTGGTCGGCTGTAGCTTTAGGTATTAGGAAAAAGAAAAGAAAAAGTAAAAGGATGGATGTTTATATATAGGTAGTATTTGGGTTGACCTAGAATTAGGCTTGGTCAAAACCCTTAGGAAAAGGGGCTTGTCATGGATATTTTCAAGGGCTAGGATTCAAATGGATTTAAAATGAATGGCTATGATGCATTGGGTTCAAAGTTTGGAGGGCCATGGTTTTAAGGAGGTTGATGTTGAATTACACTCTTTCAAAAATTATGGAAAAATATACATGAAGGAGAAATAGATTTATTTATGTGTCGTGTCCAACAGGGTAGACACATTAATACACTTTTGCATAAAAGTGCCCAACAATTGGAAAATGGCACAAAGTTAGGTTTATGGTTTAATTTAATTAAAATTAATATCATCGGTGTTCTAAGATTAATTAGAAGTACAAGGGGTTAAATTAAGTAGGACATAAGTATCATGAATGAAGTAGACTCATAATAGAATATTATCCTAATTTGGGTTGCTCAAAATGGGTTGAGATTGTGTCTCCAATTTCGATTGGAACACACAAGGATACAAAGTTTGATTTATATCGAATTAAATAGAGTCGTCTGCGATGAATGTTTGCGACTAAAATAAAGCATATCATGGCATAGTTATGAGCCACACAAAGATTAAAATAATAGTCTGGCACGTCTAGGACAAGGGTGTGAAATTAGTTGGAAGGCAATGGCTAGCGTAGTGATCTAATTATCGAAGCAACGATAAAGTATAACAATCAAATAAAATCATAATTATTAAATAATTAAATATTATGCAATCATTTACACATTAAATTATGAAAAGACAAAAATATCCCTAATCTGAAATGTGGGAGTGACAGTGTAAGGGGGTTGGATTAGCCCTGCATATCAGTGTGCACTTAGTGTAGTGCATATATAATTGTTTACTAGTCCTGTGCAGGGATGGACAAACCTTGGCTAGGTAGCAAGGTCTCGGGTAGAATATTCCAGCATAGGCCTGAAGTTAAGTAATGAGTGTTAATTACATGTTGCCTGTGAGGTGTTGTGATGCTTGAGGAAATTAAAGTGTTAGCTACTGTACTTGTGAAGTTTAGTGATGGGTTTATCAGTTTGAATCCTGAAGGCTTGGGTTAGGTCTGAGATGGTGTTCAGTGGAGACTAGAGTGGTGTGCGACTGATACCTTGGTACCAGTCAGATGTTTATGCAATATAGTCCTAATAAGGGAACTGAACTATAAGGGGGGTCAAGTTTAAGTTCAAATCTGAGTATCTTCTGATACCTTCTTGGTGTCAGTTTTAGGTGAGTGTATGTCAGTTAGTATCCAGAATAGATGTATTACAATAGGTTAGTACAACACATCCAAGTGTGTCCTTGTGTGTGTTTTAGCATGTTAGGTATAATTCAAATGAGGGAGGTAAAGTATCAGTTTGGAGTTTAGTAGGTTCAATATCAGTTGATGCCAAGGGTTAGTGATAAAGTGTATAGGTAATGTGATACTAGTAGTTAAGGTATTAATTATATATATATATATATATATATATATATATATATATATATATAGTATCCTTAATATCTAAGGAGATATAGAATCTAGATATTGACCAATACTAAGATTCGGGTTAAGATACTGTAGTATAGGGTGAGGTATTGACTATAGGCCAAGATATTATAGGTAATAAGTTATCTATGGATGATATAAGCTAGAACTTCCTATTATGGACTTAGAAACCTAGGTATAACCTAGTTTTGTCCAGTGTTGAGTAGTTTGACCCCAAAAGTCAACTTTAAGGATAAAATGAACCTAGTTTGACCTATAAATAATTTAGTGACCTAGTATCAACTAGTGTATCATATTTATAATTTCAAAAACTATTTTTGACATAGAATTCATATATAGGTCTTCGAGATATCATTCCAGACACGGTTGACTTTCAGCACCGGATTACAGGCGAGTACATTCTCTGACAGTTTTTATTATTTTGATCATTACTATTATTCTAGTTGTAGTGTATACTTGATTCCGAAACAGTGGATACACAGGCTAATATCATAGATACTGTCATAAGAAGTCATGATTAGAATCTATCGTACTAGCTCAGGACGGAGAATATTAGCAAGTTATGTGATCATACCCCACCTTACATGCATCATAGTTCACCCCACATATCACATAGGGTATAGCCTGACCATTTATATACCTCATAGCCTGTTATATATGATTAGCCTGACTTTTGCTCATATTATAGCTAACCAGATATTTAGCCTGACCTCACATGTATCATAGCCAATCATATATAACAAGCCTGGTCTAGTCCCAAGCCGTTCACATAGCGAACTGATATTTTACGGCACTTAGCCAGTATTTCTATTCTTGTTCCAGTATATTCATTGCTAGTATTCACATATATCTGTTCACTGCTATTTAGTTTTATATGATGATTACATGTCTCTCCAGTTTTTTTATCTTCCAGTATTTATTTTATCATGTATTTTCTTACACTGTTTTATAGTTTTTATTAATATAATTAAAATTGCTATTAGTGTTTGTGCTTTGCTCCAATCCTGGCTGGATAAAATTTTTAGAGGATCTTGAGGATTTATGTCCTACCCATTATGGTCCAGGAGTATATGGCGATTATATCCCGGAGATCTCAGAGGAGCCACTCCACAAAAAGGAGACACCACCCGCAGTTGTTTAGACAACACTAAGCGTAGTTTATTTATGTATTGGATTATTCTAAACTTTGGGACTTTAGTTGTATTATGTTAAGACCTTATATGTGTTGAGATAGTTAGACTCTTTGTCACTACCATATTTTTTAGGAAAGAGTATTTTAGTTATTTTATAATTAATTAAATATTGTGCATGTGGTATAATTATTTATTGTATTATTTAATTATTTTTAGATGTTAGTTTATTATTTTTGACTTATGTTAGTAGATCTAACTAGTTAGATTAGACCCAGGGACCAATATTTATAATTAGTTAGAATTGAGTCCAATTATTAAGCCCACTTATTAGGAGGAGGATTAATTAACTTAAACCCATTAGACTAGAACCTTTCCTCCTTAATTATTTCTTCATGAGAGGCCCCAAGGGGTATATTGGTTATTTCATAGTAGATTGAGGGAGGGGTCAAGGGGGGCGGCCTATTTAAAAAGAGAGGAAATTTTCTCTCTCCTCTTTTCATTTCTATCTAGATCTAGAATTTCCCTCAACCAAATTCCTTCATTCCCACATCAATTTTTTACCAAATTTTATCCCAATTCCTTCTCTAATCACCATTAGAGGAGACTTATAGAGCAAGGATCTAGAAGGAGAAAGCAAGGATCAACAAGTTGGAGGCTCATTTTATCAAATTTGGAGGTTGCATTAGGAATCCATCTCCCAATAGGTATAATTCAATTTTTTTCTTTAATTAGGTTCTAAATCTGAGATTTAACCATGAGAAACCACCCCATATACATAGGCTACCCATAAGAATTGGAATTAGGTTCATAGGAGTCCTATTGAGAAAGTTATGGTACTTTTTGTGTCAATTTTGGGGGAATTCCGAGATTGACACTTGTTGTATTTGTCAATTGGTCATATAGACCAAATTGACAAGTGTTTGTTTGTTTGTGACTAGTGTCGTATCCAAAATTGGATATGTTTGTGTCGTATTCCAACAATTTGGTGATATGTCTTGATTTGGGGGTTTTCCTCCGACACGGGGCTTTGTGCATGTCACATTTTGATATGGACACATAGATGTATATTTTACTCTTTGTATTATTCATAAATAGTAATTTAGACTTGCTCGTGTCCTTCGAGGTACATTTGGTTGTGTGGTAGACTCGTATAGCAAGCGTATTATAGATCTAGTGTGATACGGGTGCAATGCACTCCACGTGGTTGTTGTGTTGTATTTCTAGATCCAATTTCCATTATTCATAGCTATTAGTATATTAATTAGCCTAATATATGTATGTGTGTGTGTGTGTGTGTGTGTGTATATATATATATATATATATATATATATATATATATATATATATATATATATATACCCTTACATAATACATAACACTCTCTATGAATATATATATATATATATATGTTGCTAGTGTATGCTATGTGTTGGTGTGTTTGGGAGTGAGCAAGATGCTCGGGGCAAGGAGCATACTGTGCAGTGGCCAACTGTACAGTGCAACATCCACAAGCACAGGGAGAGCGGCAGGCAGCAAGGGGGCTCAGGCTGAGGTAGCTCGGTGCAACTCTGTGTGCACAGCAAGGCATAGGGTGCAGTAATCACAGCAAGGCACAGGGTGCAGTGAGCACAGCAAGCACAGGGAGAGCAGCAGGAAGCAAGGGGGCTAGGGCTGAGGTAGCTCGGTGCAACTCTGTGTGCACAGCAGACGCTTCGAGCACTGCAGTTCAGCAATGGGCATGGCATTTAGTTCTGTATAGTGCGCACAGCAAGGCACAGGGAGCAGCAGCAACTTTCAGGTATTAGTTAGATGTTCAGTTAGCTAGTTTAATTAGTTAACTAATAGTAGTTATTGATAGTTAGCTAGTTTATTAAATTGTTAGTAAACTAGTTAGTTAGTATATATTTAGTTATACCTCTTATGGATATCTCTAAGTTATATATATATATATATATATATATATATATATATATATATATATATATATATATATATATATATATATATATATATATATTAGTTATATTGATAGTTAATATAGCATGGTAGTTAGTATTTAAATTTATATTAGTAAATACTAGTAGTTAGTACTAGTAGTCAATATTGGGTTGATATATATACCTATTAGTATATAGTTAGATTGGGTAGCTACTATATACTAGAGTGGCATTACCTTGAGATACCAAGGTAAGTGTCAAGGTATTAAGGATACTCAAGGTATTTGGGTTGGGTATCTAGATGGATGTTTAGTGGTGCGATACCGCATTGGTTCAAAGCCAAGGTATCCACTTAGCATTTGTAATTAAGATTAGTATATTTAATATTGATTGGATATGCATATATGATAATTATATATCTAATTGGTTGCGTATCCTGAGATATGATATCTTAGTATGTTCTTATTATCCTAGATTAACTAATATGGCCTAGTTTCATAGTATATGAACTCAATATCATAAAGATAGACACATGCAACCTAGAAATAGGTAGTTTGACCAAGTTTGACCAAATATTAATTAAAATTGACCTAGTTTGACTGTTTTGACTTAGAAATGACTTTATGATCTAGTTGTTGACCAATTTAACTTATTATTTATTCTGAAACCTTGTATTGATATTATATT
Source organism: Iris macrosiphon (assembly GCA_036927795.1). Classification (NCBI taxonomy): domain Eukaryota; kingdom Viridiplantae; phylum Streptophyta; class Magnoliopsida; order Asparagales; family Iridaceae; genus Iris; species Iris macrosiphon. The sequence continues at coordinate 38,850,644 of JAYESA010000002.1, forward strand.
CCCTATTTAGGTCTTCGAGGCACCGGACCGGACATCTGTGATACTGTGCACCAGGTTTCAAGAGAGCATATTCTCTGATAGTTTCTCATTTATGATATCCTCTATGTTCATTGTATCTAGTATAGATATCCTTGATTTTTTGACACGATAGTTACACGGATTGGTATATCCAGATCTCGTCATGAGATATTATTCCTTGGTATATATGGTGTATCTTGTGCAAGCCTTATTTCTTTATTTCTTGTACATGTACAGACATTGATTCTCGGGGAGACTTGCTACCTTCCTAGATAATCCCGTGCCATAGCGTACCATGGTTGGATCCACTATACCAGTTAGGGTTGTAGAGTATGTAGTATAGATATGTGATTATATCCTCCTTGTATCAAGTATTGTTCATTGAATAGTGTTAATTATACACCGCACGTATGATTAGCCAGGCCATAAATCTTGTATCAAGTTTCCAAGCCGATCACATGTTAATGTTGGTACTCACTCACTTAGTCATTTAGTATTCTTGTTTATTGCCATATTATTCATTCTTGTATTTATTTCCAGTATTTTCTTTATTGTATATCTCTTATATCTATTGTTGCATCTTGTATATTCATATCTATTTATTGTTACATAGTTTATATCATTGATTAGAACTGTTGTTAGAGATGTACTCTGCTCCTTTCCTGACTGGATATATTTTCCCCAGATAATATTAGGAGTGGTAGCCCACTCATTATGGGCCTCAGGATATTGTGGGCTTAGAGTTAGAGATACTGGCTCGGGAGGGACTCATCCAGACTGAGACAAATGACTCGGGACTTGTATCATCTTAGTTATTCATTTTGTACTGGATTTATCTCCAGCTTACTTTTAGTATTTTTTGGACTCATTTGATATTATTTTTATCTCAGGAGTTGTGTTGTGACTCTCCTATTCTTTTATCATATTCATGTTATTCTCCATCTTAGATCTGTGATTGAGTATATTGATATTGTTGGTGGCTTATTATATTGCTTGATAGATTATCCAAAACAGCGTTCAATCATCGATTCTGCAGCGTAGGTTGGGCGTTGTTCCCAACTGATATCCCTATACCGGGTGTGGGTTGTGACACTCTTAGACTTGTAATTATATGAGATATTTTTTAGACTTATGTCAAAACTTCTTTTATATTATTTTCATATCTTATCGTGTCATTTACCTTCTTTATAGTTATTGTGATTGAGAATATTATGAATTGATGATCATATGTATATTCATTATCCTTCGTTTGGAGTTGCGATATGTTGACAGGTTTAAAATCTTTAATAGATAGCTATGTTAGACTTAGATAGTGTTCTACCGTCGATGCTGCAGCGTAGGCTGGACGTACCCACAACTCATGCCTAATTTTTGGGTGTAGGTCATGACATCGAGTGTCTGAATAGTCCTCTCAGACTGTCCATCCATCTGAGGGTGGTAAGCAGTGCTAAACATGAGTTGTGTACTCAATCTAGCCTATAAACTCCTCTAAAAATGTGATATAAATCTACTATCCTGATCGGAGATGATACTCACCGGAATCTCTTACAACCTGACGATATGCCTCACATATAACTCGGTGAGCTTCTTTTTATACAAACCCACTTTGAATGGTAAAAAGTGAATCGATTTGGTCAACCTATCAACGATGACCCTATCACGCCCCAGTCCCAAAATACGTAGGACTAGAAACACGTAAGCATACTAGCTGTATGTATATAGCAACTCCAATATATGGATACCATAATACACACGTACGTTGTAATATGAATATAAACTCACATATGGTATATATAGTGTCACAAGTCACAGATATACTAATCTCATCCACACAATAAGTCATAGAAAAGAAATACTAAACTAGAATAATGAGTCTGAAATATCCAAAATAATAGTCGGGTGGAGACAAATCCACTACCAAAGACTATATTCAAAACTAAAATAAGAGAGGAGTATAAAATCTCCAATATAGAATAATGTGATGATATAAGAGTATCAGCTAAGAAGATCCATCACTAGAGATAATCAATAATGCTCAGAAGGTAAGTGTCATGACCCGCACCCGGAAGTTCGGGCACGAGTACGTGGGTACGTCCAGCCTACGCCGCAGAGTCGGCGGTAGTACGCTGTCTAGGTCAAACCATCTAAACTAGTCTAACTCATCCACAAATTAACATAGGCAAGATAATAATGAGAAAAGAAACTTAAGATTTGAAACTGGAATAAATGTGACAACAAATTCAAATATTTAATACAGGAATTCCAAATGAAATCGGGGACAAACCCGATTAAATAAGATAAGAACAGAAATAAAAGATAGCTACTAAAAGCTACTCAGCAGCAGGGGTCTCCTGGGTAGGGTCTGGCTCCTCATAGGTATCATCTGTACCCTCATATGGGCCATAATAGGTAGGGGCAAGGTCCTCATCATCGCCTAAATCAACAGATCCAGTCAGGAAAGGAGCAGAGTACACAGTGCACAACAAGGTTAAACTAAATAATTATGACAATTAGTTATTGAATATCATGTTAAGGAAATTGCATAGAGAATGTCAATATCTCAGAGTCACAACTATAAACAGGAATATGAGAAAACAGAAGTACATGAGCAGAGTGAAACTATCACAGTCAGCAAGAAAGATAACATGACTAGAAACTATCTGTATGAAACTTGTGTTTGTTTTTAGAATACTTAATTGGCATGCAGGGGTTTATAAGGCTAATCCGGCCGTCATGAACGGCTATTAGTCACGAATAATCGAGATCCGGCTGATGGACAGTCGTGTACCAACAGCTATTATTCACGGCAAGGGGAAGGGTAAACTACATGCCTTTCAGTATTCTCCCACCCGACATGAAAAACAAGACATGAATTCCAATATTCAAGACATGAAATATAGTATTCTAACACTACGTGAAATCAGCAAGAGTACTAGTGGAGCAGGGAATTTAATTATCACAATATAAAGATTAACTTGAAGTGCAGGTACTTGCCTGTTGTTTGGATCTGTTTAGTTAGGGTCTTGAGGGAAATTTCAACAGGTGAGTCCAAAAGCTGAAATAGACATTACCATCACGCTCATAAGATGTCAAATAGCTAGAAACGCCTGTCCTTGGGTCCAATTTGGAGACAAGGGCAGAAACGGCAGTTTCGGGTCAAAACGGGGTCCGCCGTTGGGCCCGCTTTGCACCGAAAAATGTGTCCGGGTCAAAAGTCTCCAAATTCACCAAACTTAGTGTCAACAGGTCAGGAACGCTGATACGAACCCAACGGAACTTCCAGATTTGGATTCCGATGAGCCGAACACAAAATCGCCCGTCGAGCGGGGCCTGTGGGGCCCACGACACGCGATTTCGTCAACGTTCTCAGAATCGAACCAAACTTGACCCACAGGACCAGCGTATCGCTACGAGTCCGATGGCACAAGTTTCGTCTCGATCCGATGAGTGTACACGAAATTAGGGTGAATTGCCGAAAAGGCGGATACGGGGCGATGTCCGCGGATACGCGTTGAATCCGGTGTGCACGCACACCCGAATCAGCTTCCACGAAGACTCACACGTCCGTATCGACGGTGCGTACGTATCTGCGAAGACCGCACGCGACCAAGTCGTCCCGTTTGGCGGGACGTACTCGGTTCCGGGGTAAAACAGGGTCTGGTTTTTCCTGTTTTTGGATCGCGGTGTGCGATCACCACAGGACGCGATGTCCCGAACAGTTTGTCCGGACACCGAGAGGGTCATACAGGCTTCACAACGCAATTTACAGAATCGAAAACGGAGATCAGGGTTGTAAGATACGAGTACCTGAAGGGGACCGAGAAATCGGGGCTTTCTGTGTCCGAACCGTGTCCTGGACACGGTTCAGTGCTGTGTCCGGCCTAGGGCAGTGCTGTGTCCGCGTGTCCTGACACGGCGGCTGAACTCGAGGTGACGCGGCGGCCGGCTCTGGCGCCGAGGGCGGGGGTTCAGGGACGGCGGAGGCTCGGCGAGGGCTGGCGGTGTCCGCGGCTCCGGCGGAGGGGAGAAACAGTCGCGGGGAGAGAGAGGAGGAGGAGGAGGTTTCTGGAGCCGGCGCTGACGGTGGCCTGGACGGCGGGTGGAGGTCGGCGCAGGGGCGGCAGCTAGGGAGGTGGACGGCGGTCGGGGTCGCCGGAGTCGGGGTAGTTAGGGTTAGGGTTTGTGGGGGAGGAAGAGGCCCGAGGACGGGGGTTATATAGGGTCGAGGGCGAGCGATGGCCGGGGCGTCGTGGGCGGGAGATCCGGAGGAGGAGGCGGACGTGGGGAGCGTGGACGTGGCTGCGGGTTTTCCGGCGGGCGGCGAGGGAGTCGGGGGACTGGGGACAGGGGTGACCGGGTTAAGCGGGTTCCGGGTCGGGCGCGGATCCGGTCAGGCCGACCTGCCCGACCCGTTAACGCGGGGCTGGGCTGGGCTAGCGGGCCGGGCCGCGGCCCAATGGGCCAGGGCGGCCCGCAGAAATAAAAATAAAAAAAAGAAATAATAATAATAATAAATAAATAAATAAATAAATAATAATTAATTAATTAGAAAAATGTTTTTAGGCATTTAAAAATAGTTCTGGGGCCCAGAAAAATCCAGAAAAATTACCCTAAGTCCAGTTTTCTATTTTACACCCAAAAATGTTATTTTCATGACATTTTAATATTATTTATTGCTAATTAAAAATCATTCATTAATTGAAAAGCTTGATTTTAATTACAGAAAATTCACAGAAAATTCCAGAAAATTGGGAAAAATCCAAGATTTAATAATTTGAAAATTCAGGGGGGTTTACAACCTACCCAACTTACAAAAATTTCGTCCTCGAAATTTAAGAATAACAGGGCACGAAAAGAAAAGGCCGAGAAATAAAATACACCTCAGGGTTCAAAAAGATAGGGGTATCGCTCTCTAATCTCGTCTTCTCGCTCCCAGGTGGATTCGTCGGGGGAATGGTGCTTCCAAGCTACGCGCACCAGGGAGATAACCTGGTTCCGTAGGACTTTCTCCGAGCGATCCAGTATCTCCACGGGTTGCTCCTGGTAAGTCAGACTTGGGCCTACTTCGAGCTCTGAGTGATCCAAAATGTGACTGGGGTCTGACACATACTTCCTCAGCTGCGACACGTGGAAGACGTTATGTACTCCATCCAGAGAGGGTGGCAATGCCAGTCGGTATGCCACTTCTCCGATTTTCTCCTGTATGCCAAAAGGTCCAATGAATCTTGGGCTGAGTTTTCCACTCCTTCCGAACCTAATGGTGCCACGTGTCGGGGAAATCTTTAAGAATACCAGCTCTCCAACCTTTAATAAAGTCACAATCAAGTCTTAGTTCCATAAGCAAAAATATTTAAATTGACTTGAATTTTATAAATTTAATTACCTCAAATTCCAAGGGCCTTCGGTGGCTATTTGCCCAATGTCGTTGCCTGTCTTGAGCCACTCGAAGTCTGTCCCTTATTTGCTTTACCTTCTCAGCTGAATCGATCACCATCTCTGGTCCCAGCAAGGCTCTTTCTCCAACGTCGTCCCATGATAGCGGGGTACGACATCTTCGTCCATACAGAGCTTCAAATGGAGTCATCTCTATGCTGGCTTGATAACTGTTATTATAAGAGAACTCCACCAGATGTAGATAGTCTTCCCAGGATCCTCCAAAATCCAGAACACATGTACGGAGCATATCTTCAAGTGTATGGATTGTACGTTCCGATTGTCCATCGGTTTGGGGATGATAAGCTGTGCTGAATTTGAGTTGCGTCCCCAAGATGGCTTGTAAGCTCTTCCAGAAGTGAGAGGTGAACCTTGAATCTCGGTCGGAGACAATACTTACTGGAACTCCATGCAGCCTAACAATATGTCTGATATATAGATCTGCCAGCTTCTCTGTAGATAGCCCCACTTTGAAAGGTAGAAAATGTGCCGACTTGGTCAGTCTATCCACTATCACCCAGATTGCATCCTTACCACTAGGTGTTCTTGGAAGACCGGAAACAAAATCCATTGTGATATGTTCCCACTTCCACTCCGGAATGGGTAGTGGTTGAAGCAATCCTCCAGGTCTTTGTCTTTCTGCCTTGACTTGCTGGCACACTAAACAACGAGATACGAACCTGGCTACTTCTCTTTTCATGCCATGCCACCAAACATGCGTCCTCAGGTCCTTGTACATCTTGTTGGCTCCTGGATGTATGGAGTATTGCGATCTGTGCGCCTCTTGTATAATTTCTTCTCTTATGTCTCCTTGAGGTACACATAATCTATCGCCATGCCTCAGTGATCCATCTTCATGAATTCTGAACTCTTCTACTAATCCAGCTTGTACTTGACCTCGAAGGCTTCGCAGGCCTTCGTCTTGAAACTGAGTCTCCTTGATCTTGTCCATTAGAGTAGACTGAATCTGCAAGTTCATCATTTGGCCTTCTTTTCCTGGGATAATTACTTCGATACCTAAGCTTTCCAAGTCCTCCAGCAGGTGTCTGTCCATAGTCAAGTACATCGCCATAGGATACCTGCTTAGAGCATCAGCAACCACATTTGCCTTCCCAGGGTGATATTGAAGAGTGATATCAAAGTCTTTCATTAGTTCCAGCCACCTTCTTTGCCTCATGTTTAGCTCTTTCTGAGTGAAAATATATTTTAGACTTTTATGGTCTGTAAATATTTCCACCCTTTCTCCATAAAGGTAATGCTTCCAAAGTTTAAGAGCAAAAATGACAGCTGCCAATTCTAAATCATGGGTTGGATAATTCTTTTCATGTGGTCGAAGCTGTCTAGAGGCATATGCTATTACCTTCTTGTTCTGCTCTAGTACACAACCTAGACCTTTTCCAGAAGCATCACTATAAATAGCGAAACCTCCGGTTCCGGAAGGTAAGGTCAGAATAGGGGCAGAAGTCAGCCTTTTCTTCAATTCCTCAAAAGCATGCTGACATTCATCAGTCCAGGTGAACTCTTCATCCTTCCTTGTTAACTTTGTCATGGGTTCAGCAATCCTAGCAAAGTCTTTCACAAACTTCCGATAGTAGCCGGCTAGTCCCAGGAAGCTTCTAATCTCTGCTACAGAGTCTGGAGTGGGCCAGGATTCTACTGCCGCTATTTTCTTAGGATCTACTGCTATTCCATCTCCAGTCACAACATGTCCCAAGAATTCTACTTTGTCTAGGAAGAAAGCACATTTAGACAATTTTCCATAAAGCTTTTCCTTCCTCAAAGTCTCCAATGCTAGCCTCAAATGTTCTTCATGTTCTTCGGGGGTCTTGGAGTAGATCAAAATATCGTCAATAAAGACCACTACAAATTTGTCTAGGTATGGCTGGAAAACTCTGTTCATTAGGTTCATAAAAACTGCTGGAGCATTCGTCAACCCGAACGGCATCACTAAGAATTCGTAATGTCCGTTCCGGGTATTGAAAGCAGTTTTAGGGATGTCTTCTTTTCTCACCCTTACTTGGTGGTAACCAGACCTTAAATCAATCTTTGAAAATACCCGAGCTCCACTCAGCTGATCAAATAAGTCATCTATCCTGGGCAGGGGATACTTATTCTTAATTGTTAAGGCATTTAAGGCCCTATAGTCAATACACATTCTGGATGTTCCGTCCTTCTTGGGCACAAATAGTACTGGAGCTCCCCAAGGTGAGACACTAGACCTAATGAAACCTTTGTCTTCTAGCTCTTTGATTTGTTCATTTAGTTCTATTATCTCATTCTTGTTGATTCTGTAGGGGTTCTGAGATACTGGTGCTGCTCCTGGCACTAAGTCAATGGAGAATTCAACTTCTCGGTCTGGGGGTAAGCCTGGGAGATCCTCAGGGAAGACATCAAGGTATTTAGAGATGATAGGTGGCAATTCTTCTGTTACTAGGGCTCCACAAATTATGTTATTACCCATTTCTCTAGAACCTCTAGCAAATTCAAATTCTGGCTTGCTAGGGGGCCTGAAGATTACACTGCCTCTGTGACAGTCTATTGTGGCATGATGTTGACTTAACCAATCCATACCCAGTATAATGTCAAAACTGGGCACTGGCATTACAAGTAGTCTAGCATACAGTTCTCTTCCACATAATGTAATAGGACAATTGTTACAGGCATCACTAACCGGGATGATTCCTCCACCGGTAATGATCTTACAACAATTCCTAAGGGGTTTAGTGGTTAAGCTATGCTTCATAAGGAAATCTACTGACATGAATGAATGAGAAGCTCCAGAGTCAAATAAAGTAATAGCTGGTATTGAATTTATAAGCACAGAACCTGTGATCACGTCAGCTGTGGCTTCCGCTTCTTCCAAAGTTATTGCATAAGCACGGCCTTGCTGCGGTGCACCCCTCTGTTGCTGCTGTTGGTGCTGAGCAAAGCGTTGTTGTTGAGTTGGAAGCGGGGGTCCCCTTTGTTGTGCTGCTGAGGGCCTGGCCTGGACTGGAGCCTTTGGTGCAGCTGGACGTCCTTGAGCAGCAGGACAGTCCCTCAATTGATGTGCTGGGGAACCACAATAGAGGCAAGCACCTAGCCTCTTTCTGCAGTCTTGCCAAGTGTGGCCTGGTTTTTGGCAATAGTTGCAAGGGGGAGCTCGCTGGTTCTGTCCTTGAGCCTGGGGTGCTGGAGCTCGAGGGGGAGGATGCTGATTTTGCTGCGGGGCCATCTGCTGTTGTTGTTGTTGAAAAGGGCGTTTGTTGGGTTCCGCATTTCCGGTATCTCTTTCTCGTTTCAGTTTGTGCCCCATATCTCTCTCGACGCCTTGTGCCACGCTCAGGATTTCCTCATAGGTGCGAGCTCGGCTGGTGGTGACAGCGAGACGAATATCCGGAGATAGCCCCTTCTTGAATCTACGGGCTCTGTCCTCCGGGGTACGAACCATGTACTCCGCAAAGTGGCTTAACCTGCTAAATTCAGCAGTATATTCATCAACAGTCATGTTACCTTGTTCCAGTCTCTCGAATTGGCTTTCGAGAGCTTCCCGAGCCACTTCGGGGTAGAATTTCTCCTTGAATAGCCTCTTGAAGTCTTCCCAGGTGACGTCGGAAGCAGATAGTTGGGGTTCATCTCTGAACCAGGTTCGAGCAATGTCGAACAGTTGCAGGCTTGCGGATTCCACTTTGAGATCATCGGGAACCCGGGCAGTCTTCAGGAGTCTCTCGACATTCTCTATCCACTCATCGGCATAGAGAATGCCCTCAGTTCCATAGAATTCCAGAGGCCTAAGGTTCTTGAAGTCTTTGGCACTCCCTGGCCTCTTAAGTGGCGACTCCTGGGGCTTAATAGCTTCTGAGAGGCTGGTCCGCAGAAGTGCAGTCTGTTCTTTCTGGGATTCCACCAATCCCTGGAACACTCCTAGCAGTTGTGCCCCATCTAGGGTAACTGCCGGGACAGATGGAGGCGGCGGGAGTGCAAGGGTCTCGGGCACATTCTGCTCAGCTGGTTCCGATGTGCCTCCTACTGTGTTCCTGGTCTGGACCATTCTGAAAGATTAAGGGATAGGAAGATCAGAATAGAAATACTTGGAAATCAAAGGCGATAGGAAAATTGAGCAGCAATGATATCAAGAATTGAAATAAGGACACTATACTGTGAATGAGCTTTTCCTAGAATCCTCAATTTTATTCCATACCCTGTCCTAGGGTATTACCCTATTTTAGGATAGGACCTGCATGGGCCACCATAAAAACGTGTCACGACCCGCACCCGGAAGTTCGGGCACGAGTACGTGGGTACGTCCAGCCTACGCCGCAGAGTCGGCGGTAGTACGCTGTCTAGGTCAAACCATCTAAACTAGTCTAACTCATCCACAAATTAACATAGGCAAGATAATAATGAGAAAAGAAACTTAAGATTTGAAACTGGAATAAATGTGACAACAAATTCAAATGTTTAATACAGGAATTCCAAATGAAATCGGGGACAAACCCGATTAAATAAGATAAGAACAGAAATAAAAGATAGCTACTAAAAGCTACTCAGCAGCAGGGGTCTCCTGGGTAGGGTCTGGCTCCTCATAGGTATCATCTGTACCCTCATATGGGCCATAATAGGTAGGGGCAAGGTCCTCATCATCGCCTAAATCAACAGATCCAGTCAGGAAAGGAGCAGAGTACACAGTGCACAACAAGGTTAAACTAAATAATTATGACAATTAGTTATTGAATATCATGTTAAGGAAATTGCATAGAGAATGTCAATATCTCAGAGTCACAACTATAAACAGGAATATGAGAAAACAGAAGTACATGAGCAGAGTGAAACTATCACAGTCAGCAAGAAAGATAACATGACTAGAAACTATCTGTATGAAACTTGTGTTTGTTTTTAGAATACTTAATTGGCATGCAGGGGTTTATAAGGCTAATCCGGCCATCATGAACGGCTATTAGTCACGAATAATCGAGATTCGGCTGATGGACAGTCGTGTACCAACAGCTATTATTCACGGCAAGGGGAAGGGTAAACTACATGCCTTTCAGTATTCTCCCACCCGACATGAAAAACAAGACATGAATTCCAATATTCAAGACATGAAATATAGTATTCTAATACTACGTGAAATCAGCAAGAGTACTAGTGGAGCAGGGAATTTAATTATCACAATATAAAGATTAACTTGAAGTGCAGGTACTTGCCTGTTGTTTGGATCTGTTTAGTTAGGGTCTTAAGGGAAATTTCCACAGGTGAGTCCAAAAGCTGAAATAGACATTACCATCACGCTCAGAAGATGTCAAATAGCTAGAAACGCCTGTCCTTGGGTCCAATTTGGAGACAAGGGCAAAAACGGCAGTTTCGGGTCAAAACGGGGTCCGCCGTTGGGCCCGCTTTGCACCGAAAAATGTGTCCGGGTCAAAAGTCTCCAAATTCACCAAACTTAGTGTCAACAGGTCAGGAACGCTGATACGAACCCAACGGAACTTCCAGATTTGGATTCCGATGAGCCGAACACAAAATCGCCCGTCGAGCGGGGCCTGTGGGGCCCACGACACGCGATTTCGTCAACGTTCTCAGAATCGAACCAAACTTGACCCACAGGACCAGCGTATCGCTACGAGTCCGATGGCGCAAGTTTCGTCTCGATCCGACGAGTGTACACGAAATTAGGGTAAATTGCCGAAAAGGCGGATACGGGGCGATGTCCGCGGATACGCGTTGAATCCGGTGTGCACGCACACCCGAATCAGCTTCCACGAAGACTCACACGTCCGTATCGACGGTGCGTACGTATCTGCGAAGACCGCACGCGACCAAGTCGTCCCGTTTGGCGGGACGTACTCGGTTCCGGGGTGAAACAGGGTCTGGTTTTTCCTGTTTTTGGATCGCGGTGTGCGATCACCACAGGACGCGATGTCCCGAACAGTTTGTCCGGACACCGAGAGGGTCATACAGGCTTCACAACGCAATTTACAGAATCGAAAACGGAGATCAGGGTTGTAAGATACGAGTACCTGAAGGGGACCGAGAAATCGGGGCTTTCTGTGTCCGAACCGTGTCCTGGACACGGTTCAGTGCTGTGTCCGGCCTAGGGCAGTGCTGTGTCCGCGTGTCCTGACACGGCGGCTGAACTCGAGGTGACGCGGCGGCCGGCTCTGGCGCCGAGGGCGGGGGTTCAGGGACGGCGGAGGCTCGGCGAGGGCTGGCGGTGTCCGCGGCTCCGGCGGAGGGGAGAAACAGTCGCGGGGAGAGAGAGGAGGAGGAGGAGGTTTCTGGAGCCGGCGCTGACGGTGGCCTGGACGGCGGGTGGAGGTCGGCGCAGGGGCGGCAGCTAGGGAGGTGGACGGCGGTCGGGGTCGCCGGAGTCGGGGTAGTTAGGGTTAGGGTTTGTGGGGGAGGAAGAGGGCCGAGGACGGGGGTTATATAGGGTCGAGGGCGAGCGATGGCCGGGGCGTCGTGGGCGGGAGATCCGGAGGAGGAGGCGGACGTGGGGAGCGTGGACGTGGCTGCGGGTTTTCCGGCGGGCGGCGAGGGAGTCGGGGGACTGGGGACAGGGGTGACCGGGTTAAGCGGGTTCCGGGTCGGGCGCGGATCCGGTCAGGCCGACCCGCCCGACCCGTTAACGCGGGGCTGGGCTGGGCTAGCGGGCCGGGCCGCGGCCCAATGGGCCAGGGCGGCCCGCAGAAATAAAAATAAAAAAAAAGAAATAATAATAATAATAAATAAATAAATAAATAAATAATAATTAATTAATTAGAAAAATGTTTTTAGGCATTTAAAAATAGTTCTGGGGCCCAGAAAAATCCAGAAAAATTACCCTAAGTCCAGTTTTCTATTTTACACCCAAAAATGTTATTTTCATGACATTTTAATATTATTTATTGCTAATTAAAAATCATTCATTAATTGAAAAGCTTGATTTTAATTACAGAAAATTCACAGAAAATTCCAGAAAATTGGGAAAAATCCAAGATTTAATAATTTGAAAATTCAGGGGGGTTTACAGTAAGACCTCCTCAATAGAAAATAATGCGTCAGGTCCAGGCCCGTACTCCTGCGGATACTCCTGATCGTCTATACCTGGCAAGGGACCAGGTCCTCAGAGGGACGTAACAAGATAGATAGAAGCAAGCCAATTGAATACAGTGAACATGCATAATGTTTGAAAATATATATGTACGATGTACAAGACAATCTATATGAAATGCATAATGAGGACAACTTTTCGACGTATGGGCATGGGTAGGCTACTCGATCTAAACCTCAAAACTCACACACGCGTCTAGAACATCAGAAATCGACATACCTCGGGGGTAGCGACCAGCGCGACTCTACAGAAATTGATATACCTCAGGGGTAGCGACCAGCGTGACACACTACCGTAGTGCGAGCTAGATATTACGGTTTACCAGAGTGGTTAAAGCCCATACGCCTACTGATTGTCCTCTCATGATACTAAGTGTCAAGTGTGTGTCAATATATCTAATATATAGTAATGACTGAAAGAAAATACACATGTAATGAAAATACAAAATATAATAAGCATGCAAAGTATTATAAATAATTTGGCAAGGTATACTTGCCTGGCAAGAAGCTGCAAAGTGTAAACGTCCAGATGTCACGCACACAGGAGTAGAAACTACGGCCTCAGAATAAACGTCTCTGGATGCTGAAATAGACATCATAAACGTTTCTAGAATAAGCAAGATAGCTAAAAAACACTACCCTTTCCTCCAATTTGGACACAGGGGCAAAACGGTAATTTGGGATCAAAGCGGGGTCCACATGTGGCCCACTTTGCACCGAAAAGTGTGTCAGAGGTAAAAATCTCTAAATGGGACAAATTATAGGTCAAACCAATTTAAACGTCAATACGAACTCAACGGTACGTCCAATTTTGGATTCTGGTGAGCCGAACACAAATTCGTCCAAAAAGTCAACCGTGGGGCCTGCAAATAGGCGGCTTGGTCAACTGTCTTAGAATCATATGAAACTTGGGTCACAGGAGCGCGTGATACCACGAATCCAATGGCATAAGTTTCGTCGCGTTCTGACGAGCGTACACTAAATGATGCAGTATTTTGTAAAAGTAACGATTCGGGGATTTTCGCGGATACGGGTTGATTCTGACACGCACACGCGTCCGAATCAGCTTCTGCGAAAGCCCACACGTCTGGGTGTATCGTGTGTGCCTTTTGGTGCACTTGGTACACGACGGGGCGGTCCCGTTTGGCGGGGCACGCTCCGTATCACAAATTTTGGAAGGTTTAAAAACAGGTTTTTATGAATTTTTAACCTAACTTATTTTTTATTTTAACACATAATAAAATAATATAATTGACAGAAAATGATCTCGATCAGGTGGTCTTTCCATAGCAAAAAGAAAAACTAAGTTCGGATCTCTGTGGTGGGAGATACGAGTCCTTGAACATGGGTCGATGGGGCAGTTTTCTGCAGTTCAAAAATATGGTTTTTCCTAAAGATGGCGTCGATTTTTACCTAGTTTTTAACGCTGAACGATGGGAACTAATCTACGAGATTTAGAGAGGGATAGGTAGAGATCATACCGGTGAAGATGGGGTCGAATTTGGTTGAGCGATGAGGCGGAAATCAGGGCCTGAACAGGACTTCGTTGCAGTGACTTTCCTGCGCGGGTGCGTACGCTTGTGGGGACGCGGCGAGCGGCGGGCGGCTCCGGCGTACGGCGGTGGGTCCAGGGGTCGGTGGCGGCGGGCTCTGGTGGTCGAGATGGGTAGAATTAGGGTTAGGGTTTAGTATTAAATAGTTATATATATAGAGAGAGAGATCGTGAGAAGCGGGGGGGTACTTGGGGCCGTGCAGGTTTTAGGTTTCTGCTGCTGCTGCTGCTGATTTGCGAGGGTGCGCGTCTAGGGTGGCGGGTTGCGGGTAGGGTTTAGTTAGGGTTTAGATTCATTTAGGTTTTCTTTTAGGATTTTGTTTAATTTCTAATTCTTTTTTTTTCTCTTTCTATTTCTTTTCTATTTTCTTTTATTCTATTCTATTTTCATTTCTTTTTCTTTTTCTTTTCTTAATACTGTTACTAAAAATTATTATTATTACTAATAATAATAATAATAATATTATTATTATTATTATTATTATTATTATTATTATTATTATTATTATTATTATTATTATTATTATTACTATATATTATTTACATATATTTTAAGGTATATAAAAATACATTAGTACCTAATATAGACTCTAAAAAATCTATTACTCTCCCACAAGTATTCCTAAAATCAAAATAATTATTTTTGTACGACAATTCTAAATGATTAATTATCTAGGTACTTAAATCACTACGTATATATTATCTAAATAAATACAAAATAATATAAATAAATTCAATAATTAATTAAATAAATAAATATAATATTTTAAAATATGGGGTTTTACATTCTACCTAACTTAGAAAAATTTTATCCTCGAAATTAATACTAACCCATATTCATAATAATCATTATAACTATTACACTACATTGTTATCTAGCAGTACTTCCTAAAAGTTATGGTCTACCATTCTAACACTTACTCATTTATTGTCCATATACTATTATATTTCTAACTCATCTACACTACCCAACTTACAAAAATTCTACTAGTAGTCACAGTCTTTTGAAGATATTGTCTATGTTGTAAGGCAAATTTATTCATTGGGTCGAGAATCTTGGGATACCTGTCTGGAATCTCATAACTATAATTTTTTCCTGTAACCGTCAAGTATCGTAGTCTAATACTGCAACGCCACCTGGCCAATATGGCTGCAAGTAATTTGACTACTCTACCATAATCGTCTAGCTGCAGCTATCGCTACCTCGCCAGCGATTTGTCATAGTCATCAGTTCGTAACAAGTGCCTTCAACTCTTTCCTAGGCATAGTCTAAGTTTTAGGGAAACACTTTAGGTCTTGACTAACTTTATAAAACTATTAGGAGTATGAACTATTTCAAACAATCTAACTAATTCTTGTTTAGACTAAGGGATGCTATTCATGGTTTAAAATAATAAGAGGATACAGATATTTTTATAGTGCATATACATAAGGGTTATTATTATTAACTCATCATTTAGTTATATCATTACTAATACATTTATGTTTTAACTAACAATATAAGGGTGAGGTTGATATAAATCAAATAATTCATAATGGCACGAAAAGATACAACTATGATAGGAAGAGTTAAGCACGAGATAAGGGATGGATATATAGAAGAGAAGATGAGCCACCCAAGAGGGCGAGATGATGATAGGGAAAGAATACTACTACTGTTACTCGCGTCATCCATTAGCATCACGTGTATGCCATCTGGGTAGAATATAAATATATCCTCATAACTGCTAAACTACCATATATATAATTCTACGTCTACTATGCACCTAAGATCTTGTGTTACAATGGGGTTATGAGTATGCAAAGACAATTATAACTAAAAGGTCATACATGTATATATGGCTTCATATGTCTGCTCTCCCATATTTGTCATAATGAGTGCTTGGCCTTGTCCTTGGTTGTTCAGCTGGGGTCTAGTCTCCTCCATTTGTGCAGACTACAGAAGTAGTGGTGGGTCCCTTTGGTCTCCTATACTTGAGGGTGTATGCGGTATTCCTGATTCTAATGCCATAGACCTCTGGTTCTGCTGAGGACATTCTCGGGCTTGATGGTGGCTCGATCCATATACCATGCACAGCCCCAATCGTCGACGACAATCTCTATGAATATGACCTGATATACCATAAAAGTGATAAGTATGGTGCTCCTTGGTTGGATATGGTACGGTACTATCTGGTTGTTGGCGTGTCAAAGGGTGTCTAATGGGTCCTCCTGGCTGTGTCCTTACTGGTCCTTGGTGAATTCTCTGTTGATTCCCGTTTCCCTTGCAGATGGCCTCCTGGATCCTAGCCTCTGTCAATAACTCGGCATAAGAGATCCGGGACTGTGAGCTAGTATAGTACTGGAGTTCCTGAGTCAGCCCGCGGTGAAACCACTTAGCCTTCTCCAAGTCATTAGGTATTAGGACAATACCATACTTACTGAGGCGGCTAAACTTTGTATCATACTCGTCTACTGTCTTGTTCCCCTGCTCCAGATGGAGGAACTGATCGTACAACGCATTCCTTATAGTTTCCGGGAAGTACTTCCACTCAAAGCACTCCAAGAATTATTCCCAAGTCTGACGCGTACCCAACTGGCGCTCCATTAATTTCCACCAGTGATGCGCGTTACCCTCTAGCTGAGTCCTTACGTCTGTCATCCATAGATCGGTAGGTAGTTGTGATGCTTTTAACAACTTCTTGGTATTGGCAATCCAGTTTGTGGTCTCCTATGGACCCTTATTGCCTTTATATGGCTTGGGTCCCATCTGCACAAAGTTCTTGACTGAACCAACCCGAGCTTGTGGTACTGAAACTAGTGCCTGGGTTGGTGCAGGGGCTAGTGCGGCCATTCTCCCAAGTGCTGCCAGAAATTCTAGCCTCTGCTCTGCCACTTGTTGCCTCTGATCTGTAGCCTGCGTGGCTGTCTGCTGACTATGTTCTTGCATTATTATCTGGAAGAATTAGAACATCTGTGTCTGGATATCCTGCGGTACTAGTTGAGCTAGAAAAGTCCCATTAGGTATCGTGAATGAGCTGATGGAATTGGATTTCTAGTCAGTACATCTGGTCCCGGAAGAAGAGGAGTCGTTGAGGCCTCTCCTGGTGATTGGCCGTTGACCCCTGGAGACGTATTGTCCCCGGTGGCGGCATGTCCGTTACGCAAATTCATCTCTCTGCAAGAGATGGACGAAGGATTAAGAAGAGTACATGAATCAAGCAGGATGCAAGCACTTAAGTAGGACATATTGGAAGGAAGGTGAATTATAGTCAAGTATGGATGAAATCTAAAATTCTAATCCTAGGTGCAGGCCCGCTCGGTACAGTTACGTAACCAAAATGGCTAACTCGACATGTATGGGCCACCACAAAAATATGTCCCACCCCAGTCCCAAAATACGTAGGACAAGAAACACGTAAGCATACCAGCCGTATGTATATGGCAACTCCAATATATGGATACCATAATACACACGTACACTGTAATATGAATATAAACTCACATGTGGTATATATAGTGTCACAAGTCAAAGATATACTAATCTCATCCACACAATAAGTCATAGAAAAGAAATACTAAACTAGAATAATGAGTCTGAAATATCCAACGTAATAGTCGGGTGGAGACAAATCCACTACCAAAGACTATATCCAAAACTAAAATGAGAGAGGAGTATAAAATCTCCAATATAGAATAATGTGATGATATAAGAGTATCAGCTAAGAAGATCCATCACTAGAGATAATCAATGATGCTCAGAAGGTAAGACCTCCTCGGTAGAAAATAATGCGTCAGGTCCAGGCCCGTACTTCTGCGGATACTCCTGATCGTCTATACCTGGCAAGGGACCAGGTCCTCAGAGGGACGTAATAAGATACATAGAAGCAAGCCAATTGAATACAGTGAACATACATAATGTTTGAAAATATATAAGTACCATATACAAAACAATCTATATGAAATACATAATGAGGATAACTTTTCGACGTATGGGCATAGGTAGGCTACTCGATCTAAACCTCACAAATCACACACACGTCTAGAACATCAAAAATCGACATAACTCGGGGGTAGCGACCAGCCGACTCTACAAAAATCGACATACCTCGGGGGTAGCGACCAGTGGACACACTACCGTAGTACGAGCTAGATACTACAGTTTACCAGAGTGGTTAAAGCCCACACGCCTACTGATTGTCCTCTCATGATACTAAGTGTCAAGTGTGTGTCAACATATCTAATATATAGTAATAACTGAAAGAAACTACACATGCAATGAATATACAAAATATAATAAGCATGCAAAATACTGTAAATAATTTGGCAAGGTATACTTGCCTGTCAAGAAGATGTAAAGTGTAAACGTCCAGATGTCACGCACACAGGAGTAGAAACTACGGCCTCAGAATAAACGTCTTCTGATGCTGAATAGACATCACCAACATTTCCAGAATAAGCGAGATAGCTAGAAAATACTACCCTTTCGTACAATTTGGTCACAGAGGCAAAACGGTAATTTTGGGTCAAAGCGGGATCCACATGTGGCCCACTTTAAACCAAAAAGTGTGTCAGGGGTAAAAGTCTCTAAATGAGACAAATTATAGGTCAAACCAATTTTAAACGTCAATACAAACTCAACGGTACATCCAATTTTGGATTTCGGTGAGCCGAACATAAATTTACCCAAAAAGTCAACCGTAGGGCCCGCAAATAGGCAGCTTGGTCAACTGTCTTAGAATCACGTGAAACTTGGGTCACAGGACTATCTTGATACCACGAATCCAATGACATAAGTTTCGTCGTATTCTGACGAGCGTACACTAAATGTTGCAGTATTTTGCAAAAGTTGTGATACGGAAATTTTTTGCGGATACGGGTTGATTCTGATGCGCACACGCGTCCGAATCAGCTTCTGCGAAAGCCCACACATCTGGGTGTACCGTGCGCGCCTTTCGGTGTACTTGGTATACGACGGGGCGGTTACGTTTGGCGGAGCGTGCTCCGTATCACAAATTTTGGAAGGTTTAAAACAGATTTTTCTGAATTGTTAACCTAACTTATTTTCAATTTTAACACATAATAAAATAATGTAATTGACAAGGAATAATCTCGGTCAGGTGGTCTTTCGATAGCAAAAAGAAAAACTAAGTTCGGATCTCTGTGGTGGGAGATACGAGTCCTTGAACATGGGTCGATGGGGCAGTTTTCTGCAGTTCAAAAACGTAATTTTTTCTAAAGTTGGCATCAATTTTTACCTAGTTTTTAACGCTGAACGATGGGAACTAATCTACGGGATTTAGAGAGGGATAGGTGGAGATCATACCGGTGAAGACGGGGTCGAATTTGGTTGAGCGAGGAGGCGGAAATCAGGGCCTGAATAGGGCTTCGTTGCAGTGACTTTCCTGCGCGGGTGCGCGCGCTTGTGCGGACGCGGCGAGCGGCGGGCGGCTCCGGCGAACGGCGGCGGGTCCAGGGGTCAGCGACGGCGGGCTCTGGTGGTCGAGATGGATAGAATTAGGGTTAGGGTTTAGTATTAAGTAGTTATATAGAGAGAGAGAGAGATCGTGAGAAGCGGGGGGGTACTTGGGGCTGCGCGGGTTTTAGGTTTCTGCTGCTGCTGCTGATTTGCGGGGTTACGGGTCTAGGGTAGCGGGTTGCGGGTAGGGTTTAGTTAGGGTTTAGATTCATTTAGGTTTTCTTTTAGGGTTTTGGTTAATTTCTAATTCTTTTTCTTTTCTCTTTCTATTTCTTTTCTATTTTCTTTTATTTTATTCTATTCTATTTTTATTTCTTTTTCTTTTTCTTTTCTTTTCTTTTCTTAATACTATTACTAAAAATTATTATTACTTCTACTAATAATAATAATAATAATATCATTATTATTATTATTATTATTATTATTATTATTATTATTACTACTACTACTACTACTATATATTATTTACATATATTTTAAGGTATATAAAAATATATTAGTACCTAATATAGACTCTAAAAAATCTATCACGACTCTAAAAAATCTATCACGACTCTAAAAAATCTATCACTCTCCCACAAGTATTCCTAAAATCAAACTAATCATTTGTGTACGACAATTCTAAATGATTAATTATCTAGGTACTTAAATCACTACGTATATATTATCTAAATAAATACAAAATAATATAAATAAATTCAATAATTAATTAAATAAATAAATATAATATTTTAAAATATAGGGTTTTACAGACCCAAATCGCGTCCTTCCCTCCTAGAGTACGTGGAAGTCCGAAAATGAATTCCAATATGATATTTTCCCACTTCCATTTCAGAATCGGTATTGGTTGGTGCAACCCTCCTGGTCTCTGCCTCTCATCCTTGACATGCTGACACACTAGACATGTAGAAACAAAGCGTGCCACCTCTCGCTTAATACCATACCAGCACACGTGGTTACTCTGGTCCTTGTACATCTCGTTAGCAAAAGGATGTAAAGAATACTGTGAGAGATGAGCCTCATACATGATCTTTTCTTGTAGATCACCATTAGGCACATATAACCTAGCTCTGTTCCTCAATGAAACCTCCGCTGCAATAGTGAAATTATCTAATAGTCTGACATGTACCAGAGCTTTGATACTCCACAGACTTTTATCTTGATACTGCGTCTCTCGGATCTTGTTCATTCGCCCAGACAGAATCTGCATACCTATCATCTGCATCTCTATTCCAGGAATAATAATATTGATGTCCAAGCTCTCCAAATTGACTAAGAAATAACGGTCCATTATTAGATACATAGCTACCAGATACCTGCTCAAGGCATCAACAACTACGTTGGCCTTTCCTAGATAATACTCTAAAAAAATATCAAAATCATTCATCACTTCCAGCCATCTGTGTTGCCTCATATTCAGCTCCTTCTTTATGAAAAAGTACTTCAAGATCTTGTGGTTAGTAAATATTTCCACAAGCTCTCCGTACAGAAAATATCTCCACATCTTCGGAGCAAAGATCGCCGTTGCTAACTCTAAGTCATGTGTGGGATAGTTCTTCTCGTGTAGTTGTAAATGCCTATATTTATACGCCACCACCTTCTTATTCTGCTGCAGAATACATCCCAAGCCCTTTCCCGAAGCATCACTATAAATAAAAAATCCATATGTTTCTGACAGCATCGTCAATATAGGAGCTATAGTCAATCTTATCTTCAGCTCATCAAATGAAGACTAACATTTCTCCTTCCGAGTGAGTCTAGTCAACGGCTCTGCAATCCGGAAAAAGTCTTTCACTAACTTTCTGTAATATCCAGCCAATACTAAGAAGCTTTTGATTTCTACAACAGAACTCAAAGTAGTCCAAGATTCTACGGCAGCAATCTTCTTCAGATTGCTCCAGTCACCACGTGTCCGAGAAACTCCACCTTATCCAAAAAAATGCATATTTCGAGAGTAATCCATACAGCTTCTTCTTCCTAAAAGTCTCTGGTACAATCCTCATATGATTTTCATGCTCCTCTGGCATCTTCGAATAGACGAAAATATCATCTATGAACACAACCACAAACATGTTAAGGTATTGTCATGACCCGCACCCGGTGTAAGGGTACAAATAGGGAACAACGTCCAGCCTACGCCACAGAATCGACGGTAGAATACTGTTTGGATAATCTATTTAACAATATAATGAGTCACCGATAATATCAATATACTCAATTACAGATCTAAGATGGAAATAAGCATGAATATGATAAAGAATAGAATAGTACCATACAACTCATGAGTCAAAATAAAAATATCAATGAGTATGAAAAATACTAAACAATAAGCTGGAGACAAATCTAGTACAAAAGAAATCTAAGAAGCTACAAGTTCCAGATCATCTGTCTCAGTCGGGATGAGTCCCTCCTGAGCCAGGGTCTCTGACTCTAAGCCCACAACATCCTAAGGCCCGTAATGTGTAGGGTACCACTCCTCAGTGTCATCTGAGAAAAATATATCCAGTCAGGAAAGGAGCAGAGTACATCTCTAACAGCAGTTCTAATCAATAATAAAAACTATATAACAGTAAATATATGAGAATATACAATGTGCAACAATAGATATAAGAGATATACAATAAGGAAATACTAAAAATAAATATGAGAATGAGCAATATGACAATGAACAAGAATACAAATGACTAAGTGTGTGAGTAGTATCTTTAACATGTGATCGACTTGGGAACTTGCACAAGAGTAAAAGGCCTGGTTAATCATACGTACGGTGTATGATCAACACTCATAAGGAATAAGACATGCACAAGGAGGGTATAATCACATATCTACACTACAATACTCCCCACCCCCGACTGGTATAGGGGATCCAACCATGGTACACTATGGCACAGGATTCTCCAGGAAGATAGAGACTCTCCCGAGAATCAGTGTCTGTACATGTACAAGAAAATTAATAAAACAAGACTTGCATAAGATACACCATATACCAAGGAATAATATCTTATGACGAGATTCGAATATACTAATCCATGTAACCATCGTGTCAAGAAATCATGGATATCTACACTAGATACAATGAACATAGAGGATATCATAAATGAGAAACTATCAGAGAATGTACTCGCCTGAAGTCCGATAAATATTCTCACAGATATCTGATACGGTACCTCGAAGACCTAGATATAGAATATTATATTAATATAAGGTTTCAGAATAAAAATAAGTTAAACTAGTCAACATCTAGGTCAAAAAGTCATTTCTAAGTCAAACAGTCAAACAAGGTCAACTCTAAGTCAAAAATGGTCAAACTAGCAATTTTTATGTTGCATGAGTCTATCTTAATGATGTTGGGTTCATACACTAAGAAACTAGGTCATACAAGCTAAATCTAGGATACTAAGATACCGTATCTCAGGATACGCAAACAAGATATATGAATTATCATATATGTATATCCAAACAATAATATATATACTAATCCTAACTACCAAAAGCTATGTGGATACCTTGGTTTTGAACCAACTAAGTATCGCACCACTAAACCCTTATTTTGATACCCAAATCCAATACCTTGAGTATCGGCTAATACCTTGACATTTACCTTGGTATCTCAAGGAATGTTAAATCCTCATTTATAGCTAACACCCACTATTAACCATATGCTAATCAACTAACTACTAATTTATAACATACTAATACATAGATACTAATCTATAATACAATACTTATAAGATACATATAGTTTAAGAATCTAACTAATACCTATCTATCTAACTATCACATAACATACATATATATACTATATTTACATATTTAACTAGAGATACATAAGAATATGTGATTAGATCTAACTTACTATATAATACATACATATAGATAGCTTTATTAACTATGTAACTAGCTAAACTATATTCATACACATCTATTTATAACTATCAACTAACTATCAACTAACTACTAAACTAACTAAACTACTTAACTTACCTAGCTCTACAACTCGGTACCTTGCTGCTGATACTGGAGGCTGCTGCTGCTACTGGTCTTCATATTGTTGTCGCTGCTGCTGTTCTTCATATTGTTGTCGCTGCTGTTGTTCATATTGTTGTCGATACTGCTGTTCTTCATATTGCTATCCCTGCTGCTGTTCATATTGTTGTTCCATGTACTCACTGACCGAGCTGCCCTCTCTTCCATCCACACGACCACACACATAACCAAGCATACACATATATATAATACTCTTCTTAACTATACACATACAAACACATATGCATTACTAGATAACATCACCTACATATATATATATATATATATATATATATATATATATATATATATATATATATACAACATACATATTACATATATATAACTATTCTTATAACTATATATAGAGGTATATCTACATATATATATATACACATCATAGGTACATACATAGTTATATATATAACTAGTTATATGTAATTATGCATACCTTATAATATAGATATACATAAATATCATTATACAAATAAACACACAATAATATAGCTCAATACATATATAATAACCATATGTATATAGATACCTATACTCATATACTATATACATATACATGGATATACTTATACATACATAGATATATATCTAATATATAGAGAGAGAATAAGGGAGGTGATATGGCACCTCACTCTAAAAATAAGGGTGGCGGTGACGTGGCACAATCTCAACCACACAAACGAGGGAAGGGGGTTAAGTGCAAATTGCCAATTATGAAATATGTGGTTGGGATTGTGCCACGTCACCGCCACCCTTGTTTTTAGAGTGAGGTGCCATCTCACCTCCCTTATTCTATATATATATATATATATATATATATATATATATATATATATATATATATATATATATATATATATATATAACCACATATGCCACACATAGCTAAGAATAATGGAATTTAGATCTTTTTTACAACATAACAAATACGTGGAGTGCATCGCATCCATATCACACTAGATCTATGATACGCTTGCGATACGAGTCTGTAAACCCCCTCGATTTATTCTGTAGATAGTTAGAGTGGATTTGGAAAATTTTGATAGCAGATGTCGAGGTTTAGCGTAGAGATAATTTATCTAGTACTTAATTCAATTAATTACACCCTTGGCGCACCCCATCATTTTCTGATTTTTTCGGAGCCCAATATCAGCCCATAAATTCTGTTCAATTATTGTACTTCTGACCTGACCAGCCAAATTAGGCATTGGACTTTTCCGTCTTTTAAAATTAATTGTTGTGTGCTCTAAATTAATTGCGCAACATTCCGAAATTGTAACCCATATTTAATTCCGTGTCAGTCACTTGTGTCGTTATCCTAAATTTTGGGCTACCAACTTAACCCGTTGAGCCGGACCAACTAAAGGGTCCAAGACTGACTCCAAGCCCCCACTATTTTTGGCCTTTGCGTCATTTCCGGATTTTAACCCCAAGTGCCCCATTTTTTATTTAAAATATATATACATATATATTTGTTTATATATATATATATATTTTCACACATAAGAAAATTTATATAATGGGGTATTGTACATCGTTAGGCTAGCAACTGCTCAAGGGGTCTCCTACATGGAATAAATTCCGAAAAATTCCTGATGGTCCCATAAGTCATCTAAGTGCCCGAACACCTAACATAAAAATTATTAAAAATCTATTTCTCCTATTTGGACCTAATTACTACAATTTAATTAATAATTAATAAATAAAGGGCTTATACGATTTTCTGGGAAGGGGTTTTACATTCTACCCAACTTATAAAAATTTTGTCCTCGAAATTAAATTAGGGTAGGGCTCTCTCTGTCAAGTCTCACTTGATTACAGTCTAAGAATTTCTCTCAAGTGAGCATTACGGTCTCTACCCAACTTAGAATTTACCCATCTATTATCTAAGACTATTCATCTAATAAATCTATGCCCCAACTTATTTAATCATGTTATTGAATCCTCAAGTCTTTAACACCAAACATATCACCTATGATATTCCCTAAATCATATATAAAAGGGTCATCAACAATGCGACCGGCCTGTGGGGTATATCTAGTACTGTCTATATATCAAACTTATACCAAGCACGAGGTTTCGCCTTTCCGAAATAAGGGAAGACGAAGATCAATAATAAAGAGTTCAAGGGTGAGGTAATAGAATAGAAGTATCGGGATCAAGGCGTTTAAAGAATACAAATGGAAATTGTCAAGTTGTTGTGGATTAAAATCCTATTTATAATCCTTTGTTCGTATGCTCGTATTAGTACAGTTATGTAACTGATACGATATGCGCAGACATATCTAGAGGTCAAGTATACTAGTCAACTACATATCTCAATCCACGTGAAGTAGTCATGCGAAGAGCGAACCAAAATGCACTAAGGTTGATCAGACCGTAATACACTGATTCTGAATAGACAATTGTATTAATGTACCAGTCCACTAATACATATGTCATGAACAAGCTCGATAAAGAATAAGCTTGCAAAACTAGGCTATAGAATAGCAGCATAAGTCAAGTACAACAAATTTAAGTACGCTAGATGATGATGAAAGGAGGTACAAATTAATTCAAGTTCATAAAACAAAACAAACAAGCAACCATAATAATAACAGACTCTCCAATCTCTACAGTCATCATACAACCTCCTTGTCCAAGTCGCTAGTCGACCAGTTAGGGGCAAGGACCTCTAAATTCTACAGTCTGAATTAAACACTATCTTCTAATGCAAGTCTAAAGTTGTGTCATCCTAGTTCACTTCATCAATAGGTCAATAGGGCTAGTTGGTACTATGTTGTGAGGCATACTACCCAACTTATAAAATAATTAAACTAATACCGTGATCGTCTTAAGAGGATCCTACGAATAACCTTGCACATGTAAATAAAATAGAAACTCTTATTAGGGTATATGAGGAAGGATCTTGATACTTATTAGGGTCTCCTATTGCATTATATAGGTAAGGGTCACCTTAAGTCTTAGTCATAGCACTTACAAGCAAGTGTCAATGGTAAGGATAGAAGAGTTACTGGCCGTCAAGGAGGAAGGGTCTAACTTGTATCGAGGTGAGGGTACAAATTTCATGATTTAAAAATTAAGGGTTAATCATTGGTCACAATCTACAAAACAACTTAAACTTATCAAGTTCTAACTACCAAGCATAAAGATTTCACACTCAAGGCTACAACTATAAGCCTAGCAAACTATGGGTCCTTAACAAGGAATAAAATTACTTGGCCTACTATCAGAAGCGTCAGATGGCACGAGTTGAAAGATGAAGAGAAGAAACGTAATTAGCCGTCGCAAAATAGCGAGCGCTATGGTCGCAGGGAAACAATATAAAAATAAAGATAGAGGGCTCTAGATAGCATCATGGTTCTCTAAGGGGAGTGGGGTGTTGGTTGCTATGTTTGAGGTGTGATTAGGAAAATGCTCTATACATTGCTCTTGGCTCTCTAAGGTACGGTCTGCTTATCTCAAGACAAGAACCTATATCCTAATGCTATCTCACTATGCATATTAGGTTCAGTCCTAACTTTCGATCTCGGATTTCTATTGGTTCTTCAAGACTGGGTCAAACACTAGGGTCAAACATTATGGTAAATTTTCTAACTAACTCTAGTAGTGTCTATACTACTCTCAAGTCTTCATAATTCATCAGGGATAATGGTATACCAACCTAAAGATAAGGAGTTCTAGGGTTCACTAGATATTCTAAACTTAGTGGTGTATCTATAATCTCGTTGTATTCTTAATAGGTGTGCTACCCTAATTATCATCCTAATAACAGGGGTTCTTATATTCTAGCAGAAGTCTATACTCAAAGAACTATTAAGGAAGTACAGGAATCAAGCGGGATGCAATTGTTCAAATAGAACAGATAGGAGGAAGATGAATCATAGTCAATTGTGGATGAGATCCTATACTCTAGTCCTAAGCGCAGGCTGGTCCGGTCCCTAAGTTGAAACCGAACTATTTAGTCGTAGACCTGCATGGGCCACCACAAAAACCATGTCACGCCCCAGTCCCAAAATACCGTGGGACTAGACACGTGGCAATGGCCAGCAGTACGCACCGATGGACCAACTCAATATAATGGATCCATCAGGGCGTACTTAAGCTGTAAAACAAGTCTACGACAATCATGGCACAACTAATCTAGATATAAAATATGATCCACAGAATAAATAAGGAATGTAAATCATCATCTAGTCTCACAAAGTACTTCGGGGAACAACCCGATAAATATCTAGTACAATGGTTCAAATGACCAGAATATAAAAGACTGAAAGAAATACTAAAAGCTGAGCATAAACATGGATGCTCAAGAGAAGTCTTCAGCTAAGACCTCGTCCTCGGATGGTGGTACAGCTCCTGGATCAGCTCCTGCTCCGGTCCCGTAAACCTCGGGATAAACCACGTCTGCAAAATCTGGGGACAAAAATCCGGATCCAGGTCCTCAGGGGACATAGCAAGGTACAAAGAGATCATGCCAATAAATAAATATGCAGTGCAGCAAATATATAACTAAATGAAACAATGGGGTAAATATGTAACCATCTAAGTGTAAATGCAAGTGAGAGCAACACGAATACTCAGGCTGAGACCGCTACAAGCTCTGTGTCTGGGAGCCGGTAGCAGCAATAACTATGTGTTTACTATGTGTTTACTATGTTTTATATATATATAATCAGCCTGTAGCCTGTGTGTCTCTCCCCACCCAATGTAACCACGCATATCATGTCCATAACGTCTCATGTCCATGTCAAGCGCGATCATAGCTAAATGCAACAAGTCATAATGTATCTAAGAGTATAATGTCCATGTACTGTATCCTATACAGAATCACCACGAATATCTCGGGAAAATCCTGTCTCATGAATAGTGTCAAGTGTCCTGGGTCATATGGTACTTGATAAGACAAGTACGAAAATAAGGTGTCACGAATGTCCATCTCTAGATGACCGTACCCAACACTGCGTACAGTGTCGGCACCCGACTGATAATCGGACGCTAAGTACGTCACACGGTCCTAGGTTGAGCATGCACAGTAATATATATATAACAAGGAAAATAAATAACTAAGCTGCAGAGTTTGGCAAGGTACACTTGCCTGATGTTTGAATATCAACTGTCGTCCTGGTATCGGTGGATCCGGTAGGCACTACTCCAAAAGCTGTAATAAACATCACCAATAGTCTCAGAAGGTATCAAACTGCTAGAAATGCCTGTCCTTACGTCCAATTTGGACACAGGGGCAAAAAGGTTATTTTCGGGCCAAAGCGGGTCCACATGTGGGCCACTTCGCACCGAAAAGCGTGCCGAGGGTAACAGTCTCTAAATGGGACAAACTATGGGTCAAACAACTCTAAATGTCAATACGATCCCAACGGTATGTCCAAATTTGGATTCCGATGAGCCGAACATAATTTGGTCCAAAAGTCAACTGTGGGGCCCGCCAATTGGCGATTTGGTCAACCGTCTCAGAAATGCGTGAAAATTGGGTCACAGGACCAGCGTGTTACCACGAGTTCAGTGGCGCAAGTTTCGTCGCAATCTGACAAGCGTGCACAAAATACTCGCGAGTTCCACAAAAGTGGCGACACGGAATGTGTTCGCGGATACGGCCTGATTCCGGCGCGCACACGCGTCCAAATCAGTCTCCACGAATTTTCACGTGTCCGATTATGCTGTGTGCACCATTCGGTACACTTGGCACAAGGCGGGGCGGTCCCGTTTGGCGGGGCGCGCTCCGATCTCCCACTTTTAGAAAACCGGAAAAGTGGGTGCACGCAGTTTTGTGACGACTACAATTTGGTCCACAGCAACTAATAGCACAAAGTTATAATACAGAAATTAAACTAGGTCATGAAATCTACAGGTATCAAAAAGAATCGTCGAATTCGGATCTCTGTGTTGGGAGATACGAACTCGACAATATAGGTGGTCATCGCAAGTTTCTGCGATTGCAGAATTCTGTCTGCTCGCGCTGACTTGGGCGCTATTTTTCATCTAGGGGCACACGTTTTTCGAGGTTGACTATAAAACAGATATTGGAGAGGGTTAAGGGAAGATCATACCTATGAAAACGGATCTGCGTTTGGTCGAGCGAGTCAACGGGAAATGACGCCGGAGCGAAGGTGCCTCGAGTGGGAGACTGCAGTTCGCGATGCGGCGTCGACGGGATGGTTGGATGGCTTGGGGAGGCTTCTCTGGCTGCGGTGACGGCTCTAGATGGGAAGGGGAAGTCTGGAGTTTAGGTTAGGGTTTTAGAGAGCTATTATATATATATATACTATATATATTAGGAGAGAGAGGGGGTTGAGTGGATCGGGTGAAGGGTTAAGTTTCCGCAAGGGAATTGCAAGTTGGAGAAAAGTTGCTGCAGAAGAATTCCTAAGTAGCTAAGTTGCTAGCGGGTCAACTTGGTAGTTTCTAAAGGAATAAGCAATGGCTGAATGATTGCTTAAGAATTTAGGTGGCTGTAAGGATTCCTAAGTAGCTATTATGATTACTATTATTATTATATTATTATTAGTAGTATTATTAAATTAATTCTTTTCATTTCTTTTCTTTTCTTTTTTTATTTAAAATATATATACATATATATTTGTTTATATATATATATATATATATATTTTCACACATAAGAAAATTTATATAATGGGGTATTGTACATCGTTAGGCTAGCAACTGCTCAAGGGGTCTCCTACATGAAATAAATTCCAAAAAATTCCTGATGGTCCCATAAGTCATCTAAGTGCCCGAACACCTAACATAAAAATTATTAAAAATATATTTCTCCTATTTGGACCTAATTACTACAATTTAATTAATAATTAATAAATAAAGGGCTTATACGATTTTCTGGGAAGGGGTTTTATATTCTACCCAACTTATAAAAATTTCGTCCTCGAAATTAAATTAGGGTAGGGCTCTCTCTGTCAAGTCTCACTTGATTACAGTCTAAAAATTTCTCTCAAGTGAGCATTACGGTCTCTACCCAACTTAGAATTTACCCATCTATTATCTAAGACTATTCATCTAATAAATCTATGCCCCAACTTATTTAATCATGTTATTGAATCCTCAAGTCTTTAACACCAAACATATCACCTATGATATTCTCTAAATCATATATAAAAGGGTCATCAACAATGCGACCGGCCTGTGGGGTATATCTAGTACTGTCTATATATCAAACTTATACCAAGCACGAGGTTTCGCCTTTCCGAAATAAGGGAAGACGAAGATCAATAATAAAGAGTTCAAGGGTGAGGTAATAGAATAGAAGTATCGGGATCAAGGCGTTTAAAGAATACAAATGGAAATTGTCAAGTTGTTGTGGATTGAAATCCAATTTGTAATCCTTTGTTCGCATGCTCGTATTAGTACAGTTATGTAACTGATACGATATGCGCAGACATATCTAGAGGTCAAGTATACTAGTCAACTACATATCTCAATCCACGTGAAGTAGTCATGCGAAGAGCGAACCAAAATACACTAAGGTTGATCAGACCGTAATACACTGATTCTGAATAGACAATTGTATTAATGTACCAGTCCACTAATACATATGTCATGAACAAGCTCGATAAAGAATAAGCTTGTAAAACTAGGCTATAGAATAGCAGCATAAGTCAAGTACAACAAATTTAAGTACGCTAGATGATGATGAAAGAAGGTACAAATTAATTCAAGTTCATAAAACAAAACAAACAAGCAACCATAATAATAACAGACTCTCCAATCTCTACAGTCATCATACAACCTCCTTGTCCAAGTCGCTAGTCGACCAGTTAGGGGCAAGGACCTCTAAATTCTACAGTCTGAATTAAACACTATCTTCTAATGCAAGTCTAAAGTTGTGTCATCCTAGTTCACTTCATCAATGGGTCAATAGGGCTAGTTGGTACTATGTTGTGAGGCATACTACCCAACTTATAAAAGAATTAAACTAATACCCTGATCGTCTTAAGAGGATCCTACGAATAACCTTGCACATGTAAATAAAACAGAAACTCTTATTAGGGTATATGAGGAAGGATCTTGATACTTATTAGGGTCTCCTATTACATTATATAGGTAAGGGTCACCTTAAGTCTTAGTCATAGCACTTACAAGCAAGTGTCAATGGTAAGGATAGAAGAGTTACTGGCCGTCAAGGAGGAAGGGTCTAACTTGTATCGAGGTGAGGGTACAAATTTCATGATTTAAAAATTAAGGGTTAATCATTGGTCACAATCTACAAAACAACTTAAACTTATCAAGTTCTAACTACCAAGCATAAAGATTTCACACTCAAGGCTACAACTATAAGCCTAGCAAACTATGGGTCCTTAACAAGGAATAAAATTACTTGGCCTACTATCAGAAGCGTCAGATGGCACGAGTTGAAAGATGAAGAGAAGAAACGTAATTAGCCGTCGCAAAATAGCGAGCGCTATGGTCGCAGGGAAACAATATAAAAATAAAGATAGAGGGCTCTAGATAGCATCATGGTTCTCTAAGGGGAGTGGGGTGTTGGTTGCTATGTTTGAGGTGTGATTAGGAAAATGCTCTATACATTGCTCTTGGCTCTCTAAGGTACGGTCTGCTTATCTCAAGACAAGAACCTATATCCTAATGCTATCTCACTATGCATATTAGGTTCAGTCCTAACTTTCGATCTCGGATTTCTATTGGTTCTTCAAGACTGGGTCAAACACTAGGGTCAAACATTATGGTAAATTTTCTAACTAACTCTAGTAGTGTCTATACTACTCTCAAGTCTTCATAATTCATCAGGGGTAATGGTATACCAACCTAAAGATAAGGAGTTCTAGGGTTCACTAGATATTCTAAACTTAGTGGTGTATCTATAATCTCGTTGTATTCTTAATAGGTGTGCTACCCTAATTATCATCCTAATAACAGGGGTTCTTATATTCTAGCAGAAGTCTATACTCAAAGAACTATTAAGGAAGTACAGGAATCAAGCGGGATGCAATTGTTCAAATAGAACAGATAGGAGGAAGATGAATCATAGTCAATTGTGGATGAGATCCTATACTCTAGTCCTAAGCGCAGGCTGGTCCGGTCCCTAAGTTGAAACCGAACTATTTAGTCGTAGACCTGCATGGGCCACCACAAAAACCATGTCACGCCCCAGTCCCAAAATACCGTGGGACTAGACACGTGGCAATGGCCAGCAGTATGCACCGATGGACCAACTCAATATAATGGATCCATCAGGGCATACTTAAGCTGTAAAACAAGTCTACGACAATCATGGCACAACTAATCTAGATATAAAATATGATCCACAGAATAAATAAGGAATATAAATCATCATCTAGTCTCACAAAGTACTTCGGGGAACAACCCGATAAATATCTAGTACAATGGTTCAAATGACCAGAATATAAAAGACTGAAAGAAATACTAAAAGCTGAGCATAAACATGGATGCTCAAGAGAAGTCTTCAGCTAAGACCTCATCCTCGGATGGTGGTACAGCTCCTGGATCAGCTCCTGCTCCGGTCCCGTAAACCTCGGGATAAACCACGTCTGCAAAATCTGGGGACAAAAATCCGGATCCAGGTCCTCAGGGGACATAGCAAGGTACAAAGAGATCATGCCAATAAATAAATATGCAGTGCAGCAAATATATAACTAAATGAAACAATGGGGTAAATATGTAACCATCT
Source organism: Iris macrosiphon (assembly GCA_036927795.1). NCBI lineage: Eukaryota > Viridiplantae > Streptophyta > Magnoliopsida > Asparagales > Iridaceae > Iris > Iris macrosiphon. The sequence goes on from JAYESA010000002.1 coordinate 38,883,893, forward strand.
AAGTGTAAATGCAAGTGAGAGCAACACGAATATTCAGGCTGAGACCGCTACAAGCTCTGTGTCTGGGAGCCGGTAGCAGCAATAACTATGTGTTTACTATGTGTTTAATATGTTTTATATATATATAATCAGCCTGTAGCCTGTGTGTCTCTCCCCACCCAATGTAACCACGCATATCATGTCCATAACGTCTCATGTCCATGTCAAGCGCGATCATAGCTAAATGCAACAAGTCATAATGTATCTAAGAGTATAATGTCCATGTCCTGTATCCTATACAGAATCACCACAAATATCTCGGGAAAATCCTGTCTCATGAATAGTGTCAAGTATCCTGGGTCATATGGTACTTGATAAGACAAGTACGAAAATAAGGTGTCACGAATGTCCATCTCTAGATGACCGTACCCAACACTGCGTACAGTGTCGGCACCCGACTGATAATCGGACGCTAAGTACGTCACACGGTCCTAGGTTGAGCATGCACAGTAATATATATATAACAAGGAAAATAAATAACTAAGCTGCAGAGTTTGGCAAGGTACACTTGCCTGATGTTTGAATATCAACTGTCGTCCTGGTATCGGTGGATCCGGTAGGCACTACTCCAAAAGCTGTAATAAACATCACCAATAGTCTCAGAAGGTATCAAACTGCTAGAAATGCCTGTCCTTACGTCCAATTTGGACACAGGGGCAAAAAGGTTATTTTCGGGCCAAAGCGGGTCCACATGTGGGCCACTTCGCACCGAAAAGCGTGCCGAGGATAACAGTCTCTAAATGGGACAAACTATGGGTCAAACAACTCTAAATGTCACAACTCTAAATGTTAATACGATCCCAACGGTATATCCAAATTTGGATTCCGATGAGCCGAACATAATTTGGTCCAAAAGTCAACTGTGGGGCCCACCAATTGGCGATTTGGTCAACCGTCTCAGAAATGCGTGAAAATTGGGTCACAGGACCAGCGTGTTACCACGAGTTCAGTGGCGCAAGTTTCGTCGCAATCTGACAAGCGTGCACAAAATACTCGCGAGTTCCACAAAAGTGGCGACACGGAATGTGTTCGCGGATACGGCCTGATTCCGGCGCGCACACGCGTCCAAATCAGTCCCCACGAATTTTCACGTGTCCGATTATGCTGTGTGCACCATTCGGTACACTTGGCACAAGGCGGGGCGGTCCCGTTTGGCGGGGCGCGCTCCGATCTCCCACTTTTAGAAAACCGGAAAAGTGGGTGCGCGCAGTTTTGTGACGACTACAATTTGGTCCACAGCAACTAATAGCACAAAGTTATAATACAGAAATTAAAATAGGTCATGAAATCTACAGGTATCAAAAAGAATCGTCGAATTCGGATCTCTGTGTTGGGAGATACGAACTCGACAATATAGGTGGTCATCGCAAGTTTCTGCGATTGCAGAATTCTGTCTGCTCGCGCTAACTTGGGCGCTATTTTTCATCTAGGGGCACACGTTTTCCGAGGTTGACTATAAAACAGATATTGGAGAGGGTTAAGGGAAGATCATACCAATGAAAACGGATCTGCGTTTGGTCGAGCGAGTCAACGGGAAATGACGCCGGAGCGAAGGTGCCTCGAGTGGGAGACTGCAGTTCGCGATGCGGCGTCGACGGGATGGTTGGATGGCTTGGGGAGGCTTCTCTGGCTGCGGTGACGGCTCTAGATGGGAAGGGGAAGTCTGGAGTTTAGGTTAGGGTTTTAGAGAGCTATTATATATATATATACTATATATATTAGGAGAGAGAGGGGGTTGAGTGGATCGGGTGAAGGGTTAAGTTTCCGCAAGGGAATTGCAAGTTGGAGAAAAGTTGCTGCAGAAGAATTCCTAAGTAGCTAAGTTGCTAGCGGGTCAACTTGGTAGTTTCTAAAAGAATAAGCAATGGCTGAATGATTGCTTAAGAATTTAGGTGGCTGTAAGGATTCCTAAGTAGCTATTATGATTACTATTATTATTATATTATTAGTAGTAGTATTATTAAATTAATTCTTTTCATTTCTTTTCTTTTCTTTTTTTATTTAAAATATATATACATATATATTTGTTTATATATATATATATATATATATATATATATTTTCACACATAAGAAAATTTATATAATGGGATATTGTACATCGTTAGGCTAGCAACTGCTCAAGGGGTCTCCTACATGGAATAAATTCCAAAAAATTCCTGATGGTCCCATAAGTCATCTAAGTGCCCGAACACCTAACATAAAAATTATTAAAAATCTATTTCTCCTATTTGGACCTAATTACTACAATTTAATTAATAATTAATAAATAAAGGGCTTATACGATTTTCTGGGAAGGGGTTTTACATGTAGTATAGTATAAATGATCATGTGTTATTAAAGGGTGATTAGGGTTTAATGGTGAACTTGGGGTTATTCGTCATCAGTAATTAAAATATATGCATGGAAATTTTTAGGGCTTATGACTGCTTTGAGTATTAAGGTTTGATATGATTGTTCCACGCAATTGATGGTTAATTAAGGAGCAGGTAAAATGGTAGTGAATTGATACGGTGATAACAAAATATTGGTTATTTGGAGAGCTAATATTTGATGATGAATTTAATTGGATAGTAGCTAGGTTATTGGAAAATGGCATTCAAATATTGATTTATGATTTGTGTAATCGAGGGTTTAATTGATTAATATTTAATTTATTCAAGGATGATATATTTAAACGTGCATATTAATGTCGGCGAATACCAGGGTAAATTTCGAGGACATCATGACTTGAACTACTGAAAAGCATCATGATGAATATTGAGGATTTGGGTCTGATAATATTATATAGGTGATTGATTTTGAGATAGGTATTATTCGGATCAAGGATCAGAGATTGAGGACTGTAAAATTAGTAGTTAACTATTTGAGTTTGGGACTGAGTTTAGTTATCGATGCGTGTCGCATCCCTGTCTGTCATAGAATAGATTATTGATTCTGGTTTGTATCTCATCTCTAGGTACTGCAGGACCTGAGGAGTTGGACGCAGTACCAGATCCCCGTCAGTAGCAGCCGCATGCAGGCAAGTATACCTTGCCACCATGTATTTCAGTTTACAGATATTGATTGTTTCGTTATGTACATTGTGCACGGATTTATGTTGACGTTCGATACTTCGCGTCCGGATCGCAACCGGGTGTTGACGTTCATCGAAACGTCTAAGAATAAATGGTTAGATGCGTTATAGTACCCCGATGCACGTACTTGAGTACATCGACACCCCAGGACACACTCATACACTGTGATCGTGCCAGATTCCTGTATCCTGATACTGACATCATGACCAGAGACTGGGATGACCTTAGGGTCGCGTCTGTTGAGTTATCTTCCGTGTGTCGAGACTGTAGTTAGAGGTTCAGGTTCAACGCACAATCGTTGACCGCTTGGGAAGGGGAAGACAGTTACTAGACGCTTGGGCTCCTCTGCACGCGCTTATATATATATATATATATATATATATATATATATATATATATATATATATATATATATGTAGTATCTATGTAGTGATCCTATATCTAGTGTAGTGGTTTCACCCGTGTGACTCTTTGCCCGGAGCTGCTGTACGTGCCATTTGTTTCCGTGTCCGGAGCTACAATTTTATTTTGGACAGCCCATGCGTCGAACATTGTCTTTAAACTGTGTCACACTAGTTGGTTATGATAGAGTACCCTGTCGTGCACTTGTACTTTCTGTTTACTTGGCATGCTATATATCTGTACCTTGTTACGTCCCTCTGAGGACCTGGTTCCCTGCCAGTTTTGCAGCATAGATGATTACGGAGTACTTGGAGATACTGATGGAGTGGCATATCTTGCGAGCATGGTACCAGGTATTGACATTATATCAACCGGCATTATGGTTATTTTACATTAATTATGCATCTGCTGTTGTAGCCTAGTTTTGTAGACTCATACTTCTTCGCGAGTCTATTCGAGTTAGTGTGTTATTGGGCGGCCGACCTTAGCATATATAACTCTTTCCTGTATACTGATGTACATTATGGATTGAGACATAGAGGTTTACATTTATGGAATATCTAGATAGTGCCCTTTATATTATAGCTTATACGTATTCGAGTCAGACCAGAGTCTGGTCGAATGCGTAGCTGGCGTGTCACGTATTCCTGGTCCTACGTATTTTGGGACTAGGGCGTGATATGTTTTTGTGGTGGCCCATGCAGGTCCGATTTAAATCGTCTTGGTCACCTGACTGTGCCAAGCGAGCCAGTAAATTAGGAATAGATGTTATGATTGTTGAATAGGATCTCAATCCATAATCGATTTTAAAATCTCTTTGTATGTGATTATCGCCCTTGGACTTCCAATTTGTATTCGTTCAATCTTCGTCAATATCGCTATCCCTGTTTCTCGTCTCCTATTGTTCGGGGAGACGAATGCTTGTGACTGATGATTTCCCTCCAAAAGAAGATCGAAGACCAGACGACAGAAGACAAAATTCGTATACCTTTCTCTGAGAATATTGTTACCTTATCAGGATAGATTGATGGGTTCTTTGGATTCTAGAACTAGTATGGAAGGTTGGCAAGAGAGTTGGACCCAGTAGTACCCTACCCGTGCTTGAGGTAACAGTGATCTTGGAAGTACTGAGAACTAGAAGAATTGATGATCATGACCTAGAATGATTTAAGGGAATGCATAGCCTGATGATAGAGACTAGTAGTTGTATATGATAGCAATACCAGGAATGACATTATGGATTAGAGGAGATAAAATTTCAAGCTCTCACTTGGAAGATGATGATCTAATACCAAAAATTTTAGTATGTGCTTGAGTAATACCATTATTGTACTATGCGACTTGGAGAGATAAATAACGAAAAGAAGAGAACTCGAGGAATAAAAATTTTAGGGAAAATTTGAGGAGAAGAGAATTATACTTTAGGCAGGGGAGAAAATTTTCTTTTAAAGGATTAGTGTGGTAAACAGAACAGGAGGATTTATTTTGAGGTTAAGTCTGGAAGATGACACCGTCCTAGCATGAGTTGATTGAGCCAATACCACGCGACACTAGATTGTCGACGTAGTTGCATTTATATTTTTTTAGGCCACCAGGTTACCCTGAGTTGAGTTCAGAAAGCCCAGGAGTATGGTACCCATCTACCTTAGGGGTATACAATGCAGGAGGTAAACCAGTGTACCACCATATCATATCAGAGTTTGAGGGTGTGATTCTAGATAATCTTTCCGACCTGCCACCTGACAGAGAGATAGAATTTGCTATAGAGTTGACTCCAAGAGCGGAGCCAATTTTTTTTCCGTCTTCAGACTAGCACCGAAAGAGTTGGTTGAGTTGAAGGTCCATAGTAGAGGATCACTTGGACAAGAGTTTCAGTCGGGCTAGTGTTTCTCCATAGGGGAAAACCCATCTTAATTGTGTCAAAGAAAGATGGGACAGTACAGTTGAATCAGCTAAGTGGCACATATGTATTCTCAAAGATCGATCTCAGATCAGGCTATCATCAGATCAAGGTATGAAGAGAAGACGGCGCGTCGGACGAAGTATGTGCTCTATGAGTTTCTAGTCATGACCGTTTGGTTTGACCAACGCGCCAGCAGTATTTATGAGCTTGAGGAATAAGGTTTTCTACCAGTACTTGGATAAGTTCGTGGTGGTGTTCATCGACGTCTTGATATATTCCGAGAACCAGGAGAAGCACGAGAGACATCTCGAGATTGTATTGGAGATGCTGAGAAATGAGAGGCTGTAAGCCAAGCTCAGCAAATATGAGTTATGTTCAGATAGAATAGATAGTCTACACCTCAGGCCAGCAGAGAGTTCTTGAGAAGAACTATCAGACACACGATCTAGGGCTAGCTGCAGTGATATTTGTACTAAAGCGATGGCGGCACTACCTTTATGTAGAGCAATTGTTGAGATTTATACAAAACACAGAAAGTCTGAAGAATGCCTACACGCAGAAGGAACTCAACATGAGACAAAGGCATTGGCTAAAATTTATGATAGATTATAATATCGAGTTGCAGAACCACTCTGCCAAGACGAATGTAGTTTATGACTCATCGCCAGTTGTTAGAGGATTTTCAGGAACTCAGGATTAAGATTGTATTGCCAGGCATGGATGGACAGATGGCCAGTCTTGAGGTTCAGTCTACTTTGGTTGAGAGAATCAAGGCAGCATTGCCTACGGACACGAGATTTAGATGACTGCGAGAAAGGACAGAGGCCGACATGCAAACGAGATTCAAGATTTATGAAGACGGGACATTGAGGTATGGAGATCGAATATACATTCCGAGTGGCAAGCTACACCAAAAGTTGATGACCGAGGCTCATAGCTCGATTATTCTATTTCATCCCGAGGGTACGAAGATGTACCGAGACTTGAGACATCATTTCTGGTGGCATGGGATAAAGAGGGAAATTGCAAGATTTGTGGCGAAGTGTCTAGTTTGTCAGTAAGTCAAGGCTGAACATCAGAGGACTGCAGGATTATTGCAGCCACTCCCCATTCCCGAGTGGAAGTGGGAACACATTACCATGGACTTCGTCAAAGGATTTCCGCGGAGCCCTAGCAGGAAGGATGCAGTTTGGGTTATCGTAGACAGACTCACCAAGTCTGCACATTTCTTGCCCTTCCGAGTTGGGCAATCCACAGAGATACTAGCTGACATGTATATGAGGCAGATAGTACGATTACATGGAGTGCCTGTCAGCATCGTATTGGATCGTGATTCCAGATTCACGTCACATTTTTGGCGGAGTATGCAGGAGAGCCTAGGAACTCGACTCAAGTTTAGCACTGCGTATCATCCACAGACTGATGGACAGTCAGAGCGCACGATACAGATATTAGAGGATATGTTGAGAGCGTGCATGATTGATTTTGGAGGATCTTGGGAGGACCATCTCCATTTGGTGGAATTCTCCTACAATAACAGTTACCAGGCTAGCATACATATGGCACATTATGAGGCACTGTACGGCAGGAAATGTAGGTCACCAGTTTGTTGGAGTGACGTGGGAGAGCGTCAGATACTTGGTCCAGAGTTGGTGATACAGACAGTAGAGAAGGTCAAGCAGATTCAGAGCCACCTGCGCGCAGCACAGGACAGACAGAAACACTGGGCAGACGCACACCGCAGACCATTGGAGTTCAAGGAGGGTGATCACGTATTTTTAAGGATATCGCCCACCCGCGGTACCATCAGATTCGGAGGCAGAGACAAGCTGAGTCCGAGGTACATCTGGCCTTTTGACATTTTGGAACGAGTTGGCGAAGTGGCTTACCGTCTTGCATTACCTCCATCATTAGAGGGAGTACATGACGTATTTCACGTATCGTAGCTGAGGAGATATGTCGCAGACCCTAGCCACGTACTTGATCATTCGGAGATTACAGTCGGGCCTAGTCTGTCTTACGTAGAGCAACTAGTTGAGATCCTCGATTGCAGCGAGAAGACTTTGAGAGGGCAGACGATTCGACTAGTCAGAGTGGCATGGAAGCACCATTCACCAGGCGAGTCTACTTAGGAGTGCGAGGATTCTATTCGGCAGCGGTTCCCGTACTTATTGAGGAGCAAGGTACGATTTTACGTACGATATTTGATTACTAGACTGTTTTAAAATTCTGTTAGATATTATCGTGCTTTACTTTTAATTTCGGGGATGAAAATTTTCTAAGTTGGGAAGAATGTAAACCCCCTCGATTTATTCTATAGATAGTTAGAGTGAATTTGGAAAATTTTGATAGCAGATGTCGAGGTTTAGCGTAGAGATAATTTATCTAGTACTTAATTCAATTAATTAAACCCTTGGCGCACCCCATCATTTTTTGATTTTTTCGGAGCCCAATATCAGCCCATAAATTTCGTTCAATTATTGTACTTCTGACCTGACCCGCCAAATTAGGCATTGGACTTTTCCGTCTTTTAAAATTAATTGTTGTGTGCTCTAAATTAATTGCGCAATATTCCGAAATCGTAACCCATATTTAATTTCGTGTCGGACACTTGTGTCGTTACCCTAAATTTTGGGCTACCAACTTAACCCGTTGAGCCGAACCAACTAAAGGGTCCAAGACTGACTCCAAGCCCCCACCATTATTGGCCTTTGCGTCATTTCTGGATTTTGACCCCAAGTGCCCCAATTAAATTAAATTCGCGGGACACTTTATTTCTATCTTAATCGGGAATACCAACTTTGTAAATTCTATTTTTAATCCTAAATTAATCCCAATGCCTTTCTAATTAAATCCGTGCCTAACTCACAACACACTCTCACCATGAAAATTGCTAAATATCATTTTCTTCGCAATTTTTGTGTCATTTTATGTGTCCATACAATTTCTCGAATTTACGGGGCTAAGTTACAATTATTAAATTGTGTGGCACCACCCTATTGGCCATGAACAATTGAGAGGGTCCCAAAATGGGGTCCCATTCACACCTATGCTTTCACCCCCCTTCATGAAGAAACCCACTTTCCCTCATGACAAATCCTAGCCACTCATTTAATTTTGGAAGCATCCTCACCACTCAAGCTACATCACCCTTTCCTATATAACCCTCACCTCACCCTCACAAACCCCAAGGCCGGCCCTAATCCCAACACATGGAGAACCCCACCCTCTCTCTCTCTCTCCTCCCTCTTCCTACACACTCAGCCGATTTAAACCCTCTCCTCCCATTTTCTTCTTCTTCTCCCATTCTCTTCTTCTTATTCCTTTATTCTTTTCCTTCTTCTTCCTTCATCTCCCTGAAGGAGAACTCTGGCCGGTGACTGAACCCTCTCTGACGTGTGACTCACTCCGACGACTGTCATCCCACACCTTGACCCGCCTACAGCCGACAGCGCCGCTTCCCTCCGGCGGCGACTGTGCAACCGCATCCCGTCCGGCGACTGTGCGCTGTTGAACCCGCAGCACAGTCCGGCTCCTGCAGTCCCCTCCCCCGCGGCGGAGCTCCAGCAGTTTATTTTCCCCCCCGCGGCGGAGCTCCAGCAGTTTCTCTTTCGCAGTTTCTCTTCTCCCCCGCGGCGGATCTCCAGCAGTTTCCCTTCCCCCGCGGCTGCTCCAGTAGTGTTTCTCCCGACTCCAGCTGGACGGCTCCCCCTCCGGCAGCCATTGCTCCGGCATTGCCACCCCAACGAACCCGCACCGAAGATCCTCCGATCTGCTCCACTCCGACCCACGGTGCAGATCTACCCCCCGTCCGGCCAGTGTAGCTCCCCCTGACCGCAGCAGTTCGACAGCGGCTACCCGGCTCCGGCCTACACCCCCGCCGACTCCACTGATCCCTGCGACCCACGGCCGAGACCTTCCCCCCGTCCGGCCAACTGTGCAGACCACCCTCCCCAGCTCCGGCCTGCTGTGCACCCAACAGCACCTCCACCGTGAAGTTCCCCCACTCCGGCGGCTGTGCTACTCCCCGTCCGGTTTCACCACCACCCCGAGCTCTTGTCACCACCACCATCACCACAAGCTTCCACCATCACCATCACCACCACCATGGGCTGTGCACCTCCATCCGACAACCCACACTCCGGTCACCCCCCTGCACTACCTCGCTCCGGCCAGCGAACCGCCACCTCGCCATTGAGGTATACCGATTTCCCCCCTATATATATATATATTATGTTGTGGTAGTTAGGGTTGTTGGTATATATGTTTTGTGTACATTAGCTAGGGTTTGTATTTAATAAATGTTGTATAGATGTAGTATAGTATAAATGATCATGTGTTATTAAAGGGTGATTAGGGTTTAATGGTGAACTTGGGGTTATTCGTCATCAGTAATTAAAATATATGCATGGAAATTTTTAGGGCTTATGACTGCTTTGAGTATTAAGGTTTGATATGATCGTTCCACGCAATTGATGGTTAATTAAGGAGCAGGTGAAATTGTAGTGAATTGATACGGTGATAACAAAATATTGGTTATTTGGAGAGCTAATATTTGATGATGAATTTAATTGGATAGTAGCTAGGTTATTGGAAAATGGCATTCAAATATTGATTTATGATTTGTGTAATCGAGGGTTTAATTGATTAATATTTAATTTATTCAAGGATGATATATTTAAACGTGCATATTAATGTCGGCAAATACCATGGTAAAATTCGAGGACATCATGACTTGAACTACTGAAAAGCATCATGATGAATATTGAGGATTTGGGTCTGATGATATTATATAGGTGATTGATTTTGAGATAGGTATTATTCGGATCAAGGATCAGAGATTGAGGACTGTAAAATTAGTAGTTAACTATTTGAGTTTGGGACTGAGTTTAGTTATCGATGCGTGTCGCATCCCTGTCTGTCGTAGAATAGATTATTGATTCTGGTTTGTATCTCATCTCTAGGTACTGCGGGACCTGAGGACTTGGATGCAGTACCAGATCCCCGTCAGCAGCAGCCGCACGCAGGCAAATGTACCTTGCCACCATGTATTTTAGTTTACAGATATTGATTGTTTTGTTATGTACATTGTGCACGGATTTATGTTGACGTTCGATACTTCGCGTCCAGATCGCAATCGGGTGTTGACGTTCATCGAAATGTCTTAGAATAAATGGTTAGATGCGTTATAGTACCCCGATCCATGTACTTGAGTACATCGACACCCCAGGACACACTCATACACTGTGATCGTGCCAGATTCCTGTATCCTGATACTGACATCATGACCAGAGACTGGGATGACCTTAGGGTCGCGTCTGTTGAGTTATCTTCCGTGTGTCGAGACTGTAGTTAGAGGTTCAGGTTCAACGCACAATCGTTGACCGCTTGGGAAGGGGAAGACAGTTACTAGACGCTTGGGCTCCTCTGCACGTGCTTATATATATATATATATATATATATGTAGTATCTATGTAGTGATCCTGTATCTAGTGTAGTGGTTTCACCCGTGTGACTCTTTGCCCGGAGCTGCGGTACGTGCCGTGTGTTTTCGTGTCCGGTGCTACGGTTTTATTTTGGACAGCCCACGCGTCAAACATTGTCTTTAAACTGTGTCACACTAGTTGGTTATGATAGAGTACCCTGTCGTGCACTTGTACTTTCTGTTTACTTGGCATGCTATATTTCTGTACCTTGTTACGTCCATCTGAGGACCTGGTTCCCTGCCAGTTTTGCAGCATAGACGATTACGGAGTACTTGGAGATACTGATGGAGTGGCACATCTTGCGATCATGGTACCAGGTACTCACATTATATCTACCGGCATTATAGTTATTTTACATTAATTATGCATCTGCTGTTGTAGCCTAGTTTTGTAGACTCATACTTCTTCTTGAGTCTATTCGAGTTAGTGTGTTATTGGGCGGCCGACCTTAGCACATATAGCTCTTTCTTGTATACTGATGTACATTATGGATTGAGTCATAGAGGTTTATATTTATGGAATATCTAGATAGTGCCCTTTATATTACAGCTTATACGTATTCGAGTCAGACCAGAGTCTGGTCGAATGCGTAGCTGGCGTGTCACGTATTCCTGGTCCTACGTACCACCATAAAACTAAACTTACCTCGAAGGACGCAAGCAAGTCTAAATTACTATATTTGAATTATACAAAAATTCAAACACATCTTTACGTGTCCGTGTCAAAAAGTGACATATACAAAGTCCCATGTCGGAGGGAAAACCCCCAAATCCACACGTATCATCAATTTGTTGGGATACGACCTACATGTATCCAATTGTGGACATAACACTAGACACAAACACACAAACACATGTTAATTGGATCTATAGGATCAATTGACAAATACAACAAGTGTCAATCTCAAAATTCCTCCAAAATTGACACAAAAAGTACCTTAACTTTCTCAATATGCCTCATATGAACTCAATTCCAAATCCTATGGGTAGTCTATGCATATGGGTTGATTTCTCATGGTTAAATCTCATATTTAGAACCTAAATAAAGGGGGAAACTGAATTGTACCTATTAGAAGATGGATTCCCAATGCAATCTCCAAATTGGATGAAATTGGCCTTCAACTCGTTGATCCTTGCTCATTTTTGTATATCCTTGCTTTCTCCTTCTAGATCCTTGCTCCACTAGTCTACAATGGTGATTTGGAAAAGAATTGGAATAAAATTTGGTAAAAAATGATATGGGAATAAGGAAAATTCTAGATCTAGATTTGAAATAAAAAGAGGAGAGAAACTTTCCCCCCTCTTTAAGTAGCCCTTGCCCCTTCCTCAAGCTACAATATAATGTCTATTATATCCCTTGGGGCCTCTCATGAAGAATTAATTAAGGAGGAAAGGTTCTAGTCTAATGGTTTAATTAAACTAATCATCCTCCTAATCAATGGGCTTCTAAATGGGCTCAATTATAACTATTAATACATATTCGTCCATGAGTCTAAACTAAACTAGTTTAGTCCACTGACACAAGTCCAAAATAATAGTATAACATCTAACAATAATAAAATAATACAATAAATAATTTTACAATATGCACAATATTTAATTAATTATAAAATGACTAAAATATCCTTTCCTAGAAAATGTGGTAGTGACAAGTCTACCCTCCTTAAAATAATTTCTTTCTCAAAATTCAAAGATGAAAACTACCCCCAGAAAATAACATAACATAACAAAAGAACAGAACATAACTAGGAAAGAACATACCTCAAGGCACAAACAAATATCGATAACGCTCTCGCATTTTATCATCTCTCTCCCAGGTAGACTCCCCTGGAGAATGATGCCTCCATGCGACGCGTACCAAAGGAATAGTCTGGTTTCTCAGCACCTTCTCTCTACGATCCAGAATCTCAACTGGCTGCTCTGGATAGCTAATAGTAGGGCCCACCTCTATCTCTGAGTGATCCAACACGTGACTAGGATCCGCCATGTACTATCTCAACTGCGACACATAAAATACGTTATGCACTCCCTCCAATGCAGGTGGCAAGTCTAGTCTATAAGCAACTGTACCAACACTCTCTAAAATAGTGAAAGGTTCGATGAATCGTAGATTAAGCTTTTTGCCTCCACCGAAATGAATTGTGCCTCGTGTCGGAGAAATCCTCAGAAACACCAAACCACCCACCTAGAACAAAACACAACCTTAAGAAATTAAACTATAACAAACAACCAATAATAAGCACAAAACAAAAAAATCTAAAACTATACCTCAAACTCCAAAGGTCACCGATGGCTATCGGCCCAATGTCGTTATCTATCCTGCGCCACTCGAAGTCTATCTCTGATCAGCTTAACCTTCTCCTCTGCATCCACAACCATCTCTGGCCAAAGCAAAACTCTCTCTCCAACATCTTCCTATGACAAGGGAGTACGACATCTCTGACCGTACAGAGCCTCAAATGGTGACATCTCTATACTAGCCTGGTAGCTGTGGTTGTAAGCAAACTCTACCAAATAGAGATGGTCCTCCCAAGAACCCCCAAAATCTAGTACAGAAGTGCGCAGCATATCCTCGAGAGTCTGAATAGTCCACTCTGACAACCCATCTGTCTGGGATGATATGCAGTACTGAACTTGAGCTGGGTGCCCAAACTCGCCTGCAAACTCCTCCAAAAATGAGAAGTGAAACGACTATCCCGATCCGAGACTATGCTGACAGAAACTCCATGTATCCTGATGATCTGCCTCATATACATCTCTGCCAGCTTCTTCGTAGACAAACCCACCTTGAAATATAAAAAGTGGGCCGACTTGGTCAACCTGTCAACGATGACCCAAATCGCGTATTTTCTCCTGGAGATCATGGAAGTCCGGACACAAAATCTATAGTAATGTGCTCCTACTTCCACTCTGAAATGGGTAATGGTTGAAGTAAACCTCCTGGCCTCTTCCTCTCGGCTTTCACCTGCTGGCACGCTAAGCATCTGGATACAAACTGTGCCACTTTCCTCTTCATGCCATACCACCACATACTCTCTCGCATATCCCGATACATCTTGTTGGCACTTGGATATATGGAATACTGAGAGCGATGCACTTTCTGGAATACATCCTCATGCAGCTCCCCACTAGGCACACATAACCTAACTCCATGCCGCAAAGAACCATCATCAGCAATGGTAAAATCATCCTCCAATCCTGCTCTCACCTGAGCTATGATGCTCCTCAAAGATACATCCTCATACTGGGCTGTCTTGATCTTGTCTATCAAATCTGAGTGTATCTGCAATCCCCATATATGCATAGCTAAACCTGAAACTATCACCTCAATGCCCAAGATCTCCAAGTCCTCCAGCAAATATCGATCCTACGTTAAGAACAAAGCTACCGAATACCTGCTCAACGTATCGGCAACTACATTGGCTTTTCCAGGATGATACTGCAAAGAGATGTCAAAATCCTTCATCAGTTCCAGCCACCGATGCTGCCTCATGTTCAACTCCTTCTACGTAAAAACGTACTTCAAGCTCTTGTGGTCTGTGAAGATCTCCATAAGCTCTCTGTATAAATAGTGTTTCCACAACTTTAGGGCAAAGATGATTGCTGCCAACTTTAAATCATGGGTAGGATAGTTCTTCTCATGAGAACGCAATTACCTAGATGCATAGGTAATCACTTTTCTATTCTGCTGAAGAACACAACCCAAACCTTTCCCCGATGCATCACTATAAATAGTAAAACCTCCAAACCCTGATGGCAACATCAAAATAGGAGCAGACGTCAACCTCTTCTTCAATTACTCAAAAGCAACCTGGCAGTCCTCTGTCCAAACAAACTCTATATCCTTCCTGGTGAGTCTAGTCATCATCTCGACAATCCTCAAAAAATATTGCACAAACTTCCTGTAGTAGCCTGTCAATTCCAAGAAACTCCTGATCTCTGCTATCAAACTCGGGGTCTTCCAAGACTCTACTGCTGTGATCTTTTTCAGATCCACCGAAATACCATCACCAGTCACAATATGCCCAAAGAACTCTACCTTGTCCAAGAAGAACTCACACTTGGATAACTTTCCATACAGCTTCTCCTTCCTCAGCACATCCAACATAATCCGCAAATGCTCCTCATGCTCCTCTGGTGTCTTCGAGTATATGAGTATGTCGTCGATGAATACTACCACGAACTTGTCAAGGTACTGATGGAATACCTTGTTCATCAAGTTCATAAATACTGTCGGGGCATTAGTCAACCCAAATGGGATCACCATAAACTCATACTGACCTTACCGAGTTCTAAAAGCAGTCTTCGGTATGTCCTCCGGTTTCACTTTTACCTGGTAGTAGCCTGATCTTAAGTCAATCTTAGAAAATACCTTGGCACCACTCAACTGATCGGACAAGTCATCAATATATGGCTAAGGGTACTTATTCTTGATAATGAGATTATTCAATACTCTGTAATTAATGCACATACGCACTGATCCATCCTTCTTCGGTACAAACAATACCGGGGCTCCCCACGATGAAGAACTCGATCTGATAAACCCCTTATACTGCAATTCGTCCACCTGCTTCTTCAGCTCGACCAGCTCGCTGTTGTTTACTCTATAGATATGCTGCAAAATTGGTTCTACACCTAGCACCAAATCTATAGAGAATTTAATATCTCGATCTGGCGGCAATTCTGTCAATTCCTCAAGAAACACATCCAAGAACTCTGCTATCAAAGAAATGTGGTAACTCCTAGTCTTCCATTATAGCTCCAAAAATAATGCCTTCTCCCTGTTATGCAGCTCCTCTAGCAAACTCGAACTCTGGCTCTCCTAGTGGACCAAACAAATTTTTACCTCCTCTACAATCTATACTAGCACGGTGCCTACTCAACCAATCTATCCCGAGTTTAATATCGTATTTCGAAAGTAGCATTACAGATACAAAACTCCCAAGTCCTAAGCAAAGACTCAGCTACCAAACCATACTTCAGAGCAAAAAAAACAGATACAAAACTATGGGAAGTACCACTATCAAACAAAGCTAAAGCTGGAATGGAATCAAGAAGAACAGAACCTGCAATGACATCTCTGGTGGGCTCGTCCTCCTCGATGGTCATAGCAATTGCTCGTCCCTGACGTGCACCTCCCTGATGCTGATGCTGGACATAACGCTACTGCTGGGTCAAAAGCGGTCCCCTCGGCTGTACTGCAGGTGGTCTCGCCTGTGTAATCGGAGCAGAAGCTGCTCCCTGAACTGCACGACGAGGATTAGAAGGACACTTCCTCAGCTGTTGCCCCTTAGTACCACAATACAAATAAACTCCCAACCTCTTCCTGCAAACTTCCCAGATGTGGTCAGGCTTCTTGCAGAAGTGGCAGAAAGCTTGATGTAACTGTCTCAGCTGCTGTGGTGCCTGGTGAAATGCGTCCTAGCTGGAGTCTGGTGTTGCTGCGGCTGCTGGAAAGGCCTGGACAGAAAATGAGGATGCTTGGCAAATATTGTACTATTGTTGGCCCCCAGAAAAGAATCACGATCTCTCTTGGTCTTTAAACCCAACTCCCGCTCAACCTTGCGTGCCTCCGCAAGTATCTCTGAGTATGTCTCATAAAAATATGGAATAAGGATCTTCACTTCCCAGTTTAGACCCTCACAAAAACCAATAGCCCAAACCTCCGGCTCTCTCACCAAATACTCTGCAAATTGGCTCAGCCTGCCGAACACTGCAGCGTATTCCTCCACAGACATGCTCCCTTGAAAGAGGCTCTCAAACTGCCTTCCCAAGTCTAGCCTGTCTGCCCGAGCGAAGAACTTCTTCTTGAAGAGGTCCTTGAACACCTCCCAAGAATGTCCCGCGTCAACAAGAATTGGCTCATTCCTGAACCAAGTGTGGGCAACGTCGAACAGTTGAAGTCCTACCGGCTCAACCTTCAGATCCTCAGAAAGACGGGACACTCTCAAAAGATGCTCAATGTCCTCGAACCAATCATCAGCATAGACGATGCCCTCCGTCCCCTTGAAGACCCTAGGCTCCAGCTTCTTGAAGTCCTGAATGTTACCTGGCCGAAGCTGAGCAACCTGAGGAGCAACTTCCTGCTGGACCGGAACTCCTCTCTCTACTATGGCACAAGAAAGCTGATGAGCACTCTCGATGCCCTATCGCAAGATGTCGGTCTGCCTCTGATGTGCCTCAGACTGAGCCCTCTATATCTCTAATATATCGCGAAATAGTGTAAACATCTGCGTCGTATCTGCTGGCATGGAAGGTGAAGGTGGAAGTCCCTCAGATATAGCTGGCACAATCGTCTGAGCAGGTGGTAGACCTCCGAAAGCAGTTGATACTCTAACTACCAGAGAAGTGACTGATGCAGGCCCTCGGGATGTCGCAGACCTCTCAGAAGCTGCTCTCCCCTACTGCGATCTAGTCTTAGGCAGCATCCTGAGACAAAGCAAAAGAAAGAATCAATATGGCACATGATGTAAGACACTCAAGAAAGGACAGTTTAAAGATCAAATACCAATATCAAGGAAGAATAGTTGAATGAATCAAAAAAAATTCCTAAATGTGATTGAGTATTCATAGCCTATAGCCTATCTCCTATATCATGAAACAGGCTCATAATAGCACTTAATTCAGAGTACCACTACGAATTACACTAATTGTGACCTCAAAAAATTGTATGGGCCACCACTAAAAATGTGTCACGACCCGCACCCGGTGTAAGGGTACAATTCGGGGACAACGCCCAGCCTAGGTCACAGAATCGACGGTAGAACGTTGTTTGGATAATCTATCTAGCAATATAATGAGCTACCAATAATATCAATATACTCAATCACAGATCTAAGATAGAAATGAGCACAAATATGATAAAGAATAAAATAGTCACCATACAACTCATGAGTCAAAATAAAAACATCAACGAGTCTAAAGAAATACTAAATAATAAGCTGGAGACAAATCCAGTACAAGAAAAATCTAAGAAGCTACAAGTCCCGGGTCATCTGTCTCAGTCGGGATGAGTCCCTCCTGAGACAGGGTCTCTGACTCTAAGCCCACAATATCCTGAGGCCCGTAATGTGTAGGGTACCACTCCTCAGTGTCATCTGGGAAAAATATATCCAGTTAGAAAAGGAGCAGAGTACATCTCTAACATCAGTTCTAATCATTAATAAAAACTATGTAACAGTAAATAGATGTGATTATACAAGATACAATAATAGATACAAAAGATATACAATAAGGAAATACTGTAAATAAATACGAGAATGAATAATATGACAATGAACAAGAATACTAATGACTAAGTGTGTGAGATCTAGCTTTAACATATGATCGGCTTAGGAACTTGCATAAGAGTAAAAGGCCTGGTTAATCATATGTGCGGTGTATGATCAACACTCACAAGGAACAAGACATGCACAAGGAGGGTATGATAACATATCTACACTACAATATTCCCCACCCCTCGACTGGTATAGGGGATCCAACTATGGTACGCTATGATACGGGATTCTCCAAGAAGATAGCGACTCTCCCCGAGAATCAGTGTCTGTACATGTACAAGATAATCTATGAAACAAGGCTTGTATAAGATACACCATATACCAAGGAATAATATCTCATGACGAGATCCGAATATACCAATCCATGTAACCATCATGTCAAAAAATTATGGATATCTACACTAGATACAATGAACATAGAGGATATCATAAATAAGAAACTATCAGAGAGTATACTCGCCTGAAGTCCGATAAATAGTCTCACAGATGTCTGATACGGTACTTCGAAGACCTAGATATGGAATATAACATTAATACAAGGTTTCGAAATAAAAATAAGTTAAACTAGTCAACATCTAGGTCAAAGAGCCATTTCTAAGTCAAACAGTCAAACTATATCAACTCTAAGTCAAAAATGGTCAAACTAGGTCAGACTAGCTATTTTTAGGTTGCATGAGTTTATCTCAATGATGTTGGGTTCATACATTAAGAAACTTGGTCATACAAGCTAAATCTAGGATACTAAGATACCGTATCTCAGGATATGCAAACAAGAGATATGAATTATCATATATGCATATTCAAACAATAATATATATACTAATCCTAACTACCAAAAGCTATGTGGATACCTTGGTTTTGAACCAACTCGGTATAGCACCACTAAACCCCCATCTTGATACCCAAACCCAATACCTTGAGTATCGGCC
Source organism: Iris macrosiphon (assembly GCA_036927795.1). NCBI lineage: Eukaryota > Viridiplantae > Streptophyta > Magnoliopsida > Asparagales > Iridaceae > Iris > Iris macrosiphon. Next base: position 38,903,004 of record JAYESA010000002.1, read on the forward strand.
AATACCTTGACATTTATCTTGGTATCTCAAGGAATATCAAATCCTCATTTATATCTAACACCTACTATTAACCATATGCTAATCAACTAACTACTAATTTATAACATACTAATACATAGATACTAACCTACAATACAATACTTATAAGATATATATAGTTTAAGAATCTAACTAATACATATCTATCTAACTATCACATAACATACATATAGATACTATATCTACATTTTTAACTAGAGATACATAAGAATATGTTACTAGATCTAACTTACTATATTAACTAGGTTACTAGCTAAACTATATTCATACACATCTATTTATAACTATCAACTAACTATCTAACTATCAACTAACTACTAAACTAACTAAACTACTAACTTACCTAGCTCTGCAACTCGGTACCTTGCTGCATACATAGTTATATATATAACTAGCTATATGTAATTATGTATACCATATAATATAGATATACATAAATATCATTATACAAATAAACACACAATCATATAGCTCTATACATATATAACAACCATATGTATATAGATACCTATAGTCATATACTATATACATATACATGGATACACATATACATACAAAGATAATATCAAATAGTATCTTATATATATATATATATATATATATATATATATATATATATATATATATAATACTTACACATATACATATAACTACATATGCCACACATAGCTAAGAATAATAGAATTTGGATCTAGAAATGCAACATAACAAACATGTGGAGTGCAACGCACTCGTATCATACTAGATCTATGATACGCTTGCGATACGAGTCCACCACACAACCAAACATACCTCGAAGGACACGAGCAAGTATAAATTACTATATATGAACAATACGAAAAGTCAAATACATCTCTATGTGTCCGTGTCAAAAAATGTCATGCACAAAGTCCCGTGTCGGAGAAAAAAACCCCAAATCCACATGTATCACCAATTTATTGGGATATGACCTACACATATCCAATTGTGGATAAGACACTAGCCACAAATACATAAACACATGTCAATTGCATCCATAGGATCAATTGACAAACACAATAAGTGTCAATCTCGGAATTCTCCCAAAATTGACACAAAAAGCACCATAACTTTCTCAATAGGCCTCCTATGAACTCAATTCCAAATCCTATGGGTAGCCTATGCATATGGGTTGATTTAGCGGAAGCAGGAATTCCTGGACCACGAGAACGACGATATAGCTTATAGCATGCAGCAGGTGGCTCACCTTGTCACACTCATGGTTAAATCTCAGATTTAAAACCTAAATGAAGGGAAAAACTAAATTGTACCTATTGGGAGATGGATTCCCAATGCAACCTCCAAATTGGATAAAATTGGCCTTCAACATGTAGATCCTTGCTCCTCTTTATAGATTCTTTCTTCCTCCTTCTAGATTTTTTACTCTACTAGTCTCCAATGGTGATTTGGAAAGGAATTGGGATAAAATTTGGTAGGTAAATGATGTAGGAATGAGAAAATTTGATTGAGGAAAATTTTAGATCTAGATTTAAAATAAAAAGAGGAGAGAAAAACTTTCCCCCCTCTTTAAGTAGTCCCCCTTGCCCCTTCCTCAAGCTACTATAGAATGTCCATTATATCCCTTGGGGCCTCTCATGAAGAATTAATTAAGAAGAAAAGGTTCTAGTCTAATGGTTTAATTAAACTAATCGCCCTCTTAATCAATGGGCTTTTAAATGGGCTCAATTATAACTATTAAAACATGTTGGTCCATGAGTCTAAACTAAACTAGTTAGGTCTACTAATACGTCTAAAATAATATACTAACATATAACAATAATATAATAATATAATAAATAATTATACAACATGCATAATATTTAATTAATTATGAAATGACTAAAATACCCTTTCCTAAAAAATATGGTACTGACAGGTATTGTTGGAACACCTTGTTCATAATATTCATGAAGACTATCGGGGCATTAGTCAACCCAAATGGCATCACCATAAGTCATATATCTAGTCTAAAAAGCAATCTTCAGAATATCCTTCTTCTTTACTTTCACTTGATGATAGCCCGACCTCAAGTCAATCTTCGAAAATAATCTCGCAACGCTCAACTGATTGAAAATATCATCTATCCATGACAGCAGAACTCGATTTGATGAAACACTTATCCAACAACTCATCAACCTACTTCTTTAACTCTACCAGCTTATTGTTGTTGATCTTGTAAACATGTTATGACACCGGCTCTGTCCCAGGCACTAACTCAATAGAGAATTTAATATTTCTATCCGGTGGCAATTTCGGCAACTCCTCGAAGAATACATCTAGAAACTCCGCAAGTAGAGGGTGAGGTAATTCCTTCTCCTCTACCATTTCTCAACAAATAATCACATCACCATGCTCTACTACTTCTCTAACAAACTCGAACTCAACCTCTCCTACAGGGTGAAATAACACACGTCCTCTGCGACAGTCTAGGCTAGCATGGTGCATACTCAACCAATCCATCCCGAGGACAACGTCCAAACTCGGGAGTGGCATTATAAGTAAGCTAGCATCCAAATCACGACATTCCAAGGTAACACGATGGCCTTTGCAAGCATAATACACAAATCTCTTTCCTAGTCAGTGATGATTGTAACTCCTACTCAAGGGTTCTGTTATTAAGCTATGCTTAAGCACAAATAATACAAATATGAAACTATACGAAGCCCCAGAATCAAATAAAATCAACAACTAGAAATGAGTCAAAAAGTTATCTATATGGCACAAGATAAGATATTATTCAAGAAGGACAGTAATTATGAAGGATATCTGATTACTCGGAGGGGAAATAGAAATTAGCAATTTCAAACATAGTAAAATTTCTAGTTGTGATTGAGTATTCTTCTATTCCTAGTATTCTATATCATATTGCAGGCCCTTAATAGTACTCTAGTCCTAAGTACTACTACGATATCGTACTAGTTGCGAAGTCTGACTTACATGGGCCACCATAAAAATGTGTCACGCCCGCACCCAAAATTTGGGCATGAGTCATGGGCATGCCCAGCTTACGCCGTGGAGTTGGCGGTAGAACGTTGTATAATAAACACACACACACACACACACACACACATATATATATATATATATATATATATATATATATATCCAATCTATAACTTACACAATAATATCTTACTCCTCTATAGAGGATAATAATCAATAACCAGAACAATACTCAAATATAGGCTCTAAGGAATATAAATACACGATCGAATTATACGAAGAGAAATAATTGTCATGTCACGCCCCAGTCCTAAATTACCAAAGGACTAGCCACGTGGCAATGGCCAACAGCACAGCTCCAATGGGCAACCCAATTTAACGGACCCATTAGAGTGCACCTAATCTATATTAAGTATAAGTACATGTCTACATCATCAATCTCAGTATATAATTCTAATCTTATCCACAGACAACAATCACAATACAATATGATAGACCAGTCAAGATAATAGATAACAGAAAATAGTCAATCATCAAGTCCAAATAAGTAGTGACTGGGGGAATAATCCGTCACAATAAAGAAAAGAGAAATAACACCAAATACATATGCCCAGAAGTCCAAGTCCAAATATAAAATAACACTAAGCATAAATAACTAAATAGATAACTGAGTACTCAGAAGAAATTCTCAGTCACAACCTCGTCCTTTGGTACAAGTACCGCTCCAACGTCAGCTCAAGTCCTGTAAACCTCGAGGTAATCCTCCTCTGTTATACTTGGGGACATAATCCGGATCCAGGTTCTCAGGGGACATAGCAAAGTACAAAAATAACTCAATCCAAAGTACAATAAATAAAATAATTGTGCTCAGGGTATCTAACATAATCCATATAAGTGAAATACAAATAAGAACGTACTCATCCGCTAAACCACCGGGTCCTGTAGGTCTGCATAGACTCAACAGTGGCTAGTAGTAATAGTAGTAGTAGGTATATACAGGCCCCGTCAAGGTATCTGCAACACTATAGGGCCTGAAGCGCAAGCATCGGTAGCTAGTAGTTTGTGGTAGCCCACTGGTACAGTAAATTCTCCCCAACCACGTGTATCTCACGTCTCATGTCTACGATACGCAAGACAATCACTATCTATGTCTCAAGTCCAAGTATAAATAACATCGTGTCAACTAGCACATGTCATAAGTCATATCCTAAAAAAAATTCAGAATTCTCGAATATCTCAAGTGAAGCTTCTGTACATGAGAGTCGTGTACAATGTCCTAAGGAAATCATGTAAGTAATGCACGTATAATATATACATCGACAATGCAATCTCATGATACTCAATTTTTGCGTACGGAAGTCGGCACCCGAATATAACTCGAACGCTAAGTATCTTCACGGTCCTAGTGTCATAACAAAGTACATGTATTAAAATATAAACTATAAACTGTAGTTAAAATTAAGCACAATTTACTGAGACCAAGGCAATGTACACTTGTTGTTGCCTGCTGCTGCGCTATAGCAAATCCAAAGTCCACGTCCGATGGTACTGCGATAACCATGTGCCCTGCCACCATTACTTAAATTAGTTCTAATTCTATCATTATCTACTTTATGTAAAATATAAAGTCGCTAACAGTCGCTTGGCTTTAGTTAACATGCCAACAATCACAAACCATACTATTATTTATAATATTTTAAGGGCCTCGTACATTAATATACCACGCATACGTATAGGCCTTTATATGTGATTAAACAACGTATTCCTACATGTGCGTAGGTAGGATTCAATATCGCAAAATACTATACAACACTAACCGATTAATTAAACATGCATGGAACCACTTTATTTCACTAATTAATATCTTAAAATACAAAAATAATTAAGTTTAAGATTCTAAAATTTATTTTAATTATTAATAAAAATTCATGCACACTTTTTATATTCAAGCTTATATGCATGCAATAAACTATACATAGTTACCACTATCATGCACACACTCAACCCTTCCTTTGTTCATCAACTAAGATACTAAATATACATATTAATACATATATAATTCTGATTTTTATTATTATTATTCTGAAATTAAATTAACTATAGTGAACAACACATTTTTTATAGTTATGCATGCAATAAGTACGTACAAGTTCACCTATAGTAACCATACAACCTACCTATCAATTATTTATACTTTAAAACACTAAAATACATATTTTAATATGTATATAATCTGATTAATTATTAATATAAATCTAAATTTTAAAACAACTATAGTGTATCAACTCATTTTCAATAACACAACCCATTTTTTCACAAAACAACTCAATATAAAGCATGCATGTACTAGTTCTCAAGTGGTATATGTTATCAAAGCATGGAGATAAGTATACCTTTCTATAATACAATTGCTTAAAAGAAATCAAGAATGGATGTAGGAGGGATGAGGGTGATACCTATGAACTTAGTTGAGGTTGTAGAGAGTTCGGTGGAACTCCGGTCACAAGGGGTTGTGCACCACCTTAAGGATCTCCCTTGGCTCGAGGGGGACGACCTCAAGGTGGAGGAGATGGCTGCTGTGGGGGTGTAAGGCCGTGGTTTTCTTAGTGGTGGTCGGCTAGCTCTCGATAGAGGGGGAGCTACTCTCGATTGGAGGTCTTCAAGGCCTGCCGGTTTAAAGAGGCGGAGGAGAGATGATGTGAGGGAGAAGAAGAGAAGAGGAAGAAGAGAGGTGGAGGTTTTGGTAGAGAAATGGAGGGGGGTTGACTGCACAATGCAGGTAGGTAGGTTCTCCTAGGACTTATTAGTTATTATTGGTCATGAATGCAAAAGGGGAGGTGAAAAGTAGTATATTACACCCTAGAAACCAACGGTTCTTAGTAACCTCCCTTGAAAACTGACCCCTACACTTCCTTAGGGCTACAGTTGCCCCCCCCCCCTTCCCTCCTCTCCATTCATTTATGCACAAGGTTCATTTTAAGTTAAACTAGTCCAAGGTTTATGTTATTTTGCATAAAAGCTAAATTTTTATTTAAATAATATAAAAAATATGATTTGGTGTAGAAAAAATAGTGTATGATGTGTAGAAAGGTGGAGGACGGGTGTATGGTATTGTGTATGAGTTAGTCAAGTTTGTTAGAGGGTTCAATTTGGGAGGCTCGGGCTCGGTCAGGTACAATTAATTAAAAAGGGTCATTTTTGACTAATTAAAATGCACGGTATTTCTATATTATTTTTGGAGCCTACGGGGACTCAAATAAATGCGACACCAATGTCATAAGCATGGTTGGTTATGTTAGGCTAGGGATTATAAAAGTCAATGTCAAAATTTGGGTTCATGTTGCTCGTCTAAATTGACCGCAACGAAAAAGTGTCCAAGTGTTATATTTTGAGTCAAAAAAATATCGCGGTTGTTGTAAGACCAAAACAAAGTATAAGATTTCATAATTATGAGAGACAACCATGCCATGAGCCTAAGTTGGCTCAGCTAAGCCTATTATGCAAAGTTGGTTTGACGAAAAAACTAGTGTTGCACTCCTGACATTAGAACTACACTAAAAGGCTTCTAAATTCTAGAAATAGTTTTAATGATTTATATTTATTTAATTAAATAATAAAATTACTAAAATATTTTTATCTAAATTTTAGGGGGTTTACAAGTCACTAATCCATGGTTCAATAATCTCCGAAAGAAGTACTAAAATCAAATATCCAATATTCTAATAAACTCGAAGACAAATTTGGTCAAAATTAATCTAAATCTAAAATAAATTATACGGTCGCGGCCTGGGTCTGTGATGCACTCTCCCTGATCCTCCTGAAGGGCAAGATTAAGCTCATAAATAACATCCTTATGTGTCCCTTAATTGGTAGGATACTTGTCCTCATCATAGTCACCTAAAATGTTTACTCAGTCAGGATAGAATGAGTACAATTCCGAGAAAGCAGTTCCAAATATATAGTAGTGACTATAAAACAATATTAGTAATGAAATACTTGATGGAACAAAGTAACCAATATCATGGCAAGGAAACATAGTAAAAAATAAGTAGTGTGAACAGTAAGGTATAGGTCAACGATATGGAGTAAAACAAAGACTTTAACTATCTAAGTGTTTTGAAGTTCCAGTTTGATATGTGATCGTCTTGGAGGGGGTGATTCAATGTCTAAACCTCAAGCTCAACCATACATGAAGTGTATGATTGGCTATCATCAAGGTCTAGTTTACACAATGTCTAAGTTATGGTCTAATCACATATCTTCTGGCACTTTCCTGCCCTGACTACTACACATGGATCTAATTCACGAACCATAGATCAATGTACAAATAATAAGAGTACGATGTCTACAACTATACGAACACCATGAAAATAATATATCATGAATAGGGATCCATACAATAATCATCCGTGTAATAATGTATCATTTCCGACACAGTGGTTATACGGGCTATTATTATAGATACCTGTCATGAGGAGTCGTGATTGGATCCATCGTACTAGCTGGGGACGGGAAAATATTAGCAAGTTATGTGATTATACCCCACCTTACATGCATCATAGCTCACCCTACATACCACTTAGGGTGTAGCCTGACCATATTACATGCCTCATAGTCTGTTATATATAATTAGCCTGACTCTTTCTTGTATTATAGCTAACGAGATGGTTAGTCTGACCTGACATGTATCATAGCTAATCATATATAGCAAGCATGATCTAGTCTCAAGCCGATCACATAGCAAACTAATATTTCAAGTCACTTAGCCAGTATTTCTATTTCTATTTCATACATTGCTAGTATTCACATCTGTCTGTTTTTACTGCTTACTTTTACCAGTATACTCATTGCTAGTTATTCTTCTATGATACGATTATTGTCTCTCTAGTTTTCCATACATTCCAGTATTTTATTTCCATCATGTATATTCATTGCTCGTTGTTTTATAGTTTTTATCAATATAATTGGAATTTTTGTTAGTTTATGTGCTTCGCTCCAAGCCTGACTGGATAATAATTTTTAGAGGACTTTTGTCCTACTTTTTATGGACCGGAGTAGATGAGGGTTATATCCAGGAGCTTCCGGAGGAGCCACTTTCCATAGAGGTGACACTACCCGTAGTTGCCTAGTTAGTATCTAGTTTATTTATGTTTGGATTATTCCAAACTCTGAGATATTATGAGTTATATTATTTGAGACTTATGTTGTATTTGAGTAAGCTAGACTCTTAGACTTATTGTTATTATTTGAGATATTTATTTCTAGACTTATGTTGGAACTTCTTTCATATCTTTATCATGCCATTAATCTTCCAATAGACATTGTTGTGATTGAGTATTGGTTCGACATTATATTTATATTTATCTTATTCTCCTTATGGAGTTGAGATCATTGACAGGTTATAATATTATTATGAGATGTGATAGATAGTATTGTGACCTAGACAGCATTCTACCACCGATGCTGCGGCGTAGGCTGGACGTACCCACGACTCATGCCCAGTTTTTGGGTACGGGTCGTGACAGTTTAAGTTGGTTGTGTCATTGGACAGGGAAGGATGAATGGTAAGTAGGTAATTTTTGTCATATTTTATCTTATATCGCCCGACGCACTGCCACACGAGTTAGGCTTTGTATCTTATGCCCTAAAATTGATCCTAAGGTAAAACTAGAAAGACAACTTAATAGACGGTGCACGGAACTAATATAATATATTTGGATTTGTCGAGCGGGCGAGAAGCCTCCCCACCAATGCATTCATGTACTGATAACCCACCAGATTGCTTGCAGGGTACGAAAGAACCTCGTTCGGTGCAGAGTATCCCCTCGTGCGCGCTAAGGCATAGAGTTTGCTCTGGAGCTTTGGAGCATTGCGTCCGGAGCTAAAGACCATATACAAGACGTAATGTATTGGAACATTTCCTATGTTATTATCACATGTTGTAAGATGCTCGGCACGCTTTTATTGTTTCAAGAGAGAGCTTCAGCGACTTGTAATCTCGGCCTACCCCGCTTGTAATATTCCTTGATTATCAATAAAGAGCATATTTTTGTGTAATACTTATGATCATTCAATGCTTCCGCTATGACGACTTTGTGAACTTGTTGTCTATCACCTGTTCGGCTTTCTTATTCCGCTGCATACGGACGATCTCGGCAACTCTGTGGCTTAACGATTTCTCCGTATGTTAGAATCATGGCCTTAGGCGGGCGCAGCTTGTGCTCGCGCGACATCACGTCCTGATGGAAACGATCGTCCCGAGGGAGCGTTGGCGCAGTGATTCGCATCTAGCGGGGATGGATGATCCTGCGGTAGATCGAAGTGTGACATATTAGAATAAAATATTGGTATCTGAGCACGGCTTTACATCCTTGGACTTCTTATCGATTCTCTCAGTTTTGAAAGCTCGTTCGTGGGTTATGTACATACGCTCTCTCTCTCTCTCAATATTCCAAAGGGATATTCCATACAATAAGTCTAAATATTTTTAAAGTACATGTGAATGATATGATTGCTTCAGCAAAATAGTTATGCAAAGACCATTGTGACGAACTGCGTCGGACTTCATGGGAATAGACTCATGCTTGAAATTTGCAAGTTACGTGCGAACCAGAATAATCTTGCCCTCATGCTAGCAAGTTAGTATACGAAACTAGAATATCATTCGGACGGGATAGCTACGCACACAGACTTTCGGCTAAGTTGTGTTGAGTATCGCGCGCCAAAACACTTTGGTGTGAGCTAATTTGCAAGCAAGTTCGGAATATCGTTCAGATAAAGACAAGTCAGACTTAGAATGGCTATCGATAGAAACGTTATTGGACTATCGCTAAGGTAAATCTAGGGAGTCGTATATAGGTTTCGAGATATGGTTTGGATGGTTATTCGTATCGATAAGTTACGACTCAAAATATAGTTTGTATAGATGATTACCGATAGTGGTATATACGAGACTAAGATTTATCGAGGTAATGCATAGGGACCGCGTTGGAGTTCTATGGAACGAATTATATAAATATGCGAGCGAATGATGCGAACGTGATTGAGGATTTAATTGGATGACTATATGTAATGCCCTGCTCCGCGTCGGCATTATGTATCAAGGTGAGTGGGCAGAACTTGGTTCTCTGATTCTTGCATGCCTTAATAATAACCTGAGTTTTTGCTTGCAATGTTTTCATAAGAGAATGATAGAACCTGCCTTGCATGTTAATGAACGAACTCACCTAGTTGTCTTTGAAACGATAAGTCTGCTTAACGAGAATCCTGAAATGATTATCTAAGAGTGCATGAACATGTTCACTATCGTCTATGCTTCGAGAGAACCATATTGTGCCTGAATGTGTTCAAGTGATAAGTCGGATTGCCCCGCAACAACGATAATTGTTCTGATGGTTTATCTCGTCTACATACTAGAGTTTATTTAATAGTGTTCCATGCATTCGTATGTGGTCGGACAATGGCTATTGGTGGAGAGTTGAACTGCATGCGTCATTAGCCACCATGGGTCACAGCTGCCTCTAGCATCAGATAAAGAGTCATTGGTATGTTGTACAACCAGCTGCCGATCCTGAGATACTCGGGGACCGCCCTGTATATAAGCTAGTTCATCAGTTGGCTTGGATAGATGACTTCCCCTAAGAAGTGCATGTGTGTCTAGCTATGCATTTATCCCTCGAGACCCACAAGACACGCTGCGCACACCCTAAAATAGAACGAACGACTTGCTTGCTTTCATATTCAATATGAAACTCTGTTTTAAAAAGGTGTTTCCAAAATAATGTAATATGACTCCGTTCTTCTGCTGCATGAAACGAACATAGGTAAAACTAGAAAGATCACTAGTAATATAATATTTTATAACATGATTACTTAGTGTTGGTTTTAGTGAATGCTTGCTTTTGTTCAGTTGTTTTATCTCACAAGTACTTATAAAAGTGCCGACCCACCAACAGTTTACTTGCTTGCAAGTGCTGGATCGTCCGAGGGAGCGATAGGCGTGCCTCATGTAACACCCCGTTCCGCTCAAGCGGACTGCCGTCTCAAACGACAAAAGTGCAACTGTCCCGACCTGCCTTGTCTCAAACAAGAAGCGAAGGATATCCAGACTTGTCCCTACAGGAATCCGGCTTAGACTTTCAGAGGCTCGCTCAGACGTATCGCCCTACCGAGGCGAATCATCGCTAAGGTGGGTGGCTACGGTGAACTTGTCTTTGCTTAGCCAGCACACATAAAATCTGGAATATTCATGTTAGTCGCTAGGTGAATCGCCCCCTGCATGATAATAAAACCAACGCACCTAGCTAAGGGAATAATCCCAACTTGTACTGCTATGCTAGAACATGGAAATAAAATACTGCTTATATGTTCAGACCCTCGCATGCTAAGGCCCTTAACGGTTTCAACTCTCGGCTTACCTTCGGGTCCGAGCAACGTGCCTGCTTATATTCCTTAGAACGTATGCTTGTCTGCTTTCGAACGTCTAGCGTTATTGTGTTGTGCATGCATTCTTGTTTAGCCAGAAGACTATCAAATAGTCCTTCTGTGCATTTGAACCTGCTAGTATCCGGGACCGTTAGGTCACCAAGGCATATCCCCGAACTAGGGGAATGCATCAAGCAAGAATGGATATTTGAATGTGAATCACACTTGAATGATAATCATGCTATGTTTGAAATCTGAACGAGGATCGCGTTTGTACTGTTCGAATCCCAGCTCGTGGAGCCATGTGCTCGTTCAGAATAAGTTTGTGTGTTTCATGATTATCATGTCAAGCTTTGGATTTGGATAGACCCTGACCTGCATGTCGCGGACAACCTATGCACAAGGATTTTTGGCTTCCGCGGACGGTCACCGGGGCACTGGGACCGATCCGATCCGGGCGGAAGAGTTTGTATGGTCGTTAGTCACGGACGGAGTGTTATGTAGCGGGGCTCGCCACCTGCGTTGCTATCGCTCTTAGTCCCGAGACCATAACCCGTCCATAATGGCTATGCCAGCGACTTTCGTCATATAGATAAATCATCCTCGCTTAGCGGCTATCCGCGTGCGAGTCATTGCATAGCATTAATGAACTGAACACCTGAACGATCTGAAAATAACGACCCTCATGTTTGCATATGCTATGCCTCCTGAATGTTTATGCTTGCCCGTTCTTGAATTAACAATGTTTGCCTTGGACAGGGAAGGACAAATGGTAAGTTGGTAAGTCTCGCCGTGTTTTCTCAAATATCGCACGGCGCACTGCCCGACACGTTAGGCTATTCAATATTTGCATGAAATTGATCCTAAGGCAATTAGCAAGACAACTTAATAGTTGTGCACGGAACCTGTAGTACGTGTTTGGATTTGTCGAGCGGGCGAGTAGCTTCCCCACCAATGCATTCAATGTACTGATAATCCACCAGTTTGTGTGCAGGGTGCGGGAGAACCTCATTCGGTGCGGATGCCTCCAACGTGCGTGCTAAGGCCAGGAGTTCCCTCTGAAGCCTTGCAACGGTGCGTCCGGGACTGAAGCACATATACAAGACATAATGTTGAGAACATCGCCTGAACATCGCCTGTACAATCATTCCACAAATGTAGCCACTTGGCACGCTTTTACTGTTTCAGAGAGAGAGGCTTGAGCCACTTGTAATCTCGGCTATACGCCGCCTGTAATACTTGTTCATATCAATAAAGAGTTGCTTTACCTCAACTTGTGTTTCAATGCTTCCGCTATATTGTCGACTCAGTGAACCTGTTACCAAATCGCTATGCGTTTATGACTCCGCTGCACTCGGACAATCTGTGTGACTCGGTGGCTTAGAACTCTTGCCGCCAGCCAATGAACCATGGCCTTGCACGGGCGTGGATCACGCTCGTGCGGCATCACGCCCGGATGGGTTAAGCGATCGTTCCGCGGGAGCGCTGGCGAGGGTGATTCCCGCCTAGCGGGAACGGCCGAATTGCCTGCGGGAGATCGGGGCGTGACACCTCAGTCCCTAAGACCCAGAAATCCTGGTTTCGATTGTGCCCCAAGATATTATCGTATAAGGGGGCATAATGTATGGAACGAATGCCTTTGCATACAGAGAACCCAAGTCCCTCGATTGTCCCGAAATACTCAGTTGGCTAAATGCATTGCATTGCAACAAGTCCCTTTCCGCTGCTTACTCGATTGATGCGATGATAGCCAACAATCAACTTAATCGATATAGCCTTGTGCGGGCGCAACCCCAGGCCCGCACGGCATCATGTCCCCGATATATTCGAACGGGCCACACATTCCCTTCCTCGCACCCGCTGGATAGGCGCGGTGATTCGCGTCCGGTTCAATAATCCGGCCCGACGGGGGCAAGCGAAGCGGTGGTCCATTCGTCCAAGCGGCCCCTCGGGAGATTGGGGCATGACTGAATGGTATCATAGCAGAATCGATCTTCTGGCCCAAAATTTTGTTGCTATGACTCTGAGATATTATCGATATGATATTGTAATAGAGCGTTCCATACAATAAGTCCATAGATATTCTCAAAGTACAAAATGTTTACTGAACTTGATTTGCTTGATTGTTTCGATTGAGTAAGACGAGGGATGGCACTATCGCTGCTCGGAATATCGAGAAGTTTATCCTTGAAGTTTCGAGGACGAAACTTTTTGTTGGTTGGTTAGTATGTAATGTCCTGCTCCGCGTCGGCATTATGTATCAAGGTGAGTGGGCAGAACTTCGTTCTCTGATTCTTGCATGCCTTAATAATAACCTGAATTTTTGCTTACAATATTTTCATAAGAGAATGATAGAACCTGCCTTGCATGTTAATGAACGAACTCACCTAGTTGTCTTTGAAACGATAAGTCTGCTTAACGAGAATCCTGAAACGCTTGTCTAAGAGTGCATGAACATGTTCACTATCGTCTATGCTTCGAGAGAACCATATTGTGCCTGAATGTGTTCAAGTGATAAGTCGGATTGTCCCGCAAGAACGATAACTGTTCTGATGGTTCGTCTCGTCTGCATACTAGAGTTTATTTGATAGTGTTCCATGCATTCGCATACGGTCGGACAATGGCTATTGGTGGAGAGCTGAACTGCATGCTCATTAGCCACCATGGGTCACAACTGCCTCTATCATCATATAAAGAGTTATTGGTATGCTGTACAACCAACTGCCGATCCTGAGATACTCGGGGACCGCCCTGCATATAAGCTAGTTCATCAGTTGGCTTGGATAGATGGACTGCCCCTAAGAAGTGTATGTGTGTCTAGCTATGCATTTGTCCCTCGAGTCCCACAAGACACGCTACGCACACCCTGAAACAGAACAAATGACTTGCTTGCTTGCATATTCAATATGAAACTCTGTTTTAAAAAGATGTTTCCAAAACAATGTAATATGACTCTGTTCTTCTACTGCATGAAACGAACATAGGTAAAACAAGAAAGATCACTAGTAATGTAATATTTTATAACATGATTACTTAGTGTTGGTTTTAGTGAATGCTTGCTTCTGTTCAATTATTTTATCTCACCAGTACTTATAAAAGTGCTGACCCACCAACAGTTTATTTGCTTGCTGGTACTGGATCATCCGAGGGAGCGATAGGCGTGCCTCAGTCCCTAAGACCCGAAAATCCTGGTTTTGGTTGTGCTCTGAGATGTTATCGTATAAGGGGGCATAATTTATGGAACGAATGCCTTTTGCATAAAGAGAACCCAACTCCCTCGATTGTCCCGAAATACTCAGTTGGCTAAATGCATTGCATTGCAACAAGTTCATTTCCACTGCTTACTCGATTGATGCTATGATAGCCAACAATCAACTTAAACGATATAGCCTTGTGCGGGCGCAACCCCAGGCCCGTACGGCATTACGTCCCCGATATATTCGGACGGGCCACACATTCTCTTCCTCGCACCCGCGGGACAGGCGCGGTGATTCGCGTCCGGTTCAATAGTCCGGCCCGGCGGGGACAAGCGAAGCGGCGGTCCGTTCGTCCAAGCGGCCCCTCGGGAGATCGGGGCATGACACTATATTCTTGAGTAGTGTATGTGATGGCTCATGAATGAATATGCGATTTGAAGATTCATAGAGTATAGCTTGAACCATGAGTGGTGTATTGATCATCTTAGAAATGTTCAAACGAATCGAGGATTTCGGGATAGTAAACGAGTCTAGCAGCAAACAACGTGATTGTGTAAAGCCTTAGTTTAAGTAATGCCCAGCAAGTAACGAATTCGAAGGTATTGTGTAAGAATTAGTTTGAACGATTGAGAATGTGTTGAAACAGGAGATAAGGCTTATACCGATTTAGGATTCAGAGTAATAGAATCAATATCTTGGTCGAAGGAACTTAGTAAATCAAATGAGTGATTTTTAAATTGAGTCAAACGAATTAAAACTTAAGTTTAAGATAGAATAATCAAGGATGCGATCAGGAGTTAGCGCAATGGAAGATAATGCACATAGAAAATTAAGATTAAGTAGGATAGCATTCGATAGAATTTAACTTGAGTACGGATGTTATGGTTTCGAATTTAAAAGGCTTGATATGAGATTGATAGTTGGAAGATAGAATGGATTGATGCAAGTTAGCAAATTATGGTTTAATAATTAAGATCGACGATAATGGACTTAATCTTGAATTTGAACAAATGATCTTTAATATAGTTCGAAGGATAGCACTCGACATCAGGCCCAGATGAGAACGATTATTCTGCGGGAGCGTTGGTGTGTTGATTTCACGTCCAGCGGGGATAATCGAACTCGTGGGAACATGTCCGATAATTATTTAGACGAATTCGATAAAATAGAACGTATCAAAAGTGAATAGACATTGTCTAGAGGATTTGAACTTAGTTGTTTGAGGAATACTAGAAATAGACTACAGATTGATCGAACGGTAATATTAAAGTTGGATAATTTTGTTAGGTAAAATATGATCATGACACAAATGGTTATTAGAGGAACAAGAATTGATGGATTAATATATATAACTTGGATGAAACAAAGTGTAACGATAAGGTGTCTTGATCGTTTCGATGATAACTATAATGTAGAGGTTCTTGTATTATGCTAGCGCCACTCCTTGCTCGCACATGGGTCACGCCCGAATTAGGATGATTATCCCGCAGGAGCTTGACGTGGCAATTTTATGTCCAACAAGGATGATTGAACTAGCAGAAGACCGGAGCGTGACAATTGGAGGATTATTTTTTACTTGTGGTTCGACACGATAAGACGAGTTTCAAGATACAAGTGAATCGAAAGTATTTCGAGGACGAGTTTGTCTAAAACGTGAAGTAAAACACGCTTGATGGTTTTATGAACAGATACGTGAATCATGTTAGATGACATAGAGTTATGATTGAGATAAAGATTTAGAATGGAATTGTGACTTGGTGGTCTAGACTTAGAAAAGAATGGATAGGTGGATTTTATCAAACATAATTGAGGAGATAGATTATATGAATCTTTAGGTTTGATATGCGACATGGATATATCATAGATTCGGTTGAACGAACGTGTCTTAGGAACGACTTTGCTAAACGGACTCGGATCCTGTACAACGAACATGTTGATATGGATAGGATGATCTGTGCTCAATGTTTAGAAATTTGACAGAAATGAGCTTGGGTAGAATACCCCGTATGAAAGAATAATGGTTTAACCTTAGAAATTGGGGAGAGTATCGTACAACGAATTTGTATGATGAGAATCGTGAACTTGTAATGTACCTAGGACCTTGTGAACTGACCTAGCGATTAGGCAGACGATCCTATGCCGAGTGAAAGAACTTGTGTGACCGACTTTAGAGTATTGCTTGAGCAAGCCAATAGCAAGACTTAAAGTTAGACTTGAAACGATAAGTGTTTGCTAGAAGTTAATATTTAACACGAATGGACTGGATGATAGGACTTGGATGCTAGTCGATCGGTCAGATAGATCGTACTTGATGGTTGTACAATGCTTGATTTGAGTTAGAGGGAAATAGCTTAGATTTTAATTGACCTCGTTTGAGGTATCATTATGATTCGTAAGACGAGAACCCTTGAGATTTTTGCGAGTAGCTTGTCCGACTTCACTATCGCTAAGTTTAGTTGAAATGAATATGTTTGGGGGATGCCTTGAATGTGTTCACGATCCAAGACTTAGTAATACATTAAAGTTGAGTGCAAAGACTTCACTATAACTAAGTTGGTTAACATGCATATGTTTGGGGGATGCCATAAATATGTGCACGATCCAGACTTGCGATATATTGATCTCGAATGCTAGTACAAGTGAATATGTTAGATTCGCATGGACGAGTATAACAATTTGGATAAGTTAGCCTCAACCTAAGATCTTCGTACACAATAAATCATGTCCCGCGTTAAGCGATATATGTTGGCACAGTAGAGACCGAGTCAGAGAACAAGATGGCCAAGTGATATAGCTAGCTTGGATTGAATGATAGATCATTCAATAAGACAGACCCAGCACACACGCATCACGGAATGAGAAAAATGAGTAAAAACTTGTATTCGAAAGGGGTCTAAGGATACGATGTTAATACACTTTAGTTAGATTCGATAGTGTGCGGTAGAATGGTTTGCGCTCAGGAAGTCTCAAGGATTAGACTTGTTCTTAATAGTGTATAATGTAACGACCTGCTCCGCATCAATGCAGATAGCCGATTCAAACGGTACAAGAGAGATGACCCATCCCGCTTTGCTCAGCGAGAAGACTCGCTTAAGGCAAAGGATTCATACTTGGCCCTTCAGGAGTTCAAACTTAGACTTTCAAAGACGTGCTCGGAGTATCGCTCAGCCGAGGCGAATCATCACTAAGGTAGGTGGCTACGAAGAACATGTCTTTGCTTAGCCTGCACACTTAAAAATAAAGACGATACATGCTAGTCGCTAGACGAATCACCTCTTGCATGCTAATAAAGAATATTACGCACCTAGCTAAGGGAATAATCATGTTTTGTATTGCTTGTGTAGAACATAGAAATAAAACTTGGATTATAGATGGTTCCTCACACTGCCCCTTAGACCGTGTTAGTGTAACGGCTTATGTTTCTAGTAGAGTATGTCGCATGTTTCCTATAATGCTTATATTTCATACTGATGCAATGCTTGCCTGCTCTAAATGCTAACTAGTAATCGCTCGTCTTGTTTCAATGCTTGTCACAGAGATAATGCCACGGTGGAAGCACGACACATAACATGGTTCACTTACCTGAGGTAGAAATACTATCAAAATAGTCGTTCCAAGCCAAGTAATAAAAATATCGAAAGGCTTCGGGACCATAAGGTGGCCAAGGCAGTTTCTGGTATCGGGAACGGCAAAATAAAATATTTGAAAGAAACTATAAGAAAGTAATGGAAGTATCAAGTAAAAGAACCGAACTTTACTGATAAGTAAAGAAGAACAAGAATCATGGTTCGGGGTGGCTTATAGCGGGTTCGTTCTTGCGTCTACAAGCATCATCATTTATTCGGGATGGCTTGTAGAGGGTTCGTTCCTGTGTCAACAACCATCACAGCTCATGCAAATCAAGAGAACAAGATAAGATAATAGACTCGCATGGTCATGGACAACTTGTACATAAGGGTAGGGTTCCTGTGGACGGTACGCTGGTCGTACTGGGGCCGATCTGATCCGGACGAAACATTATGGATAGTCATGCTAATAGCCTAGCAAGGGTATGGTAGGAGGGCTTGTAGCGGGCTCACCACCTGCGACTACAACCGTTGTCGTCTACCCGACTATCTCCAAAATGGCTTGTAACGCCAGTGATCTTTCATATAGACTAAGTTTGGCTCGATTGCGGCAATCTGTGTGCGAGTCATTGCATTGCGCCTAATGAATCTGAATCAACCTGAATCTGTGTATAACATGTTTGAACTACCTGAGTATCAAAATCTGAGAAATATGAGTAACTCGTGCACTTGAGTCAGAAACATGTTCGTGACACTTGTGTTTGCTTTTGCGATTCCTTGGATTTCATTATATATATATATATATATATATATATATATATATATATATATATATATATATATATATATATATATATATATATATATATATATATATATATATATTCATGCTTGGTTTAACTTGGTTGTGTTATTGGACCGGGAAGGATGAATGGTAAGTTGGTAAGTTTTGTCGTATTTCATCTTATATCGCACAACGTACTGCCACACGGGTTAGACTTTGTATCTTATGCCATAAAATTGATCCTAAGGCAAGACTAGAAAGATGACTTAATAGATGGTGCACGGAACTAATATAACGTGTTTGGATTTGTCGAGCGGGAGAGAATCCTCCCCACCAGTGCATTCATGTACTGATAACCCACCAGATTGTTTGCAGGGTGCAGGAGAACCTCGTTTGGTGTGGAGTATCCCCTCGTGCGCGCTAAGGTGTGGAGTTCGCTCTAGAGCCTTGGAGTGTTGCGTCCGGAGCTGAAGCACATATACAAAACATAATGTATTGGAATATTGACTATGTTATCATCCCATGTTATATGCCGCTCGGCACGCTTTTATTGTTTCGAGAGAGGGAGCTTGAGCGACTTGTAATCTCGGCCTGCGCCGCTTGTAATATTCCTTGATTATCAATAAAGAGTATTTTTTGTCTCATACTTGTTTTCATTCAATGCTTCCTCTATGATGACTCTGTGAACTTATTATTTATCACCTGTTCGGCTTTCTTATTCCGCTGCATTCGGACGATCTGGATGACTCTGTGGCTTAGCAATTTCTCCGCCTGTTCGGATCATGGCCTTGCGAGAGCGCAGCCTATGCTCGTACGGTATCACGTCCTGATGGGAACAATCGCCCTACGGGAGCGCTAGCACGGTAATTCACATCCAGCGGGGACGGATGATCCTGTGAGAGATCGGGGCATAAAATTAGTTGCCAGTTTTTACTTACAGGTTGAGCAGATGGATGTGAAGATGTCATTCCTCTACAGTGATTTAGAGAATGAGTTATACATAAAGCAGCCAGAGGGATTCTATGAGAAGGGCAAGTCACACTTAGTCTGTCGATTGAAGAAGAGTCTATATGGTGTGAAGCAGGCTTCGAGATAGTGGTATAGGAAATTTGAGTCATTTATGGGGGGAGCATGGTTATGCACTAACAACATCGTATCATTGTGTGTTAATAAAGTACTTTGTCAAGGACGATTATATCATACTTTTTGCTCTATATAGATGATATGTTATTGGTGGATCAAAATGCCCACTAGGATAGCGAAGTTGAAGCACCTATTGGACGTGGCCTTCTACATAAATGATTTGGGCGTAGTGAAGGCTATTCTTGGGATAAAGATCAACCGAGAGAGAAAGAGATTCCAAGTTGCTTCATTTGTCCCAAAAGAAGTACATTCACCGGGTACTTCAGCGTTTCGGGATGGACGGGTCAAAGAAAGTGAGCAACCCCCTTGTGGCTCATTTTAAGCTTATCACAAAATAGTGTCCATCTACCGAGGATAAAAAGGAAGATATGGAGCGTGTTTCATATGCTTTAGCAGTTGGGAGTCTTATGTATGCTACGGTGTGTATAAGGCCATTCATTGCTCACGCAGTTGGCATAGTCAGTAGGTATCTTTTCAATCCAGGAATGATACATTAGAGTGCGGTCAAGTAGATTCTAGGTACCTTCAGGATATTGTTGATTGGAGACTTTTATTTGGTGGTGACAAGTCGAAGCTGGTCGGATATACTTATATTGATATGGCTGGAGATGTAGACACGAGAAGATCGACTTTGGGCTATGTGATGATATTTGCTGGTGGAGCGGTATCGTGAAAATCTTGGTTGCAAAAGTATGTAGCCTTATCTACGACAAAAGTAGATAATATTGCGGTGATATAGGCTTACAAGGAGTGTTATGGATGATGAAGCTTTTGCAGAAAATGGTGCCAAAGCAAGAGCAGTATATTTTGTTTTGCGATAGCCAGAGTGCAATCCACCTTAGAAAGAATCTGATATTTCATAGTCAGTCCAAGCTTATTGAAACTCAGTATCGTTGGATACGAGATGCGCTTGTGAAGAAGGATGTGATGCTTAAGAAGGTTCACACGGATGATAATGTAGCAGATATCTTCATGAAGGTTCTACCAATGGAAAATTTTGAGTACTATAGGAGGATCATCGGTATGACGAGCTCCTCCACCTAGTTGAAAATAAGGAGAATTGTTGTTGGGTGGGGTTCCCAACCTATGTGGAGAAACCCAGAAATGCGACAAGCGTCATCCGCGTATCGGAGAAGCTCGAGAGTGCGAGGAGTACCATTAGGAGCAGCGAAGAAACTAAGGAATTAGAGGAGGAGTAGCTCTGTCCAGGGAGGACCAAGTTCTGCCAGAACTCGGTCTCCACACCGAGTTCGGCCTAGTTCGGTCTCCTGGGGACAAAACCTTGGCTCGATGCAATGGTTCAAAAACACAGAACTCGGGGCGAGTTCGGTTGTCAGCGAGTTATGCATGATTTGGGGTATTTTATGCAACATTGGATCACATCGTCTGGTCTAGATTAGTTGCGGTTATAAGGGGGTATATATTAGAGATTTCCTAACCTAATTAACATAGCAAAATGAGGCTTTACACTTTTGGAGAGAGAGAAGATTTGTGGCTATTTCGAAAAGAATATCGCTTCGGGTAACTCAACTCGTCATCTCCGTTTTTCGTAAGTTTGTAATTGTGTTTTTCATCTTCCGAGTTGTGTAGTGGTCCGTTTTGGATTGGTGAAGAACTTGTAGAGGTTGTAATACTCTAATTATTAGTGGAGGCTTTTCAGGATTGTACTTCGATCATCCGTAGTTTTTCTCATCTAGATTTTCACGTAAAAATGCTTGCGTTTGCGTTCGATTTTTCTATGTGATTTTGGCATTTGGTTTTGTGAGATTTTCTTCGGTTCTCTCGCAGTTTTTTGGTTTGGAAAAATGGTTTCTATGTTTCGTTTCCAACATAATAGTGAATATAGAATGTTGATTTTGGTTTGGGAGAATGGTTTTTCGTTTCCAACATAACGGTGAATCTAGAATGCTGAACATTCCGTTTATTCGATTTCAACCGAATTGAAATAGTCAAAATCGAATATAGCAAAAAATAAACTGATACAGAACCAAAATTAGCTATAACCGAAATCGAACCGACCTAATATAATTGATTCAGTTTGTTCGGTTAGACAATTTCTATTATTTAATAGATCGGGTCCAAAGTTGAAACTATGGTTAAATTATAGTTAACATATAAAAATTTTACATACAATTTTTGTATTTCAAAGTTAACCTAGTTGTTAAGGGTTGAATAGATTTTCTAAAATTTTGTTCTGAAAATAATTTTCAAAAAAGATATTCAGAGGCTGCGGAGGATGCAACTCTACCTCCAGATCCACCGAGATCCTTCGAGCCTCGCCAAGGGGTTAGTCTTGTGTCTGTAGGGACGGTGCGGAGTAAGGAAAGACTCTCCAGACCTTCATGAAAGAAGGAGAGAGAAAGTAGAAAGTAGAAAGTAGGCCGAGCTTTTGAGTGTTTCCCTAGGAGATGTGTTCTAAGAGGAGAAAATCAGCTTCGGAAAACAACGTTTAAACATGGGACTTCCAAAAAAAAATTCCAAAATTCTTTTCAAGACTTTGCTAACCATACTACTTTTATCCCACTCTTAACATTTAAAACCAAAAAACTTGGTTATAACTTACATCCAAACACATCCTAAATTAATAAAATTGGACTTCAAAATATATATATATAATTATTATTTTTAAAATATACACAAAAGTATATGCACTTTTAATCATAAAAAATTAATAAAATTGAGGGAGCATTGGTACAAAATTTCTTTGTTATTCTCGAACAAATTTATTGTAGAAACATATTTTCATGTTTGGTTTATATTACAAAAATATATTTTCGAAAATTACGAATACCAGGATAAATAATTTACCCACAAAATATTGATGAATAGGTGGGTATAATTTTTGTCCAAACAAATTTTTTGTTTTTTTTTTTCTATACTTTTTTTTATATTGTTTTCTTGTTTTTTTTTCGTTTTTTCAAATTTTTTTGTTCTTTTTCTTTTTAAAGATTTTTTTTGTAGTTTTTTTTTCATTTTTAAAATATTTTTCATATTATGAAATTATTTTTCCTTTGTTTTCTATTTTAAATTTTTTTTCAACTATTAAGAATGATTTTCTTTTAAAATAATTCAATTTTTTGGTTTTTTCTCAATTTTTTATCCTTTTTTTATTTTCAATCTTTTTATCTATTTTTTTCTCCGAAATATTTATATAGTCACCAAACATGTGAATATAATTTTGCAGAAAATTTAATTACTTGGAATTTAATTTCCAGAATTTTCGGTTATATTGTATTCCACGTACCAAACGCCCCCCCGGGAGTTGCTACATAATTGCATTAGTCATATTTGAAAATTGTCTTTCGACCAAAATTCGAAACCGAAATCGAATAAAAAAATTTAATATTTTTCAAAATTGTATCCAAACAAAAAAAATTTCAAATCAAACAAAATCACTATTATTCGGTTCGGTTCCTTTTAGTTCGATTTTCGGTCCAAAATCTAATAATGGTCACCCTACAATATATTGAAAGATAAAACTGATTATTTCTACATCTATGTGATACAGATCCGAAAGTGAACATATTTTAATTATTCTAACTTCCTATATCAACTGGGCCCACATGTCATAACACTATTCTGGCTCTTGTGGAAAAAGGAACACCAAATTCTTGTGGAAAAAAGAAAAAAGAAAAAGCCATGTTAGTTAAGACGTGTGACAAGATGAACCGTCTTCTTCTCTTCTTTTCTTTTCTTTTCTTTTCTTTTCGTTTCTTTTGCTGTTGATGATCATGTTCCGTACCACTGAATCACTGCTGCTCTGCACCTCTATCTATCTATGTAATAAAAGGGATTTTATTCTCCTTTTTCCCACATCTTTATAGAAGTGAAAGCAACAAAGGCCTGGGATACAATTACCACTTTAATTTTTGTTTGGTGGTGACTTACTGTGTAGATGTGTTCTCATACACGTGGGCTTCTTTGTACATCGACCAAGAAGTCTTGCGGTGTAAAAGTGTCGGATGCACGCACGTCCACGTCTTCTTACACACGGGTTCTCTCATGTTTGATTGAAGCTTTCAGACCTTAGAGCATCATTTTGAAAAAGAAGAAGAAGGGAAATATAAAATGGATTGAATTTGCACGAGAATAGTAAAAAAATGATAACGTGAACTTCCGTCTAAAAAATTATGTGGTCAAAAATTAATATAAACAAAATAATATAAAATTTAGAATTTAGAAAGTTTGGTTTCAAATTAGAACTTACTATTCTACAAAATGAATTCTTATAATCTAGAATCTAAAAATTGGGACGTCCAGCATATAGCTCCTATGGGTAGAATGGAACCGAAAATCTAAAAATTGGGACTAGAGATAGATCTTACTATTCTACAAAATGAACTTGGAATGAGACCGAAAATTCTGAATCTAGAAATAGGACCGGAGATGAGCATTACTAAGGATGATCTTACAACATTCATTTATTCATTCATTCGTCCATGTCAACAATTTGCGCATAGTCTAAACTAAATAGAATGGTTAGGTAGCGTTTAGTCCCTTGATTTTATATCAGTTTAGAATATAAGTTATGACATATCCAAATGAAAAGTTTGAACATATAATTTTATTTTTGGTTATGATAACATGTGCCATAAAGACATATAATAACACATAGATAAATGTGTTACGTAAGATTTGGCCGCAACACGTCGCTATATTAGCGACTTTATGAGCAACGTTTTGCTACAACAATGCTGACATGGCAAGTTTTGCCATGTCAGCTTGTTTGCAATGTTTTGCGACATACTAGCAACCTCCATGGTACCGGGTAGCGACATTCCGATACTTGTTAGCGATGTAACTGTACGTCGCAGAACGTTGTAAAATATTGCTAAATGGAAGAAAATTAAAAAAATAGGATGCAGTTTGTAAAATATTTTCCAACAAAACTCTACCTGTAGTTATAAAATTATAGTTTATATAAATAGACCCAGAGCAACCCTCCGTTGAATTCTCTGGGTTCGCCGACCCCTTCGGTGGAACACTCAACACCGATAAATTCACATACAGTTAATATGAATAATAAACTAAATTCACAAAAAAAAAATCTACAAAGTTACATTATACTAAATATATCCCGAGAATTAGATAAATGAATTTAAATTAAGTGTCACACGCGCCTCAGAATGTAATAAAAAGTATGAAATAAATACATCAAAGACCCAAGAATGGGCCAATACACACAAACATACTAAAACCTGTCCAAACAAGGACTACTACTTATCAGGAGGAGCACCGTCGCGCATTTGGGATAGAAGGAACTCATATTGCTCATGTGAAAGTGCCAACGATGCCGATAGAGGAGGCAGAGATGGAGGCGGAGTCGATGCCGACGAACCAGGAGGATCTGCTTCAATGCTAGCAGTCGAGCATTGTATAAATCCATGGCAGATACCATCCTCGAAGTGCTCTCCGCAACAGACCGACTCATCACATCTTGCACCGCATGTATCATCGCAAGTAAGTCGCTCATGGCCATATGTGACCCCTCCAGCTCCATCTGTCTGCGCTCCGTAGACGCGGCCAGAGTCACCAAGCTGCACTCTGTCGTCTGGCTCAGAGTCCTGAGCTCTGTAAGGTTGTGCTCCATCGTCTGGCTCAGAGTCCTGATCTCCATAAGGCTACGCTCGAGCGCATCAAAATATGCGGTGATCGTCGCATCGTCGGTCTGCGGCTGAGACTGGGGCTGCTCCGTAATCTCTCGTAGAAACTCGTCATACAGGTCAACAATCTGACGGTCAACGATCTCCTGGGCTTGTGTTGATGCCTGCGAAGGCTGCGAGGAATGTAAACTGATAGAGGGGGCCCTGGATGACTGCATCACAAAAAAAAGTGTCGTAGGATCCTGTACCGTATTACGTACCCCTCTGAAGACCACTAACGACGGCCATCCAGAGCTCGTCTGTCGACGGAGCTGTAGAGGGCTGCGAGGAAGTACCAGCCCCCCCTCTGCATATGCACTAGTAGGCGTCCGCTCATGTAGTCTAAGATACTGGTCCTAGAAAAGTAGTTACTAACGTCTAAGGTACTTACTACTAAATATATAGATATCTATGTTGCATATTTTCTAAGTTATATTTAAATTAACAAAAGATAGTAAAACGTACATAGGTCTGCGTGGCCCTCTCATATATGAGCTTTTCGCACTTCCAATGGGTGGTAAGGAATACGGTCACCATGTTGGCGTCATCACCCCTTTGTACATGTTAAAAATATATTGTTTGTTATTAAAATTAAATATTTTATCCTATTTTTATTAAAATTATATATATTCAATTGAGTACATACGAGACGACGAAAATATTCTGTCATGGGAATCGAGCCACCATACCAATTTTTTGCCTTCCACCTAGCCGCCTTCGCCTTCTCCAACCTTTACTTGTACATGGGATCGTCGAATCTCGCCTTCATTGTAGTCCACTGGTAAGGCGTGATCCAACCATGTATCAATTTTTTAGAGTGATCACGATCCTTTTGATTGTTGATCGCATCATGGATCAGTTTGGCGGCAACGACAGAAAATTGCTCATCGATCTTCTCAGCCAGGTGTGGTGGATAAAAATAGGTTTTCTACAAGAAGTAAAATAGAGAGTTATATAATATGCATAAAAAATATTGATATTAAAATAAAATATATTTTTACCTTGAAGTGGATAAACCAGAATGCCTTTCTATCTTCAGGAGCATCTAAGTAATTGATCCAAGGCCCACCATAGTTCTGCCTCAAAAATACCCCTGGTTCTCTCTGTACCGCCGATGGAGGATATTTATACAATGATAATTAAATTCATAAATATATAGATATAATAATTTAAAAAATCATTAACTAATTAACTTACTTTGTAGGTCCGTCGGACCAAATCTCCATCATTGTCTCGTCCGGAGGCGCGCATGGAGGATCGCTCTGATATGCAAACGGAGTCGGCTCGATCTCCTCCATCTACTCCTATATTTCCATGGTGTCGTTAGCTGGAGGAACAATGGACGGGAGAGTAGTTTCAGGCCTAGAACTGCTCGTCCCAGGAGTACTGTCACATAACGTCGACGGAGTCGGAGATGTGACTAGTCGGTACACTGGAGTAATCGGAGACGAGGATCGGGAACCAGTAGCCGGTACCGGAGGAGAACTCCATCTACCGGAGGAGCCTCTCCCTCGAGACTGGCCGACGTATGATCCGTGTCGTCCTGCCATGACCTGATAATAACATATGATGATAAAACAAATACACAGATTTATATAACATATAATTTGTGTCGTCCTGTCATATCTGACTTAATCAAATAATAAAATACAATAATATCACAAAATAATAATTAAATGCTAAGTAAGATAACAATAAGTCTAATCCAGAAAGATTATACATCCAGAAAGATTATACATCCATGAAGTCTAGGTGATCAATAAGTCTAGATATTACATCCACGAAGGCTAGAATATTTTTAAGCCATGAGTGCTCCATCCTGATAACATACCATAAGCCAGAAAATCGTTGATGGTCCACATAAGTGCTGCCATTATTTAAAAATTCTGTATTTTAGAAAAATCGTACGTGTTGGCGCCTACTTTCCACAACTGATTCAACTCATCTTCATGCATATCCAAGGCGGTAGGTTGTACGGGGTGACGATCACAGGCCAACACGAATACTGGAAACCCGAAAGTCCGAATGGGTTGAAATCGTTGGAGGAGAGCCCTAATCTTATATTACGCGGATCCGAAGGAAAATCGGAAAACTCTTGATAGAAGTGTGTTTGCCATTAAATTTGAAAGTCTTTAAGAAAGAACTTGTTTAATAAACAAACTAAAGAGAGTACAGAAATGAGTCCTAAACAGACAGTCTAAGTACAAATTTTATGTAATGGGTGGTAACGATGGAGGGTTAAGAGTGTAGCAACTCTCTTTACTCCATGGATGATATGATGCGAAAGCTCTTCTCTTTTGCTCGAGTGTAGATTCGTAGATAGCCAGTAAGACTTTTGTTCGGGTATGGTACCATACTATTTATAGTCATCCTGGGCACGCATATGTTGGGCGCATGGATGCTGAAGGGTGCCACGTGTCCCTTCATAACAGGGTGCAGTTGTAATCGTGACCAGGTCGAGCTACTACGTGGGCGTTTGTTGGGATTTTTCATTGCTGAAGATCTGGGTGGTTCTCGTCCTTTGTGGGCATGACTGGGTCATCTTGACACATAGTCCGTACTTGGTTAGAGAGAATCACTATTATCGTAACAATAAGATTTGGTCTTCATGGGGTTTGAAACCCATGTGGCCAGAGAGGCATGGGACGCATAGAGTCCGGGACGCGTGGAGTCAGAGATGCATGGACCGCATGGAGTTTAGGATGCATGGAGCTAGAGATGCATAGACCGCATAGAGCTTGGGATAATGGGGCCAGAGATGCATGGGACCGCATGGAGTCTGGAACCCATGGAGCCAGAGACGTACGGGACAGCATGGAGTCTGGGACGCATGGGGCCAGAAACGCATGGGATCGTATGAAGTCGCATGAGGTCGGTTGTGCTGTACACGCTGCGTTGTACATCCTTCGAGAGTGAAGTTTTATGCTGACGTGATACTTTTGTCGTTTTAGTGTGTTTATGTCTTTTGAGGAAGTCAGAAAATTATTTTTGTCAAAATTCTGTGTCAAAGACGATCCTGCTGATGGAACGCATCGTTAGGTCCTTCTGCGGCCAAGCTGCTTTGGATGATTGGAGACGCATGGATGTCGCCTTTGTTTGGGTAGCAGGATGACTCTGTGGCCTGATTTGTGCCTCCTTTTGGAGGTGCATGGCTGTTGGATTGTTGGGCCGCATGGAGACTCTACGGCATGATCTCTTCTGAATTTTTGTTTTTGGGTCGAAGGGTCGCATGGATGTTGGATGCATGAACGCGTGCTGTCAAACTGGAATTTTGAAGGCTTGGCTCAACCATTTTGGGAAGCTTAACAGCCTTCTTACAGACTTCTTGGAAACTTAACCATTGGTTGCATGCAGGCTTTTCGGAAGCCAAACCCTCGGATTCGCCCTTTCTAGGTTCATCATTGCAATTATTATCGTCACACTGTCACTACCACATCCTGAAAATAGGGGTATTTTTGTCATTTTATATATTATAGGTATTGTGTGTATTTATTTTAAATAATTGTATGATATGTGTATATATATACGTGAATTATATATAGTGTTCATTAATGCATGAGTTGGTAGAATAGACCTAGATGTCCACTAGATGGAGCCCTGACCGAAATATAGCGTTATAGATTTAATTTGTAATATTTGGGGATTAATTATTTAGGGTTATAAATAATTATCGTAATTTTATTTAATTTTTGCGCCTTACCGTTGCTTCGATATTTGGAGCGCTACCATAGCTTTTGCCTTCCAACAAATTCCACAACCTTGTCCTAGTCATGTCCGCCTTCTATTCTGACCCTTGTGTAACTTATAATAATGCTCTCTTGTGCTATATTTTAGTCGCACAATTTTCGTCGCAAATATTTATTATTTAAATTCTGAATAAATTTAATTTTGTATCCTTGTGCATTCCAATCAAAATTGGAGACACAATCTTGACCCATTTTGAGCAACCCAAATTAGGGTAATATTCAATTCTGAGTCTTCTTCATTCATGACACTTGTGTCCCACTTAATTTTAGTCCCTTGTACTTCTAATTTATTTTAGAACACCAATTGTATTATTTTTAATTAAATAAAACCATAAACCTAACTTTATGCAATTTTCTAATTATTGGGCACTTTTATGCAAAAGTGCATTAAGGAATCTACCCCGTTGGACACGACACGTGAATATACTCATTTCTTCTTCGTGTATATTTTTTTTATAATTTTTGGGAGTGTGTAATTAAACATCAACCTCCTTAAACCATGGCCCTCAAAACCTTGAACCAATGTAATCCGAGCCATTCATTTTGAATCAAACCAAATCCTAGCCCTTGAAATATCTCCAAGCCAAGACCCAATCCCAAGGGGGATGTTGAGCAAGCCCAATAGTCCTAGGTCAACCCAACACCATGTGTATATAATATCCTTTTCTTTATTTTTTATTTTTTCTATTTTTCCTTTAAACCAAACCACAGCCGATCCCTGTTTACCATCTTCCCTTCACACAACCCCAGTCCCTGAACTGCCTGAGCACCCAACACCGCCGACCGCCTGGATCTTCACCACCATTAACGACTGTTCTCCCCCGCCGACTGGACTAGACACGACCGGAGATCGCCTGAACGCCGGACTGAACCGTCTGCAACCATCCTCCTCCACCATTGACGACAACCAGACCTCACTCTCCTCCTCCCTGCAAGCCGATCACCACCCTCACCTGAACCATTATTCCCGGCCTTCTCCTCTCCCTGTTCTCTTCCCGGCTCGACTCTCACCCTCCTTGCCTGAATGCCACGATCCCTCGCCTGAGTTCCTCCGACAGCCACCATGATCATCACCATCACCTTCACCATCATCTGCACCATGATCATCACCTTCATCATCGTCGTCAATATCGTCATCATCACCTTCACCTTCATCATAATAATCATCATCATCACCTTCATCGTCGGCATCGTCGTCATCAACGTCATCGTCATCACCGCTCTCGTGCACGTGCACGCCGAGGCCAAGGTGAGGAGTATTTTCTCTTGTGATTTATTGTGTACGCATACGTACACGTATGCGTATGTTGTTCATTTAGTATATATATTTAGTATGTACGTATTTGATATATATATATATATATATATATATATATATATATATATATATATATATATATATAATACGTGAATTCAATTAGTGTATATACATACATATATATATGGTATATGCATTTAATTGGTGTACATATATATTATAAGTATTAATGTTATGTACTAGATAATAATATGTATAATTATATATATGTACTAGGTGACCTGAGTGTAATTACGGATATTTCATAGTTACAATGACCTGTGACCATGTAATATGTTAGCAGACTGCCATATATACACTGACGTACTGGCAAGCCCCATATCATTTTGACTGTCTGTTTTGCACAGCAATTACAGGTGCGACACCCGTGCAATCAGACGCACACTTGACCCTAGTTGACCAGTGTCACACCTAGCGTAGTCCTGAGTTCAGTATATTTATGATTGTGTGTTAGTGTAATATCTGATGCAATATTGTATTATATGATGTCTATAGGATTGTTGGTTGTTCAAACAAGACTTCAAAATCAGGTTATTGGTGTTGCCAGCAATAGGACCCCAGGCGAGTACATTCTCTGATAGTTTCTTATTTATGATATCCTCTATGTTCATTGTATCTAGTATAAATATCCATGTTTCTTGACACGATGGTTACACGGAATTGTATATCCGGATCTCGTCATGAGATATTATTCCTTGTATATGGTGTATCTTGTACAAGTCTTGTTTTATTGTTTATCTTGTGCATGTACAAACACTGATTCTCGGGGAGACTTGCTACCTTCCTAGAGAATCCCGTGCCATAGCGTACCATGGTTGGATCTACTATACCAGTCGGGGGTGGGGAGTATTTTAGTGTAGATATATGATCATACCCTTCATGTACAAGTCTTGTTCTCATGTTAGTGTTGGTCATACACCGCACGTATGACTAGCCAGGCCAGTACTCGTATACAAGTTCCCAAGCCGATCACATGTTAAAGTTAGTACTCACACACTTAGTCATTAGTATTCTTGTTCATTGATATATTGTTTATTCTTGCATTTATTTCCAGTATTTTCTTTATTGTGTATCTCTTGTATATATATATGCATCTTGTATATTTCTATCTATTTAATTACTGCTACATAGTTTATATCATTGATGTAGAACTGTTGTTAGAGATGTACTTCGTTCTATCCTGACTGGAAATATTTTTTCAGACTATGACTTAGAGGACTTATTTCCAGCATACTTGGAAATTTGAATGTTATTGATTGCAGGTATAATTATTTTATTGTTAGACTTGTCTTGTATTTTATATATTTTCTTAGACATCTCATCGTGCTTTAGTTTCTATGATTGAGTATTCCATATTATAGTGTGATATTTGTGTCTCCTTATGGAGTTGGATATTCATGTGAGAGTGATTAGCTAGTATTGTGACCTAGACAGCATTCTACTGCCGATGCTGCGGCGTAGGCTGGACGTACCCACGTACTCGTGCCCCTACGTCGGGTGCGGGTCGTGACACATTTTCAGTGGTGGCCCATGCAGTTCAGACTTTGCAAGTTGTGTGATGTCGTAGTAGTGCAATATCTTAGTTGTACTACTGCGTGCCTGCAATAGGATACAGGACATAGGATACTAAGATGAGAGAGGATACTCAATCACAATTATTCGAGAGATTTCTGGGATGACCCTTGAGAATCTTATTATAATTTTCAATTTAAATCTTTTTCCTTGTTCCCGTCCGCTCTCGCTTATTGTTATTGAATTTGATTCTTGTTGATCAGTTGTTAAATTTAATTCTTGGTATCGTTGTTGAGTTTGATTTTATATCGAGATAAACTTTACGGGCTAAAATTTACAGTATCATCTGATGACATATATTGATGAGGACAATGAGAAAGGTAAAACGTCTACTTTGGTTATGGAGCCTAGAGTTTATTGCAGCCACGTTAGCTGTCGTGACAAAAACGTAGGAACCTAATCTTGGATGTATATATCTTATTTATGAAATTTAGAGTTTCTCGCAGCCATACCAGTTGGCATGGTGAAGATTCTATATGACATGATTATAGAGTTGCATATCTTAGTTATGGAACCTGTCGTTTATCGCAGCTATGCTTACTGGCGTGGCGAGGATTCTGAGTGTCATAATTTTGGACAGACGTGTATGATTATCAGGTTGTATCTTAAATTGGTTCTTAAAGTATCATCTCAATACTCATCTACTTCTGTTATTCCAGGACTTTGTTCCATCGCTTCTTTTTGTTTGCTAGCAGTAGAAATACCTTCAGTTCCTCAGTCCAGTTCCTTTTTGAGCTTCTTTTCTTTGAGGATTCCTTGTTAGTATGATAATTAGTGACTTGCAATTATGTCTGTGCCTTGTATTAGTGTTGATTGAGTGTGACTTGTGAGTTGTAAGTATTTTTTGGTTGGACATTTGAGCAATAGGCATCAATCTAGAGATAACATATAGCGTAGTACCTTGTAGCAATAGTTCTATAATAGGTGCCATTATAGTTAATATTGGTACTATAGGTAGAAGGAGGAGTAAAGAGTATCAGTGATGGTTCCAAGAGTAAGTATCAGAGTCAGCATGCCAGTCCTGGATAGTCATAAATTTATGTAATTGGATGATCTATATAAATAATTAAGTATCAAGAAAATTGTGTTAAAAAAATTAATGGAGTATGGTATTCAATTTGATGGTTGATAATTGGGTGTGTCAAGAATAAAGAAATATACATGCATAAAGGTATTAATGAGTGTTCCATGTATAGAAAAATATCAAGATGGATCATGCAAGGTATGAAGTGTATCACAGACTAGTGTGACAGGCTGTAAAAGATTAAAGGGAGATACGTATACATCAATCGAGATATGGAACCATATGCCTGCCTTTGAGGGTGAAGTGAAACATGGGTGTTATAGAAAGTGCAAGTGATCATGGGTTCTAGTGAGTGTGATGAGGTGATCTAATGATGAAGCTAGTGTTACCATACTAATAGTGCTAGTATTTCTATATCAAGGATTTGCTGAGAATTGTGCTAGTAACAGTAAGTACTTCGTATGATAATATTAGATTGATGTATCAGCTAATATGGATAAAAAATCATTTGGAAATAATAGTGCAAGTAATCCAGGCAGTGCAATGTTCAGTACACAGTTGAGGGTTGTAGACAATTGGTGTATTTAAGTGCACCTTGAGTATTAGAGACTGTGAGTATTTATATGTATACTTGTGGATTTAAAGAGTGGAAATGAATTTCAATTTTTAAGAATTTTTGAGGAGTTAAGATTTTATGTTATTAAAATTTTTGAGGATTCAAATTAAATTCAATAAATATAGTCAAAGCTATAAAATTTTTGGAAGTGATTACAATTTTATTTCAATATTAGAATATTTGACTTTTGAGGAAAGTATATATATTTTATTTTAAATTGTTCAAGAAGTTAAATTTTGAGGGTTTTATTTTGAGGAAATTTTTTTATGGTGGGTAAGAAATGTATAACAGTATATGAGTGGATGAAGTGCATGCGTAAGGATCTATTGGCTTGAGAATGCTTGAGATGGCACTACAAACTGACTTGGGTGTCCATCTAGAGTTATATTAGAGGGAGCATTACTTAGTGTGTTGTGTTGTACTTGGTGTGCACTTGAGTGATAAGAACAACTAGTATAAGCAATTGCAGTAGGTAAGAGAGCTAGCAGTGGTTATGCTTGTAGTAGAAACAGTGGTACCAAAGGGATAGAGGTATCAAACTTTGGATGCATCATTAAACCATGGTTGTGTTAGAAGGCTATGTTCTGTTCTTTTCCTCCTGATCCTTTTTTCGTCTTTTGATTGATTGATTGATTTCTTAGTACCGTAGCTTGTATCCATGATTTTTTTTGCTAGAATATAGTTAGTAGTACACCCTGGCAGAGACTGCAATACCATGACAAAAGATACCATAACCATATATGTTTTCCTTAGATTGCATATTGAATGACTGTAGGTAGAATTTTCTTAGACCTTGATTGTTGGGGGATTGACCATAGTGAAGATTAATGAAGAGGTTATGACTTGACAAAGAGAGACAAGATGCTTAAATTTGAGGATAAACATTAATTTAAATAAGAGTTGAGAACTTAATATGACAGAATTGGCAATTTTGTTAAATCATTAATTTTATGAAGATTAAGATATGATTGAAATTGTCATTAAATTTTGAGAAAATTAAGGAGATTATCATTATATTCATTTGACTGCAAGATATAAATTTAAAATTTATATTATGAATATTGCATTTGAAGATTTCATAAGTATCGCATTGTTTGAGTATTTTGTGGAAAAAGAAATTAAGGATTAAGATCACTAATGGATTAGTATTTGAATTCAAATTTTGGGATGAGATTCAATTTTATATTATATATTGATTGGATTTAAAATTTGAGGATTGGGTACTAAATTTTGAGTATTTAGTTATTAACTTAAAATTTTGGAGGAGATTGTAATAAGAATGGAATTTGATTTTTAATTTTGAAGATTTGCAGGAATATGTTACTTATAGAATTTTGTAAGAAATTATGAAATAACAACATGGATTACTTCATGATTATATGGTTTGATGAATTTAAATTTTGATAGAAAATAATATAATGAATAAATAAAACTATTGAGAATTTAAATTTTGAGGACAAAATTCTTTTAAGGAGGGTAGACTTGTCACTACCACATCCTGAAAATAGGGGTATTTTTGTCATTTTATATATTATAGGTATTGTGTGTATTTATTTTAAATAATTGCATGATATGTGTATATATATACGTGAATTATATATAGTGTTCATTAATGCATGAGTTAGTAGAATAGACCTAGATGCCCACCAGATAGAGCCCTAACCAAAATATAGTGTTATAGATTTAATTTTTAAATTTGGGGATTAATTATTTAGGGTTATAAATAATTACTGTAATTTTATTTAATTATTGTGCCTTACCGTTGCTTCGATATTTGGAGCGCTATCCTAGCTTTTGCCTTCCAACAAATTCCACAAACCTGTCCTAGTCATGTCCGCCTTCTATTCTGACCCTTGTGTAACTTATAATAATGCTCTCTTGTGCTACATTTTAGTCGCACAATTTTCGTCGCAAACGTTTATTATTTTAATTCCGAATAAATTCAATTTTGTATCCTTGTGCGTTCCAATCAAAATTGGAGACACAATCTTGACCCATTTTGAGCAACCCAAATTAGGATAATATTCTATTTTGAGTCTTCTTTATTCATGACACTTGTGTCCCACTTAATTTTAGTCCCTTGTACTTCTAATTTATTTTAGAACACCAATTATATTATTTTTAATTAAATAAAATCATAAACCTAACTTTATGCAATTTTCTAATTATTGGGCACTTTTATGCAAAAGTGCATTAAGGAATCCACCCCGTTGGATACGACACGTGAATATACTCATTTTCCCTTCATGTATATTTTTTCCATAATTTTTGGGAGTGTGTAATTCAACATCAACCTCCTTAAACCATGGTCCTTAAAATCTTGAACCAATGTAATCTGAGTCATTCATTTTGAATCAAACCAAATCCTAGCCCTTAAAATATCTCCAAGCCAAGGCCCAATCCCAAGGGGGATGTTGACCAAGCCCAATAGTCCTAGGTCAACCCAACACCATGTGTATATAATATCCTTTTCTTTATTTTTTCCTTTTTCTATTTTTCCTTTAAACCAAACCACAGCCGATCCCTGTTCACCATCTTCCCTTCACACGAACCCAGTCCCTGAACCGCCTGAGAACCCAACACCGTCGACCGCCTGGATCATCACCACCACCATTAACGACTGTTCTCCCCCATCGACTGGAGTAGACACGACCGGAGATCGCCTGAACGCCGCACTGAATCGTCTGCAACCATCCTCCTCCGCCATCGACGACAGCCGGACCTCCCTCTCCTCCTCCCTGCAAGCTGATCACTACCCTCACCTGAACCATTATTCCCGACCTTCTCCTCTCCCTGTTCTCTTCCTGGCTCGACTCTCACCCTCCTCGCCTGAATGCCACGATCCCTCGCCTGAGCTCCTCCGGCAGCCACCATGATCATCACCATCACCTTCACCATCACCTTCACCATCATCTTCACCATGATCATCACCTTTATCATCGTCATCAACATCATTATCATCACCTTCACCTTCATCATAATCATCATCATCATCACCTTCGTCGTTGGCATCGTCGTCATCAACGTCATCGTCATCGCCGCTCTCGTGCACGTGCACGCCGAGGCCAAGGTGAGGAGTATTTTCTCTTGTGAATTGTTGTGTACGCATACGTACACGTATGCGTATATTATTCATTAGTATATATATTTAGTATGTACGTATTTGATATATATATATATATATATATATATATATATGTAGCATATGTATTCAAGGGTATATGTTAGTATGTATGTATTAGTATAGGTATTTAGTATATGTTAATATGAATAATTAGTATATATATACATATACATATAGTATATAAACTCAATTAGTATATATGTATAGTATATGTATTCCATTGGTATAGGCTTGACATGTATTTAATTGGTATATATATATATATATATATATATATATAGTATGTAAATTCAATTAGTGTATATACATACATATATATATATATATATATGGTATATGCATTTAATTAGTGTACATATATATTATAAGTATTAATGTTATGTACTAGATAATAATATGTATAATTATATATATGTACTAGGTGACCTGAGTGTAATTACGGATATTTCGTAGTTACATTGACCTGTGACCATGTAATATGTTAGCAAACTGTCATATATACATTGACGTACTAGCAAGCCCCGTATCATTTTGACTGTCTGTTTTGCACAGCAATTACAGACGCAACACCCGTGCAATCAGATGCACACTTGACCCTAGTTGACCAGTGTCATACCTAGCGTAGCCCTGAGTTCAGTGTATTTATGATTGTATGTTAGTGTAATATCTGATGTAATATTGTATTATATGATGTCTATAGGATTGTTGGTTGTTCAGACAAGACTTCAGAATCAGGTTATTGGTGTTGCCAGCAGCAGGACCCCAGGCGAGTATATTCTTTGATAGTTTCTTATTTATGATATCCTCTATGTTCATTGTATCTAGTGTAAATATTCATGTTTCTTGACATGATGGTTACACAGATTGGTATATCTGGATCTCGTCATAAGATGTTATTCCTTGTAGTGTATCTTGTACAAGTCTTATTTTATTGTTTATCTTGTGCATGTACAGACACTGATTCTCGGGGAGACTTGCTACCTTCCTAGAGAATCCCGTGCCATAGCGTACCATGGTTGAATCTACTATACCAGTCGGGGATGGGAAGTATTTTAGTATAGATATGTGATCATACCCTTCATGTACAAGTCTTGTTCTCATGTTTGTGTTTGTCATACACCGCACGTATGACTAGCCAGGCCAGTACTCGTGTACAAGTTCCCAAGCCGATCACATGTTAAAGCTAGTACTCACACACTTAGTCATTAGTATTCTTGTTCATTGATATATTGTTTATTCTTGCATTTATTTTCAGTATTTCCTTTATTGTGTATCTCTTGTATATATATATGCATCTTGTATATTTCTATCTATTTAATTACTGCTACATAGTTTATATCATTGATGTAGAACTATTGTTAGAGATGTACTTCGTTCCATCCTGACTGGAAATATTTTTTTAGACTATGACTTAAAGGACTTGTTTCCAGCATACTTGGAGATTTGAATATTATTGATTGTAGGTATGATTATTTTGTTGTTAGACTTGTCTTGTATTTAATATATTTTCTTAGACATCTCATCGTGCTTTAGTTTCTGTGATTGAGTATTCCATATTATAGTGTGATATCTGTATATCCTTATAGAGTTGGATATTCATGTGAGAGTGATTAGCTAGTATTGTAACCTAGACATCGTTCTACCATTGATGCTGCGGCGTAGGTTGGACGTACCCACGTACTCGTGCCCCTACACCGAGTGCGGGTCGTGACACACACGAACCGTCGCTTTCTTTTATAAATACAACTATCGTGGTTCATCGTGTTCCAGTTCGTAAAATATATCGTCCAAGGGAGATTCTAGTTGGGAACCCTGGCCACCCGCCATGCTTCCTCGTCGTCGCCTCCCTGCTACGTCTCAGTGCTCGGGTATTGGAGGGTCCGGACTTGGAGGGTCTCGTGAGGGACGAGCTTTCGATTCTCCGCCGTTTGTTATGGAATTTTTGCTTGGACGGAGGGCACGGTATGATGGTGAGTTTTCTGCAGCTGAAAGCTTTATGTCCTCATTGGGGTTGACTTTAAAGACTCTTGCTCGGCCTCTTCCACTCTGAACTTCTTCTTGCTACCCGAAACTCCAGAGGAGAGGGAGAAGTTGGAATGAAGGGAAGGAGTGCGCCGCCAGTTTCATCGTGCGGGCGTACGTTCGCTCCTAGGTGTTGCAGATGTGCTTCATGAGGCTTGCGTCTCTTTTGACTGATCGCATCTTCCTCTCTTTGTTTTTTATTTTATTTGGGCCTTAATGGCTACATGTTGTAACCCTCTCCCCCCCTTTTGCAAAATAAACTTTTTGTTTTGTGTCACGACCCGCACACGGATATTTGGGCACGAATACGTGGGTACGCCCAGCCTACACCGCAGCATCGACGGTAGAATGCTGTATGGGTCAATTCTACTATCTAATTATCTCACACAATATATATATGGTACCTATCAATCATCTCAACTCCAAACGGAGGAACAATATGGTATCATATAAATATAACTATACTCAATCACAATGCAACTAAGGAAGAGAGAGCACGAATGGCATAACGAAGGAAAAGAATCACAATACAACCAAAAGACTGAAATAATATACATGCCAACGTCTCAAAAAAAAAGTGTAATACAAGTCCACCAAAAATAAACTAAACATCATCAGGCTCTGATACTAAGTCCTCCTGGTCTACAAGAGTATCCTCTAATGGTATATCATCTTACGGTCCGTAGAATGTAGGACACTGATCTATGAGCTAATCATCTGGAAAAATATATCCAGTCAGGATTGGAGCGAAGTACATACCACTGAAAGCAGATTCAAATACATAATTGAGCATATAAAATAGCTAATAGAAAAGAATACAAGATAACTAAACAATAGAATAAAATGAACTAGAGTGAATAGGTAATGTACTAGAATGAATAACAAGCAATATAAATATCTGAAATATAAAGGAATAATAAAATCTAACTAATGTTCCTTGGAATACAAGTTCATTATGTGATCGTTTAGGTTGAACACGAATACAATAAGGTAACTCGATTAAAAGTGTGGTATGTAATCGACATGTACGCGAATACACTGGGGCTTGATCACAAAATCAAATGTACGCGAATACACTGGGGCTTGATCACAAAATCAACTCCTACCCCTCCATCCCCAACTAATACCAATGGATCCAATCACGATACGTTACGAACACAAATATGGGCACACTGAACACGAGCAGTGTGTATACACGAATATAAGCACACTAAAAACGAGCAGTATATGAACACAAAATACAATAAATCAATACCCGATACATACTGTCACGCCCCAGTCCCAAAATATCGAGGGACTAGCCACGTAAAAATGGCCAGCAGCACACACCGATGGACAAACCCAATTTAATGGATCCATCAGGGCATACTTAAGCTGTAAAATCAAGTCTACGATAACATGGCACAACTAATCTCATCCACACAAGATATAAAATATGATCCACAGAATAAATAAGGAATGTAAATCATCAGCTAGTCTCACAAAGTGCTTCAGGGAACAACCCGATAAATATCTGATACAATGGTTCAACAGACCAGAATATAAATGACTGAAATAAATAAATACTGAGCATGAAACATGGATTCTCAGGAGAAGTCTTCGGCTAACACCTCATCCTCGGATGGCGGTACAGCTCCTGGATCAGCTCCTGCTGCGGTCCCGTATACCTCGGGATAGATCTCGTCCTCAAATCCTGGGGACATAATCCGGATCCAGGTCCTCAGGGGACATAGCAAGGTACAAGAAAGCTCATGCCAAAATAAATGCAGTGCAAAAAAATAAATGGAATAAATAGGGCAAGTAAGTAACCATCTAAGTGAAAATGCAAGTGAGAGCATCACGAGTACTCAGGCTGAGCCACTACAGCTCTGTGTCGGGGAGCCGGTAGCGGTAATAACCGGTAGTGGGTCTAGCTCTGCTCCGAGAGTCTACGACCTCTCAATAATAGTGGATGTATATATATATATATATATATATATATATATATATATATATATATATATATATATGGAACAGCCTGTAGCCTGTGTGTCTCTCCCCACCCAATGTAACCACGCATATCATGACCATAACGTCTCATGTCCATGTCAAGCGGGATCATAGCTAATGCAAAAAGTCATACAATATCTAAGAATATAATGTCCATGTCAAGTCCTGTATCCTATACAGAATTACCATGAATATCTCAGGAAGATCCTGTCTCATGAATAGTGTCAAGTGTCCTGGGTCATAGTGTACTTGGTAAGACAAGTACGAGAATATAAAGTGTCACGAATGTCCATCTCTAGATGACAGTACCCAACACTGCGTACAGTGTTGGCACCCGACTAATAATCGGACGCTAAGTATGTCACACGGTCCTAGGTTAAGCATATACAGCAATATAATAAAGCAAGAAAAATATGTAACAATACTGCAGAGTTTGGCAAGGTACACTTGCCTGATGTTTGAATATCAACAATCGTCCCGGTATCAGCGGATCCTGTGGGTACTCCTCCAAAAGCTGAAATAAACATCACCAACAGTCTCAGAAGATATTAAACTGCTAGAAATGCCTGTCCTTACGTCCAATTTGAACACAGGGGCAAAAAGGTCATTTTCAGGCCAAAGCGGGGTCCACATGTGGGCCACTTTGCACCAAAAAGCGTGTCAGGGTCAAAGGTCTCCAAATTCATCAAACTCAGTGTCTACAGGTCCGGAACGATGATACGAATCCAACGGAACTTCCAGAATTGGATTTCGATGAGCCGATCACAAAATTGCCCGTCAAGTGGAGCCTGTGGGGCCTACGATACGCGATTTTGTCAACGTTCTCAGAATCGAACCAAACTTGGGTCATAGGACCAGCGTATCGCTACGAGTCCGATGGCACAAGTTTTTTCTCGATCCGACGTGTGTACACAAAGTTACAACGTATTCCAGAAAGGACGGATACGGGGTGTCGTTGGCGGATATGCGTTGATTCTGGTGTGCACGCACATCCGAATCTACTTCTGCAAAATCCCACACGACCGTATCAATGTCGCGCATGGTTCGGTAAATACCGCGTGTGACCAAGTCATCCCGTTTGGCGGGGCGCACTCAGTTCTAGGGTAAAACAGGGGGTTATTTTTCCTATTTTTGGATCACGGTTCAAGATCACCACAGGACGCGATGCACCGAGCGGGTTACACGGACACCGAGGGGGTTATACAGTCTACACGTAGCAACTTACGAAAACTAAAACGGAGTTACGAGGTGAGAGAAATCGGTACCTGAACAGGGCTCCGTGAATCTGAGTTTTCACGCGTCCGAGCGTCAACTTCGTGTCCTGGACGTGTCCTCGTGTCTGCCGTGAGTCCGAGCTATGGCTCTGATCGAGACAGCAGAGTGGGCTCCGCCGGAGGGGTCAGGCTCGAGGTCGGGCTAGGGCAGCGGCTCCGCACAGTCTGGTCGGAGCGGGTTCAGCCGTTGGCGGAGGCTCGGCGTCGTTCGAGCGCCGCGGGTCTCGAGCGGTGGATGTTGTCGGGGTCGTGGCTACGCACAGCCGGTCGGGGTCGGCTTGCCTGGCGGAGATGGGGAAGTCCGGAGGCTGTCGAGGCGAGAAGTCGAGGGGCGGCGGCGCTCGAGTTGGGGAAGTCGGGCTGGGCTCGTGGGACCCGGGGGAAAAAGCGGTCTGCGCTGCCGGGGTCGAGCGCGGGGGAGACGGCGGTCTGTGCTGCCGGGCTCGAGAGCGGGGGACGGTCGGGGAGGAAGCTCTGAAGACGGCGACAATGGAACAAGGGTTTCGGGGGGGCTGGACACGGAAGCCAAGGGGGTTTAAATACCCCACTACAGTGATTCCGGCGGTGGCTAGGGTTTCCCTTGCGTTTCGGGTCCGGGTCGGGTTTGGCTCGGATCCGACCCGACCCGACCCATTTCGCCGGTTTGGGTTCGGTTCACGCAGTGGTTCGGTTCGAGCTTGGGTTTGGTTTGGTTCAATACGGTTTTATATAACCTATAGCTTATAGGTCATAAAACGCGTTTCCGGAGTCCAATAAATTCACCAAAAAATACCCTGTGTCCGGTTTTCCATTTTACACAATAAAATATTATTTTCATAATATTTTAATTCTAATAAACTGTATTTAAAAATCCTTAACC
Source organism: Iris macrosiphon (assembly GCA_036927795.1). Classification (NCBI taxonomy): domain Eukaryota; kingdom Viridiplantae; phylum Streptophyta; class Magnoliopsida; order Asparagales; family Iridaceae; genus Iris; species Iris macrosiphon. Next base: position 38,946,304 of record JAYESA010000002.1, read on the forward strand.
CTTAATTACCTTGGTTCTTTTCCAGAAACTACCGAAAAGTCCAGGAATATTATATTAAAATTTATTCTAAAAATTAGGGTGTTTACAATCTTCCCTCCTTAAAAGGATTGCGTCCTCACAATCAAAGAATAAGCTACTAAAGAAAGAGTTATGGAAATACAAGGTTGCTTAGTTTATAACTGCCTTCTCGAACAACTGGGGGTAACGCTGGCGCATACAATCTTCTCGTTCCCAAGTTGATTCTCCAGGAGAATGATGTTTTCATGCTACACGAACCAGTCTGATTGTCTGTCCCCGCAATGTCTTCTCACTGACGTCGAGGATGCCAACTGGTTGTTCTTCATATCTCAAGCTTGGGCCTACTGCAATCTCTGAATAATCGACTACGTGACTTGGGTCGGTCACGTATCTTCGCAGCTGTGAGACGTGGAATACGTCATACACTCCCTCTAAGGATGGTGGTAATGCAAGACGATAAGCCACCTCACCAACGCGCTCTAGAATGTCAAATGGCCCAATATACCTTGGGCTCAACTTGCCTCTGCTCCCGAATCTGATAGTACCACGAGTGGGCGAAATCCTCAAGAACACGTGCTCTCCTTTTTTAAACTCTAGGGGACGTCTGTGCGTATCTGCCCAATGCTTCTGTCTGTCTTGGGCTGCTCGAAGATGATTTTGGATCTGTTTTACCTTTTCTACTGTCTGCATTACCAATTCTGGACCCAGTATTTGACGTTCACCAACGTCACTCCAACATATAGGCGATCTGCACTTTCTTCCGTATAAAGCTTCGAATGGTGCCATCTGAATGCTGGCCTGTTAACTGTTATTGTAGGAGAACTCCACTAAGTGCAAATGATCTTCCCAAGATCCTCCAAAGTCTGGCATACATGATCGCAACATATCCTCCAAGATCTGAATGGTGCGCTCCAATTGGCCATCTGTCTGTGGGTGGTTAGCCGTGCTGAATTTGAGTCTGGTGCCCAGACTCTCTTGCATGCTTCTCCAGAAATGAGATATAAATCTCGAATCTTGATCCGATACAATACTAATAGGCACTCCATGTAATTTGACAATTTGTCGCATATACATGTCAGCTAGTACCTCTGTGGACTGTCCAACTCTAAATGGCAATAAATGTGCCGATTTAGTGAGTCGATCCACTATAACCCATACTGCGTCTCTTCCGCTGGGGCTCCTCGAAAATCCTGTGACAAAATCCATCGTGATATGCTCACACTTCCATTTTGGTATAGGAAGCGGCTGTAACATACCTGCAGTCCTCTGATGCTCGACCTTTACTTGCTGGCAGACTAAGCATTTGGCCACAAATCTTGCAATCTCCCTTTTTATTCCATGCCACCAATAATACTGCCTCAAGTCTCGGTACATCTTGGTTCCTCCTGGGTGAACAGAGTACATAGAGCTATGTGCTTCCGTCATTAACTCCTGCCTCAATTCTCCATTTGGAACGTACAGGCGATTTCTAAACCTCAATGTCCCGTCTTCGTGTATGCGAAGTACTGTCTGCATGCCTGCTTCCGTCCTCTCTTTCAGTCTTCTAAATCTAGCATCGGTGGGTAATGCCTCCTTAATCTTCTCCATGAGTGAAGACTTAATTTCAAGGTTAGCCATCAAGCCATTCTGTCCTGGTAAGACAACCTCTATCTGAAGCTCCTGTAGATCTCTTAATAACTCGGGCTGCATCGTCAAAAAATAAGCCGTAGGCTTCCTGCTCAGTGCGTCTGCTACAACATTCGCCTTTCCCGGATGATACTGCAGATCTATGTCAAAATCTACCATCAATTCAAGCCAACGCCTCTGCCTCATGTTAATCTCCTTCTGAGTATATACATACTTCAGACTTTTGTGATCTGTAAAGATGTCTACTTTCTCCCCATAAAGGTAGTGCCTCCAAATCTTCAATGCAAAGATAACTGCTGCTAACTCCAGATCGTGTGTTGGATAGTTCTTCTCGTGGACCTTCAACTGTCTTGATGCATAAGCAATGACTTTGCCATGTTGCATCAGAACACATCATAATCCACTACCTGATGTATCACTGTAAACAACAAAACCTCCTGACCCTGAAGGAAGAGTCAAGACAGGTGTTGTTGTCAATCTTCTCTTCAATTCTTCAAAAGCCTTCTGGCAGTCTTTTGTCCATAAAAACTCCTGGTCTTTACGTGTCAGCTTCGTCATCGGTTCTGCAATTCTTGAGAAATTTTCAACGAACCTTCGGTAATACCCCGCAAGTCCGAGAAAACTTCTCACCTCTGCAACTGATGTGTGTGTAGGCCAAGTCTCTATTGCCGCAACTTTCTCTTGATCCACGAAAAGTCCTTCTCCTGAGATGATGTGTCCCAAGAAAGGCACTTTGTCCATACAGAACTCACACTTACTGAGTTTGGCGTATAACTTCTCCTGTCTCAAGGTCTCTAACACGATTCTGAGATGCTCCTCATCCTCTTCATGGCTCTTGGAATATATGAGAATGTCATCGATGAACATAACCACAAATTTATCCAAGAACTGATGAAAGACTCTGTTTATTAAACTCATAAACACTGCTGGCGCATTGGTTAAACCAAACGGCATCACCAAGAACTCATAATGTCCATACTTGGTCCTGAAAGCTGTCTTTGGTATGTCTTCCTTCCTTACTTTGATCTGATGGTAGCCGGATCTAAGGTCAATCTTCGAGAATACCCTTGCACCACTCAATTGATCGAATAGATCATCAATGCGTGGTAAGGGATACCTGTTCTTGATGGTCACAGCATTCAGTGTCCTGTAGTCAATGCATAACCGTACTGTTCCATCCTTCTTCGGCACAAATAATATGGGTGCTCCCCAAGGTGAAATACTGGGCCGAATGAAATCCTTCTCCAGAAGATCATTAACCTGTTCTTTCAACTCTACTAATTCCTTAGGTGCCAGCCGATATACTGATGAAGTGATAGGCTCTGCTCCTGGAGTTAAGTCTATTATGAATTTTATTTCCTGATCAGGCGGTAAACCTGGAAGATCATCAAGAAATACATCCACAAATTCTGATATGACTCTGGGGTAACCTGTCTCCCCTTCTACAGATAGTACCCTAAGAGTAGGCTGAACTCCTTGCTCTACTGCCCCTCGAAGAAACTCAAATTCTGGATGTCCAGGTGGTCTAAATATAACCTTTCCAAGCCGACAATCAAGAGTCGCATGATACTGACTTAACCAGTCCATACCAAGTACAACATCATAGTCAGGCATAAAAAAGATCAGAAATTGGGCTCGCATCTCTCTCCCACAAACTACTACAGAACATGATCTACAGACGTCACTAACCGGAATAATTCCACCTTCCGTAAGAATTCTCTTCATCTTCGGAAGGGGTGCGGTAGCTACTCTATGGGTGGCTACAAAGCTAGCTGCTATAAATGAATGCGATGCTCCAGAATCAAATAATGCTACAGCTGGTAATGAAGCTACTAAAATAGTACCTGCGATGACCTCACCTGCAGTAGATTTTTGCTCAACAGCTAATGTGAATGCCTGGCCTCTTCCCTGAGCTGGACCTCTCTGCTGCTGCTGCTGCTGCTGCTGAAATAGGGCTGCCAGTGGTGCCAGTGGTGGTCTCTGCTGGTAGTCCCCTGTAGCTGGTGGTCTAACTCCTCCAGCTCCTGTCTGCTGTGCTCCTACTGCTGGATAAGCTGGTCGTGATGCAGGCAAGGCTAGCCTCGGTGCTCCCTCTCTATGTTTAGTACAGTCTCTAGATAGATGCTGGTCTGATCCGCAAAGTAGGTATAGTCCCAAATTATGCCTGCACTCTCTCTCAATGTGTCCTACCTTGCCGCAGTGGTGACATGTAAGAAGAGATATGGCCCGGTGTGCTGCTCTCTCTGGTATACTCCTCTGGAATCGTTTTACAGAATCTCCAGGTGTTGTCTTGGATAGTGCTGATGTGTTTGGCCTCTTCAGATTCGACTCCCTTCTAGTGACGCGCTCCATGCATCGTGCTGCTGCAAGGACATCGGTATAAGATGTAGGTGCGACTGAGCCAATCAATCTCTGGAGCTCGAACTTCAGTCCGTCAAAGAACTTCTTAGCTTTCTCTTCCTCTGTCGAGATCAATGTTGGAGCGAAGCGACTTAGGCATATAAATTCTGCGTTGTATTCTTCCACTGTCATACTGCCTTGGATGAGGCGGTTGAACTTGTCTCTGAGCTCTGACCGTGCAACTGCTGGAATGTACATCTCTTGGAAGAGTCTGGAGAACTCTTCCCATGTGACTCGGTCCTGTCCCAGCCTCCTTTCTTCTGCTAACCACCAGTGATGTGCATTTTCAGTTAACTGCATTCTGATTGCAGTCATCCACTTCTCTCTCGGAAGTTCAGCGGCTTCCAACTGATGCTGAATGTTATTGAGCCATTCATGAACTTCTGTTGGCCCTTCTTTACCAGAAAATATATGAGGCTTGAGATGACGAAAATCGGTGATAGATCCCGTCGCTGTTCGCCTCGTTGGTGGATTTGCCTGCTCCAATGCGGATACCAGGCTGGTCCTCAGATACTTGGCCTCCTGCCGATGGGCCTCTTACTGAATCTGCTACTGGGCTTGCATCATGGCATACATCATCTGGAATATCTGTTGCCCGTCTATGGCTTGTCCGGGCGGAAAAACTGGCATCTGGGGAGGGAACTGTGGTGGAGGTGGGATGTCATCTCTCCGGAACCTTGGATTAGGCTGACCGGTTTGATCGCTCCGCGATGCTTGTCCTCCATTCCCTGGGGTCACTCCGTCTATATCAGTAACCACAGCGTCGTGTGGTGTATCCAAAGGTATCTCATCTCCGTTCCTGGGATCTATTACTCTCTGCAATCAAAAAATAAACTGTAAGAACGCTTAGAGGAATCAAAACATGATGCAATTCAAGTAACAATTTTCGAGTTCGATATAGAGTTCAATAGTGGTTTAAGTAATGGATGAGATCCTATAATTTATCCTATCCTTAGGGCAGGCTGGTTCGGTCCCTAAGTTGAAACCGAACAATTTAGTCGTAGACCTGCATGGGCCACCACAAAAACTATGTCACACCCTAGTCCCAAAATACCGAGGGACCGGACGCGTGATAATGGCCAGCAGTACGCACCGATGGACAAACCCAATTTAATGGATCCATCAGGGCATACTTAAGCTATAAAATCAAGTCTACGACAACATAGCACAACTAATCTCATCCACACAAGATATAAAATATGATCCACAGAATAAATAAGGAATGTAAATCATCAGCTAGTCTCACAAAGTGCTTCGGGGAACAACCCGATAAATATCTGATACAATGGTTCAACAGACCAGAATATAAATGACTGAAATAAATAAATACTGAGTATGAAACATGGATGCTCAGGAGAAGTCTTCGGCTAACACCTCGTCCTCGGATGGAGGTACAGCTCCTGGATCAGCTCCTGCTGCGGTCCCGTATACCTCGGGATAGATCTCGTCCTCAAATCCTGGGAACATAATCCGGATCCAGGTCCTCAGGGGACATAGCAAGGTACAAGAAAGCTCATGCCAAAATAAATATAGTACAAAAAAATAAATGGAATAAATAGGGCAAGTAAGTAACCATCTAAGTGAAAATGCAAGTGAGAGCATCACGAGTACTCAGGCTGAGCCACTACCAGCTCTGTGTCGGGGAGCCGGTAGCGGTAATAACCGGTAGTGGGTCTAGCTCTGCTCTGAGAGTCTACGACCTCTCAATAATAGTGGATGTATATATATATATGGAATAGCCTGTAGCCTGTGTGTCTCTCCCCACCCAATGTAACCATGGATATCATGACCATAACGTCTCATGTCCATGTCAAGCGGGATCATAGCTAATGCAACAAGTCATACAATATCTAAGAATATAATGTCCATGTCAAGTCCTGTATCCTATACAGAATCACCATGAATATCTCAGGAAGATCATGTCTCATGAATAGTGTCAAGTGTCCTGGGTCATAGTGTACTTGGTAAGACAAGTACGAGAATATAAAGTGTCACGAATGTCCATTTCTAGATGACAGTACCCAACACCGCGTACAGTGTTGGCACTCGACTAATAATCGGACGCTAAGTACGTTACACGGTCCTAGGTTAAGCATGCACAGCAATATAATAAAGTAAGAAAAATATGTAACAATACTGCAGAGTTTGGCAAGGTACACTTGCCTGATGTTTGAATATCAACAATCGTCCTGGTATCAGCGGATCCTGTGGGTACTCCTCCAAAAGCTAAAATAAATATCACCAACAGTCTCAGAAGATATCAAACTGCTAGAAATGTCTGTCCTTACGTCCAATTTGGACACAGGGGCAAAAAGGTCATTTTTGGGCCAAAACGGGATCCACATGTGGGCCACTTTGCACCAAAAAGCGAGTCAGGGTCAAAGCTCTCCAAATTCATCAAACTCAGTGTCTACAGGTCCGGAACGATGATACGAACCCAACGAAACTTCCAGAATTGGATTCCGATGAGCCGATCACAAAATTGCCCGTCAAGTAGAGCTTGTGGGGCCCACGATACGCAATTTTGTCAACGTTCTCAGAATCGGACCAAACTTGGGTCATAGGACCAGCGTATCGCTACGAGTCCGATAGCATAAGTTTTGTCTCGATCCGACGTGTATACACAAAGTTACAGCGTATTCCAGAAAGGACAGATACGAGGTGTCGTTGGCGGATACGCGTTGATTCCGGTGTGCACGCACATCCGAATCGACTTTTACGAAATCTCACACGACCGTATTAATGTCGCGCACGGTTCGGTAAAGACCGGTGCGACCAAGTCATCCCGTTTGGCGGGGCGCACTCAGTTTCGGGGTGAAACAGGGCGTTATTTTTCCTGTTTTTGGATCGCGGTTCACGATCACCACAGGACGCGATGCACCGAGCGGGTTGCACGGGCACCGAGGGGGTTATACAGTCTATGCATAGCAACTGACGGAAACTAAAACGGAGTTACGAGGTGAGAGAAATCGGTACCTGAACAGGGCTCCGTGAATCTGAGTTTTCACGCGTCCGAGCGTCAACTTCGTGTCCTGGACGTGTCCTCGTGTCTGCCGTGAGTCCGAGCTATGGCTCTGATCGAGACAACAGAGTGGGATCCGCCGGAGGGGTCGGGCTTGAAATCGGGCTAGGGCAGCGGCTCCGCACAGTCTGGTCGGAGCGGGTTCAGCCTCTGGCGGAGGCTCAGCGTCGTTCGGGCGCCGCGGGTCTCGAGCGGTGGATGTTGTCGGGGTCGGGTCTACACACGGCCGGTCAGGGTCGGCTTGCCTGGCGGAGATGGGGAAGTCCGGAGGCTGTCGAGGCGAGGAGTCGAGGGGCGGTGGCGCTCGAGTTGGGGAAGTCGGGCTGGGCTCGCGGACCCGGGGGAAAAAGCATTCTGCGCTGCCGGGGTCGAGCACGGGGGAGACGGCGATCTGCGCTGCCGGGGTCAAGAGCGGGGGACGGTCGGGGAGGAAGCTCTGAAGACGGCGATGATGGAACAAGGGTTTCGGGGGGGCTGGACACGGAAGTCAAGGGGGTTTAAATACCCCGCTACAGTGATTCCGGCGGTGGCTAGGGTTTCCCTTGCGTTTCGGGTCCGGGTTGGATTTGGCTCGGATCCGACCCGACCCGACCCATTTTGCTGGTTTGGTTTCGGTTCACGTAGCGGTTCAGTTCGAGCTTGGGTTTGGTTTGGTTCAATACGGTTTTATATAACCTATAGCTTATAGGTCATAAAACGCGTTTCCGGAGTCCAATAAATTCACCGAAAAATACCCTGTGTCCGGTTTTCCATTTTACACAATAAAATATTATTTCCACAATATTTTAATTCCAATAAACTGCATTTAAAAATCCTTAAGCCTTAATTACCTTGGTTCTTTTCCAGAAACTACCGAAAAGTCCGGGAATATTATATTAAAATTTATTCTGAAAATCACGGTGTTTATATATACGATGAAATATATATAAAGGAGTACCCGCTGAACACATTAGGGGATAACATCTTCTGACAGGATCCATGTAGTACCAGTCCGTGAGACCACTGTGTCAGAATCAAGTATACAGTTCTAGATCATAAGATATATACACTATTATAAAATAAAAACTAACAGAGAAATATACTCGCCTGAGGTCCTGAGCAAAATGTGTCTCTCGATGCCCAAGCTAGTGTAATACAGACCTATATATGGTATATTACATCAATACAAGGTCTTGGAATAAAAATAAGTTAAACTAGTTCAATTCTAGGTCATAAAGTCATTTCTAAGTCAAAATAGTCAAACTAGGTCAACTCTAGGTCAAACTTGGTCAAACTAGTTATTTCTAGTTTGTAAGATTTTATTTCTAGGATATTAGGTCCATAGACTATGTAACTAGGCCATACTAGCTATGCTAAGATACTAGGATGCCAACAAAATATCGTATCCTAAGATACGCAAGTTATTAGATATGAAAATACTATAATATATATATATATATATATATATATATATATATATATATATATATATATATATATATATATATATACAAGACAAAATATATAATATACCTAGCTAAACTAATGCTAAGTGGATACCTTGGCTTTGAACCAAATGCGGTATCACGCCACCTACACACCCATCTTGATATACAAACTCAATACCTTGAGTATAAACCAATACCTTGACATTACCTTGATATCACAAGGTAATCCAAATTCTAACATGTAACTAGCTACCTATACACCTAACTATATACTATCATACCTTAATATTTAATACATGTATCCAATATACTTCATCTCTCATTACCTTGGTATAACACAAGGTAATCTAAAAATATACTAACCAATGCTAACTAGTGCATAACTAGTTTATCAATATGTATATGTATATAACTTACTAGCTACCTATACCACTCACTGACTTAAGCTATAAGTCAAGGCTAACCTCCCCTTCAAGTGCACATCATGAAGTTGTCGTTCTAGCTGCTGCAGCTAGTTGCTGCTATTGCTGTGGCTGCTGCCCTTGCTACTGCAGTAGCTGCTGCTCTTGTTGTTGCTGCTGCTCTTGCTGTTGTTGCTGCCCTTGCTACTGTAGTTGTTGTTGCTCTTGCTGCACAGTTGCTGCTGCAGCTAGTTGCTACTGCTCTTGCTGTTGCTACAGCAGCTACTGCCCTAGCTACTTGATGTTGTTGCTCTTGCTGCTGTAGTTGCTCCTCTTGCTGCTGCAGTTTCTGATACCAGTAACCCGATCTCCTTCTCACTGATACACTAACACTCGACACTCACACACTACACACACACGATATATATATATATATATATATATATATATATATATATATATATATATATATATATATACACATATAATTAATCACACTAGTGATGCATATGAACCCCTATCTCTCATGTCCACCCATACATCAAAATAAAATGTAGAACATATACATAATTAGACATATATATATATATATATATATATATATATATATATATATATATATATATATAACAATATAATTATAACATTCTAATAGCTTTAACCAAAGTATATTGAATCTAAATGCAAGGAACAAACACGTGGAGTGCACCGCACCCGTATCACACTCATTATATGATACACTTACGATATGGCTCCAACACACAACCAAACATATCTCGAAGGATACGAGTAAGTCTAAAATCATAATTATGAACAACACGAAGAGTTAACTACTCAACTACGTATCCGTGTCAAAATATGACATGCTCAAACCCCCGTGTCGGAAAAAACTACCAAATCAACCCGTATCGCCAAATTATCGGGATATGGCCTACAAGTATCCAATTATGGACATGATACTAGTTATACACAATCAAACACATATCAATTTTGTCTAATTGACCTATTGACAAACACAAGTTGTGCCAATCTCAGAATTCTCCTAAAATTGACACAAAATACCACATAACTTTCTTCATAGGCCTCCTATGAACCTAATTTTAATTCCTATGGGTAGCCTTAGTATATGGGAGGGTTCCTAATAATTAAATTACAGATTTAGAACCTAATTAGAGAGGAAAAACTGAATTATACCTATTGGAAGATGGAATCCTAATAAAATTCTCAAATTGAGTGTCAAGAGCCTCCAACTTGTAGATCCTTGCTCCTCCTTATATATCCTTATTCTAATAGCCTCCAATGAAGAATATGGAAGGAATTGGAAATAAATTTGAGTAAAAAAATGGTATGGGAATAAAGAAATTTGGAAGAGAGAAAATTCTAGATCTAGATTTGGAATAAAAAATGAAGAGAGAGAGAGTCTCTCCACTCCTATGGTGGCCGGCCATAACCCCTCCTCCAAGCAACTTTAAAATATCCAAAATACTCCTTGGGGCTTGTCATAAAGAAATAATTAAGGAGAGAAGGTTCTAGTCTAATTAGTTTCACTAATTAATTCATCTTTCTAATGAATGGCTTACTATTGGGCTCAATTCTAACTAGAATTAAATGTTGGTCCATGGATCTAATCTAAACTAGTTAGGTCCACTAACACTAGTTCAAAATAAAATCTAACATCTAACAATAAATAATATAATAAATAATATTTATAACATGCATGATATTTAATATTATAATTCTAAAATAAAAATATCCATGCCAATTACCAAACTACCCTTAGTTGAAAAAGTGAGGGTAACAATCCTACCCACCTTAAAAAAAATTGTCCTCGAAATTAAGGAAGAAACTAACTACCAAAAGCAATCAATACAAGCAAGAAAGAATTATACATCACGGCTCAAACATATATAGATATCGCTCGCGCATCTCGGCCTCTCGCTCCCAGGTACTCTCCTGGCGAGTGATGCCTCCACGCGATGCGCACCAAAGGAATCATCTGGTTCCTCAGCACCTTTGTCACGCCCCGGTCCCGCCCGGGCCGCCGCTCCGCCCTGCCCCGCCCCGTGCGGCCGGGAATTAACGAACCGGACACGTATCACCGTGCCTCGGCACGCCGGACGCGAATCACCGCGCCCGTCCCGCGGGTGCGAGGGAGGAAGGGAGCCAAGCGAATGGCCCGTTCGAGCTTTCGGGGGACGTGATGCCGCACGGGCCTGGGGTTGCGCCCGTGCAAGGCCAATCGTTTAAGTTGATAGTTGGCTATCATCGCATCAATCGAGTAAGCAGCGGAAAGGGACTTGTTGCAATGCAATGCATTAGCCAACTGAGTGTTCGGGACAATCGAGGCAACTTGGGTTTCCTTTAGCAAAGGCACACGTTTGTTCCATACATTATGCCCCCTTATACGATAGCATTCTCGGGGCAACAATCGAAACCAGGATTCCGGGTCTTCGGGACTGTGGCACGCCTATCGCTCCCTCGGACGATCCAATACCTGCGAACAAGTAAACTGTTGGTGGGTCAGCACTTTATACAAGTACTGGTGAGATAAATCAACTGAACAGAAACAAGCATTCACTCAAACAGGCACTAAGTAATCATGTTATAAAACATTACATTACTAGTGATCTTTCTAGTTTTACCTAGGTTCGTTTCATGCAGTTCTAGCAGAGTCGATTTACTTGTTTAGGAACATGTTTGGAAACAGAGTTTCATATTGAATATGCAAGCAAGCAAACCGTTCATGTTTCAGGGTGTGCGCAGCGTGTCTCGTGCGACTCGAGGGTCTGATGCAAAGCTAGACACACGATGCACATTCTTAGGGGCAGTCACTATCCAAGCCAATACAATGACTTAGCTATATGCAGGGCGGTCCCCGAGTATCTCAGGATCGGCACCTGGTAGAACAGCATACCAATGACTCTTTATCTGATGCTAGAGGCAGCTGTGACTCATGGTTGCTTTGCACTATCATGGTAGCAGCCGTGACACATGCAGTTCAGCTCTCCACCAATAGCCATTGTCCGACCGCGTGCGAATGCATGGAACACTATCAAATAAACTCTAGTATGCAGACGAGACGAACCATCAGAATACACTCATTGTTGCGGGGCAATCCGACTTATCACTTGAACACGTTCAGGCACAGTATGGTTCTCTCGAAGCATAGACGATAGTGAACATATTCATGCACTCTAAGCAGGCGATTCAGGATTCTCGTTAAGCAGGCATTATTTCAAAGACAAGCTAGGTGAGTTCGTTCATTAACATGCAAGGCAGGTTCTATCATTCTCTTAAGAAAACATTGCAAGCAAAAATTCAGGTTATTATTAAGGCGTACAAGAATCAGAGAACGAAGTTCTGCCCACTCATCTTGATACATAATGCCGACGCGAAGCGGGGCGTTACAACCTTCTCTCCGATCCAGAATCTCTACTGGCTGCTCTGGATAGCTAAGAGTATGGCCCACCTCTATCTTCGAGTGATCTAGTACATGACTAGGATCTGCCATATACCGTCTCAGCTGTGACACATGAAACACGTTGTGCACTCCCTCCAATACAGGTGGCAAGTCTAGTCTGTAAGCAACTGCACCGACCCTCTCGAGAATACTGAAAGGTTCGATGAATCGCGGACTAATCTTTTCGCCTTCACCAAAATGAATCATGCCACGTGTCAAAAAAATCGTCAAAAATACCAAGCCACCAACCTAGCACGAAACACAGCCTTAGCACTCTAACAAAAAAAATCACAAGCAATGCAAAACAAAATCTATACCTCAAACTCCAATGGTCTCCGGTGGCTATCCCCCCAATGTCGCTGTCTGTCCTACTCCACACAAAGTCTATCCTTGATGAGCTTTACCTTCTCAGCTGTATCCATGACTATCTCTGGTCCCAATAAAGCTCTCTCACCAACATTATCCCATGATAACAAAGTACAGCATCTCCATCCATACAATGTCTCAAACGGTGATATCTCGATACTGGCCTGATAGCTGTTGTTGTAAGAAAACTCTACCAAGTGAAGATGATCCTCCCAAGAGCCTTCAAAATCTAAACACAGGTGCATAATATGTCCTCGAGAGTCTAAATAGTCCTCTTCGACTGTCCGTCTTTCTGAGGGTGATATACGGTACTGAACTTGAGCTGAGTGCCCAAGCTAGCCTGTAAACTCCTCCAGAAGTGGGATATGAAGCGACTATCCCGATCCGAGACTATGCTCACAGGAACTCTATATAATCTGACTATCTGACGCACATACATCTCTGCGAGCTTCTCCGTAGACGTACCCACTTTGAATGGCAGAAAGTGGGCTGATTTGGTCAACCTGTCTACAATGACCCAAATCACATCTTTACCTCTTGGAGAACGCGGAAGCCCCAAAATAAAGTTGTAAAATCTCTCGACCAAATTTAGGTCTACTTAACTTAGATAGAGAGACTAGGGTTAATTTGGAGCCAGTTAGAATTAGAACATGGTGGTTTAGAATTATTATGCAATATTTGTATCACTTAGTGCACCTTACCGTTGCTTCGATATTTGGAGCGCTACACTAGCTTTACTTTTAACCAAATTTCATACACTTTTCCTAGACATGCCAGCCTACCATTCTGACCTTTATGCAACTCATAAATACCCTCTCTTGTGCTTCATTTTAGTCGCGCAATATTCGTTACAAATATCCGTTCTTAAATTCAAATAAATCCAACTTTGCATCATTGTCCGTTCTAATCAAAATTGGAGACACAACATCGACCCGCTTTGCCCAACCCAATTTATGACATTATTCTATTCTAAGTCTACTACATCCATGACACTTGTGTCCCAACAAATTTTAATCCCATGTACTTCCAATTAATTAAAGAGCACCAATTATACTAATTTTAATTAAATTGGTGTAAGGACCCAACCTCACTCAAAACTAGACCTAACTCTAACCCAAACCCTCACTCACACCCTCAAGGTTCATACTAAATACTACACACCATTTTAGCCCACTATATCACACCAAACATGGTATTTTGCCTCATCAAATCCCAAATTCTATTAATTATGCAATTTTCCAATTATTAAGAAACTTTTATGCAAATATGCAATGAGGTGTCCACCCCTCATTGGACCTAATACATGAAGAACCTCATCTCCCCTCTTTGACCGGTCCACCCTATTCTTCCCTTCCCCATTTGTAGTACTTCCTACAACTTTTTCTCCTTACATCCTCACCCTCCATTTCAAAATTCCTTCATCCTAGCCACATGTTCATCATGTGGAGGCTTCCCTCAACCTTAAAAAAATGTACCCAGTTGGCCCAAATACCAAGGAGAGCCCCCTCTCTCTCTCTCTCCTACATATACACCCTCTCTTTCTCCTACATGTATACCTCTCACACTCTTTCTCTCCTAACAATGAAACCAAAACCCTAAAAACCACACATCCCTCACCTCCCCTCACCCGACCAGACACCTCCCTCCGGCCACCCTCAGCCGTCACCTTCCCCCTCCGCCTGTTCCACCGACCTCCTCCGACCTTCCTCCTCCCTGAAACCAACCAATGCCACCGCCAGCAGCCGCCTCAGCCTCGAAAGACCACCACAGCAGCCCCTCCCACTCTACTTCTTCTTCCCCGGCCAACCTCCTTCCCTGACTCCCCGTCTCCACCACCGTCTCCACCACCGTCACCCCACCTCACCGTCTCCTCCGCCTACACCTCACCCTAGACATTAACCCGCCGCTGTAGGACCACCGTCAACCTCCTCTCCCTCCACCTTCGTTAATCATCAATACCATAATCCCCAACACCACCATCATCGCCATCACCAACATCAACAACCCCATCACCAGCAACCCGACTCCCCCTCCACGCGCCTCTGCCACCTTAGCTGTCATCGACACCGCCACCTTAGCCACCGTCATCCCCCCTCATCGTCTCCACCACCATCAACAACCATCTCCACCGCCACCGTCGTCACCATCACCCCCGACATCGTCGACCCGACCACCATCAACAGCATAACCCGACTCCCCTCCGACTCATCTCCACCACCTTAGCCACCGTCGAACCCAGCTACCATAGCCGCCGACCTCCCACGACCCTTCCTCCACCGCCAGCAACCCGCCACCGCTGCCGCCGCCGGAGCCACTGCGAGCTGCTGCATTGACACTGCTGCTGCTAGTGTTGTTGCTGCCAGTATACTGTACACGCCGGAGCTCCGCCCTCCCTCG
This sequence comes from Iris macrosiphon, assembly GCA_036927795.1. Taxonomy (NCBI): domain Eukaryota; kingdom Viridiplantae; phylum Streptophyta; class Magnoliopsida; order Asparagales; family Iridaceae; genus Iris; species Iris macrosiphon. Next base: position 38,961,421 of record JAYESA010000002.1, read on the forward strand.
CTGGAGACCGGACCCCTCATGCAGCAGACCCCCCCTCTCGGCCACGACGAGGTATACATGTTATTTTATTCTATTCTCCATATGTCGTGATATCGACGTGTCGTTGAACGGACACGGGAAATGCGAAACCCTAAGTGCTATGTGTGTATGTGTATTTTAGAATAAAAATTTGTGTATAGGTGTATATGTATTTTAGATTAATATTAGTGTTAGAATTTACCACATAAAAATATGGTTATTTAATGTAAACACTTGTGTTGACCAAGGTGTCTAGAAAATGGACTTGTGCACATTACCCTGTCAGTTAGGACTGGTATCTTGTGTGAGCTATTAATTATTATTTTATCATTTTGGTAATAATTATTTTGTTGTGCACGGTATCTAAGTCATGACGTACCCGTGCAAGGAGACCTAGATGGCTACCCATATCAGACGTGTCCGAAAATAAATTAGGATATATCAGACGTATCCGAAAATAAATTAGGATACCTGGTACCCATGTGATAGAGGTACAATTTAACACCTACACGAATTTGAGTTGCGACCGTGATCGTAACATGTGAGAATTTATACCATAGAATAACTTACAAAATGTAGTGGACGAGTAGATTAAGTGTACCCCTAACCCCCTTGACCCATGACTAGTCAACCCTAGCCATCGTATTTAATTAGAACGTTTAATTGGTATCGACGTAACTCGTGATATCGCGTAAGTCGTACTTGTGTACATAATTAGCATAGTGTAATGTAGTGATTAATATTTATTGTTATTTATTCGTAGGCATCCAAGACGATACTACCTTGGCTGTTGGTTCCGGATCTTTACTTGTGCATACCAGAGTTCCAGGCAAGTATACCTTGCCTTATTGTACTGTTTAAATTCAGTTATTATTTAGTGCATGTTTTATTGTTTTAATATTTAACTGTGTGCGTCCGAGAAAGACTCGGGTGCAGTCAACAAAGGCATTGATGTTAGGACTTGTGTCTGACCTAGTGTCTAGTGGAACCACCTAAAGTTGTGGAGTTATCAATATGACTCCCTAGGCCTTGACACGTATCATTACACGTCACAGAGTGAATTCATGTAGGGACGCATGCTTTATGCTTGACTGGCCATTGGTGTGAGCAGTACGTGTGACGGTATTTAGCTTAGTTGTATATTTCTTTAGTGACTTGCATTATAGTACGAGATATCCATGTCGTATTCGCGACTTGCACATTGGCATTGGGCGGGGAAGATAACTGGTAGGCGTATGGGACACCCACCTCCTTTATTCAGATACCACGTTCTTTAGAGCGATACGGACGTATATATTTGCAAATACCTCATTATTCAGAATAATGGATGTTACATGTACATATACCACCTACCCATACGTACCAAGGTTGTCTTCAAGTGCATTCACTTAGCTGGTTAGTTTACCCTCGAGTTTTCACAGTATTTACTTTATGGCATGTATTTTTGTATCTTGTTACGTCCCTCTGAGGACCTGGGTCCCATCCAGATTATTTATGCAGTTCGCAGGATGCTTGATCTAGTGGAGTGTGGACATCGTTGTAGGTATCTTTATATTTTCAGCTATTACAATCATGTACTACTTTCTATTTTTTATTATGCTTTTATAGCCTAGTGTTTATAGGCCTATGTTGTTCTTTTGGCCTATTCGAACGAATGTATTATTGGGCTGCAGACTGATGATGCGTATCATTCTTTCTTGAGATTCATTTACCATGGATTAAGATTTAGTTTAGTTGTTGCATGTTAGAATTAGATTATTTAATTGGATCACTTGACCGTGGATAGCGTAAGTGCGCTTTGTCTGGTCCATTAAATTGGAAAGCCCTACGGAGTCGTACCAACTGGCCATTGCTACGTGTCTGGTCCTATACATTTTGGGACTGGGGTATGACAAAAGTCTATAGTCACATGCTCCCACTTTCACTCTAGAATGGGTAACGGCTGAAGCAATCCACCTGGCCTCTGTCTCTCCACCTTTACCTGCTGGCATACCAAGCATTTGGATATGAAGCTAGCCACTTCTCGCTTCATACCATACCACAAAACATGCTTTCTCATATCCCTATACATCTTGTTGGCACCCGGATGCATAGAGTACTGAGATCGATGCGCCTTCTGAAGAATTTTCTCACGCAACGCTCCACTCGGCACACATAATCTGGTACTGCGCCACAATGATCCATCATCTGCAAAGTTGAAGTCCTCTGTTAATCCCATCCGGACCTGTGCTTTGATGCTCCTCAGAGACTCATCCTCGAACTGTGCAGCTCTTATCAAGTCTATCAACTCTGACTGTACCTGAAGTCCCTACATCTTTGCTGCAACTCCATGAACTAATACCTCAATGCCCAAACTATCAAGATCGGCCAACAAATGTCTGTCCCTCATCAAGTACATAACCACTAGATACCTGCTCAAGGCATCCGCGACTACATTGACCTTTCCCTTGATGGTACTGCAAAAAAATATCAAAGTCCTTCATCAACTCCAACCACTGTTGCTGCCTCATGTAGAGCTCTTTTTGTGTAAACATATATTTTAAGCTCTTGTGATCTTTAAAGATCTCTATCCGCTCTCCATACAAGTAGTGCTTCCACATTTTAAGAGCAAAGGTAAATACTGACAACTCTAAGTCATGGTAGGGTAATTCTTCTCATGCGGGCGTAATTGCCTGGAAGCATAGGCAATCACCTTCCCGTTCTGCTGCAACACACAACCCAAACCCTTACCCGATGTATCACTGTATATAAAAAATCCTCATGTCCTTGATGGCAATGTCAATATTGGAGCTATAGTCAACCTCTTCTTCAACTCCTCAAATGCAGACTATAAATCCCCAGTCTAGACGAACTCCATGTCCTTCCTGGTTAGTCTAGTCATCGGCTCTGCAATCCTAGAAAAATCCTGAATAAACCTCCGAAAATAGCCTGTCAGTCCAAGAAAACTCCTGATCTCCGCCACTGAACTCATGGTAGACCATGACTCAAATGCTGAAATCTTCTTCGGGACTACTGAGATCCCATCTCCTGTAATTATATGCCCGAGGAATTCAACCTTATCAAGAAAGAACTCACACTTCAAAAGCTTGCCATATAGCTTCTCCTTCCTGAAGGTCTCCAGAACTATCCTCAGGTGCTTCTCATGCTCCTCCGGGGACTTCGAATATATCAGTATATCATCAATGAATACTACCATAAACTGATCCAAGTACTGATAAAAAACCTTATTCATCAGGTTCATGAATACTGATGGGGCATTGGTCAACTCAAACGGCATCACTAAAAACTTAAACTGTCCATACCGAGTCCTGAAAGCTGTCTTTGGAATATCATCCTTCTTCACTTTAACCTGGTGGGACCCCGACCTCAAGTCTATCTTTAAGATATACCTTCGCTCCACTCAACTGATTAAATAAATCGTCAATCTGCGGCAACGGATATTTATTCTTGATAATGAGGTTGTTGAGTGCCCTGTAGTAGATATACATACGTACCGACCCATCCTTCTTTGGTACAAATAATACCAGAGTACCCTACAGTGATAAACTGGAGCGGATGAAGCCCTTGTCCTACAACTCATCCACCTACTTATTCAACTCTGCCAATTCGCTGTTGTTCACCCTATAAATGTGTTATGATATTGGCTCTACGCCTGGCACCAAGTCTATAGAGAACTCCACATCTATGTCCGGTGGCAACCCCGATAACTCCTTTGGAAAGACGTCAATATACTTTGCAATCAATGGTTGTGGCGGCTCCTGCTCTTCTACCAAAGCTCCACAGAAGTCTTCTTCGCTCTGCTCTGCTGCTCCTCTGACAAACTCATACTCTGGCTCTCCTGGTGTCTGAAACAAAACTCTGCCTCCTCGACAATCGATACTAGCATGATGCCTACTCAACCAATCCATCCGGAGCACTATATCGTAGCTCGGAAGTTGCATTACAAGTAGACATACGCTCAACTCTCGGCCTTCCAAAGAAACTCTTCGGTCCTTGCAAATATCACTGACCAGGATAATGCCCCCAGGTCATGATTTTGCAAGTCCTCGCCAACGGTTCAGACTCAAGATAATGTTTCAGAGCAAAAGATACAGGTACAAAACTATGTGAACCAGCAAAATCAAATAAAGCATGAGCTGGAAAAGAATCAAAATAGACTGAACCTGATATAACATCACCGACTGGCTCCTCCTCCTCGATGGTCAAGGCGAAAGCTCGCCCCCGTGGCTGGGCACCTCTCTGCTGGTGCTGGTGCTGATCTAACTGTTGTTGTTATGGTGGTAAAGGAGGTCCTCTCTACTGTCATGCTGGTGGTCTCGCGGGTGCTCTCTGTGCGTGAGCTCCACCCTGAGCTGGACGAGCTAAAACTTTAGGACAAGCCCTCAACTGATGGTCTACCGATCCACAGAATATGTACTGACCCAATCTCATCCTGCATGCATCCCATCCATGTCCCTGCTTCTTACAAAAAGTGTAAGAAATAGCTGTCCTCTGGATCTGGTGCATCTGCTATACCGGCGCTCTAGCTGGTCCATGATACTGCTATCTTGGCTGTTGGAAGTGCCTCTGGTGCTGCAGTCAAAAATAAGGCTGCTTTATTAGACCCGTATTAGTACTGGATCCTTTTATGTCTCTCGGCCTCTTAGAGTCAAGCTCTATATCATCCTCTGTTCGATGTGCCTGTCTTAGAATCTCCTCGAAAGTAGCGATGGGATCTCCGTTCGTATGTGATTTGATCTCCCGGTTCAGGCCCTTCCTGAACTTCCTGGCTCTTCCTATGGGGTTCTGCCCCTCCACAAAGCGGCCTAATTTATAATACTCTGTCGCATACTCAACCACCGTCATACCTCCCTGAATAAGGTACTAGAACTGGCTCTCTAGAGATGTCAGAGCCACATCTGGAAAAAACTTTTTCTTGAAGAGCTCTTTGAAAGCTTCCCAAGTAAGTCCTGGTGCTGAGATCCTGGGATCTGTCTTGAACCAAGTCAATACAATATCGAACATCAAGCTCCCTGCGGCCTCTATCTGCAACCTCTCTGGAATCTGTGCCAGCCGCAGGTTCCGCTCAATGTCTTCTATCTAATCATCAGCATAAATGATCCCTTAAGTGCCTTTAAAGTCCTTCGGACCCATCTTTTTGAAGTCTATGATGATCCCCGGCCTCGGTTGCTGCGGGGTGAACTAAGGTGGTGTCGTTTGTGGCTGGACTAAGGTGGCTCTCTCAACTGCTGCGAGCGTAATTTGGTGAGCATTTTCAATGCTTTACCACATAACCTCTGACTGACGCTGCCATGCCTCCATCATCTGCTGAAAGAGCACAAACATTTATGTCTGATAGACTACGGATGGTGGGGGTGGAAGATCCCCTAAAACTGTAGGCGCTGCCCTCTGTACCGGAGGAGGAGCAGCTCTGAAAGCTGCTACAGAAATGCCCGCTAGATCGGTGAAGCGGACCTCTGGAATGTAGCTGTTAGAATCGCGTCTGATGGTGCTGCCCTCATAGGCGACGAAGTGACTGGCCTCGCCGATATTATGCCTGAGCGCTGGGAACGCGTCTTCGGTGGCACCGTGAAGATAGATGGAACAAAGGAATCAATATTGAGTATGATACGATATCATCAAAGAAGGACAAAATTTATTCAAAGTAACATTCAATAGATAAGGATAACAAAACTGATATTTGGAAGTGTTTCTACTTGTGATTGAGTAAATTCTCAGCCTAATTTATATATCCTAAAGCAGGCTCGTAACAGTACTCTAGGTGAGCACTACTACGATATCGCTCAAATTGTGACTCTTGACAAACCTGCATGGGCCACTACTAAAAATGTGTCACAAACCGCACCCGAATATTCGGGCACGAGTACATGGGTACATACAGCCTACACCACAGCATCGATGGTAGAACATTGTCTGGGTCAATTCTACTATCTAAATATCTCACATAATATATATATGGTACATGTCAATTATTTTAACTCTAAACGGAGGAACAATATGGTATCATATAAATGTAACTATACTCAATCACAATGCAACTAAGGAAGATAGAGCACAAATGGAATAAAGAAAGAAAAGTATCACAATACAACCACACGACTGAAATAATATACATGCCAAAGTCTCAACAATAGTCTAATACAAGTCCACCAAAAATAAACTAAACCTCCTCATGCTCTGGTACTAAGTCCTCCTGGTCTACAAGAGTATACTCTAATGGTATGCCCTCCTGCGGTCCGTAGGATGTAGGACACTGATCTATGAGCCAATCATCTAAAAAAAATATCCAGTCAGGATTGGAGCAAAGTACATACCTCTGAAAGCAGTTTCAAATACATAATCGAGCATATAAAACAGATAATAGAAAAGAATACAAGATAACTAAATAACAAAATAAAATGAACTAGAGTGGACATGTAATGTACTGTAATAAAATAAACTAGAGTGAACTAGAGGAGAAGACCGTCATATAAGTGGCGATACAACAATTTAGTAGCCGTATCATAGTAGAACTGGAGGAAACTTCTCATGATGGACATGGCTTCCTTTGGGTTCTCGGAGAGAATTCCATAGACTGTATAGTCAATTAATGGAAGCCTCCGGTCCTGAGTATCGGTGTCGACCTCCGCTACATAGATGAGGCACAAGCATAGGTTGCCTTTGGGACAGACCAGCTTTTTGTCGATCATGTCGATTAGTTGATAGGTGTTGTTTGGTACTGCCCAGGACACAGCGAGGCCGGCTAAGGCGTCAGCCTCAATATTTTGCAGCTGAGGGACGTGCTCTATGAAGAACATCTCGAAAGTTGTGATAATGCTAAGCACAACTTGGTGGTAGGGGATCAAGTCTTTGCTTCAGACTTCATACTCGCCCCGGACCTATTTGACTATTAGCTGAAAATCACCATAAGCCTACAGGTATTCTACCTCAACCTGTTTAGAAAGTTGGAGCCCGATGATTAAGGCGTTGTACTCTGCCACATTATTAGAGCACGGCTCCGTGAGAAAGTAGGCACGATTGATGATGAGGCCTTATAGGAAGATCAACACAATCCCGACCCCAACGATGACGCATCTTTTGGGCCATGCTCTTGAAGCACGGTCAAAAAAAATTAGCCACACAGCTTCCTGTGAAGTGACATTGGAGTCCGTCGCCTTGTTCGGAATCTCCTCATAGAGCTTTGAGGTTTCTGACCCCGAGTGGGCTGCCAGAAAGTCGGCCAGTGCTTGAACTTTAACGGCCTTTTGTGGGACGAACACCATATCATATAGAGATAATAGTATCGTCCAGGTAGCCAAGCGGGATCTGAGTGCCCCTGGTTTGGTCATAAGGACCCTGAGGGTGTAGACTCGCGAGGTTACATGAATGGTCTGTCCAGCCACGTAATGTTGAGTTTTCTGAATAGCGAATACTAGAGCAAGGCATTCATTCTCAACGACGGTGTACCTATGCTCTGCGCCGATCATCTTGACGGCGTTGTCGTCAATGTAGCATTCCACCATCTTGCACAGATGTTCATGAAAAATAGTTCTTATAGCTCTCTGGTATGTAGCACCTCCGTTCTTTAGACTGAAAGACAAGACAGTATAGCAGTATATGCCTATTGGGGTCCGAAACGATGTATTTTTCTCGTCGTCAGAAAATATCTTGATTTGGTTGTAGCCTGAGAAGCCATCTATGAAGGACATGCGCTCGAAGCCACAGGTATTGTTGATCATTATGTCGGTGATTGGGAGGAAAATTCGTCTTTAGGACATGTCGCATTTAGGTCATGAAAGTCAATGCAGATTCGAATCTTTCCATTCTTCTTAACGATTGGCACTATATTGGCTAACCATTCGGGATATTGTTCCTCGCGGATGAAGATACTAGCTATCAGCTTGTTAACTTCAGCTTCGATATAATTCATTATGTCCGGCCGGAACCGTCGCTGTTGTTGCTTGACCGGTTTGTTGTTCGACGAGATATTGAGAATGTGGACCGCGATTTAGGGGTCCAGTCCTGGCATATCTTCATAACTCCAAGCAGACATCAAATGTATTCTCTGACAAGCTATAATAAGTATTCCCGGTCTTCTTCGGACAGACTTTTGCTAATGAAGATAGGTTTAGGGGAGGATTCGTCGCCCAGATTGACTTGTACGACTTCGTCCTCGGTAAGAGGTTCTCATTGTTCGAACCTCATCTTCCATTATGCATTTAGGTGTTGGGCCTATGGTTTTACTCGAAGGAGTTCCTGTGGATCTTCGTCATCTTCCTCAGGGTCAGCTGACACCATGTTGGTAGACAATGTTTGCTTGAGTATCTCCCAGATACTAACGTTGGAGTCCCAAGTGGAAGATTGCGAAGAGTGGGAGTGAACCTCATCTTCTTCATATGAACCTTCAGGGGTTGTGGGAGGTGTTACATACCTCAAGACATGCTTGATTTTATAGTAGTAATCCTCGGACTTACCTGCGGGAGTAGGTAGACGCAGGGGCAGCCGTCAACCCTTGCCTTAGTTTAAACCTCGATTATTTTTAAGGTCATAACCCATATTCTGGATGATATGTTTGTCTTGATCATTGAACTAGTAGAGTGGTATTTTGTCGGTGTTGGGTTCTGGCTCTTGTTCCTCCAGGGTGAAGGACCGAGGGCATTCATGTCACGCCCCAATCCCGAAAGGGTCATTCGTCCTCGTCGGATCCTTTACGGAACCGATTTGTCCTCGCTGGGGCGTGATGCCGTGCGAGCCTGGGGTTGCGCTCGTACAAGGCAAGAACTTGCAGTTTTAGGAACCCATTTTGAAACACAATTTATAAAACACATTCACAGAGATTTGAACACAAGTGCGAAAGAAACATGCTTTTTCATTGATAATTCAGAGTAATTTACATAGAGTTTACATTGATGCACCTTCTCGGCTATTTAATTGCATTACAAAAGATAACTCAAAATGCAGGGCGCGCTCCGTCAGATAGTCCACGTCATTTGTACATTACGCCCTTGTATAGATTGAAGTCTATGCCTCCAAAATGAACTGACTCCAGCTATACTTCAAAATAGAGGTGCTCCTAACGCCTCCTCGCTATGCACTAGCATTGCACCGTCTGATTGCCTGAAATAGTTTCCTACAACGTGGGTCAGTACTCAACTTGTACTGGTGAGCGGGATGAACCCACTCGACTAAATCGACACTAGCTTGTTAGGGGGAGCATGCATTAAGATATCTTCTATAAGGAAGCAAGTAAAATCAATTCATATCAGTTGCATGTTTTGATAGGAATGAAAAATAGCATCGAATCCAACCAGTACACCGATTGCTTACTCAATCGATGCATGCCTTTCCTACAATGAAACACAAGTATACTTACCATCTGCACAAGATAATAAGTTAGCATGCGTTCTATACTATGTGGTCATTGGTGTGATCGACACCTTAGGGACATATTTCAAGCATTAGCGACGCGCCCTATCAGCCCGGGTAGCAAGCCCTGCTGGAGGTCCCGCTATGCATCGTGACGAGCACGAATCAAATATTTCCCTCCGGATCGATACGGTTCCAGTGCCCCGGAAAGCCGTTTCGAGGAAATGCCAAACCTTGCGCACAAGTTGTCCCAGACCATGCAAATACATAAATAATTCATATCACATACAATGTATCGAAATAAACAGAAGAAGTAAAGCAACAACATATATATCTTATGCAACAGTTCATATTTTCTCAAGCGGTGTTCCGATTCAGTTATCCCACAAGTCCAAACTCTATCCGATGCACGAGGCCGCCACCAACAACTAATTTTCTGTATAAACAAGGTCAAATTATAAGGTGTGCAAGCATATGATAAATTAGTCTATAATTTCCATGTTCCTTTCTTAGTGGCTGGCATGCCTTGTGGCTAAGGATTTCCTAGGCGTCCAACCGGGCATCATCGAGTGAACATTTGAAACATTAGAGATGTTGGCGTGAAAAAGTAGGAAAGAAGGGACCAAACCACTCACTGGTTAAGGGAAAAGAGGCTGAAACAAGGAATCCCGCTAGCGACGATCAAACGTCAGTTACGCGGACCTGAAACAGCACGAGCACCGAGTTAGAAATCTTGTCTATCCTTCCTTGTCGAACTCCCCAAAATCCAAGCTTCAAACGATAAAACTAGCAGTAAAAACCAAGCAAATCGAAAGCAACACCAAATCAAAATCCCAAAGCAACAATCAAGAAAACCAAGCAACCAAAACACGAAAACTATTGGACTCGTTTCAATAGAGTCCTTTCCATGAGTTGGAAAGGATCATCGCATTTCGTCCGTGGCAAGAAGATGCCGAGATCTAAGTTACGACTCAGACGGACTAGCCACAAGCCCAATTACATAGTGCTTGTCCCGGTCGGATCGGGATTTGAGGCACTGCATAATATACCACTAAGAAAATGTTTTGACCCGAAACTTAAGAATAAGCCTTACCTCCGACTAAATGAACAACGAAGGATACTTCTCCTTCATCCCCGATTCCATCTCCCAAGATGATTTTCCAACTGTATGGTTCCGCCATAGCACACAAACCAAGGACATCGTACGGTTGTGAAGTACTTTTTCCTTACGATCCAGAATCTGTACCGGCTCCTCTGAGTATGACAAATTCGTGCACAATTCCAATTGTTCGAAGCTAACCACATGACTAGGGTCATGCACATAATTCCGAAGTTGAGAAACGTGGAATACGTCGTGCACTCCAGCCAAGGTGGGAGGTAGTGCAATCCGATATGCCACAGCTGCCACCCGTTCTAGTATCTCAAAGGGGCCGACAAACTTGGGACTCAGTTTGCCCTTCACGCCGAAACGTATCACTCTACGCATCGGTGTCACTTTCAAGAAGACATGATCCCCGACCATGAACTCCAAGGGCCTATGATGAGTATCGGCATAGCTTTTCTGTCGGCTCTGCGCAGTGCAGAGTCTTTCCCGAATCAAGCAAACTTTCTCGACTGCCTGCTCCACCAGCTCTGGCCCGAGTACCTGCCGCTCGGCGACTTCGTCCCAACAGATTGGAGATCGACACTTGCGTCCATAAAGTGCTTCGTACGGTGCCATCTGAATGCTCGATTGGTAGCTGTTGTTGTACGCAAACTTCGCCAACGGAAGGTGCGTGTCCCAACTAGTCTTTAAATCGATCGCATACAGCCGTAACATATCTTCAAGTATCTGATTTGTCCTTTCTGTTTGGCCATCAGTCTGGGGTGGTATACGGTACTGAACTGTAGCTTAGTACCCAAAACAGACTGTAGGCTAGTCCAAAAACGAGATAAGAAACGTTCGTCACGGTCAGAGACGATAGAGGCAGGTACTCCGTGTAATCGAACAATCTCGTCTATGTAAATCTGTGCTAACCGATCGACGCTCCAAGCAACTTTTATAGACAGAAAGTGGGCTGATTTAGTCAAACGATCAACTATGACCCAAATTGCAGTATGGCCCCGCGGCGTCTTCGAAAATCCCACAATGAAATCCATAGTGATGTTGTCCCATTTCCACTCGGGAATAGCGAGGTTCTACATCTCCCCGCCGGGCCTCTAATATTCAGCTTTCACCTGTTGATAGGCCATGCACTGTGACACAAAGATCGCCATATCCTGCTTCATACCTTGCCACCAGAAGGTTCTGCGTAAGTCCATGTACATCTTAGTGCTCCCCGGATGCAACGAATACTTCGCATAGTGTACTTCTGCCATAATTTCCCTTCGGAGTTCAGGGTCGCTAGGGACGCATAGCCTTCCTTTCATCTGTAAGGCCCCATCTTCGCCTGCCATAAAGTCAGACGTCTTCCCCGCCGAGATTAATCCGCATACCTTCGCTAGGAACTGATCGCCCTCCTGAGCTGATTTGATTCTATCACGTAAACTCGGTTCAAGATGGAGTGGTGCCAGCTGCACTCCTTGATATCGAACTCGAAACTCGATGCCCATCGCCTCAAGATCTCAAAGTAAATGGTTTTTTAAGGATAACGATCCCACGTGCTTTCGACTCAGAGCATCAGCAACGACGTTTCCCTTGCCCGGTGTATAAGCGATCGTTAGATCATAGTCCTTAATAAGTTCTAGCCAACGCCGCTGTCGGAGGTTCAGTTCTCGTTGGGTGAATAGATACTTGAGGCTCTTGTGATCTGTGAAAATTTTACAAGCAACACCATAAAGATAATGCCTCCACAACTTCAGTGCAAATACAATCGCCGCCAATTCCAAATCGTGTGTCGGGTAGTTTTTCTCGTGCGGCTTCAGTTGCCTGGAGGCGTACGATATTACCTTGTCCCATTGTATGAGTACACATCCTAAGCCGAGTCCTAAAGCATCACTGTATATCTGAAACTCCTCTACCCCATCTGGAAGTGCAAGAATCGGAGCTGAAACAAGACGCCGCTTAAGTTCACAAAAGCTGGCTTCGCAGTCATCACCCCATTTGTATATAATCCCTTTCTGAGTAAGGCGAGTCAAAGGCGAGGCCAGTTTAGAGAAATCTTTCATGAACCTACGATAGTATCCCACTAGGCCGAGAAAGCTTCGTACTTCGCTGGCTGACGTAGGTTATTTCCAGTCCACCACCGCCTCTATTTTCTTCGGGTCTACGGCGACGCCTTCTGCCGAGACGACATGACCAAGGAACGCCACGCTGTTCAACCAGAACTCACACTTGCTGAGCTTAGCGAACAACTTATGCTCTCATAATGTCTGCAGCACGATCTTCAGGTGTTCCTTGTGTTCCACCTCGTTCTTGGAATATATTAGAATGTCGTCGATGAATACGACGACAAACTTGTCTACGTACGGCCGAAACACGCGGTTCATCAGATCCATAAAATCTGCAGGGGCGTTCATCAAGCCGAACGACATTACGAGGAATTCATAGTATCCGTAACGGGTCCTGAATGCAGATTTTTGAATATCTTCTGGTTTAATTTTCAACTGGTGATACCCTGACCTGAGATCAACTTTAGAGAAGACTGTTGCACCTTGGAGTTGATCGAACAAGTTATCTATCATTGGCAATGGGTACTGATTCTGAACGGTCGCCTTATTTAATTCTCGGTAGTCAATACACAGCCGCATGGATCCATCTTTCTTCTTCACGAACAGCACCGGAGTACCCCACGGAGAAACGCTTGGACGAATGTATCCTCGGTCCAACAGATCTTGTAACTGAACCTTAAGTTCTTTTAGCTCTGTTGGGGCCATTCGATAAGGTGCCTTTGATATCAGTCACGAATCCGGAAATGTGTCGATGCTGAATTCGATCTCACGATCAGGAGGCATTCCAGGCAGCTCGTCCGGGAACACGTCGAGAAAATCTGCTATAACATCAGCCTGAGCTGCATTTATACTTTCCTGCCGGGTGTCTCGAATAGAAGCTAAGTACCCTTCACAACCCGAATGCAACATATGCCTAGCCGAAATTGCTGATATCACCATTGCAGTCTTCGGTGCAGCGCTGCACGAATAGTAGAAGTCTGCCTCGCCGGGTAGACGAAATACGACTCGCTTCTTCGCGCACTCGATTGTTGCATGGCAAGCACCCAACCAATCCATTCCGAGAATAATATCGTAATCCTTAATGTCTAGTACAATGACATCTAAGGAAAGCTGCCTTCCTCCGATGCAAATATAACCATCCCTACAGATCGCATGGGCGGGAATATCGATTCCCGAAGGTGTGCTTACGCAAAGGTTCATAGTTAAGGGAGTAGAAGCTAATTTATGCTCAATAGTAAAATCAGCAGATATGAAACTATGCGTAGCACCTGAATCGAATAAGACTCTAGCGGGCAGTTCTCTGAAAAGTAATGTACCTGTCACGACCGTTTTAGAGACAGATGCCTCATCCCGAGTCAATGCATAGACTCGGCCTTGAGCACCTAGACGTTGTGGGTTCACTGGCACAGCATTGGCATCACTTGCTGGAGGCCCCCTATTCTGATTTCCGTTGTTTCGATTCCCGTTGTTCCGAGTCCCGTTGTTCTGATTATTCCCGTTGTTCTGATTCGGTTTGCCCTCTCGACAGTTAAAGTGTTTGTGGCCCAGACGACCACATTTGAAATATCAAGTAACCCGACATTCTTCCAGTCGATGCCCTGATTTGTCGCACCTGTTGCAGTATGGTGCCTGGGATTGACCCCTTTGATCAGACGTGTGTGAACGCTTTTGTGCTCCAGACCCTCCCGTTTCCTGAGGTCGCTTATTGTTGTTGGTACGGGGGGTTTGCACCTCGACCTTTGGGGGATAGCGCCCAAAGATCCACTCGCTACTCAGGGCCGCTTCGTAACATTCCCTATAGGTTTGATATTTCTGGTTGATGACGTCCTTACGCAACTCGTCATTCAAACCTTTCTGAAAATGATAGCACCACGCCTGCTGGTTAGGCAGGAAGTGCCCAGCAAACTTAGCTAGTTTAGCAAACATTGAGTCGTAATCGTCAACAGACAAACTTCCTTGCACCAGATTACTGAAGTCATCTTCCTTCTGTTGACGCACGGCTCGGGGAATATATTATTCAATGAAGACAGATTTGAATATTTCCCCAAGTGATTTTGCAGTTGGGATTGGCATCATAAATCCCTTGCTTAGTTGCCTCCCACCAATCATGCGCACGCAGTTCCAGTTGAACCGATGTACAGGCCACTCACTTGGATCCCCGGATGCCAACCAGATTGAAGAGTCCCTCCAGCTTTGCAATCCATCCTAACACCACGTCCGGTTCCGCCCGTCCGTTGAACGTTGGTGGATGCATTTTAGTGAACTCTGCTGCACGGCAGGTGTTCCTAGCTGAAGGCTGAGTTTCTTCTAACTCATCCTCTACCGCCACAGCCGACGGCGTCGCTGTAGCTCCTCCGTTGTTGGGTACCAATGATGCAATCAGTTGCATCATAGTATCCATTTGCTTTTGTTGAGCAGCAAACTGGGTCTGAATATTTGCCTGCTGAGTAGTAGCTTGTTTTTGCTGCACCTCCATGAGGTGCATAAGCCGTTCTGACATCCCGTTTGAACCCGCTCCTCCGAATTCTCCAGAACTTGTCGGATCGCTCTGAATAGGCTGAGCACTGCATACAGCGGCAATGTTTTTCTTAGCCATTGCTACAAAAGAGAGTAGCTTGTTAACACTCCAAAATTGATAGATTTTATATCTATGGGCTCATTGTATAGGCGACTCATCTCATGCAGCGGACGTCGAATGCAACTCAATTGAGAGGCGCATCAAACTCCTTTATATTCTTTTAAAATCCCAAGAAAGTACAGCCGTGCTCTGATACCAATATGTCACGCCCCGATCCCGAAAGGGTCATTCGTCCTCGCCGGATCCTTTACGGAACCGATTCGTCCTTGCTGGGGCGTGATGCCGTGCGAGCCTGGGGTTGCGCTCGCACAAGGCAAGAACTTGTAGTTTTAGGAACCCATTTTGAAACACAATTTATAAAACACATTCATAGAGATTTGAACACAAGTGCGGAAGAAACATGCTTTTTTATTAATAATTTAGAGTAATTTACATAGAGTTTACATTGATGCGCCTTCTTGGCTATTTAATTGCATTACAAAAGATAACTCAAAATGTAGGGCGCGCTCCGTCAGATAGTCCACGTCGTTTTTATATTATGCCCTTGTATAGATTGAAGTCTATGCCTCCAAAATGAACTGACTCCAGCTATACTTCAAAATAGAGGTGCTCCTAACGCCTCCTCGCTATGCACTAGCGTTGCACCGTCTGATTGCCTGAAATAGTTGCCCACAACGTGGGTCAGTACTCAGCTTGTACTGGTGAGCGGGATGAACCCACTCGACTAAATCGATACTAGCATGTTAGGGGCGAGCATGCATTAAGATATCTTCTATAAGAAAGCAAGTGAAATCAATTCATATCAGTTGCATGTTTTGATAGGAATGAAAAATAGCATCGAATCCAACCAGTACACCGATTGCTTACTCAATCGATGCATGCCTTCCCTGCAACGAAAAACAAGTATACTTACCATCTGCACAAGACAATAAGTTAGCATGCGTTCTATACTATGCGATCATTGGTGTGATCGACACCTTAGGGACATATTTCAAGCATTAGCGGCGCGCCCTATCAGCCCGGGTAGCAAGCCCTGCTGGAGGTCCCGCTATGCATCGTGACGAGCACGAATCAAATATTTCCCTCCGGATCGATACGGTTCCAGTGCCCCGGAAAGCCGTTTCGAGGAAATGCCAAACCTTGTGCATAAGTTGTCCCAGACCATGCAAATGCATGAATAATTCATATCACATACAATGCATCAAAATAAACAGAAGAAGTAAAGCAACAACATATATATCTTATGCAACAGTTCATATTTTCTCAAGCGGTGTTTCGATTCAGTTATCCCATAAGTCAAAACTCTATCCGAGGTACTAGGCCGCCACCAACAACCATTTTTCCTTATAAACAAACTCAAATTATAAGGTGTGCAAGCATATGATAAATTAGTCTACAATTCCCATGTTCCTTTCTTAGTGGCTGGCATGCCTTGTGGCTAAGGATTTCCTAGGCGTCCAATCGGGCATCATCGATTGAACGTTTGAAACATTAGAGATGTTGGCGTGAAGAAGTAGGAAAGAAAGGACCAAACCACTTACTGGTTAAGGAAAAAGAGGCTGAAACAAGGAATCCCGCTAGCGACGATCAAATGTCTGTTATGCGGACCTGAAATAGCACGAGCACCGAGTTAGAAATCTTGCCTATCCTTTCTTGCCGAACTCCCCAAAATCCAAGCTCCAAATGATAAAACCAGCAGCGAAAATCAAGCAAATCGAAAGTAACACCAAATCAAAATCCCAAAGCGGTAATCAAGAAAACCAAGCAACCAAAACATGAAAACTATTGGACTCGTTTCAATAGAGGCCTTTCCATGAGTTGGAAAGGATCATCGCATTTCGTCCGTGACAAGAAGATGCCGAGATCTAAGTTACGACTCAGACGGACTAGCCACAAGCCTAATTACATAGTGCTAGTCCCGGACGGATCGGGATTTGAGGCACTATAATTCAACCCTGCCGAAGATGATAGGTTTGTCTTTCCTCCTCCTTGCTGGAACCGTGAAGTAGGAACCTTGACTAGGGAGGATCTGGTTTACAGCGTAGGTGGTAGTCACCTGTGTTTGCAGGTGTAATCCTAGACCGTGCTCTATTGAGTACAATGTGTTGATATGTGTATGCTCAGAATAATTCAAAGATAACCCTTTATTGATAAAATAAGGTATCTCTTCCGGAGGAACAATATCATCGAGGGAAGGGATGTTGGCCTGAGTAGCCACAAATTCTTCCAGTTCATCATCCTCATGGGCTACCCCCAGCGCGGTTACAGGCGTTGGTGGCTTCTTATGCAGTTTGACCACTAGAGGCTTGGAGGCTGCAACCGTGGCCGGGTCTCCTTTTGGCTGTCTACGAAGATGAACGACCATAGGTTCTGAAGGAGCAAATAGTGCGAGATCCTTATTCTTCGGTCAATTTGGCATATAGAGGTGAATGACCAGATGTTCGGAAAGATAAGATGGTGCAGGGTCCTTCCTCTGCGGTCGATTTGGCCTATGAAGGTGAACAACCAGAGGTTCGGACGTTGTGGAAGGTGTCAGAGATTCTGGTGCCTTCCTATGCAACTTGACGATGAGGAGAGTGGTTGTGTCGGGAGTGCAAGCCTTGAGAAGGGTTCTCATGGTCTCCTCCAGTATTGTCGTAACCTCGGCCTCATCATCGGCCTTATTTCTATCTTTGTCTAGGTGGGTTTGATTGTAGAGGATGGCATCGAAGTAGTACGCTCGACTCCCTTAAATGGGTCAATGTCTGCGAACTCCATTCTGATAATTCTATGATCGTTGACGTACTTTAAGTATTGGTGCAGGGTTGATGGCACGATCATATATTGGTGTATCCAGGGCCGTCGAGCAAGACATTATAGGATACATCTACGTCAATGACGTAGCAAGTGACCTCTGTTTTCAGGTCGTCGATCTGGCACTTCAGGAGAATCATGCCCAGAGGGTAGCTTCTTCCTACGTTGAAGTCACTAATGGCAGTATTAGTAGCTGCCAAGCGGTGCATCGGGATGCCCAAGGTTTACAGCAGACTCCTAGGGATCATGCTGATTGATGAACCAGGGTTAATGTACATCTGGTCCACCTTTATAGCATAAATATATCCTGTGTAGTACAGGGGACGATCATGCTTAGTTTTCTTTAGCAACATGTCTTGTTGCGAGAACGTAATATTGGGTACTACATTCGTAACATTATTACAGTGGGAGCATGTCGTCGGATCTTCAACTGGCGGCTTGACCTGCGCCAGATAGGTGTCAAAATTTTGTAGTGCCTCGCTTAGGGCGGCTCGAGTATCTCTGAAAAGCCGCAGAAGTAAAAATAATGACAACTTTGCCGGGGTATTGGCGAGTTGAGCCAAGACGTCAAAGTTGTAGGGCTTTTCCAATCCCTGACCCATTTTCTTACGCAAAGGCTTGCCGAAGCGTCCCTTTTTTGTTTGGACTTGTCCACTGGTGGGGTTGAGATAGACCCAGATCAGATACGACAGGTGTAGTAGTTGGAGGTGCATTGATGTTGGGAGTTTCATAATCTTGCTGGTAAGCAAGGCCCGACCTGGTTGTCCCTGCCTAGGCCTCCTCAGCGGTGGAAGAAACTATGCAGCATGACTTGGTTTTTCGTATTCTAATCTTGACGGCTGAAGGTGTTGCTTGTTGCGTCAAGTATGGGACCAGATCTGGGTAGACCCACATGATCTCGCCCCGAGGGTTAGCAAGAGGTGTCAGCCCGAAAGCTTGGTCACGAGCTGGAGGAAGATTGACTACCTCCATTATTGCCCTTGGGATCGGTGTGACTACATCCTGGGCTTCCATCGGTAGAAAGTTTTTGAACTAGAGGGACACCATGTTAGCGGCAACCGTTATATCATCAAAATCCAGGGAGAGAGCCTTGGTATCGATCAGCCGTTGGATGTACCGCTTCAAGGTATAACACTCCTGTGTCGGGTGATGAACATACCGGTGGAAGTGACAGTACTTTGGGTTGTTCATCTCCTCCGCTTCAGGTTGACGTTTGACGTTGGGGTGGCAAATTTTACCTTCCTGCATCAGCATGTCAAAAATGGGCTTGACATTACCGTCTTTGAAAGAATATGTCTCATTTGATTTTGGAGCCTCTCTTGCTTTTGCTCAGGTTTCTTGGTCACATTAGCGACCATGACTTGCTTCCCTTTCGTGTCGCGGTTGCTGTTACTTCTATTGCTGGGGTGCTTGACATTTTTCTCAGTATAGGGATATGGATTCCCAAGTGTTGAGCATCATTGAGCTTCTTTTCAGCGTTGACAGTGCTTATAATGAATGTCGTCTAGTTTTTGAACATGCTATCGTGCATCCAGAGGCTGACCACCAGAAGCATATTTTTTGGCACATCTCCATTAGTGTGGCCTCAGGATTGCCAGGGGATAACCTTAGCGCCTTTTGTCAGAACCACTCGATGTAATTTTGAGTCAGTTCCCTTTCTTCCTGGGCGACATCCATCAGAGAGAACATCGTCATATCATTTCCTGTCTTATAGAATTTGTTGAGGAACAAACGCTTAAGGTCATCGAATGATGAGATGCAATTATCTTCGAGACTGCAGAACTAGTCGAAAGCTACCCCCGCTAAATCCTTACCCGATGCATTACTGTATTCCTTGATGGCAATGTCAACATTGAAGCTGTAGTCAATCTCTTTTTCAGCTCCTCAAAAGTAGACTGACAATCCTTAGTCTAGACGAACTCCACGTCCTTTCTGGTTAGTCTAGTCATCGCCTCCGTAATCCTAGAAAAATCATAAACAAATCTTCGATAGTAGCCTGCCAATCCAAGAAAACTCCTGATCTCCGCTACTGAACTCGGGGTAGACCACGACTCAACTGCTGAAATCTTTTTCGGGTCTGCTGAGATCCCGTATCTTGTAATCACATGTCCGAGGAATTCAACTTTATCAAGGAAGAACTCATACTTCAAAAGCTTGCCATATAGCTTTTACTTCTTGAGGGTCTCCAGAACTATCCTAAGGTGCTTCTTATGCTCCTTTGGGGCCTTCGAATAAATCAGTATATCATTAATGAATACTACCACAAACTGATCCAAGTACTGATGAAATACCTTATTTATCAGGTTCATGAATATTGTCGGGGCATTGGTCAACCCAAACGACATCACCAAAAACTCAAACTGCCCATACCGAGTCCTAAAAGCTATCTTCGAAATATCTTTCTTCTTCATTTTCACCCGGTGGTACCCCGACCTCAAGTCTATCTTGGAGAATACCTTCGCTCTGCTCAACTAATCAAATAAATCGTCAATTCGCGACAATGGGTATTTGTTCTTGATAGCGAGGTTGTTGAGTGGCCTGTAGTCGATACACATCCGTACCGACCCATCCTTCTTTGGTACAAATAATACCGGAGCACCCCATGGTGATGAACTAGAGCGGATGAAGCCCTTGTCCTGCAACTCATCCACCTGCTTCTTTAACTCCGCTAGTTCGTTGTTGTTCACTCTATAGACATGCTGTGATACTCGCTCTACGCCTGGCACCAAATCTATAGAGAACTCCACATCTCTGTCCGGTGGCAACCTCGACAACTCTTCTGGAAAGATGTCCAAATACTCTACAATCAATGGATGTGGTGGCTCCTGCTATTCTACCAAAGCTCCACAGAAGTATCCTTTACTCTGTTCTGCTGCTCCTCTGACGAACTCAAACTCTGGCTCTCCTAGCATCTGGAACAAAACTCTGCCTCCTCGACAATTGATACTATCATGATGCCTACTCAACCATTCCATCCCGAGTACTATATCGTAACTCGAAAGTGGCATTACGAATAGACATACGCCCAACTCTCGGCCTTCCAAAGAAACTCTCCGGTCCTTACAAATATCACTGACCAGGATAATGCCACCCCCGGTCGTGATCTTGCAAGTCCTCGCCAACGGTTCAGACTCAAGATGATATTTCAGAGCAAAAGATATAGATACAAAACTATGAGAAGCACCAAAACCAAATAAAGCATGAGATAAAAAAGAATCAAGATAGACTGAACCTGAGATAACATCACCGATTGGCTCCTCCTCCTCGACGATCAAGGCAAAAGCTCGCCCTTGTCGTTGGGCACCTCTCTGCTGCTGCTGCTGCTACTGAGCGAACTGTTGCTGTTGTGGTGGTAGAGGAGGTCCTCTCTGCTATCCCGCTGGTGGTCTCGCGGGTGCTCTATGTGCCTGAGCTCCACTCTGAGCTAGACGAGTTGGAACTTTAGGACAAGCCCTCAACTGATGGTCTTCTGATCCGCAGAATAAGCACTGGCCCAATCTCATTCTGCATGCATCCCATTCATGTCTTTGCTTCTTACAGAATGTGCAAGGAATAGTTATCCTCTGGATCTGGTGTATATGCTGTGCCGGTGCTCTAGCTGGTCCATGATACTGCTGCCACGGCTGCTGGAAATGCCTCTGGTGTTGCTGCTGAAAATGAGGCCGCTTTATTAGACCCATGTTGGTATTGGATCCTCCTGTGTCTCTCGGCCTCTTAGAGACAAGCTCTAGATCACCCTCTGCCAGCTGTGCCTGCCTCAGAATCTCCTCGAAAGTAGCGGCGGGATCTCCGTTTGTGTGTGATTTGACTTCCCTATTCAGGACCTTCATGAACTTCCTGGCTCTTCCTCTAGGGGTTTTTCCCTCCACAAAGCGGCCTAATCTATAATACTCCGTCGCATACTCATCCACCGTCATACCTCCATGAATAAGGTACTGGAATTGGCTCTCTAGAGATGTCAGAACCACATTAGGAAAGAACTTTTTCTTGATGAGCTTTTTTAAAGCTTCCCAAGTAAGTCCTGGTACTGAGATCCCGGGGTCCGTGTAACACCCCATTCCGCTCAAGCGTACTGCCAATTCAAACGGCAAAAGTGCAATGTCCCGACCCGTTTTGCTCGGACGAGAATACTCGTTTGAGGCAAAGGATATCCAGACTTGTCCCTACAGAAATTCAGCTTAGACTTTTAGAGGCTCGCTTGACGTATCGCTCAACTGAGGCGAGTCATCGCTAAGGTGGGTGGCTACGGTGAACTTGTCTTTGCTTAGCCAGCACACATAAAATATGGAATGATACATGCTAGTCGCTAGGTAAATTATCCCCTGCATGCTAATAAGAATACAATGCACCTAGCTAAGGGAATAATTCCAACTTGTATTGCTTATGCTAAGAACATGGAATTGAAACATTACTTATATTCAGACCCTCGCATGTTACCTTTGCCTTGTGCAACTAGACCCGCTATGCCTCGTTTTAATGCTTGTCGCATAAACTATGCCAAGACTGTGTAACACTTGTATGTCATGCATTCATTTAGGTTCTCCTCAGAAAACTATCTAATAGTCGTTTCGTGCGTTAACAAACCTGAAGGTATCTGGGACCATTGGGTCGCTAAGGCGATTCCCGAACCAGGGAATATGTACCATGAATGAATAAATCCTAGAATCACAGCTCGTGGAGCAAACTACTAAATCAACTGGCTTGGAAATCAAGACACCATTGTGAACAATCCTGTCTCAACAAGTTTTATATATATCCTGCCTCGAACTCGTTCCCTACCGGACTTGTTCTATATATATATACATACTGCCTCAAACTTGTTCCTATATCAGACCAGGGACCTGAAGTTTAGAGACTTGCATGTCGCGGACAACTTGAAAACAAGGTCATTGGGTTCCACGGACGGTCTTCGGGGCACCAGGGCCGATCCGATCCGGATAAAACTTCACGTTAGTCTCCTGCATCTGGACATGATGGTCTGCAGCAACCACTGAATCTTTGTTGCTTTCCATCATTGTTCAAGACTATAACTCATCCTTTATGGCTATGCCAGCGACTCATGTCATATAGCTAAGTCATCCTCGTTTAGCGGCTATCCGTGTGTGAGTCATTGTATCACATTAAGAAAGAAATCTGAATCAGCTAAACGATATGAATCTCGTATCCAAACACTTGTATTTGTATATATTATTGCCCCTGAATGTTTATACCTGCCCGTGCTTGAATTAACTTGGTTTGCCTTGGACAGGGAAAGACAAATGGTAAGTTGGTAAATCTTACCGTATTTTCTCTCATGTCGCACGGTGCACTGCCACATGATTTAGGCTATTCAATCCTTGCATGTAACTGATCCTAAGGAAACTAGAAAGACAACCAAATAATTGGTGCAGGGAACCTATATTACATTTTTGGATTTGTCGAACGGGCGAGTAGCCTCCCCACTAGTGCATTCAATGTACTGATAATCTACCAGATCATTTGCAGGGTGCGGGAGAACCTCGTTCGGTGCGGATGCCTCCTTCGTGCGTGCTAAGGCCAGGAGTTCCCTCTGGAGCCTTGGGGCGTTGCATCCGGAACTGAAGCACATATACAAGACATAATGTTGGAACATCGCCTGATCATCGCATGTACAATCATTCCATAATTGTAGCCACTTGGCACGCTTTTACTGTTTCAGAGAGAGAGGCTTGAGCGACTTGTAATCTCGGCTATACGCCGCCTGTAACACTTGTTGATATCAATAAAGAGTTGCTTTACTTCAACTTGTGTTATTCAATGCTTCCGCTATATTATCGATTCAGTGAACTTGTTACCGATCGCCTATACATTCATGACTCCGCTGCACTCGGACAATCTGTGCGACTCTGTGGCTTCGAACTCTTACCGCCAGCCAATAAACCATGGCCTTGCACGGGCGTGGCTCACGCTCGTGCGATATCACGCTCGGATGGGTCAAAGCGATCGTTCCGCGGGAGCACTGGTGCGGTGATTCTCGCCTAGCAAAAATGGCCGATTTAGCCCACAGGAGATCGGGGCATGACAGTCCGTCCTGAACCAAGTCAATGCAATATCGAACATTATGCTTCCCGGGGCCTCTATCTGCAACCTCTCTGGAATCTGTGCCAGCCGCATGTTTCGTTCAATGTCTTCTATCCAATCATCAGCATAAAGGATCTCTTCAGTGCCTTTAAAATCCTTCGACCCCATCATCTTGAAGTCTATGATGGTCCCCGGCCTTGGCGACTGCGAGGTAAACTGAGGTGGTGCCATTTGTAGCTGGACTAAGATGGCTCTCTCAACTGCTGCAAGCGCAATCTGGTGAGCATTCTCAATGCCCTGCCGTATAACCTTTGACTGTCGCTACTGCGTCTCTATCATCTGCTGAAAGAGCAAGAACATCTGTGTCTGATCGACTGCAGATGATGGGGGTGAAAGATCCCATGAAACTGTTAGTGCTGCCCTCTGTACTGGAGGTGGAGCACCTCCGAAAGCTGCTGCAGAAACGTCCACCTGGATCGGTGAAGCGGACCTCTGGAATATAGGTACTGGAACAACATCTGATGATGCTGCCCTCATAGGTGATGAAGTGACTGATCGTGCTGACATGGCACCTGAGGGCTGGGAATGCGTCTTCGGCGGCATCCTGAAGATAGATTAAACAAAGGAATAGTTATTGAGTAAGATATGATATCGTCAACGAAGGACAAAATTTTATTCAAAGTAAAGGAAACATTCAATAGAGAAGGATTGCAGACCTGGTATTTGGAAGTGTTTCCTAGTTTATGATTGAGTAAACTTTCAACCAAAATCCTATTTTTTAAAGCAGGCTCGTAGCAGTACTCTAGGTGAGACCACTACGATATCGCTCTTATTGCGACTCTAGAACTGCATGGACCACCACTAAATATGTGTCATGATCCGCACCCAGATATTCGGGCACGAGTACGTGGGTACGCCAAGCCTGCGTCGCAACATCGGCGGTAGAACGCTGTCTGGGTCAATTCTAACTAACTGACATCTGAACAATATAAATATGGTACCTGCCAATCATCTCAACTCCAAAAGGAGAAACAATATGGTATCTCCCAAATGTAACTATACTCAATCATAATGCAAACTAAGGAAGATAAAGCACGGATGGAATAACGAAGGAAAGAATGAAGATATAATCCACAAGTCTGAAATAATATACATGTCATTAATCTCAATAAAAGTCTAATACAAATCCACCAAATAGACTAAACCTCCTCAAGCTCTGGAACTAAGTCCTCCTGGTCTATATGAGTATCCTCTAATGGAACACCGTCCTGCGGCCCGTAGAATGTAGGACACTGATCTATGAGCCAAACATCTGAAAAAAAATATCCAGTCAGGATTGAAGCGAAGTACATACCTCTGAAAGCAGTTTCAAATACATAATTGAGCATATAAAGCAGATAATAGAAAAGAATACAAGATATCTAAATATCAGAATAAAATAAACTAGAGTGAACATGTAATATACTAGAATGAGAACAAGCAATATGAATATCTGCAATATATAGGAAATAACTGAAATCTAACTAATGTGCCTCAGAATACAAGTTCATTATGTGATCGATTTAGGTTGAACACGAATACAATACGGTAACTCGATTGCAAGTGTGGTATGTAATCGACATGTACGCAAATACAATGGGGCTAGATCACATAATCAACTCCTACTCCCCCATCCCCAACTAATACCAATGGATCCAATCACAACACGTTACGAACACGAATATGGGCACACTGAACACGAGCAGTGTGTGTACACGAATAAGCACACTGAACACGAGCAGTGTGTGAATACGAAATATAAATAATTAATACCCAATACACACGATGAAATACATGTGAAGGAGTACCCACTGAACACGGTAGGGGATAACATCTCTTGACAGGATCTATATAGTACCAGTCCATGAAACCACTGTGTCGGAATCAAGTATACAGTTCTAGAACATGAGATATATACACTATTATGAAATAAAAACTAACAGAGAAATATATTAGCCTGATGTCCTGAGCAAGGTGTGTCTTTCGATGCCTAAACTGGTGCCACACAGACCTATATATGGTATATTGCATCAATACAAGATTTTGGAATGAAAATAAGTTAAACTATTTTAATTCTAGGTCATAAAGCCATTTCTAAGTCAAAATAGTCAAACTAGGTCAACCCTAGGTCAAACTAATCAAACTTGGTCAAACTAGATATTTCTATGTTGTATGAGTCCAACTCAAGGATATTAGGTCCAAACGCTATGTAACTAGGCCACACTAGCTAAGCTAAGATACTAGTATACACACAAAGCACCGTATCGTAGGATACACAAGTTTTTCATATGAAAATACTAATTTATATATATACAAGGCAATACATATAGTAATCTTAGATAACTAATGCAAATTGGATACCTTGGCTTTGAACCAATGCGTATCTCACCAACCTACACACCCATCTTGATACTCAAACCCAATACCTCGAGTATCGACCAATACCTTGACATTACCTTGGTATCACAAGGTAATTCAAATCCTAATATATAGCTAACTACTAATACACTAATTATATACTAACATGCATAAGCTACTGCGATACTACTAATCTAATTTACTACTAACATATCAATACATATATATATATATATATATATATATATATAGCTACTAGTCTAACAAGTATACATATATATCTAACTATTAGATAACAACGTATCTATATACAAACTACCTAACAATGTACTTACTACTACACTATTATGAACTACTAACTAGACTTAACAATAACTAACTAAACCACTAATAAAACTAACTAAACCATACCTTAACTAGCTGTCCCTGACTTGCTGTTACTGCTGGCCTGAGTGTGCTCTGCAGGTTGCTGCTGCACGAGCTGCTGCATCCACTGATGTGCTCTGCAGGCCTGAGGTTGATGACTGATCTGCTGCAGCTGAAGCAATGCTGCTCATTGCTGTGCTGCTGTTGCACTGGTTGCTTCTAGCTGCTCTCTATGCTGCCTCTCCTTGCTGTTGTTGAATGCCTTGTTGCAGGCTACTTGCTGAATGTAGTTTGTTGCTGCACCCTCTGCTGATTGTTGCTGCTGCCACTGCAGTGTTGCATTGCATGCTGCACAAGCTACTACAGTTGGCTCCTTAGATGTTGATACTGCTACTTGTTGTGCTAGCTGCAGCATGTTGCTAATGCTGAGGTTGTTTGCTGTTGTTCTACTACAGTGCAGCTGCTGCTGCATTTGCTTGCAGTTACAACATACTATATTTTCCCTGCTCACTGGCTGCTCATTGTTGTTGGCCTACTGTACACACCGCTAGCTGATGCATCTTTCTGATACTGTGTAGCCCGACCCCCCTTTCACTGCTCACTCACTCACTATGAACACACACACACACACACACACACACACACACACACACACATCTATATACTTATATAGATATCAATATATATATATATATATACTCATATCTATACATATATAGTATACTCTCATAATCATACACACACACACATATCACTACACCTATACACCTAGCCTCATATACATATGTATATAATATAATTTAGATGTATATGCATATAGCTATATATACATAACCAAACGATCATATAATATATCATTCTAATAGATAATACTAAGACAAATTGAATTGAGGTACAATGAACAAACACGTGGAGTGTACCGTACCCGTATCACACTCATTCTATGATACACTTGTGATACGGCTCCACCACACAACCAAACGTATCCTGAAGAACATGAGCAAGTCTAAAATAATAATTATGAACAATACGAAGAACTAATTACTCAACTATGTATATGTGTCAAAATGTGACATGCTCAAACCTCCGCGTCGGAAAAAAACCACCAAATCAATCCGTATCTCCAAATTATCGGGATACGACCTACACGTATTCAATTATGGATATGACACTAGTTACACACAATCAAACATATGTTAATTTGGTCTAATTGACCAATTGATAAACACAAGATCTTGACACAAAATAACACATAACTTTCTCCATAGGCCTCCTATGAACCTAATTCCAATTTCTATTGGTAGCCTTAGCATATGGGGTGGTTCCTAATGATTAAATTATATATTTAGAGTCTAATTAGAGAGGGAAAACTAAATTATACCTATTGGGAGATGAATTCCTAATGAAATCCCCAAATTGAGTGAAAGAGCCTCATCCTTGTAGATCCTTGCTCCTCCTTGTAGATCTTTGCTTTCTCCTTGTAGATTCTTGCTTTCTTCTTGTAGATTATTGCTTTCTCCTTATAGATCATTATTCTACTAGCCTCCAATGAAGAATAGGAAAAAATTAGAAAAAAATTTGAGTAGAAATTGGTGTCAGAATAAAGAATTTGGAAGAGAAAAAAATTCTAGATCTAGATTTGGAATGTCAAATAAGAAGAGAGAGAGAGAGTCTCTCTCCTCCCTATAGGTGGCTGGCCCCTTACCCCTCCTCCAAGCTACTATGAATTGTCCAAAACACCCCTTGTGGCCGCTCATAAAGAAATTAATTAAGGAGGGAATGTTTTAGTCTAATGGTTTCACTAATTAATTCATCCTCCTAATGAATGGGCTTACTATTGGGCTAAATCTAAACTAGAATTAAATGTTGGGTTCATGGATCTAAACTAAACTAGTTAGGTCCACTACACAAGTCTAAAATAAATCTAATATCTACAATAAATAAATAATATAATAAATAATATTTACAACATGTACAATATTTTAATATAATAATCCTAAAATACAAATACCCTTACCAATTTACCAAACAACCCTTAGTTGGAAAAGTGAAGGTGACAACAACACATCGTGTCATGTGTTAAATGATTACATTTGGGTTATACATCGAGAATTCCTCCAAATTTTTGAACGCGTGATATTATAAATATATATTGTTTCCCCAATATGGACATAATAAGCGAGTCACTACCAAGCGTGGCTAGGATATTGATTGACTGAATATTGCATACACGATCGGGTGAATCCAGATTTGACTTCTATGAATTCGTATCTAACGTGCCCTTACTTTGTACGACGTCTTAAGGGAAATTCTAATATGACCACGCCTTGAGATTTTGAACATAACCTAGGGCTAATTAGGTAACTAAAAGTGGTAGTAATATTGGAGGGAACGGTATCCCGAGAACATGTCAACGAACCTTCCCACATAGATTCATTCTAAGTGCGTTGTGGGCTGGCCATCATAGATACTATATATCATCTGCCTTAGTGGAGTGCAGTATCTGACCTATTATAAATAATGCCGAGCCACTGTTTCACTATAGGAACATTGGAACCGCTAATACCGTATTTTTAGTGCAGTGGCCCTACGGAGAACTAGTACATCATGCAAGTGCCTGTATATTCCTTATTTGGATCGATTAGCTCATGTTCGGCATTGGCGTGATCGGTGTATACCTATTATGCATTATTTCTGAGATTAACCTCAGACTCCACAAATAGCAAGTCGTACAATTAATTGGTTGATATAATAAAAATGGACTTGGTTGTGATTGTATTATTCGGTTAGTAGTCTAGGGAAACAGACTATCATAGTGTGATGGTTCAAACCTTGTCCTTGTTTGGTTGTAGGGTTGGGCCTTTGCGCTAGGATATGCCATGGACCTAAGTTACGACACTGAACCTATGTATTATGTAATTATTTTTCTTGGATTTTGTTTCTCCATTTTGTGCTTCCTTTGTGGTACTTGCTATTTGGGGTCTAACCCCACTGGTTTGAATGGCCAGGTTTCAAGCTAGCACCCGAGGATCCAACGTATTTCCCCCCAACTTATGGCGCGTACCAGGAACATGGTCGCAGAGGATAACGAGTGAATTTTCTTCCTCTCTGCTCATCATTGTACATTTACTTCTTTTGGAAGTTTAGCCACCGATACCTGTTAGCTGGCTCGTCTAGACATTAGTCTCCTTACATGATTGTATTAAATCAGACTGTAGCTGATCACTGCCATGTACTTTTGTCACTCTTCCAGCTTTATATTTTGCATAGCTGGTCTCCAGAATATTTTGAGAAAGCGTTTGGGACGCCTTATTACTTTATCATATATGCTCTATGTTTACTGTTTCTTGTTTGAATGATTGAAACATATAAGTTCTTGACCCTAGGAGACTTGATTGTAGCATGCATTCCCTTGTCTTATACATCCGTGATCGTCGTACGACGTATAACACCTTGTACCAGGTAGCTGACCATATCCGTCTCCGTATTCCGGTACTGTGACGTAACACGAACGACAAGCCCTAAGAGTAAAGTACGGACTTTCTCTTAGATTTTCTATGGACAAGCATCCTGAATCTTCCAATTTGTGCTATATTTTGTGCCTCCACCCTCAACCCATATATATAGTTAAGAAACCCTGCTTTAGGTCATAGGAATTCCTAAAATAGGAAACCCATTACCTAAAATAGCCAAGCACCTATTATGGACGTTCAAATTTGGTTAAATCAAATATTTGATACATATTTATAAATCTAATCAAATCAAAATCGTATCAAATCAAATATTTGTCCAGATTTGGGCTCCAAAATTTGTTGTTACCAAATCCGGACTGGAGCCAACAAGTAGATGCAGTCAATTTCATATTACTAAGAACAATAGTTGGTATTTAAGTTGCCAGCTTCAAATGGACCTAAACATGATTTGGCAATCATTCACTAGTACTACAAATAGAATTTTAAGAAAAATAAAAATGAAACTAGACTAGCATAAAATTTTAAGAAAAATGAAATCTCAAACTAGACAACGGTCTCGAGCGCGGGAAATAATAGTCATATTTGATTAAAATAATAGAAACTTACCGAAGAAAGTAGGCATAATTTGGAAGAAGTAGAAGAAAAACACAGATGAAAAAGAGAAAATATAATTGATATCAGTAGTTATAATTATATATTTTTGGTGAATATATAAATAGAATAAAATAATAAAACTCCTAAAAATTCATCGATTTTGGTGTTTATAAAGACATCAAAAATTGTATTACACCGATTTTGAAAAAATTTTAGCCGACCAAAACCAATGACTAAAAAAAAATTAACAAATATGAGTTTTCATAAACGGTAGGTTCAAAAATATTCCAAAACTGATGAAAACACCGTTTAAATGTCTATCATAGTTGTCAAAGTTTCTACATAAAAAATTGCACCCGCAAAAAAACTACACGCTTCTCAATTTCCATTCCAAAAAATAAAAAAATAAATTTAATAATTTAGTTTAAAAGTATATATATATATATATATATATATATATATATATATATATATATATATGAATTTCTACGTGTAAAATTATTCATAATTTTTTTTTTATTCTACCTGTTCCGTCAGGTAGGATAAAATTTATGATAGGAATCACACTATTGAAAAAAAAATTCTAAAAAGAATTTCTAAGTGAGAGCCTAAGATTTGATAGAAAAACAACATTATAAAATTAAGATAAAAAATATTACTACCTTTACCATTTGAATTATATATTAGAATAGATAAAGTGAAAAAAAAAACCTATTGACATGCTACTTTTGAAACCCTTATTCCATTGCCCTGACGGTCTTCTCTGCTCTCCCCCCTCTCCCGTTATTGTAAAATAATTCTCTTTCCATCTGCTGAAAATCTCTGTTTTCTCTTCCATTTTTTTAATCATTACACTTTACGATTATCAATCGCTCCAATTCCTCTTTCAAATAGCTAATTCTTTTTATCTATTTATTTATTATTTCCTGATTAGGAAATTATAGGGTTTTAGCTCTTCGGTCTCTAATGGCGGATGACGACTACAATGACGTGGACATGGGGTATACTTTCTCTCTCTTTCTCTCTCTCTCTCTCTCTCTCTTATATTTTATGGTACTAATTCTATGTTTTTTTTGTTATTTTTTGTGGAACAAGTTTCACAATTGTGACACCGCGACACAGACACGGGACCAATTTTGTAGTGGTTATGATTCCTGTTTGGTTGATATATCGTATACATTGTTTTACACTTGATTACAAGTATTCTTTTTTTAGGAAACTATAATTAGAGAATAAGAGGTTTCTTGAATTCTTCACAAGATGCCATGTTATTTTTTTTTTCCAATCATGATGCGCTAATGGGTTGCAATAATTGGATATGATTGTGCGAAGAGCAGTGTTCTAAATGGCGGCCGCCTCGACCGCCTAGGCAGCGCCTAGGGGTAGGTGGTCTCTCTCCGCACTGCTTTTCGGTAGGCGGTGGAGTAGGCGGCCAGCGGAGTTTTGGCGGCGTAGGTGGACGCCTAGGCTGAGCAATACCTAACAAGATATTTTTGCTAAATGGTTTTGCAAGCATTATGGGCCTATGGTTCACTTTTACAAGATTAAAACTTAATAAATCTTTGTTCTACAACATAGTTATGCATGAAGCATCCTTAAAATATGTATATAATGCAAAAAATTATGGTAAAATAGTAAAAAAATGTTCAAAATGTATCAACCGCCTAGGTGGCGCCTAGGCGGTGCCTAGGCGGTAGGCGGACTCTTTCCACCGCGCACCCGCCTACTGCCGTTTAGAACCTTGGCGAAGAGGACAACCGAGCACTATATGTATGCTTTTGTCTACCAAGGAAAACGAAACCTTGAATGTAATAGTACATTGGTTTCATGAAGTTCTAGAGACCGTAAACTCGATACAAGAGCTTGGCTCTCGAATGTGGTGACAAGTAAGATGGGTGGTTTTCATGTTAAGATGATCTGCGCATTTAAAAAGAAAATGATGGTTTATGCAACTATACCTTAGATTTACCGCACAATATGGTTGGCGTTTTTTTAAGAGTGATGTGATCCTCACAGATTACAAAAGTAAAAGAAGTTTATTTTTTTTACCTATGTGGGCACATACACGAATACAACATGACACTACACACATGGCATATATTTTGGTGCCTTCAATATTGATGAAAATTGAAGGTTTCAGGACGATTAAGAGATTAATGGTTTGGAGTTTATTTGAAATTTGATAAGATTTGTTGATAGTTTATCTGCCCAAGAAACTACATAGTTACAATTAACAAATATAAAAGAATTAGACATCCAATTCAGCTTTGTAGTTAACCATAGGCATTTGGAGTGCACTTGGGAACTCCTTACTTTGTTAGCCTTAACTATTAAGATAAGAAATAACTTTTAAGTGGGAGGCTCACTTGGGAACTCCTTTGTTAGTCTTACCTATTAAGATAAGAACTAACTGTATTAGTGGGAGGCTCATGGTGCTTCCATTTGAGGATAAGATGAGAGAGAGTCATATGAGGTGATTTGGACATGTGCAAAGGAGACCAATAGAAGTACAACTAGGAGTGATAGGATATTAGTTAAATGAGATGCAAATATGGTATTTGTTAGAGATAACTGACCCTTTATAGAGCATAAGGGAAGAAAGGATTTGATGTGGTTGGTTCTATTGGTATTTGACCTCCAACTATTTTTTGAAAGTATTGTAGCTATGCTTGGTGGATAAGTTTGTTGTAAAAACTTCAACTGAATGGAAGAAAAGTTAATCCTAGTGCAAGTATTTGAGCTCCGACTCTGAAAGTATTGTTGCTGTGCTTGGTGGATGAGTTTGTTGTAAAATACATAAACTGAATTTGATTAGGGGGGAATGCTAATCAATATCATTCTTGTGAATTTGATGGATCCCATACCTAGAAATATAGTTTGCTCCGGCTCCTATACCCAATATCCAAGAATAATTGATCTGTCATTCAACCCCTAATTCCAGAGTTGCATGCACAATGAACACTGAAAGATAAGTGATCAGGGAGGATGTCATATGGTTATGGTTAATCGTGTTGTTACTTTTCTTGTCTTTTTTGCTACTATTATTTATATATATATTCTTCTTCTTTTTTGGGGGTTGGGGGGGGGGGGGGGGGGGTGCAATGGTTTGTGTGGATGGGAGGAAGGGATTGTTAGTGGACCCTATGTTTGTAGTACGATGGAACTAACAACAAAAGGAGTAGGCCTCTATTCAATTCAACCTAATTCCAAAGTGTACATGATGGATTTTGGGAATGGAAGGGAGATATTTGGAAGATATTGCTGGAAAATAAGAAGGTGCTGACCAGTATATGAGATGTTTTTGTTAACCACGTAGATCTAATAGGATATTGAGTTGCTTTTGCAAAAGAAGATGGTGTTACTAGCCTGGTTTCATCTTCGAAGTGAATCCCTTAGTAGAGGAACCAACTTTTCATGATGGACCATTACATTGGATTTGTCATGGACCTAAATTTGTTGGAAGTGGATTAAAATATTGCTTTCTCAAGGATATCATGTAAATATTTTTCTAGTGATTATGATTGGTTGCTTGGAAGATTCTCTTACGTATATAATTAGAGAATTATACTTGGAATGGTCATAACAGTCCACATATTTTGAATAATGTAGCGGAGGAATGCAGGATTTTAGTTGTGATGTGTTGGTTAGAATCTTCTCCTTATGGAGTTGATTGTCACAACATGCTTCTATTTTTGGGATACGAACATGTGGTCAAGCCCACCTACGTTGCCTGTATAGACCTCAATCTCATCAACACACTAATAATATCCATCAAGATAACCACAAGGTAATATCATCCACAAAACTATTTCATGAACCAAAAAATTTAACCTAAAAGTTCAATTTTATTAATTAAAGATAAATCATCAAAAATTCAATACAACTCAAAATTGTAATGTCTATAACTAAAGTCCACTAACTAAAAGAGGAATACGCAATCCATAAGTAAGGAAATATGCTAATCCGCATCAGTGAAAGAATCTGGTAACTCAATGATGATAGTATCACCAACATACTCACCATCAACCTCTGGACACAACTCGTCTCCTAAAATTGTTCAACATATGCAGTCAAAATGGGAGCAAATACAAGTCTATGCCAACAAGATACAAGTACAACATAAAGTAGTAAAACTCTAAACATGAGAACCAATGATCGATGGAAGCATATGCAATATGACCAAGTATTATTTAACAAGATGAACTTATAACAAGTAGCAAGTATGATATGACTGAGAAAACTCAAGAATATATAGTAAGTGCTCGTGTCATAGGAAGCAAAACTTTTAACACGTTGACGGCTTGGGTAAAAATACTGGGAAAGGACTCTCCCAGGTAAACGGAAGAAATGTTAACTCTGGGACTAGTCCATGTTATTGGTAGTCAAAGACGCACCTCGTAGTAAGGCGCAACAGCTTGCACCTCACACCATATTAGGCAAGGCGCATTTCTCTTGGCGCATCCAAGGCGTGCCTTTTTGCAAGACGCAACCATGAAAAGGTGCACATTATGTTTTCTTTTATTTACACAAAATTTTTGAGACATGGAGATTATCCTTATCTTATACAAGTAGTTGGTTATAGTTGGACTGAAAAAACTAAAATTTACTAAAAGCGAGGTAGGAATAATATAATCTCGTGTTAGTTCTGTTGTTTCCTATTGCTGCTCTTCTAGTTCATTTGGTTATGTTTTAACATATTTTTGTTGGTTTTAATATATTATTTGGTTTTATTTCTTACATTACTAATTATTTATTTATCTATGTATATTTTTATTATTTTTTATATTTGCGTCTCGTTTCGCTCGAGCATGCGCCTTAAATGTGCCTTGCACCTCGGGTGATATGGATATTTTGCGCCTCAAGTGCGCCTTGTGCCTTTGACTACTTTGGTCCACGTGCCTAGTGACCGTACCTCCCTCATATCCCACATATCACAATCACGAAACACGATCACTATAACGAAAATAAGAAAACATGAATATAAATGGATTATTTTGCTCTTGTGTGTGTGTAACAGTCAAGACACGGAAGGTAGCATGCATAGATGAACTACGAACAATCATATCCCGCATCTCACAATCACGAAAACACGATTACGATAACGAAAAAAAGAAAACATAAATGTGAGTAGATCACTCTGCTCTCGTGTGTGTAACAGTCAAGACACGGAAGGTAGTATGCATAGATAAACTACGAACAATATAAAGTAAATGCACATGAAAGCATTAAACAAGTACATGCCTTTGAAAGGCGTAAACACGGACAAGGTAATCCCACAACTCTGCTACTACTCCCCAAATCCTAACAAAAACAATTAACTATATAGATTATTTAATAATTATCAATAATTATATTTGTAAATAAAATAAATATTGGTTAGTTGTATTTGTATATTATTCTATGCAATTATGGAGGAGTTGTGTTCATTTTAGTATAGATCAAAATTTGGGTTTCGGTAAAATCGGCTAGTCACTTTCTACTTCTAATTAATACTGAATATATCAAACAAATTCAATTAATTCTGAGATTAAATTATGTTGTAGATTGTAGTTCATTGTGTCAGCTTTTCGAGAAACTAAACGAAACACATTTTCAAGTTCAGAAAGTCCCGGAATTACGAAACACCAAAATACGTCTATTTTACGGAAACCCGATACTATAAAAATATTATAGAAATTAATGGTTCGAATTAAATATATTAAAATATAGATTATGAAAACTTATTTTGATACGGTTCTAACAAAAAAATTGAGTCGAATTGGTGTTCGGAGCTAGGAGATATGATCCTTCAAAGTTGCCACAACTGCTTAAAAACGGGGCTGATTTTGGGGACTATTTTAGACAAAAAAGAAAAGAGGTGATTGGCTTTTATTTTATACTTATAGATATAATTAGGATCATTAGGATGGGTTGATTAGAAATCCGGATCGAGTTGTTTTCCTAGTGAATTTAGGATTAGGATAGGCCCATGAATTATTACTTATCTTTTAGGCTTAGGATTAAAATATGTCTTTATTTAGTTGCTTATTATTCAGTTTAAAATTAGAGGATAGATTTAAATGATATCTTAAATTTTATAATATAATTTTTTATTCCAATTTAATCAATTAAATAACAATGTTTATCTATAAAATTATTATAACTCCTTTGTTTATGTTATTAAACTAGTAATCTAGGATATTTGATTTTCTTTTATTAGGATTAGATTTTACTTAAACAAGAATAAGATAAATAGTTTATGAATTCTAAAGATACAATTAGAATCACTAGATATGTTATGTTGCATATATGTCTAAGCTTACTTATATACTCCTCTAGATTTTATTCTATTAATTTAATTTAATTAATTTAATTTAAATAAAATAAGTAATATTAACTTCAAATTTTAATTATCTATCTATTAATGCATTATTATTTACACATATATAACTAGTCAATATCATTAATGGAGTCATTATGACATAATTTACTAGTTGTAGACAAGGTTGTGAAAAGCGCTCCCGCTCGACTAACACCTAGCCTACCTAGGCGGCTGCTTAGATTTAGGCGGTTCAAAATTTTTTAGAAAAACAAAAAAATCTACTGAAAATTGCAAAAAAATCCATAAAATTCCAAAACATGCATAACCGGGCATCAAGGGGTACTAGGTGGGCGCCAAGACAGGCCTCGGACGGACACCAGGCGCTAGATGCCTAGCGCCTAGGCGGCCGCTTTTTAGAATACTGGTCCTAGATAACAATTAGGGCTACAACTTTTGTATAGAAATTTTTCTGAAATGTCATTATTACTCTATTAATAATGATGACTAGTTATATATATGTAAATAATAATGCAGTAATAGATAGATAATTAAAGTTTGAAGTTAATACTACTTATTTTTATTTAAATAAAATAAAATAAAATAAAGTAATAGAATAAAATCTATAGGAGTATCTAAGTAAGCTTAGACATATATGCAATATGCATCAAACATATATGCAACATTGCAACATATCCTATCCTTTATCTTTATAATTTTTAAGATATCTTTTATAATTTTTATACTATTGATCTTATCCTTGTTTAAATAAATCAAATCTAATCCTAATAAAACAAAACCAAATATTATAGATTAGTAGTCTAATAAATTAATCAAAGGAGTTATAATAATATTATATATAAACATTGTTATTTAAATTGATTAAGGAGGAATAAAAATTTATATTATAAATTTTAAGATATCTTTTAAGTATCCTAAGCATCTAAATCAGGCCATATATTTTAATCCTAAGCCTAAAAGATTACTAATTGAATTTTTTTTAGCCTATTCTAATCCTAAATTCACTAGAAAAGTAAATCCATATCCTATCATTAGTAATCAACTCCCATCCATCTTAATCCTATATATAAGTAGATAAATTCTAAAATAAAAACATATACCAATAACCTCCTCTTTCTTGTCTAAAATAGTCCTTAAAATCAGTCCATTTTTTAGCAGTTGTAGCAACTTTGAAGGGCCATATCTCCTAGCTCTGTTCACCGATTCGACTCTAATTTTTTTGTTAGAACCGTATTGAGGTAAGCTTTCATAATCTCTATTTTAATAGATTTAATTCGAACCATAAATTTCTATTAGAGAGGTAAGCTTTTATAATCTCTATTTTAATAGATTTAATTTGAACCATAAATTTCTATAAGATTTTTATAGTATCAGATGTCCGTAAAATAGACAGTGCTTTAGTGTTTTCGTGATTTCGGAAGTTTTCGAACGCAATTCGTTTAGTTTTTCGGAAAGCTGGCATGATGAACTACAACATAATTTAATTTCAGAAATAATTGAATTTGTTTGATATATTCAATATTAATCAGAAGTATAAAGTGACTAGTCGATTTTACTGAAATCTAAATTTTGATCGATTCTAAAATGGCCATAACTCCTCTATAATTGCATAGAATAATATATAGATACAAGTAACCAATATTTATTTTATTTACAAATTCAATTATTAATAAACTAAATCTACTAAATAATATTAGCAAATAATCTATACAGTTAATTAATATTCTTATTTCCTTAGGACTTGGGTAATAGTATTAGTAGCAGAGTTGTGTTGGTTCACCTTGTCCACGTCGCGCCATCCGAAGGTTTAGACAAGTACTTGTTTAATGTACAACTAATTTGTATTGTTATTTTCCTTAGGACTTGGGGAATAGTAGCAGAGTTGCGTGGG
Organism: Iris macrosiphon; assembly: GCA_036927795.1. Taxonomy (NCBI): domain Eukaryota; kingdom Viridiplantae; phylum Streptophyta; class Magnoliopsida; order Asparagales; family Iridaceae; genus Iris; species Iris macrosiphon. Next base: position 39,000,384 of record JAYESA010000002.1, read on the forward strand.
TTCATCTTGTCCATGTCGCACCATCCGAAGGCTAAGACAAGTACTTGTTTAATGCTTTCATGTGCATTTACTTTATATTGTTCGTAGTTCATCTATGCATGCTACCTTCCGTGTCTTGACTGTTACACACACGAGAGCAGAGTGATCTATTCATATTCATGTTTTCTTATTTTCGTTATCGTGATTGTGAGATTTGGGATATGAGGGAGGTACAATGACTAGGTATTTGGACCACCCCAGCGTTGACATTTCTCCCGTTTAGGGGGGAGAGTCATTTCCCAGTATTTTTATCCAAGTCGTCCACGTGTTGAAAGTTGTGCTTCACATGAGCACTTACTATATATTCATGAGTTTTCTCAGTCATATCATACTTGCTACTTGTTGTTATCAGCTCATCTTATTACATACTTGCATTGTGATCAATTCATCTTGTTACATAATACTTGTTCATATCGTACATGTTTCCGCTGATCATTGGTTCTCATGTTTAGAGTTTTACTACTTTATATTGTACTTGTATCATGTTGGCTTAAACTTGTATTTGTTTCTATCTTGACCGGATATGTTGAACAATTTAGGAGACAAGTTGTGTTCATAGGTTTATAGTGTGTGGCGATACTGACGTCATTGACGTACCAGATTCTTTCTTAGGTGCGGATTAACATATTTTATTTCTTTGTGCATTTCGTATTCCTCTTTTAGTTAGTGGACTTTAGTTAAGGGCATTTAGTTTATCTATTTTATTTGACCGGGTTTGCTTCTAAGAACAATTTTGAGGTGTAGTGTATTTTTGATGGTTTGTCTTTAATTAATAAAGTTGGACTTTTAAGCTAAATTATTTGGTTCATGATATAGTTTTGTGGATGATATTACCTAGTGGTTATCTTGATGGATATTATTATTGTCGATGAGATTGAGATCTAGACAGCGTACTACCGCCGATGCTGCAGCGTAGGTTAGGCTTCGTCATGTATTCACATTCCAAAGGTGGGAGCGGGTTGTGACATTGATAGAGAAAGGTAGTTTGCCGAATTGATAGATTTTCAACCATTTTTTCTTGAAGGAGCTTGTTAGCAACTTTGTGGCTCATGCGGGTCCCTTTGGGTATATACATAGTTTAATAGGTAAACACTAGAGTTCGCAACAAAATACATGATGATGTTGTAAAGAGCTGACCTCAGCTTTAGTAGAGGCAGCTGCTTTATTGGAGTTATTTCATTATAATAATCTCTTAGTTATATATATAGCCTTACAATCATCCATCTTACATAAAATCTTCTAATACATTCTAATATACCAACACTGCTCCTCAAGATGGACGAAAGATATTCACTAAGTCCATCTTGTCACATCCTCTAATCATATCTATAGAGCTAAGTCCCTTGGTCAGACTGTCTGCTACCTGATCCTTGGTTGGAACGTGATCTAGCTCCAGTAGTCCACTGTCCAACTTCTCCTTGATAAAGAACCTATCGATCTCGATGTGTTTGGTCCTGTCATGCTATACTGGATTGTTGGCGATACTGATGGCTGACTGGTTGTCACACCACAACTTCATCTTGGCTCCTTGATCCAGCTTTAGCTCCACCAGCATACTCTTCAGCCATAGTAGTTCTGCAACTCCCAAGGCCATAGCTCTGTACTCCGCTTCAGTTGTCGATCTGACCACCACTGACTGCTTCTCACTCCTCTAAGAGACCAAGTTGCCTTCTACAAATATGTAATAGCCCGAGGTAGACCTCATGTCATCAGCACAGCTAGCCTAGTCAGAGTCACAGTAGCCCTCGATGCTCACGTGATCATTCTTCCTGAATATCAGTCCCTTTTCGGGGGCATCCTTCAAGTATCTCAGAATCTGGTACATTGCGTCCATATGACCCTTCCTTAGGTCATGCATGTAGCGGCTCACCACACTCACTGCAAAGCAGATATCAGGACGTGTGGCTCAAATAGATCAACTTGTCCATCAACTTGCCCACCAGTCTCTGGTATCTGTCCCGGTCAACTGGTTCTCCAGCCTCAGCACCCAGCTTGAACCTCTGATTGATCGACATCGCTGTAGGTTTGCATCCCAATATCCCTGTCTTTGTGAGAAGGTCTAGCGCATACTTTCTCTGAGAAAGAACAATCCCCTCTGCTTCTCGAGCAATCTTAATCCCAAGGAAGTATCGAAGAAGGCCAAGGTCCTTCACCTCGAACTCCTTGCCAAGCTTTCTCTTGAGTCGGGCAATCTCCTGCTCATGATCTCCTGTGATAATCATATCGTCCACATACACCGCAAGCATGGTGATGTGGCCTCCACTCCAACGAAAAAATACAGTGTGATCAGCGTTGATTTGCCGATATCCTATCCCTATCATCGCCCTCCTGAATCTGTCAAACCACGCTCGAAGAGACTGCTTCAGTCCATAGAGGGACTTCTTCAACCTGTAGACCTTGTCTACTGTCTTATCAGTGCAGAATCCTGGTGGTATCTTCATGTATACCTCCTCCACTAGATCCCCATGAAGAAACTCATTCTTCATATCCAGTTGGTGTAGCTTCCATCCACCATTCGCTGCCAAAGAAATCAGGGTCCTGACGGTGCTTATCTTCGCCACTGGTGCAAAAGTCTCGTCGTAGTCAATGCCGTACGCCTGACTGTATCATTTTGTCACCAGTCGAGCCTTGTAGCGCTCAACCTGTCCATCTGGGTTCTGCTTCACCGTAAAGATCCACTTGCATCTGACTGCCCTCTTCCCCTCTGGCAGTTTTACTAGTTTTCAAGTGTGATTCTTCTCAAGAGCCCCTAACTCCTCGTGCATCGCCGCTTTCCACTTTGGATCGTTCTTGGCAACCTGCCAATTGTTAGGTACAGTAATACTATCCAAAGACGCAATGAATCTTCCATGAGAAGAAGAGATGTTATTATATGAAACAAACTGAGCAAGGTCCCAACCATATCTATCAGGAGGATTTCTCGCATTGCTGCGAGTGGTCCTCCGTATTGATAATGGTGTGGGAGGGGTAGGAAGAATGATATCACCTGAAGGAAAATCTGGTGGTGGTGGTGTGGGTCTCCGGAGTCGAGACAGACGCAGACAAGGGACTTGGCACTGGCACTATAGGTACTGGTCCTGCAGTTTGCTTCCCTTTCATGCTGTAGGTAAGTAACTCCCCCTGAGCCGTGGGTCTAACACCTCTCATCTCCTCCCCCTGTTCCTCTTCACTCTCCTCCTCAATCGTTCCTCCATGCCATACTCCTAAATCGGTCACCACACTCTCACCAATCTCCCTCTCGCCTCATACTCAGTGTCAGGTGAGTTGCCCATGGATGAGGTTCCCTCCTGACGGTAGTATGGCTCAAGCTCCCTGAAGTGAACATCTATGCTCACAAACCTCTTCTTCTCTACTGGGCTTCAACACACGTACCCCTTCTGAGTCGCCGAATAGCCTATGAAGACACTTGATTGCTCTAGGGTCAAGTTTTCCAACAGACGGTCTGTTGTCCTTCACAAAACATACGCAGCCAAACACTTTCAGCAGGAGTATCCCACCATTATTTTTTTTATAATATCTCACATGGAGACTTCCATCCCAGTACTTTCGAGGGTATCATGTTGATCAGTTGAGCTGCTGTCAACACTGCATGTTCCCACAGACTCTGTGGGACATTCATGGCGATCATCATGCTCCTTGTCACCTCCAGAAGGTGTGTCTGTTCTTCCTTTCTGCTATTCCATTCTGTGCTGGTGTGTATGCACAGGTGGTCTGATGCTGTATTCCTTGGGCTGACAGGTATTCCTCAAGTGCTTTGTTGGTATACTGTCCCATTGTCAGACCTCAGTACCTTCACCACTGCTCTGTACTGAGTCTAGACATCTTTATGAAAGTCCCTGAAAAATGCAAAGACATCACTCTTATTCTTCATTAAATACAACCAGGTGACACGAGAGGAACAATTAATAAAAGAAACGAAATACTTGTAATCATTCATAGTAGTTGTGGCGCATGGTCCCCAAACATCAGAATGTATAATATCAAAAACAGAAGAGCTCTTATGACCCGCAATAACATATGAGCTCCTAGTAAGTTCGCCTAAATCACGTCCATCACATACTAGTTTCTTCTTATTTGCTTTCTCATAAATAGATGGATACAACCTACTCAAAATACCAAAAGAGTGAAGTGGAAGATCGACGATACCGTACAAGGAGAGAAGACAGTACAGGAGTATGCCACGGAGTTGGAGCGTCTGTGGTTGGATTACGATCACTCCTCAGATCGGATGAGCTGCGAGGACCCAGAGTATAAGAAGAGACATGTATGTCTGCAGGAAAGGACGATGAAGTTTCTTAAGGGGTTGGCCGCAGTGTTTGCTCAGAGGACAGCATTACTTCTAGCCCAACCGAAGATCCCTATACTTGAGGAGGCTATTTCGGCCATGATCCAGGAGGAGACTCGCATCAAGCTGCAGGCAGGGACATGTGGTCCTCCTGAAGTGAAATCAGCACTGGCGGTGCCAATTCATGAAGTGAAGTCAGCACTGGCGGTGTTAATTCAGGCGGCACAGGACCTAAAGGAGACCCCCGGAAATGCTATAACAACGGGGAGGTGGGCCATCTGAGGTATGCTTGCACCAAACCACCCAAGGAGGAAGATTCAGGTGGTGGACGTGGACAGTTTGGAGGACGTGGCCGTAGTCGTGGGGGTCGACGGGGTGGTCGAGGAAGTTATCGAGCGAACCTGCTGGTAGCAGAAGGCGAGGAGGGAACTGATGACGCCTATACTAAGGAGGATCAGGCACTGCTGGGCATGTTGAAGGTACTCAGGAGAAGGAGGGAACTGCTGGGCATACATGACAGCGTTACCTCTGGCGAAGACTGAGGTGGACGCCTCTTCGGTCCCACTCCTCTTGTCTCCATCGTTTGACGTTCTCTGCTTTCAACTGAGTACCTTCAACATGCCCAGCAGTGCCTGATCCTCCTTAGTATAGGCGCCATCAGTTCCCTCCTCGCCTTCTGCTACCAGCAGGTTCGCTCGATAACTTCCTCGACCACCCTGTCGACCCCCACGACTACGGCTACGTCCTCCAAACTGTCCACGTCCACCACCTGAATCTTCCTCCTTGGGTGGTTTGGTGCAAGCATACCTCAGATGGCCCACCTCCCCGCTGTTACAACACTTCCGAGGGTCTCCTTTAGGTCCTGTGCCGCCTGAATTGACACCGCCAGTGCTGACTTCACTTCATGAATTGGCACCGCCAGTGCTGATTTCACTTCAGGAGGATCACATGTCCCTGCCTGCAGCTTGATGCGAGTCTCCTCCTGGATCATGGCCGAAATAGCCTCCTCAAGTGTAGGGATCTTCGGTTGGGCTAGAAGTAATGCTGTCCTCTGAGCAAACACTGCGGCCAACCCCTTAAGAAACTTCATCGTCCTTTCCTGCAGACATACCTGTCTCTCCTTATACTTAGGGTCCTCGCAGCTCGTCCGATCTGAGGAGTGGTCGTAATTCAACCACAGACGCTCCAACTCCGTGGCATACTCCTGTACTGTCTTCTCTCCCTGTACGGTATCGTTGATCTCCCACTTCATCTGAAAAACCCTCAAGTTATTTCCCATACCATCGTAGGTTTTCCTCAACTTCTTCCACACGTCCTTTACTATCTCAAGGCCATCAACTGTGGCGGCGATCGACTAGACTAAAGAATTGAGGAGCCAAATATATATCACCATATGAGTGGACTTTCACTCGTCGCGTCCTGCCGAGCCCTCATCCGGCTCTATCTTTTCTCCTGACAAGAAACCCTCCAGGTTCTTACCTGCGAGAGTTCTTCTCACCCGTCGTGACCAACTCAGATAGGTGGCCGGTCCATCAAGCTTTAGATCGATGGAGGGAAGCTCCAACTTTGCCGGTGTTCGTGTTGCGCTCTCACCCGCCGACAGTTTCATCAGCTTCATCAACGTTGCGACCTCCGTATGGTCCAACTTCTTGATGTTCTCCTCCATCGATCCTCCTCTTCTCCGATCACCTCACACCCGTCCCACGATTCATGTTCCTCTTCGTCCTCTCCTAGACCCGATCATGCCTCTTCCCCATTGGATCTAGGTCTTCGATGTCAACGTCCGGAACGATCCGCGGGAGATGCCGGGAACTGCGACAGAAGGCTCCTGCGGGCTAGGGTTTGGCGGTGGTGGTACGGCGGCAGCGGCGGTGGTGGGTGAGCGGTGCGGCGGCGGTGGTGGACGAGCGGTGCAGCGGCGGTGGTGGCGGCTAGGGTTTGGCGGCTAGGGTTTGTGCTCTGATACCATGTGGAATATTGGAGTTATTTCATTATAATAATCTCTTGCTATATATATATATATATATATATATATATATATATATATATATATAGCCTTACAACTCTCCATCTTACATAAAATCCCCTAATACATTCTAATATACCAACAGTCTCCCTTGCATATAAGCTCACTGAGAGCCCAGAAAAATAGGCCTGACATTTTTGTATCAGAGTTCTGATGTTAATATATGTCTTAATGTGCGTACCTATCTTTCGAAAATATTAGCATAGTATCTTACAGGTTTCCTGCAATATTGCTTGTACTAGGTTTAACTCAAGTAGTTGGTATTTTGTAAGTTGATACACTTCTGTAACAAGTCAAATTGACTTACATGAGTTTGCTTTGGGGCATTGATGATTCAGAGTTGGTTTGTCAACTTGTCTCTACTTTTCCTTAGTTGTGACAGGTTGACTTCTTGGCGCTATCATTTATCTAAGTATAACTCCAGGACTTCATATTTCATGCAGCGAAATGTTATTGCGAATAAAGCCTCTAGGAATGCTAGTGCATAGCATAAAGGAGGTTCCTTGGGTTGGTTAGATTTATAATGGTCATGAAATTAGAATTAAATGTGTAACTACTGAATTACTTTGAAGAATCAGATGTCTCTGTATGGGCTTTTTTTGTTTCTAAGAACAAAATGGAGGTAGGTAGGTTTTTTGTTACATTAGGAGCAATGAAATGATGCATATCAGTTTTGAGACTATTAAGAACCAGTAGGTAGTTAAAATTTTGTAAAGCAAGACTATGTCTACTATGATGAGAACCAGAGGTCTTGGGAGGGAAAAACTAGAGCTCTATTTAAAGTTAGGAGTGTAGGTAAACTAGGTAAATGGGAAACAAAAGCATCATAGGGATACCTTTAAGGACAAACTATGATCTTTGAATCCTAGTATGTTATTGTTAAGTTTATAGGAGATACGATGTGTAGAATTATGGTACCGGGTATTTTCTGCTACTGGAGTTCATCTGCAGGTGGGTGTGGAATCTGGTGGAGGGAAACTAGATCGCAACTGAAGTTTAAGAGTGTAGGTAAAGAGGAAACTGTGGCATGAATATGTTAGGGATACAGTTAGGGACAAACCATGATCTTTGCGTCTTGGTATTTAAAGTATCACTTCCAAACTAACTACATATGGGAGATACAATACATGTAGCATTAGGATGCCGAATATTGTCACAAATGGAGTTCATCTGCAGGTGGACGTAAAATTTGCAAAATCTACTTGATCTTTTGTTTTCCATTTTTGTTATTTTGTTTCCATACTGCGGTTTATATGGTATCCTCGTTTGCTTCTTCGTTATAATTGTTATAAATTTTGGATATACCTTGCGGAAGTGAAAAAGCATGCTTTAAATCCAATGTTGTAAAGGCACTACCAAGTGCGCCTAGTCGCCCAAAAGGTGAGACGATGTTTCATCGCCTAATCCAAAGGCAGATAAGATATCTTCTTTAGGCGACGTCTAGACAAGAAAGGCGCCAAAGATGAGATTTAGTGGATGGGTAATTAGATGATCGTAGACGCGCCTAGGTGTATTTGGTGTTTTATGAAGCTTTTTTGGGCTTTGTAATTTTATAAGTTTTATGGGCTTGTTTAGGAAGAAGAGACGTAGAAAAATGATGAACACAAATCTATCAATCAATGAGGGTGAATATTTTATTTTCGATGATGATATTGATGATAATGTTTAGGATGATCTTTTAGACTTACATAATGAAGATGAATGATGGATGATTGAGTAGGAGGAGCGAATGTTTCATTAAGTCATTTATGAGTGTGGAATATTGACTCATTAATTATCTTATGTTTGCTTTTCCATTTGAACAATTTGTCTTCTATCATAATGACTTATGTGTGATGTTATTGTTTTTAAACTTAATGTTGTATTTGATAGACTATTTTGTGATCTTTTAAAAAGTTTATTTGTTATTTTTTATTGGTATTTAGCATCATTTTTGACTCTTTTCTTTAGATTGTCGACTAAAATCTCAAGTTTGACGAATTTTTAGGGATATATGGCATATTTGGATAACCTAACATGGGCCACACAAGTGACAAAATATTTTATGAAAAACGAATTTGAGAAGTTGCCTAGGTGGTTTTTTTTCTCCTGGCGAGACTAGGTGCGCCTAGGCACTCGTCTAGGAGAGCCTAGTGGTTTTTAAAACACTGCTTAAATCTATGTTGTTAGTATCTTATGATACTTGATATGTATCTTAGGATACGAAATGATATACTACCATTTCGTTTATTATTTAATCCGTTAAGATATATATAGGCTGATGCAAAGAAGGAGCTTTTAGCAACAATTGAATCAGAATAGGCTGCCCTTACCTAATTACCGGATTAGGCAAAGTTATATATAGGCTGATAGGTATTAGCGGGTTTATTTATTTATTTAGTCATGTAATGTACGTTTAAGATCTGGATTCTGGAACTATACACTTGAAAATATGAAATGAATAAAAAGTTTTTGAGAAAATTATATTAATTTGTGTTCCTATATGTATTTAGAAGTATAGACCTAACCTCCTAGAGTTATTGTATCGTACGATACACGATACACAAGTAAATTGATATACGAGACTGTATATATAGGCTGATGCAAAGGAGGGGCTTTTAGCAACAACTGAATCAGAATAGGCTGCCCTTACCTGATTACCGGATTAGGCAAAGTTATATATAGGCTGATAGGTATTAGCGGTTTTTTATTTGTTGAGTCATGTAATGTACGTTTAAGATCTGGATTCTGGAGCTATATCACTTGAAAATATGAAATGAATAAAATGTTTTTAAGAAAATTATATTAATTTGTGTTCCTATATGTATTTAGAAGTATAGACCTAACCTCCTAGACTTTTTTGTATCGTACGATACGTGATACACAAGCAAATTGATATCCGAGACGATATGTGAGTCGGCAACCTAGACTATGTAGAGTTGTTTCCTCATTGTTACCAAAAATGTTTTGCTCCCTTCACAACTATGAGCTGGAATAACTGCCGTTGCTTATTCTGTTGGTCCAATTTTTTTTTCATTGCTTACTCAAGCTCCATGATCAGTGAACCCTAGATATATCTTATAAAGCTATAACAACTAAAAGTCTTTGAAAAGTCTAAATACATATTTTGAGGATATACTTCTTGTTAATGTAATGATGTTGATTTTTGAAATCTGAAATGTTTTTGAACAGATACGAGGATGAGCCACCAGAACCAGAAATCGAGGTCTGAACTAGCTAGTCTTCTTAATATATTTTTGTATGATACTTCTATAGCTGCTACTTTAAAGTTTGTCGTGTAATATCATCTACTTGATGATGTGCAGGAAGGAGCAGAGGAGGATGCAGATAATAACAACGAAGATGTTCCTGATGATATCGTAGGTGAAGGTGAAGATAAGGAGCAAGCACCAGTTGAGCGCACTCGGAAAACATCAAAATACATGACAAAATATGAGCGTGCGAGAATCTTGGGTACACGTGCTCTCCAGATCAGGTATTTTTTTTTTCTCTTCAAAATTTTAGCATGTTAGAGTTCCTTCCTTTATTTTAGTTTGCACTAAGATAGAGTTTTGTTCTGGTTGAACAGCATGAATGCACCTGTGATGGTTGAGCTTGAAGGAGAAACTGACCCACTTGAGGTAAATGAGTTCACTGGACAAAGTAAATAACATTTACTGTATAATTATAACAAGATCAAACAGTACATACAGATTTTTTTGTTGATTGATAGATTTTTTGATTGATTTATTCTACCAAATTTTAATTGGATCCTAGTCTTCTCTGCAAATTTAGAGCTTCTTCGGACAATTTTTTAGATTACTTTTTGTTGATTAGCAAAATGGGGGAACCCTCAAATAAGTAAGACTATTCAAGTTCATGCTTGAATTACTGTATTCTTTTACATTAAGGCTGTGTTTGATTGGGCTTTTTTTTCATGAAAAATATTTTCATCACAAATTTTCCTCCAATTGTAGTGTTTGATAGTTTATATTTTCCATGGAATCATTTTCAAAAAAACTATCATTTTCCAAAAAACTATCATTTTTTATATTTTCCTTCAAAATGGTGGAAAATGAAACTTGTCCAACCCATAGGAAAATATCATTTTCCATGGAATTTTTTTCCATGAAGTTTTCCATGAATTTTTTTAAAAATTCAAACACCAAATTAAGTTTTCCGTTAATTTTTTTTTTAAATTCTATGGAATTTTTTTCCTAGGAAAATAATTCCATAGAATTAATTTCTTTTCCACATATTTTCCACCTTGCAATCAAACACACCCTAAGTTGTGTTTGATTGGACTTTTTTTCATGGAAAATATTTCCATCACAAATTTTCCACCTTGTAGTGCTTGATAGATTATATTTTCAATGGAATTATTTTCCAAAAAAAATATCATTTTTCATTTTTTCTTCTAAAATGATGGAAAATGAAATTGGTCCAACTCCATACGAAAATATCATTTTCTATGGAAAATAACTATTTTCCGTGGAAAATAATGACATTCAAACACCCAAACTAAGTTTTCCATAAAAAAAATTCTAAATTTCATGAATTTTTTATTCCGTGGAATTAATTTATTTTTCACATATTTCCCCACTTGAACAATCAAGCGCACCCTTAGTGATAGTGTATACTGCTCACTAGTCTTCCTCTATTAGTAATCCATCAAATACATTGCTTCTTACTTATTATAGCTCAATTCACAAATAACGTGGTATGGATGTAAATATTTCAATGAGAATGCAGCTTCATATAGTATGTAACTTCAAGGTGACTTATCTGACTAGTATCCCTCTGCTGCAATGTTAGATTGCAATGAAGGAGTTAAGGGCTCGTAAGATACCCTTCACAATCCGACGTTATCTGCCAGATGGAAGGTGAATGCCTGAATCCTATTCATAAACTATCGAATGTCAAACAACGATGGACTCGTGTCGATAACTTTGATGTTGCTTTGTATGCGTGACAGCTACGAGGACTGGGGGGTCGATGAGCTGATTGTGGAAGATTCCTGGAAGAGACAAGTTGGTGGGGACTGAGGTGGAGCCTGTGCTCCCCTTTTGTTATCGACTGATGTGAACTAGTCTCCTTTCTCTGTAGTCGTTTATCATCTAGGCTTGCTTGTTTATTTCTCCTTGCACTCTCTGAAATCTATATACAGTTTCATTGTAACATTAAGACCAGTTATTTTTGGACTGTTTGTTAGGAGAGATTTCATGCTGTGTACAGCTTTATCATGGTTTGATCGACTTCCTGTAAGCAATATTGCCAGGGAAGGTATTTTGTCGCAGAAAAAGTATTCGGTTAATGAATCAGGAATTGTGAGGATTGCAAACTTGTCAGGGAAGCGCCAAAATTTCTTCTCAGGTGGATGATTCATTCGATTGTGTGCACAAGTTACAGGTGTGAATTGTTTGGTATGTGACTCCAATATTGATGGCTCGTGAGCGTTCGGTTTATTCAAACTAAAATAGGCGAAACTGGATAAATCGAAAATTTGAAAATCCAAAATTAAAATCGATCCAAAATTTGCTGTGAATCAAATCTAACCGAGTAATCAATTCAGCTTGTTCGGTTGGGCCATTTTTATTGTTTAATGGTTTGATCATTATCAAATTATATTAAAAATTATAACTTTTACATACAGATGTTAATTTTTAAAGTTGGGTCAGTTGTTAAGTTACCATTATCATGGTTGGGGTTCAAAACAATGCATAGAATTGGTTTTTTGTTGTTCAAAATATATACATATTTAATCACAATATATGTATATTATTGAGAGTATTTATATAATTATACAAGTTTTATTCGATTTTGGATCGAAATTAAAAATTGAACCAAATAAAAATTTTTAGTATTTTTTAAAACTAAAATCGAACAGAATTTTTGTACAAATCGATTCGAATCTCTTATTTGATTCACTTTGATTTTCGGTCTAAAATTAAATAATGCTCACACCTACTGCTAATGGCTTAACTGGTTGTGAACTGTCATATATTTTCTTAATATTTTTTGTACGATATCTTGATAGAGACCTTAATGGTGAGAAGTGAGTCTCCTTTGAATGATGAAAAAGGTCATACATGATGTCATGGGACATAAGAATCCATGCTGCTACATTGGCGTATCTAATTGGATGTTTGGCTCCTTTATCGCTTTCTTTGTAGCGAGTTCAGGACAGTAGCAAATTACAATGTGCTGTTTGAAAGTTTATTGTCACAGCTAACTATGTTGAGAACAAGCGACCAGTGTTTTAAAAACCGGACTGGTCCCAGCCGGTTTCTTTTGACCCGTAAACCGGTAACTTTTCGGCCGGGTCAATGTTCTCACTATTTTTTTTTAGAATTTGTTGTAAATAAATATTATTGTAAAAATTAGTGTTCAAAAGGAATTGAATTTGGGCCACTTAAATTAATCCAGTGATTGAACCGATTTGATTTGATTCCGTGTCTTATCCGTGTCGATCCGGTTTGATTTTTAAACACTGTTATGAACCCAACATGTACAATGAAATGACAAACAGGAGAACATAAATGCCATACAGTTGCATAATTTGTCCTATACGTTTGTTTCTGTATTGACGATGGACGCAGACCGATCGAATTAAATTCTAAAAACAACAAAGACGGATTGGAAACATCACTATCTATATACTATCCAATGCTGTGGAAAATAAAAAAACAACAAAGACGGATTGGGAACATCACTATCAAAATACTATCCAATGCTGTGGAAAATAAAAAAATAAGAGTGACATTTTTTTTGACTTATCATTTAGCTCTTAATTGATTCGTTAATTTCATACTGACCGGCTGTCAAACGACTTGGAAAAGGTTTAGAATTGTGTATAAGTGAAAATCTTGTGACTTGCGCTATTCTTTAATTTTTTTTTTACTAATTAGTGTTTAGACCATGAATTTTATATCAGCTTAGAGTTTAAGTCCAGCCATGTCAAATTAAAAAGTTTGAATTCTAAAAAATTACGAACATGAGTTAAAAAACAACAAGCAACACAGGAGGGTATAACAAAAAAATAAAACCAAGAATAAAAAATTCAAGGTCCAATTTTTTTATTTAGATATGTTAGAACTTAAACTCAAAGGTAGTATAAATTTGAGAACTAACGCTAGTTTAGTCCATATTTATTCAGAAGGATAAGTGATACTGGGAAAAAAAAAAAATCAGAATATATGACTGCAGAAAAACAAATACCATAAACTAGTCTAGGAATCTTCCTCAGAATGTTGTCAAGTAGACATGGCCACAGAGATATGGTGTGGGCACCCAGCTTTGGAAAAAATTGCCTTAGCTGTGACCCACATATGTGTGTACTAACAAAAGGGTGATAGCAACCGCCAGCCACTGCTTACTGCTGGACTCTACTTCTTGTCAGGAGTTGCTAGCTAGTGGATTTCTCCATAAATAAGAGAGGGAGAGAGGGAGAGAGAGAAGACTTGACTTGAAGAAGACTCTCAAGGTGACCTCCTCCTTCCTTACTTCCTTCTTGAAGCAGAATTTATTATGATTGTGTAATTTTCATCACAATTCTTATTATGATGGCTAGTTATGTACATGTTCAAATCTCTGTCATAGCATATGCCTAAATTCCTTACCAACTGCTCTCTTAGAATGTAGTAATCATCGTAATTCTTCTTGATCACGAGGTGTTGGGTTCTTGATATTCTTTCTTGTTGCCTTTTAGTTATGCAGAATTTCATCGAGTTCTGCAATTTTTGGTGTAATCTAGTATAACCCAGTTAGCATAGAAATCTTTCGAACAGGAACACTACTATTGGAGAAATTATTCGGTGAGCCGGACTCACCGTGCATCTTGATTCTCCTCCACTTGATGGCGTGGAGGAGAATCAAGATGCACAGTGAGCCCAGCTTACTGAATAGTTTCTCCCAATATTGGCTATGACCCAAAATTTGTGGGCTCTGGCTGAAATTCCGTTTATGTGGAACAGGAATTTGGGTCCCTTGTTTCCGATATGTGGGTCGGAAAATTTTCAGAATTTGATTCTAGTTTCTCCCACTGGACAACATTCTAATATGGTTGATACCTGCATGTTGTTAGGGAGGTTTATGGTTTATATTTGCTACGGTTCTTGAATAATTCTAATGCAAAGACTCCGACAAGGGTTAACTTGAACATGGAACGAGGAGCGAAAATGGGAATGTGGTACTTCTAGGGAAAGCCTAGAAGAGTCCAATGAGGAAGCCCAATAGTTGGGCTAATAACTCTAACACCTCCCCTAGAGTTGGAGCATATGCATCGTGCATGTCCGACTTGCTACATAAAAAAAAAAAGCGAAGATGTTAAGGACATATTATTATGGATTTTCATTTTTTCTAGTTGATCAATGAGTAAAGGTTCTGTTGTTGATGCTGAGGTCGTGTGGCTGTTCTGCTACCTTATGTTGTTCAGAATCACTGATTCGTGTGCTCTCTTCAACCAGGTGATAATTATGAAGGTGGAACTCGAAACAAAGGGCAAGCAACAGGTCAAGGTGCATTATGTAAATACTCCTGTTCATTGTGTGGTTGAAGAGAAATTCGGGGAACACAGCCACGATAATGATCTTGAGCTCCAGGTTGATTCCAGTTATCATCTTAACTAAGTTAAGGATATAGTATAATGTACAATAGTTTGCACATACCAACTATCTAAATTCATACACTCATATGGAATATAACATGATTCTTAGACATTATTTGTTCTCAACTTAAACGTTGAGGGTATTTTACTTGCCTATTAAAATAGTTTAGAGTAGTAAGTTGCAATTAGGGAAAATAACCTGTGCACAATTGTACGAATTTTAACCCGATTCCCTTTCGAAGCTCGCACGGCGACGCACTCTCTGACGGGCTTCCCCCGACTCTTAGGATCGGCGAACCCATGTGCAAGTGCCGTTCACATGAAACCTTTCCCCTCTTCGGCCTTCAAAGTTCTCATTTGAATATTTGCTACTACCACCAAGATCTGCACCGACGGCTGCTCCGCCCGGGCTCGCGTCCAGGGTTTTACGGCGGCCGTCGCGCCCTCTTACTCATCGGGGCATGACGATTGCCCCGATGGCCGGGTGTGGGTCGCGCGCTTAAGCGCCATCCATTTTCGGGGCTAGTTGATTTGGCAGGTGAGTTGTACACACTCCTTAGCGGATTTTGACTTCCATAACCACCGTCCTGCTGTCTTAATCGACCAACACCCTATGTGGGTTCTAGGTTAGCGTGCAGTTGGGCACCGTAACCAGGCTTCCAGTGCATCCCGCATCGCCGGTTCTGCTTACAAAAAATGGCCCACTTGGAGCTCTCGATTCCTTGGCGCGGCTCAACGAAGCAACCGCGCCGTCCTACCTATTTTAAGTTTGAGAATAGGTCGAGAGCGTTGCGCCCCCGATGCCTCTAATCATTGGCTTTATTCGATAGAACTCGAACGCGGGCTCCAGCTATCCTGAGGGAAACTTCGGAGGGAACTAGCTACTAGATGGTTCGATTAGTCTTTCGCCCCTATACCCAAGTCAGACGAACGATTTGAACGTCAGTATCGCTGCGAGCCTCCACCAGAGTTTCCTCTGGCTTCGCCCCGCTCAGACATAGTTCACCATCTTTCGGGTCCAGACATGCATGCTCCCACTCGAACCCTTCAGTGAAGATCGGGGTCGGTCGGCGGTGCACCCCGCGAGGGGGATCCCGCCCATCAGCTTCCTTGCGCCTTCCGAGTTTAGGAACCCGTCGGCTCGCACGCATGTCAGACTCCTTGGTCCGTGTTTCAAGACGGGTCGGATGGGGAGCGCGCTGGTGCCTCGAGGGGCACGCCGAGACGGCTAGCGCTGCGTCCCCGGCCGCGCCGACAGCATCTCCGCGGAGGGGATCGTCCGTCCGGGCTTGGGATGCCGGCACAGCCCACAACGGTCCGCGCACCGAGCCGAGCACAGACGTCAGAATTAGAGTAGTAAGTTGCAAATTCGTCTTTTAAATGAGCAACCTAGGTTATTTTCATACAATTGTGCACAGGCTATTTTTTTTAGCGTTAGCATCTTAAACAATGAAGCTGATTCTTTTGTGGCAGCTAGTGGATTCATTGTATTCATTATAAATTAATTTTGGCAGGAAAGTCTCTATGAATCATTACAAATGAACGCTCATATTGATTTGGCAAGATCTTCTCCAAGTACCAATCTTACACCCAATCAAAATCGTGATCTAAGTAGGGGGGAAGCAAATTCTTCAGAAACCGTGAACATTGATTTGCAACTAGCAATGGATGAGGCTCTGGCTAGAGAGTTGCAAGAGGTGGAGAATCAGCTTGCTGGTACTTCCATTAGGCAAATTGCTAGGACAGAAGCTGGTAAAATTCTCCCCAGACAGCTAGTACATTGAGGATTGTGTTTGTTTAATAGAATGAACTTTGAATGCCCATTCTTGCTAATCCCTTAATATTTTCTTTCTATGTAATTTAGTTGTCTTCTTATTCGTATAATTTAATTATGTTCATATCCATAACCCTTCTCTATAAGATATCATTTACTAAATTTTCACCAAAGACATGAGTGTACCCTAAGCTTTTTTGAGATTAAGGGCCAGTCACTGTCCCATGGGCCTTAAACCCCGGACTTCCCCTTCCCATACCAAAGGTGTCAACATTTGGCAGACCAACCTTTCGTATCATTAATACTTTTCTTTTGATAAATCATTGATGCTATTAAGAAAGGATCATGTTTGCTTATAGCTATTAAAAAACATTATTCCCCTTCTCAGTGATTTAAATCTTTAATGTATGGGGTTGAGGTAGGGTGTTTTGTGTGGGTGGGTGGGGGTGGGGGGGGTGCGTGTTGAGGGGGTTGAGGTAGGGTGTTTTTGTGTGTGGGTGGGTGTGGGGGGGGGGGGGTGTGGATATTTATTTGGGGAGGGACTATCATGTCATCTTCTTTAATGTCGATAGAAAATTTATAGAAGCAGCCAGAATGGCTTAGTGTTATCTATAAGCTCACTACAGTAGTATGCAAGCTACTCTTAGTTATGTTTTATGTTGGTATCATGTCCTTCGTAGTGGTTTTTGGAACTAGAAGGTTTAATGGCATTACATATTGACATACTGTGAATGTGGGGTGAGGGAGGAATTCGATTGTGAATCACAGTCCCTCTAAATCTTTAATAGTTAATTTACCAATTTGTGCAATAAGTAAATTATAGAGGTAGTATTAGATATTTCATTAGCATAAGAAACCAAAGGGAAGTTCTGTTCATTTTTTTCTTTCCAGTAATACAATATTAACTAAATACGATGACATTCTTAGTTGTAACGATTTTATTGAATTTGCTTTGTTTCATATGCCTAATACCTTATATATGTTTGGGATTCAGAGACGGGCACAACGGAAATCAACGAATGACACAAATGCGAGAACAAACAAAGATCAAATGCTCACAATATGTGGTGACTATGGCCACCGGGACAAATTTCAACTTTCTATCAATCAAAAGATTGCAGATATGATTTACGTCTACTCCCTCTCCCTAAGACTCGACCCCTTACAAGTTTCTCAAAATAAGGTACAAAAGATGTATACAATAGAGATTACGAAACCCCAACCCTAACTATGACTTGCTCACCTAGCAACGTCTGTCTACTGACATCTCTTGTTGACGATCTCAATCCGACGGAGCAGACGACCCTCCGATCAGAAACCATTCTTCTATCTTGAAGTGCAAGACGTACGAGAGATGAATCTCTTGTATAAGTTGTGAATTCTCTATTGAATCTCCTTGAGACCATATTTGAGTAAATCCCCCTTAGTCTTCTATATATAGAAGCTAAGAAACCATAATTAAGAAATCTAACTTGTCTTGAACCCCAAGTTAGCCCAAAAAAATATCCTTCCATATTGGTAACCACTTTAATTCCTATGGGTCACACATGAAATCATATTACGTGTTTCCGACTTTTGTCTTTCACCGGAACATATAAGCTCCTGTGTCACGTCCCAGTACCGAAATACGGAGATGGACATGGCCGGCTCCCCCGTACAAGGTATAGAACGTCGTACGACGGTCACGGCTGTAACTAGACAATGGGGTGCATACTACAAGCAAGTCACTTAGGGTCACATAGAACATCTATTGTCTCAATCAGTCAAATAAGAACAATAAACATAGAACATATATGATAAGGAAGTAAGACGTCTCAAACGTCCTGCCACAACATTCAAGAAACCAGCTGTGAAAAAATAAGAAGATTGGCAGAGTAACAAGAATACATTACCATGATCAATTGCAGTCTGATTAATTACAATCATGTAGGAAACTAAATATCCAGATTCACGGCTAACAAGTGCCGGTGACTAAACGCTCAAAATGAGTAAAATGTGAAATAATGAATAGGGAAGAAGAGACCCACTCGTTTCCCTCAGTGGCTATCCGCCTGGTGCTCACCATTGTTCAGGGGAAAGTATGTTTGATCCTCGGGTGCTGGCTCTAAACCTGGCCATGCAAAACCAGTGGGGTTAGACCCTAAATAGCAAGTACCACAAAGGAAGCACGAATGTAGAAATAAAACCAGGTTATATATATATATATATATATATATTGTTCTGTCTCGTAGTTTCGATTCATAGTCTATTGTGACACAACAATCTAACCCTACAACTGAACAAAGAAAAGGGTTAAACCATCGCACCATGATAGTCCATGTCCCTAGACTATTTGACAGCAGATACAATATACAAACACGCTCAACTACATAATCGGCCACTCACTTGTACGACTTACTAGATGAAGTATGGGTTATCTCAGAGATATTATGCATATAGGAATCCTTAAATCGAACCAGGTACTAGCAGGGTTAGCCGAGCCACAAATTCCCGCATAGCACATAGTAGTATGCACCGACCCCTCGTAAGGCCACCGTACTAAGATCGCATAGAACACAGTATCATATAATAGTCGGATACTGCCATCCACTAATGAGGATTTAAATAATATCCATGGGGACTAGCCTTCACACCCCAATTCAGATGACTGGAGATGGCTAGTTAGGCCCAATCTCGAGATTTCATTCTCTCCCAATGCTCTACAAGTTTAGTTGTCTAGTTAACCCTAATGTTAACTGGAATCTCATGGCGTGGTCATATGGTATTCCCCTTATATGACGTACCATAGTACGTCCACGCTAGATACGAATCCACTTTGTCACTTGATAGTTCAATTTGGATTCACCCCAGCGTGATGTAACAATCAACAGATCCTAGCTACGCTTGGTCATTGACTAACCCTTATGTCCAAGCTGGAGATTGAGTCATATCACGTCACATAGCGCATAGGTACACCATAGTGTAAACATGTAATATATTTGCGTATGAACACTTAGCAAGTAGAAACACATAGCACGTAGTAAGTGTATCAGCACGGATACAAGTGGTCAGGTCATGACACATAGATGGGTCTAATTATTTTGTGGTTATCAAAGTCACACATACAACTCATAAAGTCAAAAGGAACATTCAACCAAAACTAGTCCAATAAAACGTGTGCAAGGGGTCGCATGCGTGCAGAAGGAAAGTGACTGATATGACTGACGTGCCTGATGTGACAAGTCGAAAAGTGTATCAGGAAGAAAAGACAACCATAGAAAGATGTGTCACGGTTTTAGAGTCATGCGTCCAAGGATGGTGGCCGTATACTCTGTTTGTCGCATAAGTGTCGGTGTCACATGGAGTTGGATGCCGCATGGAGTATTTTGGACTTAGCGATATTCTCATTCGTTCAGCGAGTGAACACAAGTGTTCAAGGACACTTGTATGATGGCAGTCATGCGTCCAATAAGATGGACTCATACTGGCCAATATGCGACAAGAGCTATGGCGGCATAATCCTCTCGGGCCGCATAGCACTCTCAGCCGCATAGCTCGCTGGCCGCATGAAGATTTCGTCTTCTCCAACAGCAGGTTCGGCCATAGCAGAAAAGCTCCAAAATCTGAAATTTTTTTTCTTCATAAAAACTATATTTTAACTCCGAATTGACTGAACCTAAAGCCAAAACATTCGAAATGAAGTGCTCCATCCTTCCCAAAAACTATTTTTCGAAAATACTATGTTTTAGTAGATCAAAACCACAAAAAATTCAAGGAATCCATGAAACCCTAAGTTAGAAAAGTAGATCTAAGCAAATCTATCCATTAAAACCGAGAACTCCAAGTATTAAAAGCGGTCAGAATCATCATAAGCGCAGAATAGACTAATAAAATGCAAGGAAAGAACAAGAAACGAAAATCAAAAGGTTTTTCCATGTAGTGTAAGGTGTACTTGCCTAGAAATGAAAGAAAGAGGGAAAATGAAGAATAAGGGAAGAGAGAGAAACAAGTTAGCTTATATAGCTAGGGATTGAGGTTTAGACCATGGGTTCAAATTCATGAATAAACCAACCCACAAATAAACCATGAACCATGCTAAACCAAAGAATGTGTCTAGTCTCCATGCATGCAACCTAATGATCATGTGAGCAAGAAATACTCTAAGCAGGAATAAATACAAGCAGGAAATAAATATATCCAAAAATACGTATTTCGGGAACGGTGAGTGACATCTCTACCCACCTAAAAAAAAATTCCGTCCTCGGAATTCAAACCCAAGGCTAATTAGAGAAATCAGAACAAGAACTACACTAACTACATGATCATGCAATCAAATTCAAGCATATGAAGAAACCGTGTCACAGCATGGATAAACGAATCACGAGATTCGAGATACGAAGGCATAAGAATGAATATACCTTCCGAGTCGAATATGTGCGGATACCGAGACTGGATATCATCCTCGCGCTCCCACGCCGACTCTCCCAAAGGGTGATGACCCCAAGCAACTCGGACAAGATGAATAGTCCGATTCTTGAGCACCTTCTTCCTTCGGTCCAAAATGGATACGGACTGCTCCTCATAAGACAAGTCGGTACCAACGACTAGCTCGGAATGGTCAAGGATATGACTCGGATCCGGGACATACCTACACAACTGAGATACATGAAATACATCGTGCACCTCACGTAGCGAAGGCGGAAGGGCAAGACAATAAGCATCATCGCCTACCCGCTCGAGAATATCGAACGGACCGACGTATCGCGGACTAAGCTTCCCGCGAATTCCGAATCTAATGACTCCACGGGTTGGAGAAATCCGCAAGAGCACGTGGTCGCCGACACAAAACTCTAATGGCCTACGATGCTGATCTGTCCAATACCGATGCCTATCTTGCGTAACCCGAAGTCGCTCTCTGATTTGCTTGACAACTTCTACTGGCTGCGTGATCATTTCAGGGCCTAACATCTTTTGCTCGCCAATGTCATCCCATGCCAATGGTGACCTACACTTTCTCCCATACAACGCTTCGAAGGGTGCCATCTTGATGCTGGCCTGATATCTGTTGTTGTACAAGAACTCGACGATATGTAGGTGATCTTTCCGAGACCTACCAAGGTCCAAAGTACAAGCTCGCAACATATCCTCCAATGTCTGGATGGTTCTCTCTAATTGTTCGTCTGTTTGAGGGTGGTAAGCGGTAATAAATCTCAACTTAGTGCCCAAACTCTAGGGCAAACTCTTCCAAAATTTTGAAGTGAACCGAGTGTCTCGATATGATATGATACTCACTGGGACGTCGTACTGTCTTACTATCTGTCGCATGTACATCTCCGCTAACTGCTCTGTGGATTGCCGCTTCCTATTCCGGAGTGGAAATGAGAACATATCACGATGGACTTTGTGACTAAAAAGCTCCAAAATCTGAAATTTGTTTTCTTCATAAAAACTACATTTTAACTCCGAATTGACTGAACCTAAAGCCAAAACATTCGAAATGAAGTGCTCCATCCTTCCCAGAAACTATTTTTCGAAAATACTATGTTTTAGTAGATCAAAACCACCAAAAATTCATGGAATTCATGAAACCCTAAGTTAGAAAAGTAGATCTAAGCAAATCTATCCATCAAAACCGAGAACTCAAAGTATTAAAAGTAGTCAAAATCATCATAAGCGCAGAATAGACTAATAAAATGCAAGGAAAGAGCAAGAAACGAAAATCAAAAGGTTTCTCCATGTAGTGTAGGATGTACTTGCCTAGAAATGAAAGAAAGAGGGAAAATGAAGAATAAGGGAAGAGAGAGAGAAACAAGTTAGCTTAAATAGCTAGGGTTTGAGGTTTAGACCATGGGTTCAAATTCATGAATAAACCAACCCACAAATAAACCATGAACCATGCTAAACCAAAGAATGTGTCTAGTCTCCATGCATGCAACCTAATGATCATGTGAGCAAGAAATACTCTAAGCAGGAATAAATACAAGCAAGAAATAAATATATCCCAAAATACGTATTTCGGGAACGGTGAGTGACATCTCTACCGACCTAAAAAAAAATTCCGTCCTCGGAATTCAAACCCAAGGCTAATTAAAGAAATCAGAACAAGAACTACGCTAACTACAAGATCATGCAATCAAATTCAAGCATATGAAGAAACCGTGTCACATAACATGGATAAACGAATTACGAGATTCGAGATACGAAGGCATAAGAATGAATATACCTTCCGAGTCGAATATGTGCGGATACCGAGACTGGATATCATCCTCGCGCTCCCACGCCGACTCTCCCAAAGGGTGATGACCCCAAGCAACTCGGACAAGATGAATAGTCTGATTCTTGAGCACCTTCTCCCTTCGGTCCAAAATGGATACGGACTGCTCCTCATAAGACAAGTCGGTACCAACGACTAGCTAGGAATGGTCAAGGATATGACTCGGATCCGGGACATACCTACGCAACTGAGATACATGAAATACATCGTGCACCTCACGTAGCGAAGGCGGAAGGGCAAGACAATAAGCAAAATCGTCTACCCGCTCGAGAATATCGAACGGACCGGCGTATCGCGGACTAAGCTTCCCGCGAATTTCGAATCTAATGACTCCACGGGTTGGAGAAATCCGCAAGAACACGTGGTCGCCGATACAAAACTCTAATGGCCTACGATGTGATCTGTCCAATGCCGATGCCTATCTTGCGTAACCCGAAGTCGCTCTCTGATTTGCTTTACAACTTATACTGTCTGCGTGATCATTTCAGGGCCTAACATCTTTCGCTCGCCAATGTCATCCCATGCCAATGGTGACATACACTTTCTCCCATACAACGCTTCAAAGGGTGCCATCTTGATGCTGGCCTGATAAATGTTGTTGTACGAGAACTCGACGAGATGTAGGTGATCTTTTCAAGACCCACCAAGGTCCAAAGTACAAGTTTGCAACATATCCTCCAATGTCTGGATGGTTCTCTCTGATTGTCCGTCTGTTTGAGGGTGGTAAGCGGTACTAAATCTCAACTTAGTGCCCAAACTCTGGGGCAAACTCTTCCAAAATTTTGAAGTGAACTGAGTGTCTCGATCTGATATGATACTCACTGGGACGTCGTACTGTCTTACTATCTGTCGCATGTACATCTCCGCTAACTGCTCTGTGGATTGCCCCCACTCGGAAGGGAAGAAAGTGAGCTACTTTTGTGAGACGATCTACTATTACCCAAACTACATCACGACCAGTCGGGGATCTAGCTAAACCAGTCACAAAGTCCATCGTGATATGTTTCCATTTCCACTCCGGAATAGGAAGCGGCTGCAATAATCCTGCCGGTCTCTGCTGGTCGGTCTTCACTTGCTGACATACCAAACACCGAGAAATGAATCGTTCTATCTCCCTCTTCATCCCATTCCACCAGAAATGTTGTTTGATGTCTTGATACATCTTGTTACCTCCTGGATGAATTGAATATGGGAACTGTGCGCCTTGGTCATTACTTCTTGCTGGATATCTTCACTTGGTACACAGAGACGGTTTCTGAACCTAAGAGTTCCATCTTCATGAATAGTCAACTCTTTCCTGAGACCAGATTCATATTTCGTCCGAAGCTTCTGAACTTTCGGATCCTCTGTTTGTGCTGCTTTAATCCTCTTTATAATGGTAGATTGCACCTGTAAACTAGCCAATACTCCTACGTCTTGTGGAAGTACTATCTCAATCCCTAATTCTCGAAGATCTTCTAAGATATACCGCTGCGATGTCAACATAAATGTACTACCTCTCCTGCTAAGATCATTCGCTACCACATTTACCTTGCCTGGATGGTACTGAAGTTCCACATCATAGTCCTTTATCAATTCTAGCCACATCTTCTGCCTCGTGTTCAAGTCCTTCTGGGTGAATACATATTTTAAGCTCTTGTGATCTGTAAATATTTTTACCCGATCACCATACAAGTAATGCCTCCATAGCTTAAGTGCAAATACTACCGCCGCCAACTCCAAATCGTGAGTTAGATAATTTTTTTCGTGATCTCGAAGCTGCCGCGATGCATAAGTTATCACTCTTTTGTGTTGCATCAATACACACCCAAGTCTTTTGCCTGATGCATCGCAATACACTGTAAACCCTCCAGAACCTACTGGAAGCATAAGAATCGGAGCTAAAATCAATCTCTTCTTCAATTCTTCAAATGATGTCTAGCACTCTGTTGACCAGTCGAACTTAGCCTCCTTGCGCGTTGATCGAGTCAGCGGTGCTGAAATTCTTGCAAAGTCTGCTACGAACCTTCTGTAGTATCCTGCCAATCCCAGAAAACTACGCACTTCAGCTACTGTCTTAGGAACTGGCCAACTCTCTACGGTCTCAACCTTCTTCGGATCTACTACGACTCCTGCTCTAGTGATGATGTGACCTAAGAATGACACATGATCCAACCAAAACTCACACTTGCTGAGCTTTGCGTATAACTGGTATTCTCTTAGAATCTGTAAGACCTTCCGAAGATGTCCCTCATGTTCCTCTTCACTATTAGAATAAACAAGAATGTCGTCTATGAAAACCACCACGAACTGATCTAGGTATGGCATGAAAATGCGGTTCATCAAATCCATAAATATCGCTGGAGCATTAGTTAGTCCGAATGGCATAACTAAGAATTCGTAATGCCCATATCGTGACCTAAATGTTGTCTTGGGTATGTCTTTCTCCCGAACTCTTACTTGATGATACCCTGATCGAAGATCGATCTTGGAGAAAACCTTGGCTTTACTCAGCTTATCAAACAAATCATCGATCCTTGGTAATAGATACTTGTTCTTCACTGTTACAACGTTCAACTGTCTGTAGTCGATACATAACCGTGATGACCTATCCTTCTTCTTCACTAGAACCACTGGCGCTCCCCAAGGTGATCCACTGGCTCGAATAAACTTCTTTGATTTCAGTTCATCTATATGTTGGTACAGTATGTGTAGCTTTGATGGTGCCATTTGGTAAACTTTACAAGATATTGGCCCAGTCTCAGGGATCAATTCTATACAAAACTCAACGTCTCTTTCTGGGGGTAACCCTGGTGGTTCTTCCGGGAAGACGTCTAAGAACTCCTTAACTATCTCAGGGAGTTGTTCATCTACTAACATTGTCGCTGCGATCCTCTATTCATGTTGGTCTTCCACAGATCTGTCAAAGGTGAAAACTTCCATGCCCGGGATACTAAATAATACCTTACCCTTATGTCAATCTATCGTAGCATGACTGTCTCTCAGCCAGTTCATGTCTAAGATAACGTTAAAGTTACCCATAGGGAACTCGATCAACCGTGCTGGTAGTGAACGTCCGCACACTACGACCGGACACGCTATGCATATTCTACTAACTCTTATGAGCCAATTACCAGTGAGTATATTTAACCTCTCTGGCAATACCTCGAACTCCAATCCAATACGTGTCGCGAATCGTGCAGATACAAATGAATGAGATGCGCTTGAATCAAACAATGCTACAGCAGGAAATATGCGACAGAAATGTTACCTGCCACCACGTCGTCCGATGCTAAAGTCTCATCCAAGGACAAGGTGATGCCTGCCCTTGGCCCTGCTCTGCTCTCGCTGCTGTCTCCCTTGGTGACGCTGTTCTGGCCTCTGCTGGCCCTGCTGCTGGTTTTGTTGCTGCTGATACATCTCAGTTTGCGTCAGTAATGGGCGTTGAGCTAATGGCCTTACTGCTATTGCTGTCCCTCTCTGCTGGACTGCCCATGGTGTTGGCAGTGCTGGTAACTGTTGGACTGGCCCTCATAGCCTCTACATCATCGGGCAATTGGCAATCCGGTGATCTGGACTGCCACACCTCATACACAACCCATTGACTGTCCTACAAACATCTCTAGTATGGCCTCCCTTGCCACAATAAGTGCAACCCACCGGTGCTTCCTGGCGCTGTTGCTGTTGTTGTCTCGGCTGTTGTCGAGCCGGTACTGTCACCGTCGAAACTGCCACCCTCTTCGGCGCTGAATCATGGATGCGAACGCCAGGTGATGGTGTTGACGTCCGAGGTACTCCTCCACCTCCTACACTTTGAGTATGAGACCTCTTCTGGCCTCCTGTCCTTGCCGATAACCTTTGCATAGTAAGCTCGTGCCTCTGAACTGCTATCAGTACCTCTTTATAAGTCTGGTAGTCGTGCCCCTTTACCAGTTGTAAAATCTCCAGATGTAGTCCTTGCTGGAACCTCATTGCTCTATCCGACTCCGTAGCCACCATAGTTGGAGCGAATCTACTCAGCCTGCAAAACTCGGCTGCATATCCATCTATTGTTCTACCATCCTGCTTGAGACCGATAAATCTCTGTTGGAGCTCATTCTGCGCTACGACTCCAAAATATTTAGCCCTGAATCGAGCCATGAAACTATCCCAAAAGATGGGATGCCTCAAGCCAACCTCTATTGACGCCCACCAGTCACGGGCAAGGTCTTGAAGCTGCAATCGAACTTGATCAACTTGTTCATCAGCCGGAACCCTTGCTGCTGCCATAATGATCTCAATATCCTGTAACCAGTCATCTGCTGTAATGGCGTCCTCCGTGCCATCGTAGTACCTTGGGTTAAGTCGGTAAAATCTAACCGATGCCCCCGAATCAGTTCTTCCTCTTTCCAGGGTCGTCTGCAAACCCTGACTCAACAAGATATTCTGTTCTTGCTGTTGAAACTGCTGATGCTGTTGCACCGCCATCTGGTGTTGCTGCGTAGCCATCATTCCCAGGAGGATCTCCTGCAATGCCGGGGTGTCAAGTACCGCTGGTACTACTGGTACTGCTGGGGGTACGGGTATTTCACGGGCTGGTTGCTCGATATGTCCCACTTCTGGTTCCACTGTGCCAGCTTGTTCAATTTCTAGTTCTATTCGAATTTGACTCTGAACAGGTGTTACCTTCTGTTGTTGACCAGGGGAACCCTGTCCTGCCATGCCTGCTGCTCCAGCAACTCAAGAAGCCCTAAAGAAAAGGACAAGAACCATCAAGAACAAGACAAAAATGATCAAGTAGACAAGCAATTTAACAGTTCAAGCGGTGGTGTCGTGGAAGATGAAGCAAGGTATCAAGGGGGACAAATTTTGATTGAGACTCCTATAACCATAACACCCCACAAGTCTGAAAACACAGACCTGCATGGGCCACCACTAAAACCTTGTCACGCCTTAGTACCGGAATATGGAGACGGACATGGTCAGCTCTCCCGTACAAGGTATAAAACGTCGTACGATTGTCACGGCTGTAACTAGACAATGGGGTGCATAATACAAACAAGTCAATTAGGGTCACATAGAACATCTATTGTCTCAATATATATGACAAGGAAGTAAGGCATCCCAAACGTCCTGCCACAACATTCAAGAAACTAGCTGTACAAAAATGAGAAGGCTGGCAGAGTAACAAGAGTACATGACCATGATCAACTGCAGTATGATTAATTACAATTATGTAGGGAACTAAATATCCAGATTCACGGCTAACAAGTACCAGTGGCTAAACGCCAAAAATGAGTAAAATGTGAAATAACGAGCACGGATGAAGCGACCCACTTGTTTTCCTCAGTGGCCATCCGTCTGGTGCGTGCCATTGTTCAGGGGAAAGTACGCTTGATCCTCGGGTGCTGGCTCTAAACCTGGCCATGCAAAACCAGTGGGGTTAGACCCCAAATAGCAAATACCACAAAGAAAGCACGAATGTAGAAATAAAACTAGATTATGAAATATATATATATATATATATATATATATATATATATATATATATAGTTATGTCTCGTAGTTTCGGTTCATTGTCTATCGTGACACAACAATCCAACTCTACAACCAAACAAGGACAATGGTTAAATCATCGCATCATGATAGTCCATGTCCCTAGACTATTTGACAGCAGTTACAATACATAAACACGCTCAGCTACATAATTGACCAATCACTTGTACGGCTTACTAGATGGAGTCTGGGTTATCCCAGAGATATTATGCATATAGGAATCCTCAGATCGAACCAGTTACTAGCAGGTTTAGCTGAGCCACAAATCGTCGCATAGCACATAGTAGTAATCACCGGTCCCTAGTAAGACCACCGTTCTAAGATCGCATAGAACACATAGTATCATATAATAGTCGGATATTGTCATCCACTAATGAGGATTTAAACAATATCCATGAGGACTAGCCTGCATACTCCAATTCAGATGACTGGAGGTGGCTAGTTAGGCCAGATCTCGAGATTCCATTCCCTCCCAATGCTCTACAAGTTTAGTTGCCTAGTTAACCCTAATGTTAACTGGAATCTCATGGCGTGGTTACATGGTATTCCCCTTATATGACGTACCATAGTACGAACACTCTAGATACGAATCCACTTTGTCACTTGATAGTTCAATTTGGATTCACTCCAGCGTGATGCAACAATCAATAGATCCTAGCCACGCTTGGTCATTGACTAACCCTTATGTCCAGCCTGGAGATTGAGTCATATCACATGTTACGTAGCGCATAGGTACACCGCAGTGAAAACATGTAATATAATCTCGTACGAACACTTAGCACGTAGGAACATATAGCACGTAGTAAGTGTATCACGGATACAAGTGGTCGGGTCATGACACATAGATGGGTCTAATACTTTTGTGGTCATCAAAGTCACACATACAACTTATAAAGTCCAAAGGAACATTCAACCAAAACTAGTCCAATAAAACGTGTGCAAGGGGCCGCATGCGTGCAGAAGGATCAAGGCCGCATGGGAATCATGCCACATAAGATCAGTTGCCGCATAGAGTAGACTGCCGCATAGAGTTGGTTGCCGCATAGGATCAGCTGCCGCATAGAGTAAGTCAAAGTTTACTCGGTTAATCGTGCAGAAACGACGGTTAATAAATGCGTGTCAGTAAAATGACTGATGTGACAAGCCGAAAAGTGTATCAGGAAGAAAAGACAAAATCATAGAAAGATGTGCCACTGTTTCAGAGTCATGCGTCCAAGGATGGTGGCCGCATACTCTGTTTGCCGCATAAGTGTCGGTGTCGCATGGAGTTCGATGCTGCATGGAGTATTTTGGACTTAGCGAAATTCTCATTCGTTCAGCGAGTGAACACAAGTATTCAATGACACTTGTGTGATGGCAGTCATGCGTCCAACAAGATGGACTCATGCTGGTTAATATGCGATAAGAGCTCTGGCCGCATAATCCTCTCGACCTGCATAGCACTCTCAGCCACATAGCTCGCTGGCCGCATGAAGATTTCGTATTCTCCAACAGCAGGTTCGACCATGGCGGAAAAGTTCCAAAATCTGAAATTTGTTTTCTTGATAAAAACTACATTTTAATTCCGAATTGAGTGAACCAAAGCCAAAACATTCGAAATGAAGTGCTCTATCCTTCCCAAAAATTATTTTTGAAAATACTATGTTTTAGTAGATCAAAACAACAAAAAATTCAAGGAACCCATGAAACCTTAAGTTATAAAAGTAGATTTAAGCAAATCTATCAATCAAAACCGAGAACTCCAAATATTAAAAGCGGTCAGAATCATTATAAGCACAAAATAGACTAATAAAATGTAAGGAAAGAACAAGAAACGAAAATCAAAAGGTTTCTTCCTGTAGTGCAAGGTGTACTTGCCTAGAAATGAAAGAAAGAAGGAAAATGAAGAATGAGGGAAGAGAGAGAAACAAGTTAGCTTATATAGCTAGGGATTGAGGTTTAGACTATGGGTTCAAATTCATGAATAAACCAACCCACAAATAAACCATGAACCATGCTAAACCAAAGAATGGGTCTAGTCTCCATGTATGCAACCTAATGATCATGTGAGCAAGAAATACTCTAAGCAGGAATAAATACAATCAAGAAATAAATATATTCTAAAATACGTATTTCGAGAATGGGGAGTGACATCTTGTTTCAAATAACTTTTTCATCCTTGGCTTCACCAGCTAAGCAAACTGTGCTTTTCCTGTGAGATTCAAGCTCCCGAACTTGCCCACTAGTATGTTCGTCATGAAAGCTCTTCCATACATCTATATCCTCGAGCTAAGTAAGTCCACACGCGATGCACGCCGTCGAAGGTTCACAGCTCCCTATAAACTATACAATTGTCGTGGGGTTTGTTTTATACAAACTCTTCTTCAACTGATAAACACGTATTCTTTGCCTTTCTCTTCGAAGCTTTTGATTTCCTCCGTGTATACTTCATCCTCTAGATCGCCACGAAGGAACACCTTTACGCCCATCTGCTCGACCTAAAAGTCAAGCCTCACTACCATCCCTAACACAACTCTAATGGATGATATCTTGACGAAAGAGAAGATCTCATGTAATTCACCCTCTTCCTTTCACTGTAGCCCTTGACTCGTGCCTTGTATCATGGACGAGTGGTATCATCTACTTCCTTCACTCACACCTACCAAAATTTCAAGGTCTTATTATCCTTTGGCAACTTTATCAACTCGTAAATGTTATTGGCATGTAAGGAACTCGTTTTCTCGTGTATGCCATGTATCTTCGCTAGTATCTTCTTGTCTTCCATCGCCTCTACGAAACTTGTCGGATTCTCACACTTTAGTTAATAGCACGTATACTCAATTCTAGTACCTCCTTGGTGGTCGACGTTCCCTGGACGATCTTCTCACGGGAACCTCTGGTGGTGGCTGTAGATCGTCAACAACCTTATCATCTCCAAGAAGTGCGTCTACATGCTCATCTCTAGGAATTGCGTTTGATGCTCATCTCTAGGAATTGCGTTTGATGCTCATCTGCCTGAAGATCTCCTTGTTCATCAATGGCATACTAATAATCAAGGTTGGGAGCATCATCATGTACCATCTCTTATTTTTCGGGCTCATCTATAGTGATAAGGGGAACTAGCTCAACCTCGAACAAGTCTTCATCCTTAGAAGGCATCTTGGACTCACGAATTTCAAACTCCATTTAGTCCTCGACGAATACAACATCACAACTTCTTAGGAGCTTCTTGGCTGAACTCATCCCGACTATATCGGACAGACGCACTGCCTCATCTTTATCTCCATCTTGGATATTTCATCATGGTAGATGCACAAAGGATTTGCTTCAAAATACTCGTAGGTGATTGTATGACGACTTCTTGTCGTAGTACCATACTTTGGCAGACACCTTACCCAGCAACGGAGGACTAGAAGAAAAATTAATAACATAAGCAGTTGTATAAACCGGTAGCTATACATAGCAACAGAGGACTAGAATAAATATTAATAACATGAACATTTGTATAAACCGGTAGCTTTGCTTCAGATAACAAGCATCACATCCTCTCTACCAGTGTCCAATATTTAGCGAAGTCTTTTGTTATCAAATATCTTGTTGTCTGCAATACGCACTAAAAGGACCTTTATATTCGCTTCCGTTGTTGGAGCGAACACACTTCAACTTATTACTCGTCTTCCTTTCAATAGTGAGATGAAACTCTTTGAAACTATCCAACATATGATCCTTGGTCTTTATAGCATAAATCAAAACTTTCCTAAAAAATCATCAATAAAAGTTACAAAATAAGAAACAACTCCATGCCTTGAGGACCAACATGGCCGCAATGTTTGTTTTCAAATGAATCTTCGATGCCAATTGCATTTCACATATCTCATTTGCGTATCTTCAAGACTCTACAGTTTCATGTTGTGTATGTGGCAAATAGTGCCATGTTGTGAGATATGTCTGAAAGCTCTCGACTTTACTAGTCAACTTGTATTATCGTAGACGGGGTTCATGGTTACCTTGTTACCTACAATGATGATGTCACCTTTTAGTATTGATGTCGTGACTGCAGTGTTCTTCCCGTTTTACTTTTCTTTGTCGTCGTTCTCCCTCTATTCCAAGTAGTTTCTTTTAATGTGACCCTTCTTACCACATTGATAACACTCACATCCTTGTATGTAGCCTTGGACTTTCCTCTACTATTGTCTTTGCTTCTTGGATCCCAACTTTTGCTTCTCCACCTGTTTTTTGACAAGGCCTCAAAATAAGATGAGGAAGGCATACCTTGAGATCTCCTCCGTATCTCTTTATCAACAGCCTACTCTTGGAGAACTCCAAATTAACAATGCCTTTGAGAGTATAAGTGATCATATATTCTCGTACCGTTTTCCACCATAATTCCTGTATCCTGTCATTGAACTTGACTCCTATCGCCAACAATTAATCAATTATAACCTTGAACTTATTGACATGATCCTTTATGGGCATGCCATCCATGTACCTCATGCCCACCATTCGCCTAAACAGGAACAATTTATTGATGGCATATAATTATTCCAGCCTCTCCCATAGTCTCGCTGCATTGTCTTCATTTGTGATATGATTGTATATGTCATCATGTATGAACTATCGGATATATCCGCAGGCGTGTGAATACTCGAACTTCCATTTCTCTGTAGGTTTTGTCTTTAGGAATCTCAAATACAAACATTGGTTAGATACTTCTTCTTCATGTGTAAAAGATCTTTCATCTTCCTACGCTATGTGTGATAATTTGTACAGTTCATGTTGATCATTAGAACATGTTTCTCCTCCATCTTTTTTTTAAAGTCAATTCGTCAAACATGTGACGATCGAATCTTATACTTTGATACCATTCTGTTACGAACGAAGGCGGTCCATCCTCGACTGACAAGTATTCCGTAAGAAGTGAAAAACGAGCGGAATTAAATGCATAATACACAAACTACAATCCAAATTGCAAACACAAGATTTTTTTGTTTGAAAACCGGAATCGGAAGAAAACTACGAAATCATATGGAATCCAACCTTAAAAACCTCCACTAAAGAAAATAGAAGATGCACACTTCTATCAAACATCTCATGCCATGAATCGCAACAACTACTCAAGATGAGAATAGATTACAATTGGAGGCAAAATCCTGATAGCAAAATCAGGATGACGATACGTATGTCTAAACGATGATAAGAACCTTTTGAAATGATCTCCTCCGAATCAACTTTTATCTCTCTCAAATCACCTAATTCATTCTCTTGAAAGTTGTGAAGTATTGATCTCATGTCTTCAATTAGGTTAGGAAGACCTAATGTAAGCATCTCTTAATAAATCCTAAATCTTGAGCTGTTCGGACCGTCAAAACTGATCATAAAATAAACCCTAGTTACTTCCCCTAGAACCGGATTTTCGGTCCAAATAGTCTAGAGCACCAAACTGTCTTTCTGGCCAGATATCTCTGGGACCTCGGATTTCGTCGGAAGTCTGGCCAAAGAGTTCTGCAACACTATCTGGATATTCGACTGGATATCCAGTTACTGGATTCTGGAATATTTTCTACTTGTGCCTCGTCGCATCATTCGACCTCCCATGCTTTTCTGCACTTCGAATGACACTCATCAACTTCCGGGCTTCCTCCACATAGGAAGGGAACCTGCCCCAACATATGTAGTATCATACTTTCTTTCTTACTAACAAAGTACTGCATAACTTTCTTGAGCATGTTTTTATCATGGAGTATATCAGAATCAATTGGTTCTGATAACCTTAGGAGTGAATCAAGCCTGTAAATCTTTTGTATATAACATACTTTTTTCCCATTTATGTAATTTATAAAGGTAAGGTAGGGTTGGTGAATCTGTTAGCATAAGTAATGAAATTGTTGGTATATTAGAATATTCTTGGTATATTTGTTGGGATATTAGAATATTCTACCGGATTTTTTAATGGGGTATTAATGTAAGATGAAGGGTTGTAAGGCTATAAATAGCCAAGAGATTATCAATAAAAAATATAATAATTACTCCAAAATATTCTAAATGGTATCAGAGCTCAAACCCTAGCTACCACCTCCCAAAACCTAGCCGCCACCACCGCCACCGCTACCACACCGCCCGCCAACAGCTGCCGCGCCGTCCGTCACCACCACCGCGAAGCCGCGACTCCAGCGGAGCCCTCTGCCGCGGTTCCTAGCGTCTCCCACCGGTCGTTCCAGACGTTGACATCGAAGGCCTAGATCTGATGGGGGAGAGACATAATCGGGTCTAGGAGAGAACGAAGAGGACGAACGTGAATCGTGGGATGAGTGTGAGGTGATCGGCGAAGAGGATGATCGATGGAGGAGATCATCAAGAAGTTAGACTCTGCGGAGGTCGCAACGTTGATGAAGCTGATGAAACTGCCGGCTGATGAGAGCTCGACACCAACATTGGTGAAGTTGGAGCTTTCATCCATCGATCTGAAGTTTGATGATTCAACCACCTACCCGAGTTGGTCACGACGGGTGAGAACCCTCGCAGGGAAGAACCTGGAGGATTTCTTGTCAGGAGAGAAGACAGAGCTGGATAAGGGCTCGGCAGGACGCGACGAGTGAAAGTCCACTCTTATGGTGGTATACATTTGGCTCCTCAATTCTTTAGTCCAGTCGATCGCCGCCACAGTGGATGATCTTGAGATGGTGAAAGACGTATGAAAGAAGTTGAGGAGAACCTACGATGGTGTGGGGAATACCTTGAGGGTTTTCTAGATCAAGCGGGAGATCGACGACACCGTACAGGGAGAGAAGACGGTACAGGAGTATGCCACGGAGTTGGAGCGTCTGTGGTTGGATTACGACCACTCCTCAGATCGGACGAGTTGCGAGGACCCAAAGTGTAAGGAGAGAGGTAATGTCTGCAGGAGAGGACGCTGAAGTTTCTTAAGAGACTGGACGCAGTGTTTGCTCAGAGGACAGCACTACTTCTAGTCCAACCGAAGATTCCTACACTTGAGGAGGTTATCTCGGCCATGATCTAAGAGGAGACTCGTATTAAGTTACAGAAAGGGACGTGGTCCTCCTGAAGTGAAGATAGCACTGGCGGTGGCCAATTCAGGCGTCACATGACCTAATGGGAGACCCCCTGCAGTGTTACAACTGTGGAGAGGTGGGCCATCTGAGGTATGCTTGTACCAAACCACCCAAGGAGGGAGATTCAGGTGGCGGACGTGGATAGTTTGGAGGACATGACAGTGGTTGTGGGGGTTGACGGGGTGGTCGAGGAGATTATCGGGCGAACCTGCTGGTAGCAGAATGCGAGGAGGGAGCTAATTGTGCCTATACTGAGGAGGATTAGGCACTACTTGGCATGCTGGAAGTACTCAGGAGAAAGCAGAGAGCGTCAAGCGATGAAGACGGGAGGAGTGGGACTGAGGAGACGTCCACCTCAGTCTTCGCCAGAGGCAACGCTACCATGTATGCCTATCCATCGGAAGGTACTGATGACTCACTTGTACTTGCATCTATGTCTTCCCTTAGATTGTCGGACCGGATTATCGATTCGGGTGCGTCTCGACACGTGACAGGGAATGCTAGTGAGTTCTCTTCCTACACTCACCTAGCATCTGCATAAAATATTCAAACAGCCGATGGTACTTTCAGCCAGTTATCGGTAAGGGTACTGTCGATTGTACAAGTTTAGTAAGATTATCCAATGTTTTACATGCTTCTTCTTTTCCAGTCAGTCTTTTGTCCATTAGTTTTATAATCCTCTCATTGTCTCTTTTGATATTCCTAAGGTGATCTTCCAGGAGAAGGAGACGGGACGAAGACTTGGGACTGACACTTGGCATGATGGACTGTGGTACCTGGATCGAGAAGGACTGGATTCGGCATTGGTGTCTGTGGCAGAAAGGGCAGGAATGGGAGGACCAAAGAGTGCCGATGATACACTGATACTCCATAACAGACGGTTGGGGCACTCTTTTGGTATTTTAAGTAGGTTCTATCCATCTATTTATGAGAAGACAAATAAGGAGAAACTAGTATATGATGCATGTGATTTAGGCAAACTTACTAGGAGCTCATATGTTGTTGCGACCATAAGAGCTTTTCTGTTTTTGATATTATATATTTTGATGTCTGGGGGCCGTACGCCACAACTACTATGAATGGTTACAAGTATTTCGTCTCTTTTATTGATTGTTCCTCTTGTGTCACCTGGTTGTATTTGATGAAGAATAAGAGTGAGGTCTTTGCGTGTTTCCGAGACTTTCATAAACATGTTCAAACTCAGTACAGAGTAGTGGTGAAGGTACTAAGGTCTGACAATGGAACATAGTATACCAACAAAGCACTTGAGGAATACCTGTCAGCCCAAAGGATACAACATCAGACCACCTGTGCATACACACCAGCACAGAATGGAGTGACAGAAAGGAAGAACAGACACCTTCTGGAGGTGGCAAGGAGCATGTTGATCGCCATGAATGTCCCACAGAGTCTGTGGGGGCATACAGTGTTGACAACTCGATTGATCAACATGATGCACTCGAAGGTGCTGGGATGGAAGTCTCCATGTGAGATATTGCAAGAAAATAATAGTGGGATTCTCCCACTAAAGGTGTTTGGCGGCGTATGTTTTGTGAAGGACAACAGACCGTCTGTTGGGAAACTTGATCCCAGAGCAGTCAAGTGTGTATTCGTGAGTTATTCGACGACTTAGAAGGGTACGTGTGCTGGAGCCCAGTAGAGAAGAAGTTTTTGAGCATGGATGTTCACTTCAGGGAGTTTGAGCCATACTACCGTCAGGAGGGAGCCTCATCCATGAGCAACTCACCTGATACTGAGAGTATGCGGCGAGAGAGTGAGATTGGTGAGAGTGTGGTGACCGATTTATGAGTATGGCATGGATGAACGTTTGAGGAGCAGGAGAGTGAAGAGGAACAGGGGGAGGCAACGAGAGGTTTAGGCCCACGGCTCAGGGGGAGTTACTTATAGCAGGAAAGGAAAGCAAACTGCTGTACCAGTACCTATAGTGCCAGTGCCAAGTTCCTTGCCTTCGTCTGTCTCAACTCCTGAGAAACCACCACCACCACCACCACCACCAGATTTTCCTTCAGGTGATATTATTCTTCCTACTCCCACACCATTATCAATACGGAGAACCACTCGCAGCAATACGGAAAATCCTTCTGATAGATATGGATAGATATGGTTGGGACCTTGCTCAGTTTGTTTCATATAATATCTTTTCTTCTCATGGAACATTTATTGCATCTTTGGATAGTATTACTGTACCTAACAATTGGCAGGTTGCCAAAAACGATCCAAAGTGGAAAGCGGCGATACACGAGGAGTTAAGACGCTCTTGAGAAGAACCACACTTGGGAACTGGTAAAACTGCCAGAAGAGAAGAGGACAGTCAGATGCAAGTGGGTCTTTAATTTGAAGCTGAACCCAGATGGAAAAGTAGAGCGCTACAAGGCTCGACTGGTGGCAAAATGATACAGTCAGACGTACGCCATTGACTATGATGAGACTTTTGCACTAGTGGCAAAGATAAGCACCGTCAGGACCCTTGTTTCTTTGGCAGCGAATGGTGGATGGAAGCTATACCAACTGGATGTGAAGAATGCGTTTCTTCATGGGGATCTAGTGGATGATGTGTACATGGAGATACCACCAGGATTCTGCACCGATAAAACAGTGGGCAAGTTCTGCAGGTTGAAGAAGTCCCTCTATAGACTGAAGCAGTCTCCTCGAGCGTGGTTTGACACATTCAGGAGGGCGATGATAGGGATGAGATCAATATATCAATGCCGATCATACTGTGTTCTTCCGTCGAAATGGAGGCCACATCACCATGCTTGCGGTGTATTTGGACGATGTGATTATCACAAGAGATGATGAGCAGGAGATTGTCCGACTCAAGGGGAAGCTTGGCAAGGAGTTCGAGGTGAAGGACCTTGGCCTTCTTAGGTACTTCCTTGTGATTGAGATTGCTCGAGAAGCAGAGGAGATTGTTCTTTCTCAGAGAAAGTATGCGCTGGACCTTCTCACAGAGACATTGATGTTGGGATGTAGATCTGCAGCGACGCCGATCAACCAGGGGTTCAAGCTGTGTGCTGAGACTGGAGAACCAGTTGACCGAGACAGATACCAGAGACTGGTGGACAAGTTGATCTATTTGAGCCACACACGTCCTGATATCTGCTTTGCAATGAGTGTGGTGAGCCGCTACATGCATGACCCAAGAAAGGGTCATATAGACGCAGTGTACCAGATTCTGAGATACTTGAAGGGTGCCTCCGGAAATGGGTTGATATTCAGGAAAAATGATCACTTGAGCATTGAGAGATACTGTGACTCTGACTGGGCTAGCCGTACTGATGACAGGCCTACCTTGGGCTACTGCATATTTGTAGAAGGTAACTTGGTCTCTTGGAGAAGTAAGAAGCAGTCGGTGGTGGCCAGATCGACAGCTGAAGTGGAGCACAGAGTTATGACTTTGGGAGTTGCAGAGATGCTATGGCTGAAGAGTATGCTGATGGAGCTAAAGCTGGATCAATGAGCCAAGATGAAGCTGTGGTGTGATAACCAGTCAGCCATCAGTATTGCCAATAATCCAGTGCAGCATGACATGACCAAACACATCGAGATCGATAGGTTCTTCATCAAGGAGAAGTTGGTCCGTTGACTACTGGAGCTAGGTCATGTTCCAACCAAGGAGCAGGTAGCAGGCAGTTAGACTAAGGGACTTAGCTCTGCAGATATGATTAGAGGATGTGACAATATGGGTTTAGTGAATATCTTTCGTCCATCTTGAGGAGTGTTGGTATATTAGAATATTCTTGGTATATTTGTTGGGATATTAGAATATTCTAAAAGAGTTTTTAATGGAGTATTAATGTAAGATGAAGGGTTGTAAGGCTATAAATAACCAAAAGATTATCAATAAAAAATATAACAATTATTCCAAAATATTCTACAGAAATTCAGAGAGTACTCTTAATTTGTTGATGTGAATAAAGTATGAGAAGTCTTGGTATATTTATAGGTGCAAGTTATGATATCTTTCTTTAGCCCAGATGATGTGAGAATAAAGTGAGCTATATAATAATAGGTAAGTGACACTTTCTCGTAAGCTAGAGCATACTATCAATCTTTCCAATCTTGGATAGCAATTGAGTAAACAAAGGTCTTGGCAGTGGTTTGATAATGATATCTACCAGCCGAGCTGACACTGTTGACACCTAAAAAGACGAAACTTTCAGACAACTCATCAGCCGCTTCATGTACTTCCAGGCTCGTGCAAGTCCCCAAGGTGTAGAATGGTCATCTGGACCCCTGGACCCACCCAAGCTCAAAATGGGTCAAACGTGTTTAAAATCGGCTAACTGTACCGTATGTGCAAAGTTAGCTAAAGCCTAGAGGGCTAGCTCTGCCATACGTACGAGTTAACAACCAAACTGGCTTAGCTCCGTCTTACGTGATAACCAAACTGGCTAGCTTTGTCGTACATGCGGCTACTAGCTTTGTCGTACAAACAAGCTCTTAGCCTCACAGAATGGCTATTTAGCGTCGCTAGATGCTAACCCTGCTGTCTTCAAGAGCTGGTCTTAGGCTTGCAGCCTTGCAGGCTAGATGACTAGCCGATTACAGGCTAGTGGACTAAGCCTATCATTGTAGGGCTGGGTATACGGGTCCAGGACCTGCGGTTTCGATCCGGCCTAATCCGTATATTGTCCAAACAAGTCGGTTCCTAAATTTTCACATTTAAATAGGCCGGGTCGGGACTGGTCGTGTAAAATAAACTGGACGGGACGGGTTGTATTTCAAAATAAACAGGACCCCGACCTGACTCATTTATTTTGAAAAATCTTAAATTTTTTAAATTATTTCACTCGTGTCCATAGCTTAATACCCACATCACAACAGCATTATAGTATATTGATATATTATAATCTCGGAGCTGTTAGCTTTGGATGTCTACAGATTGTAAGATACTTCAAATATCCGCATGAATACTCTTTCAGAGTTCATCAACACTCGAAATGGAAGTTCCTTCATCTACTGATTTGTTTGTTGGAACTTCAAGAGTTCATGAGTGCATGTGTTCGTGATCGGAAGGAACATATACCATCCCTTTGGCCATTTTGGAGTTATCATTGTGGGATGAAGACCATAAAGCATAATTCATACTTGTTGCATGTCGCATATTTTTATTTGCTTCCTGGAGACTTTGAGCACAGTGATGGTTTTCTCTGCCTTTCATATTTGTTCCTGTGATTCTTGTCTAAATCTAGTATAGTATGTAACTGTTGTTATAGACATGTTTTGTATAGTTTAACTATTATAGTGTTATATTAATTTATGGAAAAAAATTTTGGCATTTTTTTTCCCTGACCCGTTTGGACCCGCGGGTCGGTCATGTTTGGACCTGTTTCCAACTGGTCGAGTCCGGTCTGATTCTAACAATTTTTCAGCCCCGCCCCCTTCCGCCTTGCCAACTAACGGTCCGGTCCGAATCCATCAAATTTGGCCCCGGTTCGGCCTGTGCCCAACCTTATATCATTGGGCAGGCTAGCCTATTAATATCCATGCAGACTAGCGTCCCCAACATCTAAATAGAGTAGCCGAACACACACACAGTAACCCCCCCCCCCCCCAAAAAAAAAAAAAAAAAAAAAAAAAAAAAATTAGCCACGAGCGGAAATTTAGGAAGTCATTCTACCTAAAAATTAGTCTTACAAGCAAGCCATACTGTCATAGCTTGTCATTAGCCTAGGTGGCAAGCATGCTAGCTTTGTCGTTCAATGCAATAGCCACGCCACATGCTTGTAACCTCACATATTGGCAGTTAGAACAATTGTTTTCATCCACGTGATTTTAAGGGACGATTATGCCCCTGGTGGTGCTATAAATATCCCATAGATGGGTTAAGTGAGGAGTTCTTTGAGGAAAGAGTTCCTTAAGAAGGTTAATCCTTTTAGCCTTTCGGCTTTCTTCAGAGAGAATCGATCCCAAGCGACCACAATCCCTCCAAGACTTCTTAGCCACGTTGATCAAGACCATACTGGTCGATACGTCTTCCTCTTTGGACAAAGAAGATCCTATGAAGGTTCATCCTCTTAGCCTTACGACTTTCTTCGGAAAGAATCGGTCGAGTGCGACCATGATCCCTCCAAGTCTTCTTAGCGACGTTGGTCGACACCACACTTGTCGACAAAGGTCTTCCACTTTGGGCATAAGAGATCCCGAAGGGTCCCATCTTTTAGCCATTTAGCTTCTTAAGCTTCAGCTTTTTTTGTGAGAAGAGACCCCGGAGGTTCATCTTAGCTTTTCAGCTCCTTCGAAAAGAATCGGTCCCAAGCGTCTACAATTCTTCCTAGGCTTCTTAGCCAAATCAAGGTTTCGGGCCTCGGTTCCAACAAGTCTTCTCCCTCCTTGGATAAGAGAGACCTTAGGGTCCTTCCTTGGTTCTCATTTTTAGCCTATTAGCTCCATGAGCTCTTTATTTCTTAGCCCTTTGGACTTCTTTGGAGAACATCAGTCCCAAGCGTCCCCGACCAGTTGGAGAGCTTCCCTACAGAGTCTTCCTTAACAATTCTTAGCCTTCTTGGCTTCTTCGGAGAGGATTGATCCGCAGCGTACCCGATCCTCTTAGGGTTTCTACGTCACAGGCTACACCAAAGTGGTATGCCCATTGTTCTAAATAGCGACCGTCTCGACCGCCTAGGCCTAGGCTGTCTCTCTCCGCACTGCTTTTCGGTAGGCGGTGGAGTAGGACGCCAACGGAGCTTTGGTGGTATATGTGGGCGTCTACGCGGAGTAATACCTAACAAGATGTTTTAGCCAAATAGTTTTGCAAACATTATGGGCCTATGGTTCACTTTTACAAGACTAAAACTTAATAAATCTTTGTTCTACAACATAGTTATGCATGAACCAGCCTTAAAATATGTATATAATACAAAAAATTATGGTAAAATAGTAAAAAAATGTCCAAAATATATCAACCGCCTAAGTGGTGCCTAAATGGCCTAGGCGGTAGGCGGATTCTTTCTGTCGCTCACCCACCTACCGCCGTTTAGAACCTTGGGTATGCCATAGGCTAAGCCAAGCAGTACGCCAAAAGGTGACACCAGACCTGAAGACTATGCAAAGGCAGAAGGAGACCCCGCCCTTGTCATCGGATCATCAGTGAAACAAAGTTGTCGTACGCTGAACAGACTTCTATAGGCACACTTCCCCATAATCATAATCCTTGTAGGAGGTTCATTGTAAACGCTCTTCAGAGTGCTCTTTGTAATCTTTTTACATTGAATAAAAAAGTGTTTCGTATTTTAACTAGAAACATATACGTGCTACATGACAACTTTCTTTTCTGTCAACTTAGCCATCTAGATATTTTGTTTAATAGTAAATATCCACTTATATCCTATCACCTTTTTACCCGAGGGAAACGGTACAAAAGTCCAAGCCTAATTAGACTGCAGTGAATCAAGTTTCTCGACCATAACAATATGTCAACCTGGATGCTGAAGTCCTTTCTGAACAGAGGAAGGAAGAGTGATGGAAGTCAAACAAAACAAATGTACGACCAAATGGAGTCAAATGATGATAAGAAAAGAAGTTAAAAATATGATAGACAATAGTACAAGAGCTCTTACCCTCGCGAAGAGTAAACTGAAGAGATAGACATTCATCAAAAGTCAACGGAGGTATAGGAACATAAAGCTACACTATAGTACCTGTAGAAGAATCGTCAATGATATCCAGAGAAATAGTGACACGTGGAGAAATGCCCGTCCCGATGTCTATACATATACATAGGAAAAGGGAGCCAAAGACCCAGACCTATAAGAGATAGGAGAAATAGGTGTATCAAGTTCAAAGGAAGAAATAAATGGAACACAAACCGTAGACAATGGAGATGCAGATGGTGTATCAGCAAAATATGTCCGGTCCTCGAGAAAAGTAGCATCCCAAGAGACAACCACCTTCGAAGCAGTGGGGATCGAAACAAATATACCCTGTCTATGTTTGATAATAACCAACAAATATAATATGGGTAGCTTTATGTATCAAGCTTATCCATTATAGGTCCAAGATTTATGTGTATAACAAAGACAACCAAAAATATTTGGAACGAAATAAAAGGACTTATCCTGCGGAAAGAGGATAAAAGAAGGTGATTTGTCCTCAAGAACATGAAAG
Organism: Iris macrosiphon; assembly: GCA_036927795.1. Classification (NCBI taxonomy): domain Eukaryota; kingdom Viridiplantae; phylum Streptophyta; class Magnoliopsida; order Asparagales; family Iridaceae; genus Iris; species Iris macrosiphon. The sequence goes on from JAYESA010000002.1 coordinate 39,044,038, forward strand.
AGCGTACACCTTATATAAAAAATGCAACTAAGATCGCAAATAATTTTTTTGTGAACATTCATATAAATAAGAATAGAGCAAACTACTTCTAGAAGGTGTATATTCTTACACTCATGTATCAAGCTTATCCATCATAGGTCCAAGATTTTTGGAGTATACGAACATGAAAGTCTCATAAAGTATGCCATGAGTCTGACAAAATGCTAAAGACTTCCTACTCACATATTCCTTAGTATTATTAGAGTGAAGAATCTTAATGTGAACATCAAATTGATTGAAAATTTCTACCACAAAGATTTGAAAATTAGACATAAGATTGGAACAAGAACGAAGAAGATATAACCATGTTATGCATGGGTGATTATCAATAAAAGTGATAAAATATTTATAGCCATGAATACTTCGAAACTTAGAAGAGTCCCAAATATCACTATTTACTAAAGCAAAAGGTGAGTCATGTTTATTAACTGGTTGAAAAGAGGAGCGATGATGCTTCGTAAGAATGCATGTCTCACAACTAAATTCAGATAATGATAAATTAGATAGCATAATACATAAGGAGATAATGAAGGATGTCCAAGTCTGTATGCCACCGAATGGAAGGAGCAACTACTAACGTACTGGCTAGATGGTCTACGTAGTAAAGGTTATTATGTTTATGTCCCCACCATATGTTGCTTTGTCATAAGGTACTGCATCACATATTAAGATGGATAAAATATTACTGAACAATTAAAATCATGTGTAAGCCGACAAATATATAATTAGTTATGATGCAGTAATGGTACAATGGGAGTATTTTTCAAATGTAAAGACAGAATAATCGATAAATCATTAGCACCAGAAACATGAGTAGTAGTAATGAATTTGTGAGGACTAGAAGCAAGATTTGAGGGTCTATCATGAGACATGGTTCGAGGTGCTTGAATCAGCAACCCACAAAGGAGAATGCGAAAGAGGAAGGAAAGAGATACCTGATGGAGTACAAAAATTGGCATGAGCTACAGAGGAAAGAACTCGATGCAACATGCCTCATACATCATTGAAAAGTGATATATATATATATATATATATATATATATATTCTTTTTTCCCCTTTCGAGCTCAGAGTAATGTCACATTCATCAGTCCTCTGATGGTTGTGGGATTGTGGGCTCCCCGTCCGCACATCCGCACATGCATCTTCATCATCACTCCTTGTCGCCACCGGGTCCCCTCGGCCGCTCGCACGAGGCGAGTGGCATCATCGTGGCCGGTCCCCTCTACCTCTCGCACAAGGCGAGTGGCATCCTCGGGTCTGGTCGACGTTTATTCCCCTAATGATATATGACTACTAGGTAGAGAAGGCGGAGAAGCAGTAGTAGAGGCAAATGCTTGTTTAACAGCATGCGTATCATTAGGGTAATCATGCTTCTTCCAACACCAACCCTTACGATTATTCGTTTCCCCATAATAGGAAAACTATAAACCACCACGACCACGATGTCCTCGTCCCAGGGTACTATAACCTTGATAAAGGAGGACACCTACGAGCAACACCTCGTCGTCATTAGAAGTGACTCGTCTAGACTGAAAGTCACCACCACGGTCTTGGCCACGGATAGCAAAGGCAATTGACAGGGACTCGACAGAGATGGAAGACTCGGTAGGGATAGAATATGGTGTAGGCACACGATAAATCGTCCACAGGACAATCGTTAGAGAAGGAGAGATGGGTTGAGAGAGAACTAGTGAGATGATACCCTCAAAAGTACATGGTAACCGAACTAAGAGAATGGTGACAACAAGGGACTCTCGTTGTTGGCGATTAACAGCGGGATCATAGGTGATCGGTTGAAAGATATTCTATTGTTTAAGAAAGCCGCTGAAGAGGGTACCAAAGTCCTGCAAATCTTCCCCAGGTGTCGTCATATTGAAGGTATGAGAGATGTCATAAAGTTTTTAAAGATTGTCTTCAATGCATCCAAATTTTCTTAATAGTTTTCCGAGACCTAATAGTGTTATAGTAATAATCATTTGTAGAATTAGACAACCAAACAATTACCTTGTTAACATTTTGAAACCAAGAGGCATATTGAAGATCCTTGGAGTTCAGTGGTGACTCTTTTAATGATGATGGAGGCCTTTGTTGCCTTTTTCTACAGTATTGGACCATTGCAGTAATTATTTGCGCACAAGAGAATGATCGTTGCGAGTCATAAATCTGTTTTGAAATCAACCGAAGAGGAAGAAGAATCAATAGGAACACCTTTGTTGTCTTTAGAGGCCATAATCAATGACACACAAGATCAACACATCAAAGATTGTTGTCCAACTCACTGAGGCAAGAAATCAAAGACGTAAGAGCAGTGGGTCGAAATAAAGCAGCTTCAAAGACGAGAATCAAACGACTTCAAGCAAGAACAAAACCAAGCCAGTAATACGGATGGCATCGAGGAACCATAGAAATTAAGGGGGCTGGTGAGAGAGGTGTCTGGGAGAAGACATTAAGAATGGCTAGTCTAGGGAGGGGCTTGAAGAAAGTGTTGTAGGTTCGTCGTACATGTCTATTGTAGGCTTGCCGTAGACTTTGGTAGTAGCCTCATTGTAAGCGGACATCTTAGCCTTGAAGAAAGCTGCATCATTATCTCTGCGGGAGCTGTGTTGGCTTTAGCCCTGCTGAAGGAGTTAGCTCCTCCGGATGCTCTTTCAAACTTGGCCTTGCCATAGGATAATCCCGAAAGGTTGGCTTCACCGGAGACTTTGTTAGCTTCATCGGAAACTATGGCAGGCACATGATTCTCAAGTTATGCGACAAAAGTGGCTATGGTCGAAGCCGACACGGGTGGGGGTGCGTGGAGGGGATGGGTGGGAATTTGGACGTAGGGTTGTATCAAAATTTTCATAGCTCTGATACCATAAAATTTACAGAAAACTCTTAATTTATTCATGTGAATGAAACATGAGAAATCCAGGTACATTTATACGAGTAAGTCATGACATTCCCCTTTAGTCCAGGCGATATAAGACTAAATTGACGTATACAATAATAGTTGATTGAGAAGTTACATAAAAGTATTTACAATCCCAAATTTCACTCTAGGTAGTTTTTTAACTCATCTAATGACAACCTAATTGTCATATAATTGGAATATGTGTGCTTTATGATGCATAATACCTCCTTTGACCAATTAATAACAGCTGCCACAAAATAAAAAAATATATGGTCTCATGTTGAACTCGTAAAGACTAAATTATTTATAAAATTATAAGTACCTAAGTTGTAACTGTATTATTAAAATTTGTCTAGTGTTGAATTGCATGCTATCCTCTAGTTTGATTGGTTCATAATTAATGATTTGCAATATATGTGAAATCGGTTGGGACTTCCCGAGGCTATAATAATTTATTGACTTATATACAGTAAAACTTGCAAAATTTTAATTGCTTCAGCAACATATCGACATTTTTATGTTTTTGAATCACAAAATACTGGATTTCCTTCAGGAAAGAACTAGAATTTTTTTGCATTGATGTTTAGTTGTCCACTCTTCTATGTAGGATTTGTGCTTCATACAGGCTCCGAGAGTATTGTAGAGGCACGTAAAGGGTCATAATAAGTCACAAAGAAACTTACTATTTCATTTTATAAATTTACTTTTAGTTGGATACTCGTGTGTTACAAAATTATTACAGAACTTTACACTTGTCACCTTTGATAACTTGAATATTGAGGCTTACTAATGTTGAAGTGATCAGTGTACAGTAGTCATCTCTCTGTCTGGTCCCATGCCTCTGTAAATGAAGTTCAACTGGAAGGGTAAACGTCACAGTTTAATAGTAGGAATGTTCTATATGTGGGTGTCCAAGTGTGGGTTCCATGCAGAGTCATAACAAGTTATTAAAATTTTGTATGTCTTGAAATGCAAGCAACAATACGGCCTAAGGTCCGTCTTCTCACTTTTCTGCTCTGCTGATATTGTTTTCAACTTATGGTTCTTCAAGGTACAAGTAGAGAATCCTCCATGGGAAACATTGTATCCAATCCTGCTAACACATCAGTTCAGGCAAAAACATTTTTTACACCATCTACAATTCATTTTTTGTGCAACATCATGGATTTATGTTTGTCTAACTGCTGGCACACAGGTTACAAGACAAGATGAAATTGACCCAGATAATATGACATATGAGGTACAGTTACTAAATGTATAAGCAAGCACATAAAGTTCAGTTATTGCCTAAAGGACAACCTATATATTGTAGACACTTTTCTGTTTTCCCAATACCAAGCAATATTTGCTTTACATTTATTTCCATGGACGCCTTGTAGTATAAATTTAATTGCTTAATATCTGATTGTGCGAGTCTAAGCAAGCTGCAAAAGGACCAGATGTCATCTTGGATAGAAAAACATAAGATTTTGGCCAACTTTCCATGTTTCCGATTGACTGTTACTGAAGCATTCATCTTTCACATTCAGTCTCAGATGTTTGAATTGGTTACATTATTCACGATAGGTCTTGTTTTACATTATTCTTTTTGTGTGTTAGTGATATCCTATTAGTGGAAATGTTTATACTTAAATCTTGTTCAATTTGAATTGAAAGAAGTTGGACAAACATCCTATATTTTGGTTATCAAAATATTGGAAGATTGAAAATCTAAAGTGCTTTCATTAACTGAAGAGAAATATCTTTGGTGCACTGTCAATTAGTGTCAATTAGTGTAATGCATTGTCAATTAGTGTCGAGAGAAGTGTAGAACTAACCATAAAGGTTAAAAAAGGAAAAACATTCCATATGCAGGAGTTGAGATACTGATGCATGTGAATAATTGTTCAGACTTGATGTAAATTTCACTTTAGTTGTATTGTTGGCAGTATCAGCTGATACCACCACCAGCTCACTGCACTTCCCAAAACCACTTGTACGGATGATCATAAGAAAGAATTCGACACCGATACTGTGAACTTATCCCAGCATGTCTACCAGGAAGGAAATTTGGAGAATCTTCAGATACTCGGGCTCCATTTGGTAGGATGGATAGAAAAGTGGGAGGAAAGAAAAAATACTAGAGATATACTTTCCATCCATATGGAAAGTGTTATGATATTAGTGATGTTACGTAATATCTAAATAAGTATGGACCTATATGTAAATGTAATATTCTTACTTCAATATATATGAGGGATGGAAAATGGAAGGATGTACTTTTTTTTGTTTGGTATGGAATGAAAAGTGGAAGGAAGAAAAATAAAAAAGTATAGGCTTTACCAATTATATGATTATATCCTCAACTAAAAATACTTATTTACCATTTGACTTCATTGAACATTTTTAAATAATATAATTCCTATGGGGTATAATTATAAATTAGGGTAGGCCTTCATTTTTTCTCTCATTTTTTGAAGGGGTTGAATTTCTTAGGTTATGAGGGATAAGTTATCCCTCCACTTTTCCTTCCTCCACTCTTCCTTTCTATACCAAACAAGAGAAAACGCATCATTCCCTCCATTTTCCTCCCTCCATTTTTCTTTCCCACCTTTTTCTCCTACCAAACGGACCCTCGAGGCAGTAGAGGTATGATGTGTTATTATGTCGAGGACAAGGACTTGGAGCCAACCTTAGGACATCGTTACCCCTTTGGAGGACGTGCTGATTCTTGTACAGTGGAGGCGAAATCTATTAATGGAACATAGATGGGTTAACTGATAAACAAATACATGATCAGTTACATCGAATGATGATGTATTCCAATGTTGCTAAGGCTATTGGAAATAATGATAAAGATACCACACAATTCATTTCTTGCGGTTTTACCGGCATTCTTCGGGGCTGGTGGTCTAATTGTATGACTGAAACCCAAAGACAAGAAATATTAAATGCCGTCAAAACTGAGACTAATCTCTAAAATAATACTCAGCAAACAAAGCATGATGCTGTTTATACTTTAATTATCACAATTCTGGAACACTTTACAGGAGGAATCTCCGATCATGGAGAAAAAGTAAGAACTCTTCTTCAAAATTTAAGGTGTCCAATATTAACCCACTTTAGATGGTATAAAGATACTTTCTTAAATAGAGTAATGTTACTTGGTGATGCAAATGATGCTCACGGGAAGTCTAAGTTCATTGATGGACTTCCTAATCTTTTTGCTGAAAGAATAAGTCAAGGATTGAGAAGCCAAAATAATGATATTATTCCTTATTCTAATTATATTTATGGTAATTTGATTAATAAGTGTATTGAAGAAGGTTTAGCTTTATGTAATGACTTAAAGCTAAGACATCAATTACAAAATCAGAGAATCTCTGAGAAAAAACAACTGGGAGAATTATGCGACCAGATTGCACCTGCTAGTCACCCGCACCCGGTCGGCCAATGCAGATAGTTTGTATTATAAATAGAGGGTAGACCTCTGTGTGATGTATGCTTTTGTTTTCTAAGTTCAAAGAGTGTGTAATTATTTTTAGAGGTTTTTTCCTTTGTATTTAGAGGTTTGAAAGTATCCATTGCAAACTGGTCGCAGAATTCTTCCAGTTTCTTCTCAGAGATTATCTTAGTTTTTAATTGATATCTTAGCTTTAAGTCATTACATAAAGCTAAACCTTCTTCAATACACTTATTAATCAAATTACCATAAGTATAATTAGAATAAGAAATAATACCATTATTTTGGCTTCTTAATCCTTGTTTTATTCTTTCAGCAAAAAGATTAGAAAGTCCATCAATGAACTTAGACTTCCAGTGAGCATCATTTGCATCACCAAGTAACATTACTCTACTTAAGAAAGTATCTTTATACCATCTAAAGTGAGTTAATGTTGGACACCTTAAATTTTGAAGAAGAGTTTTTACTTTTTCTCCATAATCGGAGATTCCTCCTGTAAAGTATTCCAGAATTGTGATAATTAAAGTATAAACACCATCCTGCTTTCTGTTAAAACCTGATATGGATACTCGGCCAAGATAGAGATGCAATCCAGGTTACACCCTGATAACTACTGATGCCGTTGTCGAGGTTCAGAGGTTCACTACCAATGGGGGGGGGTTTCGGCGGGGGAGGATGCTGCCACTCGGGCAGGAGAGGGGGTGGGGGGCTTGGGAGGGGTGGCACTCGGGCGGGGGGAGGGATTTTTTAATCTTTTAGGGGAGAGTGGATGGTATGGCCCTGATATCATGTAGAAAGGAATAGTTTGATTATTCTTATTGAAGAGGGATTGCATATTTATAGAAGAGGACTAGCCTCCTCCTTATTCTCTATCCGATGTGGGACTAAATAACATAACACATAACTAATACTCAACAATATGCTTTGGAACACTCGAGGTTATCTTTGAACCGTCAAAAATCACATTACAAATGATTGACAAATCACATAAAGATGATCAACCAAGGGAACCATGGTGTTAGTCAGTAAGGGTCAGAATCTGTAGACTTTGTTTTTGTTGGTATATTAGAATGTATTAGGGGATTTTATGTAAGATGGAGGGTTGTAAAGCTATATATATATATATATATATATATATATATATATATATCCAAGAGATTATTAATAAAAAAATAGAACTCCAAAATATTCTACATGGTATCAGAGCACAAACCCTAGTAGCCGCCACCGCTGCCGCGCCACAACCACCATCGCCCACCACCACCGTCGCCGCCGCCGCCACCACACTTCCGCCACCACCGCTAAGCCGCGACTCCTGCGGAGCCCACAGGAGCCTTCTGTCGCGGTTTCCGGCTTTTCCGGTCGATCGTTCCGGACGTTGACATCGAAGGCCTAGATCCGATGGGGGGGAGTTATGATCGGGTCTAGGAGATGACGAACGTGAATCGTGGGACGGGTGTGAGGTGATCGGAGAAGATGATCGATGGAGGAGATCATCAAGAAGTTAGACCCTGCAGAGGTCACAACGTTTATGAAGCTGATGAAACTGTCGGCTGGTGAGAGCGCGACACAAACACCGGCGAAGTTGGAGGTTTCCTCTATCGATCTGAAGCTTAATGGACCAGCCACCTACCTGAGTTGCTCACGACGGGTGAGGAGAACCCTCGCAAGGAAGAATCTGGAGGGTTTCTTGTCAGGAGAGAAGACAGAGCCGGATGAGGGCTCGGCAGGATGCGACGAGTGGAAGTCACTCATATGGTGATATATATTTGGCTCCTCAATTCTTTAGTCCAGTCGATCGCCGCCACAATGGATGACCTTGAGATAGTAAAGGACGTGTGAGAGAAGTTGAGGATGACCTACGATGGTATGGGAAATAACTTGAGGGTTTTCCAGATCGGGGAGATCGACGACACCGTACATGGAGAGAAGAAGGTGCAGGAGTATGCCACGGAGTTGGAGCGTCTGTGGTTGGATTACGATTACTCCTCAGATCGGACGAGCTGCGAGGACCCAAAGTGTAAGGAGAGACAGGTATGTCTGTAGGAGAGGACGATGAAGTTTCTTAAGGGGTTGGCCGCAGTGTTTGCTCAGAGGACGGTACTACTTCTAGCCCAACCGAAGATCCCTACACTTGAGGAGGCTATCTCGGCCATGATTCAGGAGGAGACTCGCATCAAGCTGCAAGCAGGGACATGTGGTCCTCCTGAAGTGAAGTCAGCACTGGCGGTTGCCAATTCAGGCGACACATGACCTAAGGGAGACCTCCGACAGTGCTACAACTGCGGAGAGATGGACCATCTGAGGTATGCTTGCACCAAACCACCCAATGAGGGAGATTCAGGTGGTGGACGTGGACAGTTTGGAGGACGTGGTCGTGGTCGTGGTCGTGGTCGTGGGGGTCGACGGGGTGGTCGAGGAGGTTATCGGGTGAACCTGCTAGTAGCAGAAGGCGAGGAGGGAACTGATGGTGCCTATACTGAGGAGGATCAGGCACTGCTGGGCATGCTGGAGGTACTCAGAAGAAAACAAAGAGCGTCAAGCAATGGAGACAGGAGGAGTGGGACTGAGGAGGCCTCCACCTTAGTCTTCGTCAGAGGCAACGCTGCCATGTATGCCCATCAATCGGAAGGTACTGACGACAAACTCGCCCTTGCATCTGTCTTCCCTTAGATCGTCGGACTGGATTGTCTATTCGGGTGCGTCTCGACACGTGACAGGGAATGCTAGTGAGTTCTCTTCCTACACTCACCTAGCATCGGCGGACAGTATTCAAATAGCCGATGGTACTTTCCAGCCAGTGGTCGGTAAGGGTACTGTCGATTGTACATGTTCAGTAAAATTATCCAATGGTTTGCATGCTCCTTTTCCAGTCAGTAGGCTTTGGTCTAGAGAAGAACCTGGGTTTGACCTAAGAGCTTACCTGTTTCCGAGACTTGATTTAGCTTGTTCACATCTTGGATCAGACTTCTTCTCTGTACCGGAAGTGAATTGCCTACCTTCCCAACTGAGTCTTTCCAGCCCGGAATAGAATTTCCCGGATAACCTTCTTTTGTTCATTAGTTCTATAATCCTCCAACTAAAATGCATTGTCTCTTTTGATATTCCTAAGGTGATCTTCCAGGAGAAGGAGACGGGACGAAGACTTGGGACTGACACTTGGCATGATGGACTGTTGTACTTGGATCGGGAAGGGCTAGATTCAGCATTGGTGTCTGTGGCAGAGAGAGCAAGAATAGGAAGACCGCAGATGAGTGCCGATGATACACTGATACTCCACCACAGGCGGTTGGGGCACTACTCTTTTGGTATATTGAGTAGGTTGTATCCATCTATTTATGAGAAAGCAAATGAGGAGAAACTAGTATGTGATGCATGTGATTTAGACAAACTTACTAGGAGCTCATATGTTAGTGCGGGCCATAGGAGCTCTTTTGTTTTTGATATTATACATTATGATGTTTGAGGGCCATGCGCCACAACTACTATGAATGGTTACAAGTATTTCGTTTCTTTTATTGATTATTCCTCTCGTGTCACCTGACCGTATTTGATGAAGAATAAAAGTGATGTCTTTGCCTGTTTTCGGGACTTTCATAAACATGTCCAGACTCAGTACAGAGCAGTGGTGAAGGTACTGAGGTATGACAATGGGACATAGTATACCAACAAAGCACTTGAGGAATACCTGTCAGTCCAAGGGATACAACATCAGACTACTTGTGCATACACACCCACACAGAATGGAATAGTAGAAAGGAAGAACAGACACCTTCTGGAGGTGGCAAGGAACATGATGATTGCCATGAATGTCCCACAGAGTCTGTGGGGGCATGCAGTATTGACATCAGCTCAACTGATCAACATGATGTCCTCGAAAGTACTGTGATAGAAGTCTCCATGTGAGATATTGCAAGAAATTAATAGTGGGATACTCCCGCTGAAGGTGTTTGGCTGCGTATATTTTGTGAAGGACAACAGACCGTCTGTTGGAAAACTTGACCTTAGAGCAGTCAAGTGTGTCTTCGTGGGCTATTCGGCGACTCAGAAGGTGTACGTGTGCTGGAGCCCAGTAGAGAAGAAGAGGTTTATGAGCATGGATGTTCACTTCAGTGAGCTTGAGCCATACTACCGTCAGGAGGGAACCTCATCCATGGGCAACTCACCTGACACTGAGAGTATGAGGCGAGAAAGGGAGATTGGTGAGTGTTTGGTGACTGATTTAGAAGTATGGCATGGAGGAACGGTTGAGGAGAGTGAATAGGAACAGGGGGAGGAGATGAGAGGTGTTAGGCCCACGACTCAGGGGGAGTTACTTATCTGCAGCAGAAAAGTGAAGCAAACTGCAGGACCAGTACCTATAGTGTCAGTGCCAAGTCCCTTGCTTGCGTCCGTCTCGACTCCTGAGACACCTACACTACTACCACCAGATTTTTCTTCAGGTGATATCATTCTTCCTACCCCTCCCACACCATTATCAATACGGAGGACCACTCGCAGCAATGCGAAAAATCCTCCTGATAAATATGGTTGGGACCTTGCTCAGTTTGTTTAATATGATAACATCTCTTCTTCTCATGGAGCATTCATTGCATATTTGGATAGTATTACTGTACCTAACAATTGGCATGTTGCCAAGAACGAACCAAAGTGGAAAGCGGCAATGCACGAGGAGTTAGGGGCTCTTGAAAAGAACCACACTTGGGAACTGGTAAAATTGTCAGAGGGGAAGAGGGCAGTCGGATGCATGTGGGTCTTTACTGTGAAGCAGAACCCAGATGGACAGGTTGAGCGCTACAAGGATCGACTGGTGGCAAAAGGATACAGTAAGGCGTACGACATTGACTATGACGAGACTTTTGCACCAGTGGCGAAGATGAGCACCGCCAGGACCCTGATTTCTTTGGCAGCGAATGGTAGATGGAAGCTACACCAACTGGATGTGAAGAATGCGTTTCTTCATGGGGATCTAGTGGAGGAGGTGTACATGGAGATACCACAAGGATTCTGCACTGTTAAGACAGTGGGCAAGGTCTGCAGGTTGAAGAAGTTCCTCTATGGATTGAAGTAGTCTCCTCGAGCGTGGTTTGACAGATTCAGGACGGCGATGATAGGGATGAGATATCGATAGATCAACGCTGATCACATTGTGTTTTTCTGTCGGAGTGGAGGCCACATCACCATGCTTGCGGTGTATTTGGACGATATGATTATCACAGGAGATGATGATCAGGAGATTGTTCGACTCAAGGAGAAGCTTAGCAAGGAGTTCGAGGTGAAGGACCTTGCCTTCTTCGGTACTTCCTTGGGATTGAGATTGCTCGAGAAGCAGAGGGGATTGTTCTTTCTCAGAGGAAGTGTACGCTGGACCTTCTCACAGAGACATGGATGTTGGGATGCAAACCTGTAGCAATGCCGATCAATCAGAGGTTCAAGTTGGGTGCTGAGGCTGGAGAACCAGTTGACCGGAACATATATCAGAGACTGGTGGGCAAGCTGATCTATTTGAGCCATACACGTCCTGATATCTGCTTTGTAGTGAGTGTGGTGAGCCGCTACATGCATGACCCAAGGAAGGGTCATATGGACACAGTGTACCAGATTTTGAGATACTTGAAGGGTGCCTCCGAAAATGGACTGATATTCAGGAAGAATGATCACGTGAGCATCGAGGGCTACTGTGACTCTGACTGGGCTAGCTGTGCTGATGACAGGAGGTCTGCCTCAGACTATTGCATTTTTTGTAGGAGGTAACTTGGTCTCTTGGAGGAGTAAGAAGCATTCGGTGGTGGCCAGATCGACAGCTGAAGCGGAGTACAGAGCTATGGCCTTGGGAGTTGCAGAGCTGCTATGGCTGAAGAGTATGCTGGTGGAGCTAAAGCTGGATCAAGGAGCCAAGATGAAGCTGTGGTGTGACAACCAGTCAGCCATCAGTATCGCCAACAATCCAGTGCAGCATGACATGACCAAACACATTGAGATCGATAGGTTCTTCATCAAGGAGAAGTTGGACAATGGACTACTGGAGCTAGGTCACGTTCCAACCGTGGATCAAGTTGCAGGCAGTCTGACCAAGAGACTTAGTTATGTAGATATGATTAGAGGATGTGACAAGATGGACTTAGTGAATATCTTTCGCCCATCTTGAGGAGGAGTGTTGGTATATTAGAATGTATTAGGGAGTTTTATGTAAGATGGAGGATTGTAAGACTATATATATATATATATAGCCAAGAGATTATTAATAAAAAAATAGAACTCCAAAATATTCTACAGTTTTCCTATGAAACCATGATGAGATGGATTGTAATGGGCCACATCTTAGAGTGGTACATTGCTCGAACTGATCTCATGGTGGCTCTTCATGAGATTTGAGGTGTGTTGGATTGGCAGGGGCTTATGCGAACATAGGAGTGGAAGTCTAAGTCTGTTGAATTAACAAGAGGTATATGCACACAGCCTTGGGGATTAGGGTATTATGGGTTTGCAAGAGGCCAAAACACATAAGAATTGTGATGGAAGTTGTGATTTATATGACCAGCTTGCTTAATGAAATGCATCTTTGAAATAAGAGTGTTTCAGAGAACAGAGAGAACCAGTCAAAATGTACGCACATCCTACACATGGTCAAGGCTGATGTAGAAGACACATTGTGTACATGATAATGCATCTAATTGTTCGCATGGTTAGCCAATCAGTAGTCACTCTTTAGGATACACAGCTTCTACCCGAGCATGGGTTTGGATGAAAGGGTCAAGAAAGGTGGGAAAGACGAAACATCACACATGGGACCTATGACAATGACATTCTTTTAAGTCTTGTTCTATACGTAGTTATATCAATGTTACTAAAACAAAAGTCTGTGAACCTTTTTTAAGAAATATTTATGCATTCCAATTAATACTCATCTTCTGGACTCCGGCAGCATAAACCAAAAATATATATATATATATATATATATTCGTATTGGGATATTTGAAATTCGAGGTTAATCTCTATCGGTCATTAAAATATTTGTAGTTTTGAATTGTGTGGATTTTTTTTTTATTGAGTCCGGATGACACTATGCATGGGAGATGGAGGAGAGGAGAAGGTGGAGATTCTAATTTGACGGAGATAAATAAATTGTAGGAAAGAACCGTAGTTTGCATTATCGGCCGATACCGATACAATACGGCCCTTGAACAAAAAAGGCCAATCAACAAAGTTGTAAAAGCATAGTAAAGTTATAAAAGCATGTAAATGAAAAACATTTTATTTATCAAGAGTAACTATTATTTCATTCAATTTCAGAACTACTAAAAAACAACTGAGAAAATATTTCAAATTATGCTTAAATGTATAAAAAAAAATCTCCTGAATCTTTAATAATTTATTAAGAATTATTTGATTTCTGATACCAAAAATATGATATTTTGATTCAAAATCGTCGATATTGTCGATATTGCAGATTCCGATACTCATAGGAAGAGTCCGATATCCATACTATGAACCTTTGAAATAACCCCTACTCTCCATAGGAGAGTTTCTTCTTATATATAATATCTCAAGGAAACTCCAATAAGTTAGAATGTAAATATAGACTCAAAGTCAAAATAGAGGGTGTCACCTAACACGACGGTAAAGCTTGTTGCTTGCATTGAAGATGCAGGTTCGAGTCATGAAAACAACTTCTCTATATATATGGGATAACCTTGCGTAAATCTTGATCCTCCCCAGGCCTTGCTGCGTAAGCGACAACAACAACCTTGTAGCACTGGGCACTGGGACACCCTTTTTCTTTTAGACTCGGCATGAGATGGAGGATTGGACTCTTTGACTCAAATCTATAAATGTAGACTATATCTTGACTAGATCTAATTGACCCAAATGACCTAACAATCCTAAATTAGATCCAAAAATATTATATTATTCTACATTTATATTTGCTTCAGTGAATATATTTTAGATTGTTTCTTACCTCTTGTAAACGTTTCCATGTTTTATTTAGGAGTTGCAAACACTAAGTGAAGCTATTGGTGCTGAAAGCAGAGGTCTAACAGATGAGCTTATCTCCTTCTTGCCATCTGCAACATACAAAATAGGATTATTTTCCAGAAGGGACAAACATGAAGAGTATGTCTATATGTATATCTTTTAGATGATCATAGCTTTATGTTATACTATTTTTTGTCAATAATTGGTAGCTTAAGACGAATATTTGTCCAGTTCCATTTGTTTAAAGATGCTTTATTTAATACATAAAACTGTAGCATAGCCTGGATACTTTAAATGTTAGTTGGATGCCAAGTTGTACATTCATCCATACACTATGAGGATTTTTTATGATAGTTCAAGGACACCTCAAAGGTTTCATTGTTAAAGATGTCGTGTGTACTATGAACTGACTGATAATGTTGATCATTTGGACATTTATTTATTGATATCACATCCTTACACACACATTTATAACATACAGCAAAGGTTCTAAGTATCTTTACTGGATTCAGTTTCGGACACTTCTTGTGAGTAGGTATCGTCGCTTTCGGATCGGAGTTTCATAGCTCTTGGTTTTGGAAACCCAAATCATAATAAAAATATATTTATGAAACTACAAAAATATTTGATACATATAGGTGTAATTCTATAATTTGTTTATTTTTCTTGTCAGTTTTGAATGGAGTAACTCGACATTGTTGAGTCATTCACCCGAAATAGGTATTGTTGTTTATTATTTGGTTTAAGACAAAGTACACCTGCACTATCTAGTTTTGAGTGGAATAATGTTAAATATAGACGAATGTTGTAACTTTATAAATATAAAACTTCGACAAATGGTAATGATTTCAGCCTGTCATAAGGGATCTTATGGACACTGTAGCATGTCGATCTTCGACACAATCAAATTGCTATGTCAAAACTGTTTTTTTTTCCCTAGTCCGATCTCCTCTTTTAACTTTTTCTTTCTTGAACTCTCCGGGAAAGAGAGCCCAAATATCGGTATCAAACACTATCAGACCGAGACATGTCAAAACCATTATGATACAGTTGATACTGCAAACCCTGACCTATAGTCATGCCCACATGTTTGGTTTCAGAATGTTCCCATGTTTTACGTTCTTGAACAATTGGGTACTTTCTCCCATATCATGTGTCCAATTCGCACAACAACATGATGATACAAGAACCTTCCTGTCATCCTCAAGTAATGAAAACATTCCTTTCACTGTTCACATGATATTTTTCATCAAATTTCTTCTGTATCCAGGAAATGGTATGAAGAATTCCATTTTTTTTTTTTTGGCTTCTTTAGGTAGGAACAAAATACTGTGAGATACAGTTATAATTCAGTATTATACATGCAATAAGAGAGAGAATGTTATTTGGTAAGGAGTTGCACAACTAAGGACATCTCTTAAATGCTAAAATGTAAATTAGGTAGAAAAATCTGAATTCATTGTAGATTCATGTTGAAGATCGTACTTCACTTAGGTTGCTTTTGCTTACTGGTTATATCTTGTTGCATGCAGATGTGTGATTTGTTATATGACTTACAAGAACCGAGACAAACTGATTACATTGCCCTGCCAACACCAGTACCACAAAAGTTGTGTTTCACAATGGTTAAAGATCAATAAGGTAATTTTAGTCATTATGATCAAAAGTCTCTTCATTGCTGACTTTTTTTATAGTTTCCAATACATTTTATCTACTACAGCTTTACATTATTCTGAAAAATAATCTATTCAGTTCTATTGATGAATGCAACTTTCCCGCACGACTTACAGAGATGTGAGTTCACAAAATTTATACTATAGAGCGGAAGAACGATTTAAGCAGTAAATTTACTAATCGAATTGTTGCGAATTTCTAAATACAAGAGGACTACTCAAAGATGGAGGTATGGGGCATGGGCAAATAGCACTTGATGGGAGGGGATTACAACATAACCAACTTTGATCTGAATATGCCTCATCCAATAGTGGAAGACTGCTCTATAATCAATTTCTAAGGCACTAACTCGACATTGTCGCTGGAATGGGAATGTGGATACCAAGATCCTAATGAGTTGTTGAGGTTTAATAACTAGAAGATACTGTTAGTTAACCTCAGTAATGAAAGATAGCCCTTCAGATTAACAATGACTGCAATTATCTATCGTGCTAATTATCCTCATTGACGTGTTGGCTGAGTAGAGAGAGAATGGGATGTGACCACTAAAGAGAAAGAGGACATCGCTCTCTTGGATAGGAAATTTTGGATTTGAAACCCTAATTATCTCTACAGACAATATTCAACTTACCATCAATTTGTAGTAAGTGTAACTTTTACACTGTGCGACATAAATTAATTATCCCCATCTCCTAACATGGATATCCATCCACCATGTTCAAGATCAACCTGAATTTGAGGCTTGAACAAACTCTTAATAATAATCACATTAGCAAGGTAAAGACAGGTGGCCTATAAGGGGCTGTTTGGTTGTTTTGAACCTATGGAACTTGGCATAATAAGGATTGTTTGGTTCCCTGAAAATTACATGGAATCTAACACTGGGCCCCATATGGAATTCCATCAGTTTTGGGAGAAGGTTTTGAAGTTTTCGTGATTGATTTTTTAGTGAAAATTGGGAAGTACATGGCAAAAACTTTGGGTCCAACTGGCAGTAGAAGAGAAAAGGAGAAAAGTTGGATGGGCCCCACCAAATTCTTGACTCTTCATAAGGAATTTGGATTTGGGTTTTTTTGTGAGGAGGTGGAGAGAAGAACTTAGATTCTGATTTTTTTATTCCCTAATGTCAATGAACTAAACACTAAAGGGCTGTTTGGTTGCCATAATTTTAGAGGAACCTAAGGGAACCGAAGATAAGTTCTCTTGATTTTCTTTTTTATTTGTAAGAAACTTAACAGACATGAACCCATAATTCATGCGTCTTAGTCCTCTTGGTACATGATTTTTATGTCCTTAAGTTACATCTCATTTTGCTAAGAACAAAAAATTTAATTTATTGGGGTCCCACCACAAATGAAACCAAGAGCATATAAATAGAAAATTTTCGACCTATTTCCAGCACACCCTACTTTGCTCTCTTTCATTCCGAACTAACTTTCAAACTCCAAACATGAGACTTTGGAAAAGATTGAGATGGAACTTAAGGACTTAAAAAATGTATGCGGCAAGTGGCAAGTGTTGGGACCAGAAATGCCAATATTACGCTCTGATACCACTTATTGGGCGCGCGGAAGCGTTGCCAATCAACCTGAGATAGCCAACCAATCTAACGAACACCAAGCACAGGTAAAGACAACATATATGGCGGTGACTACGTCACCTGGACAAATCCTAATTTATATAACTCAGATGAAATTACAAGATTGACAAGAACCAATGTTGAATCCTTTGCCCTAATAGGTCCAACCCCCTCACCACACTCAAGAAGAAAAGACAGAGATTACAATTAAAATCACTCACCAAATCATGTAGAAATTTTCCTAATCGAGGGCAACGAATCCTCAATCAGATCTCCTCCTTCTATCTTGGATGACAAGTCCTAAGAGCAAAATGCTGCTTTCTTTTAGACTTCCTGTGGACTAGTACCCCGAATCTTCAACTTGTGCTATATTCTTTGTGCCTCCACCTTCACCCATATAAATAGGATGAGAAACCCTAATTTAGGTCATAGAAATAACTAAAATAAAAAACTCATTACCTAAAATAGCAAGCACCAATTATGAACATCCAAATATGGTCAAATTAAATATTTGATATAAATTTAAAATCTAATATAATCAGAAATTTAATATTGATTTCAAAATTGCATCAAATCAAATTTCTTTACCATATTTGGGCTACAAAATTTGCTCTTATCAATTCAGACTGAACCCAACATACTCCACCTCCAGTCTGATGAGAGGGTGTTGACCCAAGGCTCTTCAATTAAACTCTATGCCTGTCGTCCCATGACATAGTTTCTGCTCCCCCATGCCACTGATCTCCGATCCTCCGAGCTACTTTGCATCTTTTTTCGTCTCCAGCTCCTCGACCGTCACATCGACGCTAGTTGCCATGCATAGCACCTCCTTCACTGGGATTCTTCTGACATCAATGACATGACCAAGATTGAAGTCCCTGACGATCAGTCTCACCGCAAGTTTCTGCTGCCTGTACCCAACTTCTGTCTTCCACCGGAACGTGCAACCGTTCCGACAAGCTTCTTCACCCTTGGCTGGCCCAACCAAGCAGACGGTGCTGTTCTTCCGAGATTCAGACTCATGAACCTGCCCATCTTCGTGTCCGTCATTGAAACTCCTCCGTACACATGCATCCTCAAGAAGATCATGTATTGTGCACGCCGTCGATGACCCACAACTCCGGAACTGTGTGAATGAAGATGCACCCGCCTCAGATTTAGTTTGCTGCACACCTTGATCTCCCTGGTTTCGAATTGCTGAAACCGATGTCGCTTCGTGAAGCTTTGGCAAACCATCCGTCGCCAAAATCGGATCCGTAGAATAACCCCCATCTGGAGATCGACCAGCTGTCATGGGACCGACAGACAGACCCTCAGTTTTTGGCTCATTGTTATTCGTTGCTTTGTCTCGACGAACCGAATCCTCCGTAATCTTTAAAGTATTGCGAAGACCCTCAGCAAGTTTTCGACGATCCACCTCCTGTCGAACCCCTCTCGAGCCTCCATTCGATGTTTGTAGCCTGCTTGTACAACTCAGCGGCTTGATCCTGTACATGCCACAACATAAATCTCCTCGAGCCAGCTTTTGGAGCCTTCCGTAAACATCCAATATTTGTCCCCAAACAAACTGCAAAACCATCATCCGTCAGCCTCCCCACAGAAACAAAGTTGTAGCGCAAACTCGGTACATATCGTACACCCTTGAGAACGATCTTCTCACCAAGCTCGTACACCCTTGAGAACGATCTTCTCACCAAGCTCCGTTGTCAAGTGCATATCACCAATGCCTACAACTGCAGCCATCCTCTTGTTGCCCATCTTCATACGTCCAAACCTGCCTCCGTGGTATGACGTGAAAATCCTCCTATATGGAGTGACGTAATACGATGTCCTCATGTCCATGACCCAATCGCCATCATGACAATTACCACAAGGTTTCTCTGCGTCGGTTGCTGCGATGATGAGATCTCCCATAGCCGTGAGATCCTCCTGATCATCCTTGTTTTTGGCCTTCTCAGCTTTGAGCTTCATGCAGTTACTCTTGATATGACCCATTTCGCGACAGTGATAACAGCCCTCCTTATGATCCACAATCGCAAGATCCCGAGAACTCTCTCATGTCCTCGCATTTGACTTGGGTCTTGTTGGTATATTAGAATATTCTTGGTATATTTGTTGGGATATTGGAATATTCTACAGGGATTTTTAATGGGGTATTAATGTAAGATGAAGGGTTGTAAGGCTATAAATAGCCAAAAGATTACCAATAAAAAATATAACAATTACTCCAAAATATTCTACATGGTATCAGAGCCCAAATCCTAGCCAGTACCTCCCAAACCCTAGCTGCCACCACCGCCACCGTTGCCGCACCGCTCGTCCGCCACCACCGATTTCGCTCGTCCGCCACCACCACCGGGAATCCGCGACTCCCGTGGAGCCTTCTGCCATGGTTTTTGGCGTCTCTCGAGAGTCGTTCCAGACGTTGACATCGAAGGCCTAGATCTGATGGGGGAGACATGATCGGATCTAGGAGAGGACGAAGACGGCGAACGTGAATCGTGGGACGGGTGTGAGATGATCGGAGAAGTGGATCGATGGAGGAGATCATCAAGAAGTTGGACTCTGCGGAGGTCGCAACGTTGATGAAGCTGATGAAACTGTCGGCTGGTGAGAGCGCGACACAAACATTGGCGAAGTTGGAGCTTCCATCCATCGATCTGAAGCTTGATGGACCCGCCACCTACCTGAGTTGGTCATGACGGGTGAGGAGAACCCTCGTAGGGAAGAACCTGGAGGGTTTCTTGTCAGAAGAGAAGATAGAGCCGGATGAGTGCTCGGCAGAACGCGACGAGTGGAAGTCCACTCATATGGTGGTATACATTTGGCTCCTCAATTCTTTAGTCCAGTCGATCGCCGCCACAGTGGATGGCCTTGAGATGGTGAAAGACGTGTGGGAGAAGTTGAGGAGAACCTAAGATGGTGTGGAGAATAACTTGAGGGTTTTCCAGATCAAGGGGGAGATCGACGACACCGTACAGGAAGAGAAGATGGTACATGAGTATGCCGCGGAGTTGGAGCGTTTGTCGTTGGATTATGATCACTTCTCAGATCGGACGAGCTACGAGGACCCAAAGTGCAAGGAGAGACAAGTATGTCTGCAGGAGAGGACGATAAAGTTTTTTAAGGGGCTGACCGCAGTGTTTGTTCAGAGGACAACACTACTTCTAGCCCAACCGAAGATTCCTACACTTGAGGAGGCTATCTCGGCCATGATCCAGGAGGATACTTATATCAAGCTACAGGTAGGGACATGTGATCCTCCTGAAGTGAAGACAACACTGGCGGTTGCCAATTCAGGCGGCACATGACCTAAGGGAGACCCCTGGCAGTGTTACAACTGCGGGGAGGTGGGTCATCTGAGGTATGCTTGCACCAAACCACCCAAGGAGGGAGATTCAGGTGGCGGACGTGGATAGTTTGGAGGACGTGGCCGTGGTCGTGGGGGTCGACGGGGTGGTCGAGGAGGTTATCGGGCGAACCTGCTGGTAGCAGAAGGCGAGAAGGGAGCTAATGTTGCCTATACTGAGGAGGATCATGCACTACTGGGTAAAGCAGAGAGCGTCAAGCGATAGAGACATGAGGAGTGGAGCTGAGGAGGTACTGATGACTCACTCGCCCTTGCATCTATGTCTTCCCTTAGATCGTCTGACTGGATTGTCGATTCGGGTGTATCTCGACACGTGACAGAGAATGCTAGTTAGTACTCTTCCTACACTCACCTAGCATCTGCAGACAACATTCAAACAATTGATGGTACTTTTTAGCCAGTGGTCGGTAAGGGTACTGTCGATTGTATAGGTACAATAAGATTATACAATGTTTTACATGTTCATTCTTTTCCAGTCAGTCTTTTGTCTATTAGTTTATAATCCTCCAACTAAAATGCATTCTCTTTTGATATTCCTAAGGTGATCTTCCAGGAGAAGGAGACGGGACGAAGACTTGGGATTGGCACTTGGCATGATGGACTGTGGTACCAGGATCGGGAAGGAATGGATTCAGCATTGGTGTATGTGGCAGAAAGGGCTGTAATGGGAGGACCAAAGATGAGTGCCAATGGTACACGGATACTCCATCACAGGCGGTTGTGGCACACATCTTTTGGTATTTTGAGTAGGTTGTATCAATCTATTTATGATAAGGCAAATAAGGAGAAACTAGTATGTGATGCATGTGATTTAGGCAAA
Organism: Iris macrosiphon; assembly: GCA_036927795.1. Taxonomy (NCBI): domain Eukaryota; kingdom Viridiplantae; phylum Streptophyta; class Magnoliopsida; order Asparagales; family Iridaceae; genus Iris; species Iris macrosiphon. Next base: position 39,065,833 of record JAYESA010000002.1, read on the forward strand.
CTTATTATGAGCTCATATGTTGGTGCGGGCCATAGGAGCTCTTATGTTTTTGATATTATACACTCTGATGTCTTGGGGCCGTGCGCCACAACTACTATGAACGGTTACAAGTATTTCGTCTCTTTTATTGATTGTTCCTCTCGTGTCGCCTGGCTGTATTTGATGAAAAATAAGAGTGAGGTTTTTGCCTATTTCCGGGACTTTCATAAACATGTCCAGACTCAGTACAGATCAGTAGTGAAGGTACTAAGGTCTGACAATGGAACATAGTATACCAACAAAGCACTTAAGGAATACCTGTCAGCCCAATGGATACAGCATCAGACCACCTGTGCATATACACCAGCACAGAATGGAGTGGCAGAAAGGAAGAACAAACACCTTCTGGAGGTGAAAATGAGCATGATGATCGCCATGAATGTTCCACTGAGTCTGTGGGGGCATGCAGTGTTGACAACAGTTCAATTGATCAACATGATGCCCTCGAAGGTACTGGGATGGAAGTCTCCATGCGAGATGTTACAAGAAAATAATAGTGGGATACTCCCACTAAATGTGTTGGCTGCGTATGTTTTGTGAAGGACAACAGATCGTCTGTTTGGAAACTTGACCCCAGAGCAGTCAAGTGTGTATTCGTGGGCTATTTGGCGACTCAGAAGGGGTACGTGTGCTGGAGTCCAGTAGAGAAGAAGTTTGTGAGCATGGATGTTCACTTCAGGGAGTTTTGAGTTATACTACCATCAGGAGAGAATCTCATCCATGAAGTAAGGTTCAAAGTATCGGTATCGGAATCGGATCATTCCTATGAGTATCGGGATCGACGGTATCGGTAGTATCGGCGGTTTCGGATCGGAGTATCAGATTTTTTGGTATCGGAAAGCAAACAACTATTAGTAAATTATTAACATTTTAGAGAATATATTTTATACATTTATGCATAATTTAAAGTATTTTTAGTATTGTTTCTTAGTATTTTTAATATTGAATGAGAATGAAATAGTAGTCATCATTGCCGATTGATTTATATGCGATAGATAAGTTTTTCTCTTTTATATGTTTTTACAACCTTACTATGCTTTTACATCCTTTCTAATTGGTCTTTTTAATTCAATTTTTTTTGACGAATTGACTGGAAAAGAGACCTCTAATGTCGGTATCGGTCAGTATCGGGTATCGGTCGGTATCGGATCGGGACATGCCAAACTGAATCGGTATCGGCCGTATCGGATCGGTATCGGCTGATACTTTAAACTATGCCATGAACTCACCTGATACTGAGAGTATGAGGCGAGAGAGGAAGATTGGTGAGAGTGTGGTGACCGATTTAGGAGTTTGGCATGAAGGAACGTTTGAGGAGCAGGAGAGTGAAGAGGAACAGGGGGAGGCGATGAGAGGTGTTAGGCCCACGGCTCATGGGGAGTTACCTACAACAGGAAAGGGAAGCAAACTGCAGGACCAGTGCCTATAGTGCCAGTGCCAAGTCTCTTGCCTGCGTCCATCTCAACTCCTGAGACACCTACACCACCACCACCAGATTCTCCTTCAGGCGATATTATTCTTCCTACTACTCCTACACCATTATCAGTACGGAGGACCACTCGCAGCAATGCAAAAAATCCTCCTGATTGATATGGTTGGGACCTTGCTCACTTTGTTTCATATAATAATATCTCTTCTTCTCATGGAGCATTGCATCTTTGGATAATATTACTGTACCTAACAATTGGCAGGTTGCCAAGAATGATCCAAAGTGGAAAGCGGCGATACACGAGGAATTAGGCGCTCTTGAGAAGAACCACACTTGGGAACTGGTAAAACTACCAGAGGGGAAGAGGACAGTCGGATGCAAGTGGGTCTTTACTGTGAAACACTGTGAAACAGAACCCAGATGGAAAAGTAGAGCGCTACAAGGCTCGACTGGTAGCAAAAGGATACAGTCAGACGTACGACATTGACTATGATGAAACCTTTGCACCAGTGGCGAAGATGGGCACCGTCAGGACCCTGATTTCTTTGGCAGCGAATGGTGGATGGAAGCTACACCAACTGGATGTGAAGAATGCGTTTCTTCATGGGGATCTAGTGGAAAAAGTGTATATAGAGATACCACCTGGATTCTGCACCGATAAGACAATGGACAAGGTCTGCAGGTTGAAGAAGTCCCTCTATGGACTGAAGCAGTCTCCTCGAGCGTGGTTTGACAGATAAAGGAGGGCGATGATAGGGATGGGATATCAGCAGATCAATGCTGATCATACTGTGTTCTTCCGTCGGAGTGGAGGCTACATCACCATGCTTGCGGTGTATGTGGACGATATGATTATCACAGGAGATGATGAGCAGGAGATTGTCCGACTCAAGGAGAAGCTTGGCAATGAGTTCCGAGGTGAGGGACCTTGGCCTTCTTCGGTACTTTCTTGGGACTGAGATTGCTCGAGAAGCAGAGGGGATTGTTCTTTCTCAGAGGAAGTATGCGCTGGACTTTCTCACAGAGACATGGATGTTGGGATGCAGACCTGCAGCGACGCCGATCAACCAGGGGTTCAAGCTGTATACTTAGACTGGAGAACTAGTTGACCGAGATAGATGCGAGAGATTGGTGGACATGTTGATCTATTTGAGCCACACACGTCCTGATATCTGCTTTGCAGTAAGTGTGGTGAGCCGCTACATGCATGGCCCAAGGAAGGGTCATATGGGCGCAGTGTACCAGATTCTGAGATACTTGAAAGGTGCCTCCGGAAATGGGTTGATATTCACGAAAAATGATCACTTGAGCATCGAGGGCTACTATAACTCTGACTGGACTAGTTGTATTGATGACGTGAGGTCTACCTCGGGCTATTGCATATTTGTAAAAGGCAACTTGGTCTCTTGGAGGAGTAAGAAGCAGTCGGTGGTGGCCAGATCGACAGCTGAAGCGGAGTACAGAGCTATGGCCTTGGGAGTTGTAGAGCTGCTATTGTAGAGCTGCTATGGCTGAAGAGTATGCTGGTGGAGCTGAAGCTGGATCAAGGAGCCAAGATAAAGTTGTGGTGTGACAACCAGTCAGCCATCAGTATCGCCAACAATCCAGTGCAGCTTGACATGACCAAACACATCGAGATCGATAGGTTCTTCATCAAGGAGAAGTTGGACCGTGGACTACTGGAGTTAGGTCATGTTCCAACCAAGGAACATGTAGCATACAGTATGACCAAGGGACTTAGCTCTGCAGATATGATTAGAGGATGTGACAAAATATTCTTGGTATATTTGTTGGGATATTAGAATATTCTTGGTATATTTGTTGGGATATTAGAATATTCTACATGGGGTTTTAATGGGGTATAATGTAAGATGAAGGGTTGTAAGGCTATAAATAGCCAAGAGATTATCAATAAAAAATATAACAATTACTCCAAAATATTACAGGTCTTACATTCCTGTAGGAAGCCACCAGAGCGGACTCATGCGACGATTCAACTTGCTTACTCCGGACCTCCTTATTCAACATGCTGCTTTTGACTGCCTCCATCGTGACAACTCCATCCGGTGCGGAGTTGCTCACCGACACCACCACCGTCTCCCAGCTTTCCGGCAGAGAAAAAAGCAGAAGGGCCTGAAGCTCATCATTAATCACTATCTTCATCGCAGACAACTGATTGATGATACCCTGAACCTCGTTCAGATGTTGTGCTGCCGAGGCACCCTCCCTGTACTTCGAGTTGGCGAGTTGGCGAATAAGAAACGCCTTGTTGCCAGCCGTCTTTCTTTCGTACAGCAAATGCAGCTTCTCCTGCAATGCTTTTGTCCAACTCTTCATTGACACATGGTGAAACACCGAGTCATCCAGTCATTGGTGGATGAATCCAACGACCTTCCGATCCAGTCGTTTCCAGTCTTCAGCAGCTTTGTCCGAAAGCTTTGCGCTATCGCCCTCCAACGGACCATGCAAATCATTGCACTAGAGTAGATCCTCCACCCTTGGCTTCCAAATCATCCAGTTTTTTTCTGTGAGGGTGATCATACATGTATTTGTCTGCTCCATAGACATGCTTGCACCTTCCCTCTCGAAACGTGAAAGCTCAGATACCCACTTGTTGGGTATGCGGAAGCATTGTCAACCCACCTGAGATAACCAACCATTCTAACGAACACCTGAGATAACCAACCATTACAATTGAAATCACTCAACAAACCCCGTAGCAATTTTCCTGATCGAAGGTGACGACTCCTTAATCAGATCTCCTTGTAACTTGGATGACGAGTCATAAGAGCAAAGTGCGACTTTCTCTTAGCCTTCCTGTGGGCTAGCACCCCGAATCTCCAACTTGTGCTATATTCTTTGTGCCTCCACCCTCACTCATATAAATATGATGATAAATCCTAATTTAGGTCATAGAAATTCCTAAAATAGGAAGTCCATTAACCAAAAATAGCAACAACCAATTATGGACGTCCAAATATGGTTAAATTAAATATTTGATACAAATTTGAAATATAATCAAATCAGAAATTTAATGTAGATTTCAAAATTGCATCAAATCAAATTCTTTATCATGTTTGAGCTCAAAAATTTGCTCTTACTAACAACAAGAGAACCAAAACCTATGAATTATGGTTTCATGTCTACTAAGTTATTATGGTTCTTACAAACAAATAAGAGAACCAAGAGATCGTAGCTTGGGTTCCTCCAAAAATATGTCAACCAAACAGCCCCCAAGGTAAAATATTGGCTGCAACCCTCTCCTTGATGAAGTGTATTAAAACTTCTCTGTATGATCATGTTGATATGGTATGTTGGGTGTCATATTTAAGTATAGTATAAGCACATGGGATTATCCTGAGGACATATTTGGGATGCCAGAATATGTCACAGGATATTCCATTATGAGATTATTGTCATAATGATTGAGATCATTGTATTAATGACTGTAAGGCTATATAATGCCAATGAGACAATCAATAAAATAATCAACTAATTTCAACATGGTATCAGAGCCAAGTTTCCATAAACCCTAGCCGTCACCAAGCTTCCACAAACCCACAGTAGGATTTCCTAGATCTCCTCCACCGAACTCTTCCACGCCCCCCCTTTCTTCCCTTCTCCGCCCTTCGCAGGCCACCCTTCGCTGTTGCTGTCCCGTCCCGCTACTGCTGCGGCTATTACTGCTGCGACTGTGGCTGTGACATGCGTGCTGCCGCCTCCTCCGCACCAGCACGAGACAGCGCCTAATAGGGATGCCTAGATCTGAAAAAAGAGGGGACATGTTCGGATCTAGGAGCGGACGACGAGGACGAGCGTGAGTCGTGGAGCGGACGTGACGTGATTGGATAGACGACGCATCGATGGAGGAGATCATCAAGAAGCTAGATTCTGCAGAGGTGACGACGTTGATGAAGTTGTTGACAATGTCGGCTGGTGAGAACACGACACGAACGTCGCCGGAGTTGAAGCTTTCCTCCATCGATCTGAAATTAGATGGACCAGCCACCTATCTGAGTTGGTCACGGCGGGTGAGAAGAACTCTCGCAGGAAAAAACATGGAGGGGTTCCTGACGGGCGAGGCGACAAAGCCGGACGAGGGCTCGACAGGACGCGATGAGTGAAAGTCCACTCATATGGTGATCTACATCTAGCTTCTCAACTCCTTAGTCCAGTCTATTGCCGCCACAGTAGACGGTATCGAGATGGTGAAAGATGTGTGGGAGAAGTTGAGAAGGACCTATGATGGTGTGGGGAACAACTTACGGGTCTTCCAGATAAAGGGGGAGATTGATGACACCGTACAGGGAGAGAAGACGGTGCAGTAGTATGCCACGGAGTTGGAGCGTCTGTGGTTGGATTATGATCACTCCTCAGATCGGGCGAGCTGCGGGGACCCTAAGTGTAAGGAGAGACATGTGTGTCTGCAGGAGAGGACGATGGAAGTTCCTCAAAGGGCTGACTGTAGCTTTCGCACAGAGGACGACCCTACTTCTAGCCCAACCAAAGATCCCTAGCCTTGAGGAGGCTATCTCAGCCATAATCCAGGAGGAGACACGCATCAGGATGCAAGCCGGGATATGTGGTCCCCCCGAAGCAAAGTCAGCACTAGCGATCACCAGCTCAGGAAACACAAGATCTAAGGGAGAGCCCTGGCTGCATAACCGGCAGTGCTACAACTGTGGGGAGATGGGTCATCATCGGTATGCTTGTACCAACCCACATAGGGAGGGAGATTTAGGCGGTGGACGAGGACCATTCGGCGGACGAGGATATAATGGAGGACGTGGTCGTGGTCGAGGGTAGACGAGGCGGCCGAGGAGGTTATCGGACGAACCTCCTGATATCAGAAGGGAACGGAGAAGCTGATAGCACATTTACTGTGGAGGACCAGGCACTGGGAGACATGAGGAGTAGAACAGAGGAGGCGTCCACCTCATTCTTTGTTAGGGGCAACGCTGCCATGTATGCCCATCCATCAGAAGGTACTGACGAATCACTTGCCCTTGCGCCTATCTCTTCCCTTAAATCATCAGACTGGATTATCGACTCGGGAGCATCTCGGCATGTGACGAAAAATGCTAGTGAGTTTTCTTCCTACACTCACCTAGCATCAGCAGACAACATTCAGACAGCTGATGGCACTTTCCAGCCAGTGGTCGGTAAGGGTACTGTTAATTGTACAGGTTCTGTAAGATTATCCAATGTTTTACATGCTCCATCCTTTTCCGTCAGTCTTTTGTCCATTAGTTCTATAATCCTCCGACTTAAATGCATTGTTTCTTTTGATATTCCTAAGGTGACCTTCCAGGAGAAAGGGACAGGACGAAGACTTGGGACTGGCACTTGGCATGAGGGACTGTGGTACCTAGATCGAGAAGGACTGGACTCAGCATTGGTATCTATGACAGAGAAGGTTGGCATGGAAGGACTGCAGCAGAGGACTGATGATACCTTGATACTCCATCATCGGAGGATGGGACATTCTTCCTTTGATACTCTAAGTAAGTTGTATCCAGAGATTTATGCAAAAACAAATAAAGAGAAATTAGTATGTGATGCGTGCGAGTTAGGAAAACTTACTAGGAGCTCATGTGTTGGCACGGGTCATAGGAGCACTTTTGCTTTTGAGGTAGTACATTCTGATGTCTGGGGTCCATGTGCTACTAACACTATGGATGGTTATAAGTACTTTGTTTCTTTCATTGAGTGTGCCTCTCGTGTTACCTGGTTATATTTGATGAAAAATAAGAATGATGTATCTGCTTGTTTTCGGGATTTTCAGACTCAGTACAAAGCAGTTGTGAAGGTACTGAGGTCTGACAATGGAACGAAGTATACCAACAGGACGCTTGCAGAATACCTGTCAGCACACGGAATACAGCATCAGACCACCTGTGCATACACACCAGCACAAAATGAAGTTGCAGAAAGGAAAAACAGACACCTTCTGGAGGTCGCAAGAAGTATGATGATCGACATGAATGTCCCACAGAGTCTGTGGGGGCATGCATTGTTGACAGCAGCTCAACTCATCAACATGATGCCCTCGCAAGGTCTTCGGATGGAAGTCCCCATGTGAGGTATTGCAAGGCAATAATAGTGGGATACTCCCACTGAAGGTGTTTGGGACTGAAGGTGTTTGGGTGTGTGTGTTTTGTGAAGGACAACAGGCCATCAGTTGGGAAACTTGACCCTAGAGCGGTCAAATGCATCTTCGTAGGCTACTCGGCGACCTAGAAGGGGTATGTGTGCTGGAGTCCAGTAGAGAAGAAGAAGTTTGTTAGTATGGATGTCCACTTTCGGGAGCATGAGCCATACTACCGCTAGGACGGAACTTCACACAACACGTCTAATACTGTCAGTATTAGGCGAGAGGGGGAGATGGAGAACTTGGTGGTAACCGATTTAGAAGTTTGACATGGAGGCACGGAGAAGGGACAAGAAGGTGAAGGTATTAGGCCTACGAATCAGGAAGAGTTACTTACCTACAGCAGGAGAGAAGCAAACTGCAGGACCAGTACCGACAGTGCCAGTGCCAAGTCCCTTGCCTGCGTTCGTCCCAACTCCTGAGGCACCGACACCAACCCCCCTTCAGGTGATACCCCCTCCTTCACAAGATATCATTCCTCCTACTTCTACTCCCACACCACTATCTGTACGGAGGACCACTCGCAGCAATGCAGGAAATCCTCCAAACAGATATGGTTAGGATATTGCTCAGTTTGTTTCTTATGACCATATTCCTTCTTCTCATGGAGCATTTATAGCATCTTTGGATAGTATTACTGTACTTAACAATTGGCAGGTTGCCAAGAACGATCCAAAGTGGAAAGCGGCAATGCACGAGGAGTTGGGAGCTCTGGAGAAGAACCACACTTGGGAGCTTGTGAGACTGCCAGAGGGGAAGAGAGCAGTTGGATGCAAGTGGGTCTTTACCGTGAAGCAGAACCCAGATGGACAGGTTGAGCGCTACAAAGCTCGACTAGTAGCCAAAGGATACAGTTAGACGTACGACATCGACTATGACGAGACCTTTGCACCAGTTGCAAAGATGGGCACTGTCAGGACTCTGATTTCTCTGACAGCGAATGGTGGATGGAAGCTACACCAACTGGATGTGAAGAATGCGTCTCTTCACGGAGATCTAGTGGAGGAGGTGTACATGGAGATACCACCAGGATTTGGCACCAATCAGACAGTAGACAAGGTCTGCAGGTTGAAGAAGTCCCTCTATGGACTGAAGCAGTCTTCTCGAGCGTGGTTTGACAGATTCAGAAGGGCGATGATAGGGATGGGATATCAGCAGATCAATGCTGATCATACTGTGTTCTTCCGTCGGAGTGGAGGCTACATCACCATGCTTGCGGTGTATGTGGACGATATGATTATCACAGGAGATGATGAGCAGGAGATCGCCCAACTCAAAGGAAAGTTTGACAAGGAATTCGAGGTGAAGGATCTTGGCCTTCTTCGGTACTTCCTTGGGATTGAGATCGCTCGAGAAGCAGAGGGGATTGTTCTCTCTCAAAGGAAGTATGCACTGGACCTTCTCACAGAAACTGGGATGTTGGGGTGCAAACCTGCAGCGACACCAATAGATCAGAGGTTCAAGATTGATGCTGAGGCTGGAGAACCAGTTGATCGGGACAGATACCAGAGACTGGTTGACAAGTTGATCTATTTGAGCCACACACGTCCTGATATCTGCTTTGCAGTAAGTGTGGTGAGCCGCTACATGTATGACCCACGGAAGGGTCATATGGATGCAGTGTACCAGATTCTGAGGTACTTGAAAGGTGCTCCCGGGAAGGGACTAATATTCAGGAAGAACAATCACGTGAGCATCGAGGGCTACTGTGATTCTGACTGGGCTAGTTGTGTTGATGACAGGAGGTCTACCTCGGGATATTGCATATTTGTAGGAGGTAACTTGGTCTCCTGGAGGAGTAAGAAGCAGTCTGTGGTGGCCAGATCGACAACTGAAGCAGAGTACAGAGCTATGGTCTTGGGAGTTGCAGAGCTGCTATGGTTGAAGAATATGCTGGTGGAGCTGAAGCTGGATCAAGGAGCCAAGATGAAGCTGTGGTGTGACAATCAGTCAGCTATTAGTATCGCCAACAATCCAGTACAGCATGACAGGACCAAACACATCGAGATTGATAGATTCTTCATCAAAGAGAAGTTGGATAGTGGATTGCTGGAGCTTGGCCATGTTCCAATCAGGGATCAAGTAGCAGATGGACTAACCAAGGGACTCGCCTCAGTGAGCATGATTAGAGGATGTGACAAGATGGGCTTAGTGAATATCTTTCACCCATCTTGAGGGGGAGTGTTGATATGGTATGTTGGGTAAGCACATGGGAATATCCTGAGGACATATTTGGGATGCCAGAATATGTCACAGGATATTCCATTATGAGATTATTGTCATAATGATTGAGATCATTGTATTAATGACTGTAAGGCTATATAATACCAATGAGACAATAAAATAATCAACTAATTTCAACAGATCATGATGCACCACATCATTAGCTCAACTGATAAGTGTCATTATTATGACAATATACAAGATCACAAGCTTTATAGTTAACTTCTATCTTGCATGAATACGGACATAGGTATGGATAAGGACACGATACAGACATAGGATACGGACATTTTCAGATAGGTACATGAAGTAGTCACATATGTAGGACGATATGGATACAGGTAAGGACACTATGGATACGGCTACCATTTTCCTGTATCCCTGCAACATAGGTTAGCTTCAATATTATTACAGTATAATCTCATACATGAAAACTGCAACAAGATTGCTGAACCTTGAAATTCTGAATAATGTTAAATATTGAACTGTGGAAACATTCTCCTGTAAGACCAGATTGTGATATATGTTGGATCAGAACATTGGAAAGCAGGTACAACAAGTTCACAAGAAGAGCACAATTGGAAAAACACCAGTGACAGACTCTGAAACAAAACCGAACAAATTTTCCAGCTAATCAGAGATCACCCGTAGGTACCACTTGTATGTAAATACTCATACAGTACTTATTGAAACATGGTATCTGATGACAGTATCAATATGTAAATGATACATATTTTAGAAGCTTTTCCTGCGTGCCAACATTTTCGCTTTTGCATATTGGGATTAACATTATTCCATTTACTTGCACAAATGAGCTTCTAATTCCTATTTCCTGTCTTTGAAATCAGGCATGCCCAATATGCAACGAGGACGTATTCGGCTCTTAAGCTAAATGTGCTGCAAAAGCTGCAACTGAAAAGTGTAGAAAGGAATAAGCAATATTGTGCAATGTAGAACTCGATATTACTTTAATCTAGCTTTCTTGCCGATGTCATTGTTCTGGAATTTTTTGTGAATAGAATGCCACCTACCGGAGGACATTTTGAAACCTTCATGTATGGCTTTTTGCCTTTACAATAAGTTATGTATGGCTGTGTAAATTGTAAATGCGGTATTATTTTTTATAAATCGGCTTGTTTGAATTCAAGGAAGGTGAGGGAAAATAGAGTAGGAATTTGCTTCCATTGCTTGCTTACTGACAAGAAACCAACAACTATTGAAAGAAAGGAAAAGGTTGGAAATTCCGATACTCACAGAAGTCCAGTTATAGAATTCGGAAAGATCCAAGAAATATGAGATTCACTGAGTATGTAGACAACGCCAAGGACAACCTTAATAAAGAATAAGATAATATTATGAATATAATGTCCAATTCTTCCATCTACTCTCAACTGTTATGGCAGGATGCCAGGATCTCACTGTCATAGTAGTCATATATATAGGGTTGTTAAAAAAAAAAAAAATTACCCAATCAAAATCCAATCCATGTAACATAAGGTGTCCGGATGGTTTAGATTATATATATATATATATATATATATATATATATATATATATATATATATATATATGGGGAAGGATTTACATTTTCTTCTATTATGCATCTCCATGTTTACAACTGTTGGATCTTTGTTTAAGTCATCTAATCTTAACCGTTGTTTTGAACAAATCAAATCAATGGTTAATATTACATAATTTAAACAAGATCCAACGGTTGATAACATGAGAATGCTTGAGGATACAAAAAATCAAAAATCTGGATCCTCATATATATATATATATATATATATATATATATATATATAGAGAGAGAGAGAGAGAGAGAGAGAGAGAGAGAGAGAGAGAGAATAAGGGAGGTGAGATGGCACATCACTTTTAAAATGAGGGGTGGCGGTAATGTGGCACCATCTCAGCCACACAAATAAGGGGAGGGGGTTAAGTGTAATTTTGTCAATTTTTCTCAAAATATGAAATGTATGGCTGGGATGGTGCCACGTTACCGTCACCATCATTCTATATATATATATATATATATATATATATATGTCCCGTCAAAGTTTCTTCCTCGTGCGTCGAATCGGGGGGTCCGTGTGGGGTCCGCACGGGATTCCGCTCCAACGGTTTGGAAGAGCGGGATTTCGACGGAACTCCGAAAACGGAGCTCTCGATTCCATCCCATAATATATATATATATATATTTTGTAGTCACAGTACCTTTGATGACGATGATGATAATAATGATGGTGATGATGATAAATGAAAAAGAAAGACGATAAATTTTTACGTGTCAGAATTTCAAGGTTGGATCTTTAGTTTGGTTCAAATAACCTGTGGGTGAGCATTATTCGGTTTTTGACCGAAAATAAAATCGAATATTTATTCGGTTAGATTTCAGATTTTAAAATACTAAAAAAAGTTATTTGGTTTTGGGTTTCGTTTTTGGTCTAAAATCGAAAACCGGATAGACTTGTTCAATTGTAAATATTCTCAATTTTATTTATATTTATGATTAAAAATGTGTATATTTTGAAAAAATAGGCTGTTGATAAGGGCACTACAAAATTTACTTAGGGCTAGTGCAGGATTGGGGCTAGCCCATTAATGAATAAAGTTTACTCATACTAGCCCAAAAGTTTACTCATACTAGTCCAAACTTTAAACTCTTCTCCCAAACCCTCCAAACCTCCACCGGACCCCTCCCCCCTCCTCCATTTCTTGTCGGAGCCGTCCTCCTCCACTTCTTCCTCATTCTCCTTGTCGATGGCTCCCAAAGTCTTGAAAGAATCAATGTACAATTCTTCCTTCTCCTTGTTCTATTGCATTTAGAAAAAATTTCAAATTTTTTAAAAATTTCTATTGCATTTCGAAAATTTTCAGTGGTTATCTTTCCAATCTTAAAATGAGGGCATACAAGTCCTGAATGTAGTTTAGGATGTAGTTTGGGCATTTTTCTGGAGACTCATACCCGATTTTAGGGCATACAAGTTCGACATTCGTCGAACATATGGAGCAGAACCATGCGGGACTGTGAAAATTCCTGCAGTCCTATATACATATAGGACTGTAAAAATTTCTACAGTCCTGAATGTTCAATTATTTTGGGATGTTAATATATATATATATTTTGTCTTATAGTCACGACCCTCGGAAGGGCACTGAGGATGAAGATATCATAAGAAGACGCCATACTGCGTCAATGCGTAAGGACCGCAATGTTGAATGTACTATTGAACCAGCTCTCACTATCCGCGACCCCGAGGCACGCCCTGAAGTTAGGAAACGTCGACTGACGAAGAAGACTGTCACTCGTTCGAAGAGACGTGCTCCTCCTAGTACTTTTGGTTCTTCCTCCTCCGATGAGGATATACCAAATGTCCAAAATCGGCCAACTGATGGTTCAGCACCTTCTCAACATGCAGATAGTCCTGTCGAGACTCTCCCACAAACCCTCAAAAACCGGACTACTGATGGTTCATGACCTTCTCAGCAGCCAGATAGTGCAGTCGAGACTCGTCCAAACGGTTGCTCTATGTTGCCGTCGATCGAGAACCATATTGCATACCAAATATGGAACAATTCGGTAAGTACATTACGTTATGATAATTTTATATATAGTTGTAAGTTCTAAGTTCATCCAATTATTTATAGATAAGTATATTTTATATATAGGTATAAGTTCATCCAATTGTTTACTTTTCAGGAGAACTCGTATGTTAACGGTGATTAACCACGGCAAAAAATGTAATACATGGAGGTTTGAATTATTGGGAGACGATGTGAAGGCTAAAATCATTCCCACCGGTTTACAATATTTGGGTAACTACTCATATACGACGGTGGTAACTACTCAGAAACCAACACTTTCCATCTACCAAACGGGGAGTTGACGATTACCCTTGATGACGTCCATCATATATTGGGACTTAGGGTTGATGGTCGAGTCACGATGAATCATACTTTTGACGAATTGAGCATCAACTTTTACGACCATATCGTGTATTATGTATCAGGGTATCTGGGAGTTGATGCCACTAGTTTTACTACCCTTCGAGAATTCAAGAAGTCGTACGGACTTCCTTTAAAATATTTGGAGGAGACATTCGCTGATCCGGACCCCGAAGTGGATCATAGCGATAATGTGGCTCGTGGATATATGCAGTTCATCTTAGGGCCTGTCGGCATTACGGATAAGTCTGGAACGTCCATACATGCCAAATATTTCATGAATTTGGACGACATAGACACGGTGGAAGAAATATCTTGGAGAAACGGTATACTAGCATACCTTTACCACGAGCTTGGTGCGGCATCCCGCGTCGGTTCGAAGACAATATCTGGATGCCAGACTCTACTCTATGTATAGATATATCTTTGTCAACTTGTATATATAATTAAAAAATTTGTTGTTAATTTTTGGACTAATATTTTTTAACTTGGTTACGTGAAGGCATGGATATACGAGCACTTTCCAACCCTGCAGCGGGCTAAACTTAACCGAGGGTATGACGAGCACCTTCCTAGAATGTGCAGATGGCAGCCAACTAAGGAAGATGCCAAACGTCCACACACATTGGACGTCCTACGGAATGTACTCGAAGATATGACGATAGAAGAGGTGAATTGAGACCTAATTTTTTAATGTTTGGTAATAATTTACTAAATTACGTTATGCTAAATGACGTTATGCTAAATTTCATGTGTTGCAGATTGTTTGGGATCTATATCGTGATTTGCGACATACTAGTCGTCCATTGCAACCAGTCGCTTTATATCACGGTCTGATAAGTTATCATGAAATCGAGGAGGCTTATATGCTTGATAGAGTGCTCTGTCAGTTTAGTTACGTACAAACAGTCCCGAAGCGCACATTAAAAATGATAATTGCTCCGCAAGGTACAAAACTGCTAAACTATATTCCTGCGACATTCAACTGGGTCTCGGACTTCTTCACTGAGTGGCAATGTCACGTTATTAGAGAAACCGAATGGCAAGCAGCAGTAAATATGATAAAATATAGCGACGACTACCTCGTCTACTACGCTGGTGTCGGATACCTACGTTGTTCAAACGCGGAGGCGATATTGTGCGTGTACCATCAGATCTCCCCGCCAAATCTGTCTTGTATACTGCATTGGTCAAGATGGTGAGCCAACTTCTTCACTTTCAGTTTGATATGTGTAAATGTTTATAACCTAACAATTTTTTTTAATTCTCATGAATAGGCTAGAAAAGTGAAGAAGTTGGGAAGAAGCCTCGTAAGTTGCCAGGGTACAAATTATATGGAAATCAATGACGAGCTACAACAAATCGACAACACTGAAGATTTCCCTTTCTTGGAAAATAGAGAGCAACGTACAAAGAGGCGACATAAAGTTTAGGCCATGTTTCAAGACTTGTAAAACTTTGCTACAATTTGTGTTTTTAGACATGTAAAACTTTACAGTTTGAAAACTTTGAGTGGTTATGTTTTGTTGAAATATTTTGATTGGTTATGTTTTAAGTTTGCTACAATTTGCTACACTTTGCTACAATTTGTGTTTTAAGTTTGCTACATACAGTTGTTAAATGTGCAGAGGCAGTGGCTAAAAACTTGGACTGTCAAATTCTGGATAGCCCTGAAAGCTATCAGGACTGTAAAATTTTTGACAGTTCTAGTTCTGTATAAAATTTCCAGTGGGTTAAAATTAGGACTGTCAGAATTTTGACAGTCCTCATAGCTTGTGGGACTATCAAAATTTTGACAGTCCTAATTTTACATATAAATGTGCAGACAGTGGGTTCAAATTAGGACTGTCAAAATTTTGACAGTCCTCATTGCTTGTGGGACTGTCAAAATCCTGATAGTCCTAGTTTTATATAAAATTTTCAGTAGGTTAAAATTAGGACTGTCAGAATTTTGACAAACCTCATAGCTTGTGGGACTGTCAAAATATTGATAGTCCTAGTTTTACATATAAATGTGCAGACAGTGGGTTCAAATTAGGACTGTCAAAATTTTGACAGTCCTCATTGCTTGTGGGACTGTCAAAATCCTGACAGTCCTAGTTTTATATAAAATTTCCAGTAGGTTAAAATTAGTACTGTCAGAATTTTCACAGTTCTCATAGCTTGTGGGACTGTCAAAATTTTGACAGTCCTCATAGCTAAGTTTTACAGTATATAAATGTACAGACAGTGGGTTAAAACTAGGACTGTCATAATTTTGACAGTCCTAGTTTTACAGTATATAAATTTACAGACAGTGGGTTAAAACTAGGACTGTCAAAATTTTGACAGTCTTGTTAGCTTTTGGGACTGTCCAGATTTTGACAGTCCTAGTTTTATACATACAGTTCAAGTTTTATTTCTTTCATTGCACAACATACAGTTCAATATACAGTTCAACATACATGGCTCATTGCACAACATACAGTTCAATATACAGTTCAACATACATGGCTCATTGCATAACATACAATATAAGATGTATCAATCGATTAGAATATCAAAGTAGTCCTTCGGCAAGATTTTTGGATCCTTCATCTTTATCATCTTCTTATAGCCAGCAATTGCATTCGTGTAGGGTGTCGTCCATGCGATCGCTTCCTCTGGTGCGTGTTTATACCAAAGCATAGAAGGTGGAGGAATAGGAGAATGACCGATCAACCTTGGGATGACAAAGTATTGTCCGACAAGCCCTATCGAAGATAGATTGGATAGTCTGTGTTCGGCAGGGGGAGTGCACATTGGAAAGAAAGTATTGTTAATGCCTTGTGAGATAATTACAATAGGTATCTTATACCTATTAGAGAATACGTATGCAGCAGACGGGACATCCATGTAATGGTCTGGTCCGATAACTGTTTTCGTACAAGGTATGTTTGCCAGCAAATATCCAATAATTTCTTCGCCGAGTATCTGCCTATAGAAGGGTAGACGAGACTCCAACTCATCCTATAACTCTTCCCTAACCTGTCTCCATCCTGCTTCAACTGAATAGCCTAGATGTCTTGCTAGTGCATGATATCCACAATGGCCATCCTTAGGAACATCAACAATAAACCAAATGAAATCCCGTATCTCAGGTAGAAAATTTTGAATGTATAGACTATATGAATCAGAGAAGTTATCTAAACCCTTCGCCGTAACTACATCGTTCGTTTTCTGTTTCTTTCCCCTTCGAATAGTAAACTTACTCTTTTTCTGCGAAAATACCACACTTTCGATAATTGACTTTGCCTCAACTTGCTCTAAATTGCGTTCAATATGTTCAAACAAGGATGGATCTCTTTTAGTTGACTCAATCTCCTTTTTTGCTCTACTTATTCTTGAGTGTGGTCTTCCCTTAGGAGTTCGAACAACAAATGGCTCTTGCAATCGAGTTATTGCCGGGACTACAATTTCTTAGATTTTAACCTCAATGGATATTCTTTTTGGTTCTGATGCGACACACCACCTTGCGTGTAGGAGTTTCACTTGTGGCAAAGAAAAGAAATTATCGTGAACTTCCACGGTAGGCATTATCGACAGCTGTCTCCAACATTGATCAACAACATCTATTGGAATAGGTATAGATTGACGACGATATTCGTTAATCTCATGTGCACAAGGAAGGCCTAGTGAATGTCGATATGAACAACCATAAACCTCGAGATCATAACCAACCAACTTTGACCTACAAATCTCCTCAAACAATAAGCCCAAGGCCTTGTGAGATACTACATGGATTAAACCATCCAAGAGGTGTTCATGCTTGTATTCATGCTTTGCAATATTGAGGCTCATCTCAAATGATGCTACAATCTCGTTCACCGTAGAAATAATCATCAAATGAATCGATTGCCAAACGAAGACAAAATTACCGACCGATGATCGTAGATATCTTTTTAAACTTGAGTGTGATCCTTCGACCCGGTTCGTAGTGATTGTGCCATAATGCTTTACCATGTTCGTCCATGCTAAGACGAATTATTCTTTATGTGGTTCCAGCCAAGTATCTTTGATATAAGATATGCTTGTCGGGTTACTCGTCTTCCACTTTTGTTTGAACATGTACCATGCTGTGTAATAGCTGTTTGTAGTACTTGCTCGCCATACAAGACTCCAATCACTGTAGAATTCTTCGAAGCGAAGCATGTCGATTTTACCGTCCATATTTTCAAATTTTCTCTTGCATTGAGCTTGGATATTTTGATTTATATGCCAAGTGCATAGTAGTCTATGCACACGAGGAAATACAATATCTATAGCATTTATCAGCGCATATTCTCTGTCGGTAACAAAAACAGAGGGCTCTTTGTATCCTGTGTAAAGGGATTGTAGTTTCCTCAACGCCCAAGTGTAATCCTCTACTGTCTCACTCTTTATAAAACAAAAAACGACTGAAAATATTTTTCCCGTAAACGTAAACCCAACAACGTGAAAAAGAGACATCTTGAACTTGTTGGTCTTATATGTACAATCAAGGGCCAACACGTCTGCGAAAGACCGAGCCAAGTGTGTGCAATCAGGATGAGCCCAAAATAATGAAAGGAGTTCATCATTTTGTGGATGTCTTCTATGGTACTCCACGTAGTGATGCTCCCCAAGCAACTTTAATACTTGCTGCATCGCCATTCTTCCTTTCATACTATTACATTTTGCTCTCGCCAAACTATTATAGATCGTCTTCATGGTTTACTTCTTCCCATCTTCTTTTTGTCGCACGGCAGAAAAAATTTGTTTCGGTGCAACTCCGAAAAGGAACAGTTCTTCAACCAACTTTCTCTCATCCTCCTTCAACCGTGCCACATAGGCATGACCCGTAAGTGTCTCTGGAATAGGATGATTGTGTATTACATTCTTAACTTCGATTATCCATTTTACATCTTCTACTTTTACAATCAACACCTTAAATGGATAACCATATTTTCTCGTCCCAACATTTTTCTTGGATTTTTTTTTTCAACAACATCCTTTTTTTACGATGCTCCCTGAACACACCTCTTTTTTCGTAGTCCAGATCTACATATTTTTGGTCCGGCCGAGATCTGATGGATCTTGCAATGACAATGACTATGTTATGTCGTCTTCCAACTTCTCTGCACCAATCTAATGCTTCTTCCTAGAATGCAAATTGAATATCCGTTGAGAATATATTCTCCACATCAACCCCAATAGCAGGATATACCACAACATCTGTACGAGGTTGGTCCTATAACCAATATAAAATAATCTAAAAATTAATAACTTCAAATAATTGGCAGTTCAAATAATTTACAGTCTTTAAGATTCAGGACTGTCACTATTTTGACAGTCCACTTAGTATATAGGACTGTCAAAATTATGACAATCCTATATTTATATAGGACTGTCGAATTATGGACAGTCCTATATTTATATAGGACTGTCGAATTTTATACAGTCCTTACACGATGACTGTCAAAATAGGGTTGTTATTTTACGTATTGTACGTGCTTCGGAACAACCGACATGTTCTTCGGAAGGACCGGAGTGCATATTTAATGGATTGCATGATCCGACTTCTTCATCGAAGATAATTTCATGCATCGCTACTACAATAGTCAAATAAAACTAAATATTTTTGTGACAATCGCAAAACTTATTCATCGTATGTTGTCAAAGATATACCGAAAAATATTCGTTGGACAATCCCCAAAACAAAATTTTCTTCCACTTGGGACCACAATTATCAAATTCCAAAGTTAGGTTTAGATTTTTGGACTTAAGAGAATGAGAGATTTCTTCATGTGAGGGTAAAAAACAAAGAAGAGAAATAATTTTGACTTATATAGGTTGGTGTGGGCTAGCCCTAAGTAACTTTGAGGAGTGGCAAATTTATAATTTTTTAAATTTTTTAATGGGCTAGCCCTAAGTAAATTGTGTAGTGCCCTTATCAACAGCCAAAAAATAATCCAATGTATTGTTTAGAAGTTCAATTTTGATAATTTAACAACTATTATAATTTTTAATATAATTTAACCACGATTCCAGCTTTGGATTAGGCTATTAAACAATCGAAAAAGTTCAACCGAACAAAATGAATTGATTATTTGGTTTAGTTTCGGTTTAGTTTTGATTTTGGGTTTTTAGAATGTTGGTTTATTCGGTTTTAACGATTTCAGTTCGGTTGAAATCGAATAAACTAAAGGCTCACCCCTACAGAGGACCACATGAATGTAACGCCCCGCTCCGCGCCGGCGTTATGTATCAAGGTGAGTGGGCAGAACTTCGTTCTCTGATTCTTGCACGCCTTAATAATAACCTGAGTTTTTGCTTGCAATGTTTTCTTAAGAGAATGATAGAACCTGCCTTGCATGTTAATGAACGAACTCACCTAGCTTGTCTTTGAAACAATGCCTGCTTAACGAGAATCCTGAATCGCCTGCTTAGAGTGCATGAATATGTTCACTATCGTCTATGCTTCGAGAGAACCATACTGTGCCTGAACGTGTTCAAGTGATAAGTCGGATTGCCCCGCAACAATGAGTGTATTCTGATGGTTCGTCTCGTCTGCATACTAGAGTTTATTTGATAGTGTTCCATGCATTCGCACGCGGTCGGACAATGGCTATTGGTGGAGAGCTGAACTGCATGTGTCCCGGCTGCTACCATGATAGTGCAAAGCAACCATGAGTCACAGCTGCCTCTAGCATCAGATAAAGAGTCATTGGTATGCTGTTCCACCAGCTGCCGATCCTGAGATACTCGGGGAACCGCCCTGCATATAGCTAAGTCATTGTGTTGGCTTGGATAGTGACTGCCCCTAAGAATGTGCATTGTGTGTCTAGCTATGCATCTGACCCTCGAGTCGCACGAGACACGCTACGCACACCCTGAAACATGAACGGTTTGCTTGCTTGCATATTCAATATGAAACTCTGTTTCCAAACATGTTTCTAAACAAGTAAATCGACTCTGCTAGAACTGCATGAAACGAACCTAGGTAAAACTAGTAAGATCACTAGTAATGTAATGTTTTATAACATGATTACTTAGTGCCTGTTTGAGTGAATGCTTGTTTCTGTTCAGTTGATTTATCTCACCAGTACTTGTATAAAGTGCTGACCCACCAACAGTTTACTTGTTCGCAGGTACTGGATCGTCCGAGGGAGCGATAGGCGTGCCACAGTCCCGAAGACCCGGAATCCTGGTTTCGATTGTTGCCCCGAGAATGCTATCGTATAAGGGGGCATAATGTATGGAACGAACGTGTGCCTTTGCTAAAGGAAACCCAAGTTGCCTCGATTGTCCCGAACACTCAGTTGGCTAAATGCATTGCATTGCAACAAGTCCCTTTCCGCTGCTTACTCGATTGATGCGATGATAGCCAACTATCAACTTAAACGATTGGCCTTGCACGGGCGCAACCCCAGGCCCGTGCGGCATCACGTCCCCCGAAAGCTCGAACGGGCCATTCGCTTGGCTCCCTTCCTCCCTCGCACCCGCGGGACGGGCGCGGTGATTCGCGTCCGGCGCGCCGAAGCACGGTGATACGTGTCCGGTTCGTTAATTCCCGGCCGCACGGGCGCGGAGCAGGGCGAAGCGGCGGCCCGGGCGGGATCGGGACGTGACAGAATGGTATCAGAGCGGAATCGATTCTCTGGCCCAAACCGTTGCTATGACTCTGAGATATTATCGATATGGTTTTGCAAAGAGCGTTCCATACAATAAGTCCATAGATATTCTCAAAGTGCAAAATGTTTCCTGAACTTGAATTACTTGATTGTTTCGATTGAGTACGGCGAGGGACGGCACTATCGCTACTCGGGATATCGAGAAGTTTATCCTTGAAGTTTCGAGGACGAAACTTTTTGTTGGTTGGTAAGTATGTAACGTCCCACTCCGCGCCGGCGTTATGTATCAAGGTGAGTGGGCAGAACTTCGTTCTCTGATTCTTGCACGCCTTAATAATAACCTGAGTTTTTGCTTGCAATATTTTCTTAAGAGAATGATAGAACCTGCCTTGCATGTTAATGAACGAACTCACCTAGCTTGTCTTTGAAACAATGCCTGCTTAACGAGAATCCTGAATCGCCTGCTTAGAGTGCATGAATATGTTCACTATCGTCTATGCTTCGAGAGAACCATACTGTGCCTGAACGTGTTCAAGTGATAAGTCGGATTGCCCCGCAACAATGAGTGTATTCTGATGGTTCGTCTCGTCTGCATACCAGAGTTTATTTGATAGTGTTCCATGCATTCGCACGCGGTCGGACAATGGCTATTGGTGGAGAGCTGAACTGCATGTGTCCCGGCTGCTACCATGATAGTGCAAAGCAACCATGAGTCACAGCTGCCTCTAGCATCAGATAAAGAGTCATTGGTATGCTGTTCCACCAGCTGCCGATCCTGAGATACTCGGGGACCGCCCTGCACATAGCTAAGTCATTGTGTTGGCTTGGATAGTGACTGCCCCTAAGAATGTGCATTGTGTGTCTAGCTATGCATCTGACCCTCGAGTCGCACGAGACACGCTACGCACACCCTGAAACATGAACGGTTTGCTTGCTTGCATATTCAATATGAAACTCTGTTTCCAAACATGTTTCTAAACAAGTAAATCGACTCTGCTAGAACTGCATGAAACGAACCTAGGTAAAACTAGTAAGATCACTAGTAATGTAATGTTTTATAACATGATTACTTAGTGCCTGTTTGAGTGAATGCTTGTTTCTGTTCAGTTGATTTATCTCACCAGTACTTGTATAAAGTGCTGACCCACCAACAGTTTACTTGTTCGCAGGTACTGGATCGTCCGAGGGAGCGATAGGCGTGCCACAGTCCCGAAGACCCGGAATCCTGGTTTCGATTGTTGCCCCGAGAATGCTATCGTATAAGGGGGCATAATGTATGGAACGAACGTGTGCCTTCGCTAAAGGAAACCCAAGTTGCCTCGATTGTCCCGAACACTCAGTTGGCTAAATGCATTGCATTGCAACAAGTCCCTTTCCGCTGCTTACTCGATTGATGCGATGATAGCCAACTATCAACTTAAACGATTGGCCTTGCACGGGCGCAACCCCAGGCCCGTGCGGCATCACGTCCCCCGAAAGCTCGAACGGGCCATTCGCTTGGCTCCCTTCCTCCCTCGCACCCGCGGGACGGGCGCGGTGATTCGCGTCCGGCGCACCGATGCACGGTGATACGTGTCCGGTTCGTTAATTCCCGGCCGCACGGGCGTGGGGCAGGGCGGAGCGGCGGCCCGGGCGGGACCGGGGCGTGACAATGAACATCTTCGAAAAAGTCGACCTTGTTATAAGGATAATGTAGAAAGTTTTCTCCTCTAATTTTTTCCATTTGGGGCCATAAAATTAAGCTAAAACTTGAGAGAGAGAGAGAGAGAGAGAGAGAGAGAGAGAGAGAAAGAGAAGGGTTTCATCTATAATCTTCCACTCATAGTGGTTAGACTTTAGACCCTCTTTTCTTACTCTTTCTTGGGACTGTTTGGATAGTGGTAAGTGCGTTGAAAGTGGCATGAAACTATGACTTTCGTTGTATTTGGCCGTTGGAAATACAGTTTCAATGTTTGGTTAACACATGGTAAGTGCATTGTAAGTGGAGAATATTTGACAAATTTTGGTGTTATTGCCTTTGGACTAGTAAAGATAGTCCCACATTGGCTACACCACAAAGTGGGTATTTCAATATAATACTTTGCTTGTGTTGAGGTGTGCACATGGGGTGTGGTGGGGCACATGTGGGTGCCATGTGGGAGTATTTTTCTAGGAGAAAAAATGATTAACTCCTCAAAGAAAATATTTATATTTTTTGCCACACTCTTAAAAAATTTCTCATAGGAGCTAAGTCCCAAAGGGACATAGCGACTAGGGCTCAAGGGCGCAAAGTGGCACTTTGTTGGCACACTTTGTACTTAATACGTCAGCATCAGCGCATGACGCTTATGCGCGAGTTACATGCGCAGGCGATGCACGGCCATGCGCAGCTATGCGCGCATGCACTGCTGGCTTATGCGCGCATGAGCAGTTCGATTGGGCTGCTATACGCATATTGGCAGAGAGCGCGATTGGCGCATGATCCTACGATTGCGAGATTTGAATGGTTGTGGAAAGATTGGGCTGTTAATTCATATATGTTTTTGTGGGATTTAAATTTATTTTATTCCTATCTTTTCGTAATCTATTGGCGGCCAGGATTAGGGTTAGGGTTTCCTACGCTCTTCGTAGCCCCTTTGAGAACTTACTTCAAAAATTGAGAGATGAAGAGAGGTTCTGCTGCTACCGGCGTTGGAGTCCAGAAAATTTGTGCAAGTGACGACGAGCATTCCAGTAGTTCTATACAGAACTTGCTGGTTCCTGGAAGAAGATCGTGTGGGACGAATCTTGCTTTGAGCAATGATGATCTTCATCACCCCAGCAAACAGAGATTCATCTCTTTCCTCTTCTCTCTTTGTAGCACATTCTATCTCAATTGCAACTGTGTTTGCAAGGAGGAACATATTTTATTTTCTGACTATTGTGATCTTGTAAGCAAGTTGTAATCAGAATTATATTTTAGTTGTTCGTTGGAATCGAGTTTTTCAGAGGACAAACTTGTTTGCTGAAACCTCTGAGTCTCGACTACAACTTCAGGATCAAACATATGGTAGATTGTAAAGTTTACTAGAACCTTTGTTTCTGGCCCATTCTACCATCTTTTGATTAAGCCTCGGGACTAACAATCTCAAAGCAAGATTCAAGTAAGATGGAGAACAATCGCTCAAACTTTCTCGACACAAGTTTTAAAAAACTTGAGATGTTTGACGAAGAGCATTACAACGTTTGAAAGAGAAATATTAGTCTTAATATTCAACTCGTAAATGCGGATTACGTGTTGACAGATCCTGAACCTATTATTCTGGAGGGTGATACTGTTCTGGCAATTTCTACTGCAACTGCTGCACAAAACAAGTGGAGGAGAGAACAACATCTACTAGTTACTGATTCTTAACTAATGGAAGATACTCTGGCAGAGTCATACATCAAGATGGACCATGCAAAGGTCGTCTGGAAGTTACTGGAAAATATTACAAGGCTGATGAGAATCGCAATAAGATCCATGTGGCCGAAAAGGTCTGGAATATGCGATTTGAGGACGACAAGATGATGTTGCCTCAAGTCAAGGAATTTTTCAAGCTTTGTCAAAAACTTGAGGATGATCGCATGCCCATGGTCGACGCTTTCTTCGTAGGAGGTATTGTTGCCAAGCTCCCACATGGATGGAGCAACATTATCTCGGACATACACCTAAAGAAGATGGAGATTAACCTTGATCAACTACTGCACAACATCCACGTTGAAGATGAGTCAAGGACTCAAAATAAAGTGGACACACTGTCCAAGCAGTTGGCAAAGGCCAACTTGGTGCATGCTGGTGACTCCAAGGGGAAGCATAAGGCTTCTCACAACAAGAAGAAGGACTTCAACCATCTGAAGGTGAAGTCGGCTTTGTTCAAGCCAAAGCCAAAGCCCAAGCCCAAGTCAGATGTGACTTGCTTTAACTATGGCAAGAAATGGCACTACTGGAGAGATTGCATATCCAAGCCCAAACAAACAGAGCAAGGTAAGCCTAATAAGGTTGCTATGATTGCGCAAGTTGTGACGGCTGGTGTCGACACCGATTGGTGGGTGGACACTGGTGTATCCTGCCATGTTTGCTCAAAGAAGGAGTTGTTTACCACCTATAAGCCTACTTCTGAGAAGAGTGATGCTCGAATGTTTCTTGATATTGAGTCAAATTATATCATCGAATCTCGCGACACAAAATTTTTTGAATATAAGTTTGCAAGTCACAAGAACATTGTTATCTCTGACATTCCGGAGAATAATATGAGTGTATAGGAGGCTAACGCTTCAAATAAAGATGTAGTCCAAGCAGAAGTTGTCATTCCAGAAACAACGATCGAACCAGAACTCGCAGAACCTGTGTCTAAGCGGGTGAGGGGACAGAAGGACTTCGGAGATAATTTTGTCACCTATCATGTGGATGCAGATCCGCTTACCTATGATGAGGTGATGAAGACCAGAGACGCCGTCTTCTGGAGGAAGGCTATCAATGATGAGTATGACTCAATAACCTCCAACAATACTTGGGTGTTGGTCGATGTGCCTGAAGGAACTAAACCAATTGGTTGCAAGTGGATCTTTAAGAAAAGATGAAGGTTGATGGAACTGTTGACAAGTTCAAGGCAATGTTGGTTGTCAATGGATTTTCTCAGAAGATGGGGATCGACTACTATGACACATATACTTTAGTAGCGAGGATGATGACCATCAGGATGTTGATTGGTCTGAGTGCAATTCACAAGCTAGTTATTAATCAAATGGATGTGAAAACAATATTCCTGAATGGAAAGTTAACCAAAGAGATTTACATGCAACATCCAAAAGGATTTATCGTCAAAGTACTAGAAGACAAAGTCTGCAAGTTAGTGAAATCATTATACGGTTTGAAGCAAGCTCCTAAGATGTGGCATAAGAAGTTTGATAAAGTCATAAGATCAAACGGCTATAGGATCAGCGAGACGGACAAGTGTGTTTACACTAAGTTCGCTGACGTAAGAGGAGTCATAGTTTGTCTATACGTGAATGACATGCTGATCCTGGGTACGGATCTAGCACATGTCCCTGAGACAAAGAAGTTTCTCTCATCCAAGTTTAAGATAGAGGACTTAGGGGATGTTGATGTTACCTTGGGGATAAAGATCATCCTGACGGACACTAGAGTGCCGCTGTCACAATCTCATTATATTGAGAAGATGCTCACACGCTATGGATATTAGGATCTTCCAGGGATCGATACTTCGTACAGGTATGACAAGAAGTTGAAGCCAAATTCAAGGGAAAGTGTCAGGCAGCTGGAGTACTTAAGCGTCATTGAGAGTTTGATGTATGCAACAACTACCACAAGGCCTGACATAGCTTTTGTCATGAGGATGTTGAATCAGTTCACGAGCAATCCAGGTGTGGAGCACTGGAAATGTGTGAAGTAAGTGATGAGATATCTCAAGAGTACTCAAAGTATGCACTATACTACAGTGGGTATCCGACTGTAGTGAAAGGCTGCAGTGATGCAAGCTGGTGCTCAGAAGTAGAGAGAGAAAGATCCACAGGAGGATATGTCTTCTCCATGGGTGGAGCTGCTATATCGTAGAAGTCGAAGAAGTAGACAATGCTATCTCATTCCTCGATGGAATCTGAGTTCTATGCACTGGCGGCTGCAACGGATAAAGCAGAATGACTTCGGGAGCTCATGCATGATCTTCTAGTGGTTGGGGCACAGATTTTGACGGTACCGATATACTGCGACAACCAGGTGACTGAAATGGTGGCATCAAATGACCTCTTCAATGGTAAGAAGAGGACTGTGCGACTGAGGCACATGGCAGTGAATAATCTATTCAAGACTGGTGTCACTACCGTGATTGATGTTTGGAGCCAGGAGAATCTGGCGAATCTATTCACCAAAGGTCTTAAGCGCCAGCTGGTCGAGGATACAGCAATAAAAATGGACTTGAAAACATTATGATATTGTGTCTTTGTAATTCTACCATAAAGTTTTATGCTATTAGTTCAAAGAGAAATCTACTAGGCATCTAGATTTTGGTTCAAAGAAGGATCATTGACTGGAAGAATATGAGAAAACGTGGTAGTCCTTTGAGATATTGAGGGGTTACGGACCCAGAACCATTGTTGTCTAATTTTTGTTCTTTGTGTAGATCAAGTCTTGTTGGAGGATGGCTTAGATGCCTTAATGAGTTCTCCAACATTTTGAATGTCCCACGGACATTTTGAATGTCCCACGGACATTTTGAATGTTCGACGGACATTTTGAATGTCCGACGTGCTTTACAGGAAGCATGGATAGCGCAGCACTACAAAGGAGCGTAAGGACTCCATGCTACAGTAGAGTGACACCACGTTGAGGTACCTCGATAGGGTATGCCTCAGTTTCGCGAGCCATGTCACAGTGGCGTAGCACCACACATAGGTAGGTAGCCAAATACTATAGAATAAAGAGTGGTAGGTAGACTACAAAGAGGCCGGTGTCCTTATGTTACAGTAGCGTGACACCACAAAGAGGTAAAGGATGTAAAGCCTCGGTTACGCAAGCCATGTCACAGCGGTATAACACTACAAAGAAGCACAAGACTTCATGCTGGGTAGTATGACACTACAAAGAGGTTGGTATTTCATGCTACAGTGGTATGACACCATGATGAGGTGTAGCCTCAACTTTGGGCCATGTTATGGCTGTGTAGCACCGCAAGGAAGCGCAAGGCTTCATGCCAATGACTCTTTAAAAGAACTCACCTAGAGTGTATGGAAAGAGATATAGGCCGTCTCTTGAGGGTAAACTTGTAGACGCCCAATATACATACAACGAAACTAGGCGTGCATATGCCTTTAGTGTGCAACCGAAAGCACAACTGATGTCATTATGTGAGTGAAAAAAATCGCATCTATGGTGCAGAATTGAAGGCTTAGTCCATTCTTATATCGTACTATTATTTGACTCATACGAAAAGATTCAAGTCGTAAACGATATCAATCCTAATGCATGATAGACAATCACTGTGGGGAATGCTCAACCCATATATTGAGATATGTGGGAAATTTTTGGTGTTATTACCCTTGGACTAGTAAAGATAGTCCCACATTGGCTACACCACCAAGTGGGTATCTCAATATAATGCTTTGCTTATGTTGAGGTATGCACATGGGTATGGTGGGGCACATGTGTAGTGCCTCGTTCCTCCTGTTCGGGGAGCGCGGCTAAGAAATACTTGGTATCGTTCGATCAGGACAGATTGAATCAAGATCCTTTCCTCGTTATGGATTGGTTTATTCAGAATCAGGTCCCATATTTAATGGATCGTGCCTCAAGGAAGGACTCGACGGCAGAGTCGAGAGAGGCCTTTCCGTTGTGCTGGTTTTCTTGTCCGTTTTAGAAGCCACTTGGTTGCTTTCTTGTTGGTTTTGTGACTTACATTTTCTTGAATAGTTTTGATGTATTTCATTGCCTTCGTTCTTAGGATTTTGTATTTTGTATCGAACCCTTGGAGAGCAGGAGATATTGTGTTGGTGCATGCAGGTGATCGTGTAGGCGACGCGCGAGCGGAGTCTTAAAGATCTCCCCTTCTCTCTCCCCGTTCACCAACTTGTGAGTGGCTTTACTTTGATTAGCGCCCTTCTTCCAAGTCTTCATTCTTAATAAATTGACTCATTTGTGCATTCCGATCAAACGATACCAAAACAATAAAATTGAGTCAGAATAAAGAAGTAGACTTGAAACACTTATAATGCTTGTCACACAAAATTCTATGCGATCACATTGATGCGTGCATGTCCGTTAGACATATAACTATTTTGTGTTTAGTTGTAGTTAGAACTTATTCATCTATAACTGCTCAATGGATAGTACATAACTTGTGAATTGATCATAACAACCAGTAGACTATGCCATCGCATTGTGCTAAAGCAGTTCCGTTCCTATTAATGTTTGAAATACTTCGTATGTTAACTCAGTATTCAGATCGTCAATGGTCATGGATAATCTTATGCACAAGGGTCTTGGTTTCTGCGAACGGTCGTCGGGGCACCGGGGCCGATTCATCCTGGACGGAACATCAGATAGTCGTGCTAGAAACTTAGCATGGGTGAGACGGGAGTTTGTAGCGGGGCTCGCTACATGCGCTACAAGCATCGCCGTCTACCCAGACTATGGCCCATGACGGCTAGTCCAGATAATGATCTTTATGTATATTTAAACTGCGCAGACTAACTATGTCTTCGTGGCAGGAAAGTTCATGGTAAGTTTTGTACAGGTGGTTCAGACGGTACAGGTAAAGTCACCGAACGGTGGCACATTTTGTTATGTCTTTCCATTTTATCACATATAAAGCATTGAACTAAGGTAAGATAGAAATATCACATAATAAAAAATATTGCATGTTTACATGAATACGATGTTGATTTGGTATGTTGGGTTAGCTCGCCCTCACCGGTACTTGTCGAAGTACTGACCCTCGTTGCAGCAGGTTCCCCGAGCCGAGGCGATGCGGCAAGGAGCTGAGGCTTTCTCCAACCCTTCCCTGATCAGGCACATTCGTGTAGTGACTTTGGATGCTTAAGTACATAATCAAGAAAGGAGCTTGCACTTCCCTTTTGAAGCTCCTAGGCGATGGTGCTGACTCACACCCAAGGTATTTTGTGCTTTTGAAATACTAGTAAAGGATGTAATGTATGGATCGACTTTCTTATTTTGCGTCCAAGTTGTAAGCCCGTGCGGCATCTTTATTATTTTTGGATCAAGTGTCTGTAAACAGATGTTCATTATCAATAAAGAGAACTTTTCTATATCTCAAGGTGTGATATCTTATTTGCGTAATATGTTGTACTTGTTCTAAAGTATATCATTATGCCTAGGCCTTGTGCACGCGCACCTTACGTGTGCACGATATCACGTCTGGGGGACGATTATTGATTTAGCAAAAAAAATTAGGACGTGACATATTGGTATCAGAGCATGGCTTCAGATCCTTTGACCTTCGTGTCAGAAGAGTTTTTTTGAAATGACCCTGTCCCTCCCAGTTGAGCTCTTGAATTCGCTTAGCCAAAATGAGATACGTTCCATACAGTGAGTCCATAATATAGTTTGAGACTGATACAAGTTACTTTTCTTTGAAGGAACGACCTTAGAGCCGGGTGCACAAGCGCAGATTGTGGTGCAAGTGAAATGGAGCAATTCTGGCACATCGGGCAGCTGAGAAAGTCCAGCTGCCGCACCCTCTGTGGATCCGTTAAAACAGATGATGCGTTTGATGGAAATGCAGCAGAGACCAGCTGAATTACGATAGAACCAATTCGGGTCCTGGATTGAGGCTCAATTTCTGGCACAGCGGACTCAGGCCGAAGCACAACAGAAGCAAATGGATACCTTGTAAACGATTATGACGACGCTCGTCGCCATAACCATTCTGCATTAGTTGCCGCAGCACAGTACCAGTTGTAGCTGATACCGCGGGACCTCAGGACTCTCTGGAACCTCCGCCCTCAGACGAAAAGGGTCCTATCCTGCAAATATCTGAGTTCAAAAAGATGTGTCATGCTACCTTTAAGGGGATTGAGGACCCCTCTGTAGCGTTAGATTGGTTGGTTGAGTTGGAAGGCCACTTTAAAGTGCTTCTCATGGACGAAACAAAGAGAGTCGCTTGCTCTCAGCTTCAGCTCCGTTTAAACGCACATGATTGGTGAGATGTGCACAAACAAGCTATAATGAGTGAAGGTGGCAGGAGGACTATCTCTTGGTCCGTGTTCCGTAAGGCCTTCGAGGAGGAGTATCTCCCACCCGCCGTCCGCCGCGAGAAGGAAGACGAATTCACACATCTGCAGCAAAAAAATATGACAGTACGACAGTACGCCTCAGAATTCAACAGGTTTGCAAAATTTCCTAAGTCTTACCTCTGTGATGCCGAAAGTCAAGCACGAAGGTTTGAGATAGGACTATGACCTTCTATTCGTGCCTACGTTGTAGTTTCTCAGTACCGTACCATACGGGAGTCCCTAAACTATGCCCTTTCCCTAGAGCCGCAGTACCCCCCAGTTCGTACCGGCACTGTGCAAAATTCTAATCACAAGTGCCCTAGCAACACATGTGGTAATAATGCGCATAAGCGCCACAATAACGATGGCTCTTTGGACTCAGATCCATGGGCAACGGAATCGTCCATCTTTCAACCTTGTGCCTACTGCCCCAGGCCAGGATACCACATCAACAAATATCGTATTTGAAAGGGAAGATATTTTATTTATGGTAAGTTTGGCCACGTCACTCGCGATTGTCGGGATCGCCCCAACGATCCTCCTCCGCACCATTCCCAGCAACATAATCGTCCATCTCAGAATTAGGGTCAAGCACCTCGAGCAAACCAGACGACACCGCAGAACGCTCAGAGCAGGGTCTATGCTTTGACCCGTGAAGAGACGTTAGCATCAAACACGACGGTGTCAGGTATATTACTTTTCAATAATGTACCTGCTCGAGTATTGTTTGATTCTGGTGCCACACATAGTTTTATTACCGCAGATTTTGTCGCCGAGAATACATTTCCTATAACACCGCTAGGCCTAAACCTTAGCGTCCGTACTCCATCTGGCGTGGATTTGCCAACACATTTAGTCTGTCGTGAAGGTAATATTTGTATCGGGGGAAGAAAATTATCACTAGATGCGAGTCTTAGACATTAGGGACTACAACATCATTCTGGGGATGGATTGGCTTGGTGCTTGCTCGGCTGCCATTGATTGTGCAGAAAAAAAGTCACATTTTATCTACCTGGCGAGATCGAGTTCTGTTATGCGTGCAGTCCTCAATTGAGAGCACCGAATGTCTACATGGTGATCTCTGCAATGTCTGCTCGATGGATGATACATTCTGGCTGTGATGAGTACTTGGCGTCCGTTCAAGACATACAACGAGATTGCACAAACGTTGAGTCTTTTTTCGTTGTGGCAAATTTCCCTGATGTGTTTCCCGATGAGTTGCCCGGCATACCGCCCGATCGAGAGATAGATTTCACTATTGATACATTTCCAGAGACTCGACCAATTTCCAAGACTCCGTATCGAATAGCCCCAGCAGAACTAAAAGAGTTAAAGATTCAGTTGCAAGAATTGCTAGATCATGGGTATATTTGTTTGAGCGTGTCTCCGTGGGGTGCGCCTGTATTGTTTGTAAAGAAAAAGTATGGCTCGATGTGGCTCTGCATCGACTATCATAAATTGAATAAAGCCACTATTCGAAACAAGTATCCCCTCCCCAGGATAGATGACCTCTTCGATCAACTGCAAGGTGCAACGGTATTCTCAAAAATCGATCTTCACTCGGGTTATCATTAACTCGAGATTAAACCAGACGATGTGCCAAAATCAGCCTTTCATACTCTCTACGGCCACTATAAGTTTTTGGTAATGCCATTCGGATTAATCAATGCCCCTGCCGTCTTTATGGACTTAATGAATCGTATGTTCCGGCCGTATCTCGACAAGTTTGTAGTAGTGTTCATTGATGATATCTTGGTGTACTCGAAGAATGGGGAGGAACATGCAGAGCACTTACGGACCATGCTACAGACTCTTCTGGACCACAAGCTATATACGAAACTGAGTAAGTGTGAATTCTTGCTGAGCAGTGTATCTTTCCTCGGACACATTATTTCTGTAGGAGACATTTCAGTCGATCCAAAGATAGTTGAAACCATCATCGAGTAAAAGCGGCATGCATCCGTCAGTAAGATTCGAAGCTTCCTCGTGCTAGCGGGCTACTACCTGTCACGCCCCGATATCCCGCAGGCAATCGGCCGTTCCCGCTAGGCGGGAATCACCCTCGCCAGCGCTCCCGCGGAACGATCGCTTAACCCATCCGGGCGTGATGCCGCACGAGCGTGATCCACGCCCGTGCAAGGCCATGGTTCATTGGCTGGCGGCAAGAGTTCTAAGCCACAGAGTCGTACAGATTGTCCGAGTGCAGCGGAGTCATGAACGCATAGGCGATCGGTAACACGTTCACTGAGTTGACAAATATATCGAAAGCATTGAAACACAAGTTGAAGTAAAACAAGCTCTTTTTATTGATATGAAACATGTATTACAGGCGGCGTATAGCCGAGATTACAAGTCGCTCAAGCCTCTCTCTCTGAAACAGTAAAAACGTGCCAAGTGGCTACAACTGTGGAATGATTGTACAGGCGATGGTCAGGCGATGTTCACAACTTATGTCTTATATATGTGCTTCAGTCCCGGACGCACCGTTGCAAGGCTTCAGAAGGAAACTCCTGGCCTTAGCACGCACGAAGGAGGCGTCCGCACCGAACGAGGTTCTCCCGCACCCTGCATATCAAACTGGTGGATTATCAGTACATTGAATGCACTGGTGGGAAAGCTACTCGCCCGCTCGACAAATCCAAACACGTAATACAGGTTCCGTGCACAACTATTAAGTTGTCTTTCTAGTTGCCTTAGGATCAGTTTCATGCAAACGTTGAATAGCCTAACATGTCGGGCAGTGCGCCGTGCGATGTTTGAGGGAACACGGCGAGACTTACCAACTTACCATTTATCCTTCCCTGTCCAAGACAAACATTGTTAATTTAAGCAGGGGCATGTATAAACATTCAGGAGGCATAGCATATGCAAACACGAGTACTTATTTCAAGATCGTTCATGTGTTCTGTTTATTTGTTTCATACGATACAGTATCTCGCACACGGATAGCCGCTAAGCGAGGATGAATGGTTTATCTTTCGTTTACAAGCAAGCATGCAACAAGTTAGGTACAAGGTGATCACTGGCGTATGCCATAATGGACACTAGTCTGTGACGAAGATGGTTTGCTACGTGCAAGAACGTTAGGCGCCGCATACCACCCTGTCCTAGTACGTGAGACTAAACGTTAGTTCCGTCCGGAGCCGGAACGGTGCCAGTGCCCCAGCAGCCGCCCGCAGGAACTATACCTTGTGCACAAGTTGTCCGTGATCGAACAATAACATTCATTCGCCCGAAGGCTACGTGATTATTACCCGTAGGCTACGTGCGCCCGTAGGCTACGTGAATATCGCCCGTAGGCTACGTGCGCCCGTAGGCTACGTGATTATCGCTCGGAGGCTACGTGAGTACAAGACAAGCAGTAGCATGATTCATTTATATTGCATCTACGTTCCATTCATGCGTTCAGGATTGCTTAAACATTGCACAATATAATAACGTTAGACATTCATAAGCAGACAAGCATGCGTTTCTAAGGGACACAAGTAAACACGATTGCTCGGACCCGAAGGTAAGCCGAGAGATGAAACCGTTAAGGGACTTAGCATGCGAGGGTCTGAATATAAGCAGTATTTCCTTTTCCATGTTCTAGCAAGCAATATGAGTTGGGATTATTCCCTTAGCTAGGTGCGTTGGATTTATTAGCATGCAGGGGGTGATTCACCTAGCGACTAGCATAAACATTCCAGATTTTATGTGTGTTGGCTAAGCAAAGACAAGTTCACCGTAGCCACCCACCTTAGCGATGATTCGCCTCGGTAGAGCGATACGTCTGAGCGAGCCTCTGAAAGCCTAAGCCGGATTCCTGTAGGGACAAGTCTGGATATCCTTTGCTTCTTGATCGAGGCAAAGCAGGTCGGGACAGCTGCACTATTGCCGATTGAGTCGGCAGTTCGCTTGAGCGAAACAGGGTGTTACACTACCGACGGTTCGTAAAAGATTTTTCCAAACTAGCATCACCTCTGACTCACCTCACACAGAAGGGAGTCGCGTTTGAGTGGACCGCCGATTGTGAAGCCTCATTTGAAGAGTTAAAGCATCGCCTCTGTAATGCCCCACAAC
Organism: Iris macrosiphon; assembly: GCA_036927795.1. Lineage (NCBI taxonomy): Eukaryota > Viridiplantae > Streptophyta > Magnoliopsida > Asparagales > Iridaceae > Iris > Iris macrosiphon. The sequence continues at coordinate 39,101,039 of JAYESA010000002.1, forward strand.
CGCACGGTGTATTACGCTAAGTCGGATTAAATGAGGCAATAGCTGGTTACATTTTTTTGAATTATTGGATTTGGGAACAAGTATTGATTGGGTTGGTTTTATGTGCAGATCGCTAGCAGAGTTCAATGGATTCAGGTGTTCGTTCAGAGTAGTATTGGGATAGCAGAATTTGGAGCGATAATACCATCTTCCTTAGTCCGATCGGTCGGATGATTTGGAGAGCACGACCTATTCGCATGGTCATACCAATTGAGTAGATCGTGCTTTGCATCGGATCATGGGTTCAAGGGATCGTTCGTATCGACAATGTAGGGTGCTTAACGGAATCAAACTCGGTGAGTGGGCTCTGTCCCTTCTCCTCTACTCCTTCATGCCTAATAATATGGAACACACGTAATGGCTTGAACACTTGGACTAGAACTTGGAATTACTACACTATGGCATGCATAGAGTGTACATCATTTGGTTGGATATAATTTGTGGCATGAGTTATTTTTGCGTTGGATAGTTGGAGCTTGAGTAGGCAGTTGGAGCTTGATTGGATCAACTTGGTTGGAGTATCGAGATAATTCGGGCGGGCGAGCGATCTTGCATCCGTACATGAGGATCAGTTGGGTGCTTTGTTATGCAAAGCGTGCAGTTATGGTTCAAAATTAGACAACCGCATCGGTGAGGACATTGTGCTACTATTGGGGCATTGTGCCACAGAATTGTTCTGAGAGAGGGGTGTTGCACCAATTGGAACATTGTGTCGAGAAGCGGCCTAGTGCCTATGGGGATAACTTGAGATGGTACCTTGGGCTATAGTTGGAGAATGGTTATGGATAGTTGGTTGGATGAGTCTAAGATTGTTTGGTGGGGCAAGAATGTTCGATCCTCTCGCTATACCTACTTGGTGTCTACATCGGTCACAGACAACCTGTTGCGTACAGGGTTTGGTTTCCTCGAACGGGATAGGCTCCGGAGCACCGGGACCGTTCGGCCATGGAGGAAACAATAGTAACGTGCCTTGGGCGTGCTGCCGGCAGTTCAATACGACCAGACGGGCTAGCTACCCAGTCTGGATCGGGTAGAACTGTAGTTGAACAGTCCTTTATGGCTTGGCAGTGACTTCATATAGATAAGAGTTAATTTGCTTTGCTTTGTGCTTTTTATGTCGGCGACGACCACCTTGTCTCAGCAAGAGTGTGCATATCAAAGATTGGATTATAAGGCTTATATTGAGGATGGATATTGAGGCTTGGATTATGGTTTGATAGGTTTTTACGTTGCTTGGGTTTGATTAGGACGGTTTGCATGCTAGTTTTCTTTTGAGTTGGATACATATATCTGCTTGTATATTGACTTGAGTTGAATGCTTCCATGCTTAACCTGCTTTATAGTTTTTCTTAACATGTCATACCCTTGTCATGAAACGAATCTAGGATTCAAGTAGAAAGATTATCATATAACTGTTTCCATTCACTATTCTACTTAGTGTCGGTTTAGACGAGTGGGTTACCACGCTCACCAGTACGGCTGTGTACTGACCTACATTTATGGGCATTATTTCAGGTATGCAGGTGTAGTGGCGCTGCTTGCATATACGAGATATAATTTATGAATGGTAAGTACCTTTGTGGACTAGAGAAAGAGCAAGAGTGTTGCATTATCCTTTTATGGTATTTCATTTGGACCCTATCCAGAGCTTCGTTGCATATACTCTGATATGTGCTTGGTACACAATACTTGACTTTTGCTGCAACTTGGTCGTTTCGATGATAACTTTGATGTTTGACAATATTGCCTTGTGCGAGCACAACTCCAGACTTGTACGGTATCACGTTCCGATGAGAACGATTATCCTGCGGGAGCGCTGCAACGTGGTGATTCACGTTCAGCGGGGACGATTGAGCTTGCAGAAGATTGGGGCATGACATATTGGTATAAAAGTGTCCGGTTCATTTTCTCGGACTTTGTCCTTTGTTTCATCACAAACTCTAAATATCTTTCGCGTGTCGTTTAGCTCTTAGCTCTACTCAGTGCCACATTGGATGTTTCATACAATAAGTCTACATATTTGATGGTTTTGGGTGCATGTTATTTTTTGTTGTATTATTTTCGTTGGTTTTTGATAGATCGCTTAGCATCGTTGGGCGTTATTGCCTTCGTACAGCAAATTGTGTGGCGTTGTTGCATTTGTGCTGCAAGTTGAGAGGTATCATTGCGTTGGCTTGGCTTGTCGTTCATAAAGTTTCTGGTTGCATCAGTGGATCCATTAGTTGGCAGACGAGATTGGTTATATGGAATATTGTGAATAGAAGCATCAGACGAGAATAGATCGTTACACGAGTTGCTCGTGTAGCGAATGTGTTGGATGGAGTTTGATTTTTGGCTGAGTATATCACAAAGAGCATTGTACGAGTTGCTTGTGTGGCGCATTAGTTGAGCAGTTTGAGTTGGCTTGGGGATATCAGGATAGCATAGCATGAGTTGCTCGTACAGCAAATGTAAGAAATAATTGAGTATTGGGTTGGATTACTTGGAAGAGATCATTGCACGAGTTGCTCGTGTAGCAAAAATATTGGACGGTTTGAGAATAGCTAGAAGTATTGAGAGTGGAACATTACACAAATTGCATAGCGAGATTGATAAAAGAGTTAGATGGTTCATGCGTTGGCTGAGTTTAGTGTCAGGCTTGAGTTGGGGATGGCAGGATCACGCATAAGGGATGGTTCGAACGGATCTTGGATCAGTGCAAGAAATTGTGATACGAGTAGTAACTTGATTCGGAGTGCTATATGGTATACTACATAGTGAGTAATAAGCATTAGAATATTTTGGATAGACATGAATGGAATTGCCACAACGGACACGGGTAACAGGAATACAAGTTGGTTGGTACACATCGGCGGAGTTAGAAAGAATGAAAAATGGAGCAAGCGAATATTGAGTTGAGCAATCGAGAACGAACTTGTGCAAATGGAAGTATCGTTGGACTTGAGAGATGGACGAGATCGAAACAAGCAATGGAAAGAGTGTTTAGAATTTGAAGGATTGAGGCAGACCAAGTATTGAAAATAAGTTAAGATCGATCAGATAGAAAGCTAAATATCAGAGTTTGCTTGCACAATTTGAAAGTTTGGTAGAGCATTCATGAATGCAAAGAGAGAGTTGAGCATGAGGAATGAACAGTTGGGATACGCTTGAGCGAGCGATGGGTGAATCGAAGGATAGCGAGCACGGACTACAAATTTTGGAAACACATTGGAGCTGTTGGTTGAGCAATGAAACATGATCTGGTTTGTAGCTCAAATAAAATACATCGACATAACACTCAAATGTCTTGCGTAAATGCTCACTGAAGATGGTACTCATATCTCGCTAGTATGTAGTACCTGCGTTCTTCAGATCGAAGGGCATAACTGTGTAGCAGTACACTCCCATCAACGTTCGGAAAGATGTATGCTTCTGATCCTCAGGTGGCATCTTGATCTGATTATAACCTGAGAATCCGTCCATAAAGGACATGCACTCGAAGTCGTAAGTGTTGTCGATCATTATGTCTGTGATCGAAAGAGGAAATTCATCTTTGGGGCAGGCCATATTTAGATCACAAAAGCTAATGCAGATCTGGATCTTCCCGTTCTTTTTAACGACGGAAATGATGTTGGCTACCCGGTCTGGATGTTGTTCTTTGTGGACGAAGCCACTAGCTATCAGTTTATTGACTTTTGCTTCGATGATGCTCATTATGTCTGGCCGAAACTACCATTGCTGCTACTTGACAGACTTATCATTCGCCAAAATATTGAGCTTGTGGACCGCAATTTGGATGTCCAGTCCGGGCATGTCTTTGTAGCTCCAGGTAAAAATATCAGTGTATTTCCTGACAAGCTATAACAGGGATTCCTGATCCTCATCAGTCAGACTTTTGTTGATGAAGATAGGTTTAGGGGAGGATTCGTCGCCCAATTGACTTGTACGACTTCGTCCTCAGTGGGAGGTTCTCGTAGTTCAAACTGTATCTCTCTTTATGTGTCTAGGCGTTGGGCCCACGATTCTACTTCAAAGAGTTCCGATATATTCTCATCGTCTTTCTCAGGGTCAGCTGATACCATATTGGCAGATAATGTTTTCTTGAGCATCTCCCTGATACTGATATCGGAGTCCCAAGCAGAAGATTATGAAGAGTGAGAGTGTACATAGTCTCCATCATCTAAACCCTAGGGGGTTGTGGAAGGCATTACATACCCTAAGCCATGCTTGGTCTTATGGTAATAGCCATCGAATTTGCCTGCAGGAGCTGGTAGACACAGAGGTAGTCTTCGGCCTTTGCCATAGTTTAAGCCCTTTGGGGCCTTCAGATCATATCCCATCTTCTGGATAAGGTGATTGGCTTGAGGGCTATACCGGTGGATTGACATTTTGTCGGTATCGGGCTCTAAATCTAGTTCCTCGAGAAAAAAAGATCGAGGACATTCTACTCTGCCAAAGATGATGAGTATGTCTCCCCTCTTCCTAGCTGGGACTAGGAAGTAAGAGTTTTGGCTGGAAAGAATCCAGTTTACAGCATGGGTGGTGGTGACCTGTGTCTGCAGGTGAAGACCCAGATGGTGCTCCATGGGGTACAGTGTGCTTATGTGTGCAACTTTAGAGTAGTTCAAAGATAGCCTTTTATTTATAAAGTAAGGTATCTTTTCTCCAAAAATTACATCATCGAGGGAAGGGACGTCTGCGTAAGCAGCTACGTACTCCTCTAGCTTGTCCTTTTCTAGATCTACCTCCATCGCGAGCGAGACTTTAGAGGTTTTCTACTCAACTTTACTACCAGAGGTTCAGACATGGTAAGAGGTGACAAAACATCCTTCGGTGGTCGACTAGGCCTATGAAGGCGAACGACCAGCAGTTCGGGCGTAGTAGATGGTGCTGAATCTTCTTTTGGCGTTCGACTTGGCCTATGAAGGCGAACGACAAGAGATTCAGGCATGGTAAATATCATCGAATATTCCTTTGGTGATCGACTTGGCCTATGAAGATGAACGACCAGAGGGTCGGGTTCCTTCCTGCGCAGTTTTACGACGAGGGAAGAGGTTGTATCAGGAGCATGCTTCTTTAGATATACTCTCAAGGGTTCATCTGTTATTGTCCTGGCCTGCCTCTGCCTCATCATCAGCATCATTGCCACCTTCATCTTGGTGGACTTGCTTGTACAAGAGTGCATCAGAGTAATAGGCCTCAATCCCTTTGAAAGGATCGACATCCACGAACTCCGTCTTGACTGTGCCATGATCATCCACGTACTTTAGGCATTGGTGTAAGGTTGATGGCACGATCATCTTTTCGTGTATCTATTGCCGTCCCAGCAGGACATTATAGGATATGTCCACGTCAATGACGTAGCAAGTGACTTAGTTTTTAAGTCGCCAATTTGATATTTCAGCCGGATCTTTCCCAGAGGGTAACTCCTTTCTGCATTGAAGCCAGTGATGGCAGTATTGGTGGCTGCCAGGCGATGCATCGGAATTCCCTAGGTCTGAAGCAAACTCCATAGGATGATGCTGATTGACGAACCGGAATTGATGTGCATCTGGTCCACCTTGATGGTACCAATGTACCCTGTGTAGTACATGGGACGATCATGCCGGTTGTTTTTTAGCAACATATCTTGTTACAAAATTGTAATGTTATGCACCACTTTCATCATATTGTTACAATGGGGGTATGTGATAGGATCCTCTACTGACGACTTGACTTGGGCAAGGTAGGCATCGACATTTTGCAATGCCTCACTCAGAGCATTTCGGGTGTATCTGGAGAATCAGAAAAGCATAAATAGTGGCAACTTTGTCGGGATATTGGTGAGTTGAGCCAAGACGTCAAAGTTGTAGGACTTTTCCTGTCCCTTAGCCATTTCTTTACGCAATGGCTTATCGAAGTGACACTCTTTTTGTTTAGACTTGTCCGCTGGTAGGAGTTGAGAAGGACCCGGATCAGATACGACAGGTGCAGTAGATGGAGGTGCATTAACATCGGGAGCCTCGTAATCTCGCTGGTAGGTAAGGCCCGACCTGGTTTCCCTTGCCCAGGCCTCATCAACGGTGGAATAAACTATGTGGCAGGACTTAGTTTTTCGTGCTTTAGGCTTGGACGGAAGGTACTGCTTGCTACATCAAGTCTGGGAGAAGATCCGGGTGGACCCACATGATCTTGTCCCGAGGTATAGTAAGAGGTATCAGCCCAGCTGCTTGGTCACGAGCTGGTAAAAGATTGACTACCTCTATTGTTGCCCTTAGGATCGAAATAATTGCGTCCTGGGCTTCCGTCTCAGGGAAGTTATCAAACTGGAGGGACACCATGTTGGCAGCAACTATCTTGTTATCGAAGTCCAAGGTAAGGGCCTTGGTGTCAAGCAGGCGCTGGATGTACCGGTTTAGGGTGTAGTAGAACTTTATCGTATGGTGGACGTAGCGATGGTAGTGAATTTGGATTGTTCATCTCGGCTACCTCTACAGGACGTTTAACATCGGGGTGTCGAAGCTTACCACCCTTTATTAATACGTCAAAGAAGGGCATAATGTTGTCATATTCGAAGGAGTAAGTCTTCTCGGGTTTTGGAATCTCAGCCGGCTTTTGCTCGGACTTCTTGGTTAAGTTGGCCACCAGGGCCTGCTTCCCTTTTCCCTCATGGCTGTTGTTGCTGTTGTTGTTATTGTTGCGATGTTTCCTCCTGTCATCGGCGATAGGGATCTGTATTCCCAGGAGCTGGGCATCCTTGACCTTCTTTTCAGTGCCGACATTATTGATGATGAATGATGTCTAGTCTTTGAATTGACTATCGCCCATCCAGAGGCTGACTATCGGAAGTCGGTTCCTGCGGCACATGTCCATGAGTGTGGACTCAAGATTGCCTGGGGGCAACCTCAGTGATGCTTGGCAGAAACACTCGATATAATTTTGAGCGAGTTCTCTTTCCTATTGGTGACATACATAAGGGAAGACATCGTCATGTCGCTTCCTCCGTCTTAAAAGCTTTTGAGGAAAAGACTTTTAAAGTCATCAAACGATGAGATACAATTATCTTGTAGGCTACAAAACCAGTCAAATGCGACCTCGGATAATGCCTCCACAAAGAGGTTGGTGAGGAGTGCGTCACTATGAGGTAGAGTCCCCATTGCAGTCTCGAAATAGTTCATATATTGACGGGGATAAGTCTTCCCGTCGAATGGGTTCAGGTTGAAGGGCTTGTACTTTGGAAGGTACGGAACATCCCTCCACTCGTGGGGTACGGTTGTCGTATCCCGAACTCGTGCAGTAAATCCCGACTGCCCATATAATCTAGCAAGCCCAAAGTTCTCGGATTTTCCTTATTGGTTCTTCGGCTTCGTCTTTCGTGAAAGGGGCAAATGAACCAGACAAAGGATAATTTTCGACTATGGGTGGAGCAGTTGCGTCAGAGTCTGCGTTGGTCCTAGGGTCCAAGCTTGCTTGTCTAGAAGCCCTTGCTGGTTAGGAAGCCATGTTCACTTTAATCTCCAATATTGCCTGGGTCAGGGCTTGCATTGATTCGCTCATGGTCTGCATTATAGCCTCGAGGACCTCAAGGCGCAGGTGATCACTAGAGACTTCATGCTCGTCCTCTGCCATGTATGCTATTTTTATATAAGGATAGATGGCGGGGCAGCAGACGTAACACTTTCTATTTCAAACTCTTACAACGAATAGTCGTCAGGGAAGGTTGGCAGTGTCATGCCCTATTCAGACTCAGAGGGTGTACTACCCCAGCGTAAGAGGCGGCATCTTCTTTTCGAGGGTGGCTACCCCCCGAAACTTCAGCATCCGTTCCATGAAAATCATCCTCTCCTCGAAATGCTAGATTATCGTATAGGTTAAGGGAATTACTACCCCCCAACTTGTGTAACCCCCAAGGGTTCTGAGAAAGAACTACCCCCAGCAGTTGATAGCTTATTCTTCGAGAAATTGCCCTAAAAAACTTCTTTCGTAGGTCCAGCTGCAGGTCCTCTAGGTAATCGGCTTGTCAATGCGCTCGTTGATATTGACGCACTGGAGGTGGTGGAATTCTTCCCTCCCAAGGTGGAACCTTTTTGAGCAGAATTATATGAGGCGAATGGTATCTCATCCTCCTCAGATATTTGCACCTGATCTTTGGATTGTTGCTAGATAGGTGCCTTCGGGTACAGTAATTGGAATGCCGACTACCTGCTTATAGGTACTACCACTTTGTTGCAGCAGCAGTTGATAATAATTTTGGCATAGTGATGTCCTGGAGAGGACACTTCATATGTCATAGATGCCTCCCTTACCTTGCGCTTGTAATTGATCACATTGTGCAAGTCAGGCTAGGGCTGACTCACCTTTGTACCCTTTCATGAGCACGGGTAGACCTAGTGCATGGGCCCGCGGGTGTTAGTTTTTGCTCCCTGATCTAGGGTTCGTACGAGAACTTTTTCCAGATCGTCAGTGGAAGACTTTTGAGACAGAATCTGTCCATTTGCCGCTGAGGGTTGAATGCACGGGTCAGTATTATACAGCTTTCTATCAGGGGCCCGTATAATAGTTAGCGGTGCCCTCCGACGGTCAGCCGAATGGAAAGTTACTTGAGCATGACGAGCTCGCACTGTCCAAGACTTTTTCGACTTGGTACCCATAGGCGCATAGTACGAAGAGTCCAAGTTTAAATTTTTACCATTCTCAGCATGGCGCATAGGTTCAGCGCTGTATGAGATTCAGTAAAAAATAGAGGTTCGGCTGCTGCCAGAGTCGCATATGGCCATCTGCCTACGACCGTCAACTGATGCCGCATAGTGAGTCTTATGCGGCCTCCTCCCTGGCCGTATAGAGCTTGCATTAGCACCCGAACATCTGGCATCGTAGTGTTTTTTTCTGCCAGAGTTTGGTTGCTGAGCATTTTCTGCGTTAGGCGAGGATACCGCATGGACAGCCTGAGGGGACGCCAGGCGAGCGACTTCATCAACCGGGAGAGAGACGAGGAGCACACACTCTGCAATTGGGTGAGACACGGTGGCCTTTTCTATCCACGTCCTCCGGGTCTTTAAATGGTGAGTACCCTTCTGGTTGGAAGAGACTGTCGCATAAGCAGTGGACGAATGGTGTGCAGTCCCTGCGGTAGAGAGAGACGGGGAGCGCATGCTCCGTAATTGGGTGAGGCATGGTAGCTTTTTCTACATGCGTCCTGCGGGTCTTCTTGGGCTTTGCTTGCCTTGAAAAATGACTCGTGCTGTCCCCGGAGAGTATGTCCTCGAAAGCCTGTTGGTCGAAGCGGACCACTAGCATATCCTTTGAGTGGATCCGAGCTTGGATGCGTCGGATTGCACCGTAGATTTCTCATTAGAGGAGAAAGACGTCCCTAGGAGAGTCGCCATCTTGTTTGTCATTAAATTCGAAGGTTCTAAAGGAGCTTGATTTAATTAACAAATAAAAGAAAGTACAAAGAGGTCCTAAACGGACAATCTAAGTAAAATATTTTTTTGATCTGGGGTATAGCGATGGACAAGGAGTATTATGGCATCTCCTTTACTCCATGGATGATCCGATGTAGGATGAGAAAGTTTACATTCTCTCTTTCTCGTCTCGGTATGCTCTCTCTCTGTATTGGCTGGGGGTGGTATGCTCTTCCTCTGAATCAGAAGAAAAAAGTCAGCCTTTAGAACGTTAAAGTTGCTATTATTTATAGCCATCGTGATGATGGGCTATGTATGCCACATATGCCTCTATTTGGTGGCCGTATAAGGCTCCTTCAATATAATACGGTTGCAACTGTCGTCGTATGCCACGGGTTAATTGCCACATAGTCTTAGTTGAGATATGTTGTTGAAGATATCTCGAGGTTTTTACCAACCCGTTGTATGCGTAACTTGGTCAGCTGGACACTTAGTTAGCACCATCTGTGTGAAGATCTCTACAGTTGTAACGGAAAGATCTTGTGAGCTGGAGGCCGCATAGCAACTTGGCCGCATGATGGCTTGGTCTCTTGGGTCTTGCAGCCGCATACGTGCTCTCGTCTGGGCCTTGGTCGAATTGACACTCTAGTCACATGATGGCGAGGCCGCATGGGTCTGGTAGCCGCATAAGTGCTATAGTTTGGCCTTGGTCGAATGGACACTTTGGTCGCATGATGACGAGGCTGCATGGGTCTTGTAGCGGCATACATGCTCTCATTTGCCCTTGGTGGGATGGACACTCTAGCCGCATGGCGTTGCGGCCGCATGCAAGCTCTCGTCGGGCTTTGGTTGAATGGATACTTAAGCCGCATGACGACGAGGTCGCATATATAGGACACATGGCATGGCACGTTTGTTGAAGCAATTAATACACTGATGTGACTTATTTTCTTTTTCTGAGCCATCATCTTCACGAGTCTCGAAGCATCTCAGAGTGATGAGTGATGTCCGAGATTCTGACAAACATCAAAATCAGTGTTCGGGGTATTTTATGTAACCTTTCTGCTCTGTGGTCGATCATGCCACATATAGTATACTATGCGGCTTCTTTGCGACTTGATTGTTCAGGCCGTATGTGACTTTTCTACAGCTTGATTGTTTATGCCGCATGTGGCTTCTCTGTGGCTTGATTGTTCAGGCCGCATGTGCTTTTCTTCCACTTGATTATTCAGGACACACGTGGCTTCTCTGCGGCTTGGCTGTTCTGTTGAGGGAGCATGACCTTTATGTGGTATGCATGATTTTTTATGCTTATATACTAACTAATTTAAGCAATACTACTACTAACCAACTGGCTAGCTAGGTTGACTAACCAAATCACCAGTTTACCAAGCACAATTAGTTCTAGTAATGGGCTCTGGCCCAATGTTTACTTTCAGTCTATAAATTCGACCATCCACTAACTATACTATCCCGGTCCAACCTATCCAAGCATGTTGCCAGAGTAATCAACCTGAAGGAACACTGGTTTGGATTTTAAGTAGGTACTACTGATCTTGACTGAGTGTTGAACACAGTCCAATTATAACTTCAATGATTTGTCTTCAGGTTAAACCTTCTGAATATCTTAAGTTCAAACTCTGATTCCCCTCAATCTTTCCCGCCATCATTCTATTTGAACCTAAACTTTAAAAGAATAATGTGGCCTTCATCTCATCCAATCTACCTTGCTACTATAGTGAATAAATAGAACGTATGGTGCAGTCAACTAAAAAAGCAAAAATCTACATCCATTCTTAACAGGGTGTTCCCCTGACATAGGGTCCAAAACAGTGGACACGAGTCAAAATCAAACAAGAAGGATGGAAACTAATTTCCTCAATATTACCCCGACACTACCCACTCAATAGAAAACAAAAGCTAACATAGACCAAACTTATTGCCAAAACTCATTTAAACAGAGGACAGTCTCCTCTACTAGACCCTATCTCTAGACATAGTGTCATTGATCAAGGATTAAGAAGATTAAAAGAAATATACCTGACGACTGTGCTCGCCTCAACTAAATATAGGTGATCTTGTTCTGTGTTTGAGCAAACTGGGTAGGAATCGGTCTCTATCGAAGAGTTCGATTTAAATCTTCGTAATCAATTGATCGAGTTGCTAACCGAAGATTGTTGTTGTAGGGAGCCATGATCGCCTGGTCCCGAAGGAATGTTGACGAGAGCGTGTTACTGGACACCGATCTAGCTCTGGTGATTCAAATCGAGAAGCAAAAGGAAAAGAACAGACGCGAATATTCAACTTTACCGAGATCGATTAAGCGCTCGCATGCCAACTCGCGATGGATTGTGATGGAGATGTGCGCCTCAGTATTACTTTGTCGTCTTGACGCTCAGTCGCTGGAAGCTTGCCTCCCCACAGAGCACCATAGTTCCGAATTCTCGATAAAAAGAAAGGGAAGGAAGAGGTGGAACAAAAATGATAGGGCTTCACCGACTGCTTGGTGATGAAGAAAACAAAGATGTAGAGGTCTATATTTAGGCGATGCTAGGAGATTGACGGTTATGGAGGAACGACGGAGATAACACCGGAGTATGTCGGTAGAATTGAATGGAGGGGATGAAGCGGCCGCGGATCTATGACCTGGAGTCACTGAAGTCGGGGAAGAATCAAGAGCCTTCTAGAACAGTCTGGACTGACCGAGAGGCGTCGGGAGTCTCCACGGTGGTACGAGGAGCATTGGTTGGGGAAAGCGACATTTGGGGAAAAATAGCAGCGACCTCTGCTATTTTCTCACTTCGACCGGGTCGGTTCGAGAGCTAGGGACAGGCTCAAATGGGTTTTGGCTTCTCTAATAGACTGAAATAGTTTTTATGGGTTGAATGGTTGGGTCAAGTTTGATGAACGACTACTATACTAAGTTATGGGCCGATAGGTTGGATGACTTTAATAATGAATATTAAAGGTAATAATATTAAAAGTAATAATTAGTGATGTATTAGAATAAAACCTATTTTATTTATTCGGAAAAGGGGAGTTACAATATGCCAGGGTTAGATCCTCAGATCGCGACGCATAAGCTCAACATCCCAATGAATTTTAAGCCAGTGAAGCAACAACAACAGTGATTCCGTCTGGATATCATGGATGCCATCGAAGATGAAGTGAATAAGCTGATAGCAAGCAACTTTATTCGAGAGGAGCAACATCCAGACTAAGTAGCCAATATCGTTCTTGTCATCAAGAAAAACAAACAAATTCGAGTCTGCATAGACTTTCGTGATTTAAACGCGGCATGCCCAAAAGATGAATTCCCCCTTCCAATCACTGATTTGATGATCGACAACACTTGTGACTTTGAGCGTATGTCCTTCAGGGACGGGTTCTCAGGCTACAACCAGATCAAGATGTTCTTGGATGATGAGAAGCACACGTCATTCTGAATACCACTAGGGGTATACTGTTACACAGTAATGCCTTTCGGCCTAAAAATACCGATAAAATATACCAGTGAGCCATAAGCATTATTTTTTATGAACACTTACGCAAGACAATAGAATGTTATGTCGATGAAATCATTGTTAAGAGCCATTTTCAAGACGATCATCTCCATAATCTGAAGACAATGTTCAAACTGATACGGGGACACCAATTCAAGATGAATCCAATCACGTCCTTCCGGGGAGTCTCCAGTGGCAAGTTCTTGGGGTTCATTATAACTTCGAGGGGTATTCACATAGAACTCGAGAAGACAAAAGCTATTATTGATATGCACCCTCCGAAAAACCTCAGAGATCTTCGTGATCTTCAAGGAAGATTGGCATACATCCGAAGGTTCATATCGAATCTCTCCGGACGATGTCAGCCCTTTACTTAGCTTTTGAAGAATGGAGTCTCCTTCGTCTGGACAGAAGAATGCCAGCGAGCATTCGAGGATATCAAGAAGTATCTCATGAATCTCCAGTGTTGGTGGCTCCAATCGTGGGAAAATCCTTCATACTTTACGTCAGTGCAATGGATTATTCTCTTGGTGCTCTACTAGCCCAAAAGAATGACACATGCCATGAATATGCCATCTACTACCTCAACAGAATGATGGACGGTGCCGAACACATATACAACCTCGTCAAGAAGGAGTGCCTCACTTTGGTTTTCGCCATTCAGAAGATGCACCACTATGTGACCGGGTAGACAATTCATGTCATTTTCTAAGTCAATCCCTTCAGAGTACTCATGACTAAGCTAGAGGCCCCAAAATTCTTGCCTAGCCACATGGGCAATATTATGGTCTTCCTATGATATGGTGTTCGTCCCTTAGAAGGCGGGCAAAGGCCAAGCATTGGCCGACTTTCTGGCAGCTCATCTGGTCCCCGAGATGTCAAAACTCTACGACGATATTCCAGACAAAGTATTAGAATCTAACACAATGACAGAAGAGTCCATTTGGCAAATATTCTTCGACGGTGCTTCAAGAATAGGGTCCAAGGACAATATTATCACATGAGTGGGGGTAGTGTTGATCTCTCCCAACGACTTGGTCATCCACCGTGCTTATTCTCTCATAAAACCATGCTACAATAATGTAGAAGAATACAAATCTCTTATCATTGGGCTCCAACTGGCTAAATAGTTGGGGGTGCATTATCTAGAAGCATATGGGGACTTCAAGCTGATAGTCAACCAGGTCCGGGGCGAGTACGAAGTCCGTCATGAGGATTTGATCCCTTATCATAAAATGGTGATTGATATAATCTCTTCCTTCACCGCGTTCTTCATAGAACACTTGCCTAGGTTACGGATCGTCGAAGTTGACGCTCTCGCCGGTCTCGTCGCCTACCTAGCTTTCCCTACAAGAATCCAACGTTCGATCACGATGATTGGTCGAGAATTGGTCTGTGTCAGAGATGACCTACACGGTTGTCAAAGCTGTGCTTGAAACAGTTATTGACATCAAATACTGGTGGTTCCCTTTAATAGACTATGCTACGTTGTCTACAAAATTCTTCCTAAAAACCTGAAGGAGGCTATTTCTGTTAAGAGATGCTCCCTTAGGTTCTACTATGATACAACCACAAAAAATTTGTATCGTCGTTCGTATGATAGACTTATACTCCGATGCCTATTGGATACAGAAGTGAAGAAAGCACTTCGTGAAGCCCACGACGATACCTGTGGAGCCTATCAACCAGGTTCTAAGTTGTAGGACCATCACCGTTGCATGGGCTATTATTGGTCCACTATAATGGTAGATGTCATAGAATATACAAACAAGATGCAAGATGTGTTAAATGTATGCTGACTTCATCCACCAACATTCAAAATTTCTACATTCGACAGTTGCATCTTGGCCGTTTGAAGCATGGGACATATACATCATTTTTTCGATTAGTCCACCGTCAACCAAAGGGCATCGGTTCATTTTAACTATAGCCAACTATTTCTCCAAATGGGCAAAAGTTGTACCGCTCATTGAAGTAAAAGCAGCAAACGTAATTATTTTCGTCAAGCATTACATTATTTATCGCTTTGGCTTGCCTCGAAGGATCATTCATGACAATGGTCCACAATTTGCAAGCCACACTTTCTATTAGTTTTGCGATAAAAACCAAATCTAGAACATAGCTTCGATAACATATAATCCAGCAGTGAAAGGATTAGCCGAAGCATTCAACAAAATAATCATCAAGTTACTGAAGAAGTTTGTTTCCTCTCACAAGCGTGATTGGAAAAAGAAATTTGGTGAGCATCTCTAGGCCTACCGCACAACGGTCCGGACTCCAACTGGCAGCACGCCATTCTCATTGGTTTACGGGAGCGAAGCAGTCCTTTCTCTAGAAATCTAGATTCTTTCTCTCCGGTTATCCCTTGACAACCAGTTGACAGTCGAGGACAACCATCGTTGGCGGTTACAAAAGTTAGAAGTACTTGATGAGAAGCGTTTTCTGGCCCAACAACGTATTGAGTTATATCAAATGCACATTTCTGGAGCATTCAATAAAAAAAGTGAAGGAAAGAGCATTTCAAGTTGGTGACCTCGTCTTAACAATAAGAAGACCGATGGTCATGATGCACAAGACAACAGGGAAGTTCTAAGCTAAGTGGGAAGGCCCTTTTGTGGTGGAATCAATGTATTCCAACGGCGCGTACCAGCTCGTGAAGCCTAACAGAGAATTACTAATGATGCCCAACAATGGGAAGTTCCTCAAGAAGTACTATGTCTAAGCTAGGCATGTACCCCCTTATCCCCAGTGAAGCAATTTGAATATACAACAATTATATTTATATTCTATCCCCAGCAAATATAAATGTACAGCCTGACATTTATCCCCCGTAATGCATCATAAATCTATTATCGGTATTCAGGAGTCCTAAATATGCAATAGATAATGGATCCCCAAAGTTTCCCAATGGAGTAGTCCTCAGGTCCAACGAATTGCTCTCTTTAAGACCACATAAAGTGGATTCCCTTAAGCAAACAAGCGTAGCCTCGGAGACCAGTTGCTTCAAGGATGTCTCGTTTGTGATCCCCAGTTAGGATCGGAGATGCTCTTCCCCCAGAGATATTTCTCCAGCTAGGATAAAATTACCCCAAAACATTGGTTCACGTACCTCTGAATTATACTCTTGTCATTCTCCCTAGTAGAGTAAATATGATAGCATAAGAAAATAGTCACGTCCACCTTACCTCTGCATTATTTTCTCTATTCCCACAGAGTTAAATCTTATCATGTTCACATGGCATCTAAATAAGATACTTCTAGCAGAATCCTAAGTTAAGAGAAGTCTGCTACTACCTTTGAGCAAACATTATTATCCATCGACTTTCTACCAGCATGTTCATAATACCTCTCGTGGTGTCTGTCATTTTAACTTGTCATCTGTACTTAGTTATAAGTATTCCAGGAGTGATAAGTCTACAAAATTCCCCAGCGGAATAACCTCAACCTATCACGTCCATATCACCTCTGATAGGGTTTCTCTTCAAACTTATTATATGTACTTATTATTAAATGCGCCTTAGATAATGAGCCCACCAAATTCCTCTAGTAGGATGTCCTTAACAAGTTATGGTATTATACTACATCCATACTACCTCTAGTTTAATATCCAAGCTCACATACAATTTTGACGAAAGGAAATTATTTATTTCTTTTGCATGAAGAAAAAGAGATACATCAAGGGCTTGCTAAAACCCTATCAAAAAACAAAGGTAAAAGAAAAAAAAAGAACAAGACTACAAATTCTATATGTCAGTACATAGCTCCTCTATTCTTCCTCAAAGCCTAGTAATTGCAGCATCTACCCTCACTCTAGCCCGGTATTCGACCTCTCAAGCTATAGCAGCAGGATATTCAAAACAGGCAAACGCCTCGTGCCTGTCTTTCAACTTCTTTAGGGTGTCATCCAGAATAGCGGAAGACTTGGCTACCTGACTGAATTTTTCACAAATGTCCTTCCACTATTGATGGGCTTCTTGAAGATCAGCCTCTAGCGTCTTAAGCTTGGCTTGGAGTTGGTTGATCTGTTCGATAATAAGGGTCGCTTCTTGGGTAATGCAATCTTGTCATGTGAGACAGGCCACCCCAAGATCATTCAATTTATTATGCTTGAGTTACAATTTTAGAGGTCATGCTTCAAGGCCTCCTTTTTTGTTGCATAAATATTCTTCTCCTATTCCACAGAGTTTAGGAGATGACTGTGCTCCTTAGCCACCATGGCAGCCATTTTTACCTTCTATGCCTGCTGCAGTTTGTTTAGACGTTGTTCCACTCCAATTAGTTTTTGGAGCAGCAAGTTGACTGTCCGCTCAAAGCCATGAAGGGCCCTCAAATTATTGACTTAGCCCATTGCACAAATTTTTGCCCAGGAGAAAGACTTATTTCGTTCCAGGATGTTCTGAACCCCCTATTTTAATAGCCCATAAAATATTTGAATAGGGATCTTCATTGTTTTGTCTATCTCAGCGATGGTGGAGGGAGTCAAAGGAGTCTGGGCAGAAGAAGCCACCACTGGTAGGGCAGATGGCACAGTAACACTAGACAATACAAGAGGCAGAACTGCAGTTGTAGAATGTGCAACGCCTTTGGGCACAGCTTTCTTTTCGGCCGAGAGAGGGGTCTTGACGCTGGGTTGGTTGGCAATAACAACCTCGTCATCATTAGGTTCGGGATGTGCTTTTCTAGGGAGTTTTGCAACTTCAGTGCCCAAAGAAGTCCTAGCCCCTTATTCTCCAGCATCAGTCTGGAAAGATAACTGAGTAGCCACTATGTCAGATGGACTAGTAGAAGGGGTATGCTCCATACCAGTGACCGAGGGAGGTCCCTCAGTGATTTTTTTCAGCTCTGGAAGAGTGCGAGACGGACTCAGACCTCATTCTAACGAACCCTATTTCTTTTTCTTTCTCTTCCTCTACACCTTCTTCGGCCGCTACATTAAATATCTTCACAAGGAAGGAAGGGCATGTAGGACCAAAGTAATCCCTGCTTAACATCACTAAGAGAATCGAGAATTGAAGACAAAAAATATTATCTCAAGTGAAGTTGGAAAACAACATACCAGAAAAAGATGCCGAGACATGTGGCTCACCAACATGGTTAGAGCCGTTCCCATAGCATCCAGGTCGTCTACCCAGATGTTTGCTAAAGGAGTATTAGGCCCCACCGATACTTTGTCCTGGTCAGGCTTATCGGTAGCCTCAATGACAGGCTCCTTGGCGGTGACCTCAGGTTCAGATTCGGGAGACATTGTCTCCTCTTCATCATAAGAAACCACCGAAGTTATAGCCCTTCGGAGAAGTTTCCTCGTTTTTGCTCCCGATCTCTACAGAAATCCAGATAAACTAGGGGGAACAGGTTCATAAAGGGATGACATAGTAATAAATCTAAGAGGTTTTACGGATACCACCATAGCGTCTAAAGTAGGTTCTGGTTCAGAAACCATAAGCGCAAGGACTTATTCTCTTATAATATCCTTCGCAGAGGAATTTCTAGATCCCGTATTTGGGACCGCTTTAACTCTCGCCTTCTTGAAGTGACGTGGATGTTGGGCTAAAGAAGACTTGCACTTCAGGGCCGGAGGGTCGTCAGAAGGGTTCTCCTCCTCAGTTGTCGGGTCTGATTCAACTAGCAAACTTCGGGCAACGCCTTTACCTTTCTTAGGAGTTCTACGAATCCTTTTAGCATGGGGCATCAGTGATGTTCCCTTAATGAAACTTCTCTCAAGATCAAAGCTGGATGACATAGCGTTCGTCATACGATAGTAGCTCGCCACTATAAATAGTATATTCGGCATGACAATGGCCACTATTATCATAATTGAGCTCCTCTGTAGTTAGCAATATAGTAGATCCATTCCCGAGCCCCGTCAAGTAGATTATCGATTTATCCGAGCAAAGAGCTTGGGCTGTCCAACAAGAATTGGTATACCCAAATTGACGATCAAACCAGCTTGGTAGATAGGAATTCAAGAAGACAGTGATTTGGTTCTGGTACACCAAGTGATAGGGGCGGATGAAAAGAAGTTGACAGAAGATCTTATCTGACAGGTTGCAAACATCCACCCCATCATCCTTATGAATGATGTTTCTCTCATCCTCTGAGAACTCAGGAACAGTGGTATAAAATGTCCAGCCCGATAAGAAGGCAAGCGCCCTTTACAGGCAGGGACCTCGTTATTAAGCCACTTTATTCCACGATAGATGAGAGCATCTTATTCCAATATGTCATCCTCCATCCCAGGGTGCATCATGGACCGATAATGCAATAGGATCCAAACCATTAGGTAATGATAGGGCATCTCTACCCTGTTGAAATCCCTATCACCAAGATGAAGCTTTACCTTCAAGGCAAAATTTTGAAGACCGCGGTGGATACTGCAAACCGTTGTCGGTAGTAGCACAAGCTTGTGGACGAAAGCCAACCTTATAGTCGGGAGGATAAAGTTGCGACTAATTATGTCTATCGCCCCTGAGCCTACAGGGACAACGCAGCTTCGTAGCAAAATCATCAAGTACCCCGCCAACATTGCCTTGTCTGACAGCTTATACATGTCCATGTAAAAGTAACCAAGCTCGTCATTATGGTCGTCGGTTTCGTCATATTCAGCAACAAGCTTCCGATACTTCTTTATTAGAGCCTCAATCTCTTGCTGAGATCATGGTGCCTGGATATAAACCTTATCCAACCCTTTCTCTTCAGGAAACTGGTAGTAGGTCCAAGTTGTGAGATGGGGGAGCCCCTTCAAACTAATTCTCCTTCTTCGACGACTTCTGACAAATATTGTGATGACACAACAACTCTTGGTACACGACCAAAAACTCTGGGCTCTCCTTCTTGTGCTCTCCAAATTTGTAATTGCCCATGGTATGTTCTTCATAGGGCTCCGTACTCCAATGGAGTTTCAAAATGGCATGCATCTCATGCAAAGCCAGTCCAATTTTGTGGCCTGGTGTAAATAAGGTCCTCGTGCGACAATTGTACATCTCCATTAAGGAGATAAAGAGGGAAAAATTTGTCTTTATTCCATAGCACGTGCCCCTAACGGAGAAAAATAAGTCATCTGCTCTGAGCTCTCGCTCGTACTTCCTCAACACCCACGAGGTCAGGCGACACCACGAGGGATTATATTGGGCCCAACTGACTGTTCGTAATGGCCTAGTCGGATAAGACCCCTTCTTAGCAACCAGTTGGAGGAAAGTGTCTGCATCATAAGCACTAAGGTTCAGTCCTAGTTTACTTCCAACAATACCAGGTATCAGTTCGAAGAGGGAATAAGAAGGTGACTCTTTATGGCAAAAAATCTTATTCTTTTTCTTCGCAGTCCCAGGCCGGATCCTACCAATGATGGCCCTATCTTGCTCTGGCATCAAATCCTATTTTATTCTTCTTAGACCTATTACTACCCTCAAATCTGACAAAGGTAAATGGCGCTTGATAGTGGGGATGGACATCTCTGTCCCGCGTAAGTGAAGAACCAATTCTCCCTGTTCTTCCCCATCTCAGAGGATAAAGTAGTTAGGACATCCCCTAACAAGTAGGACGGCTTCATGAAAGACTAGTCCTTCCTGGCAGGGATCTTCCCCGAGTTTACCTGACTCAACAAGAAGAAACTAGTCTGGTCAGTAATCATCTTTTGTTTGTCAGGCGAGAAACCCCTCTCAATCTGGGTTTGAACAACGGCTACTAAATCCCCGAAGTTCCTGCCCAACATAACCTGAGCAGGCCCAAGGATCACCTCACCAGCATGGGATACAGCCAGAGTAACTGTAAATAAAGAAAGGGATGTAATCAGAACCATTGAGATGACTCACATTCATCATATCTTTGTACTTTCCATCAGCACATTGCAGCAAAATCTATGCGCATCATCAACAAGAAAAAATCTACACATGTTCTAGATGATTTCTCATCCATGTGTCAGAGTTAAAGTCTGCGCATGTTTTAGATGATGTCCCATCCATGCGACAGAGTTAAAATCTGCCCATGAGCTTGATCTCTCATCCATGTGGCAAAGTTATGGTTTGCGCATGATCTTGATTATCTCTCATCCATGCTGTAGAACCATGCAAAAAGCCTGTGCATGTTCTATATGATTTCTCATCCGTGCGGTAGACTGTGCAAGATGTGTCTTTGTGTTAAGTTGTCATCTTCGCCAAAGAAACTGTACCCTCTATCGGCGATTGGATGTTAGAGGGGATCTTAGGAGGATTGGCCTCGGTGGCTAGACCCTTGCCCTTGCGGGCCTTCTTAGCAACATCGGAGGAGGAGGAAGCTTTGGGAACCATGGCAGACCGAGCAAGTAAGACAGGGACGAAGGAGGAGAGAAAAATTCGAAAGTGAGAGTTTTCTCTCTCCAACAGAAGCCCTACTTATAGGCAAAAGTATGCGGCTCGGGATAGCCGATAACGCCTCAATCTCTGATTCGTCTCTATCCTCATGAAACTGCCGTATCGAATCCCGTGACCCACTGCAGCTCAGAATTCCAGGAGTATTTTTGTCTTTTTCGGTGATTGGTAATAATGTTAATATTGGTATTTCAAAATTATTGTTTTGAGTGATATTTTATTTTTTAATTATTAGTATTGATATTTTTGGATTATATTTATTCCAATATTGGTATGGTTATACAGGTTATATATATTGTATATAGTTAATGGGTAGTTGTTAGCCTTAGTTAGATTAGTTGTTAGTGAACCTAATTAGACCAAACTAGACTTGTCATGGACCAACATTAAGTTAGACTCTTTGAGCTAATAATTAGATACCCTTGTTAAGTTAAATGATTTAATTAACCAACCATTAGGAGTAGAAGCTTCCTCCTTAATTCCATTCTTTCATGACAAGCCTAAGGGGAATATTAGACATTCTATATTACTTGAAGACCAAGCATAAGGTGGCCGGCCATATAGGGAGGGTTTTACTCTCTCTCTCCTTCATTTTTTTATTCTAATTTTAGATCTAGAATAGTGCTTTATAAAATTCCCTTTTTTCTCCACCAAACCTACACCAAATTCTCTTCCAAATTTATCTCTACTTCACCATTGGCCACTCTAGAAGCAATGAGGAGGCACGGATCTAGAATTTAGAGAAAATTGCACAAGTTGAGGCTTCTTTGTGTTCATTGAAGACTTTCATTAGAAATTTATCTCCGAATAGGTATAATTCAGTTTCTTCTTCTTCTTCTAATTAGACTCTAAATCTATAATTTAATCACTAGGAACCCAGCTATGGACTAGGGCTACATATAGGAAGAAAAATTGGCCTATAGGGATCCATATTGTGAATGTTATGGTGTATTTTGTGTCCAATTTAGGAGAAATTCAAGATTGGTGCAACATATATTTATCAATAGGTCAACCAAATTGACATGTGTATGGTTGTGTGAGACTAGTGTTGTGTCCACAATTGGATGCGTGTAGGGCGTATAATGGTAATTTAGTGATACAGATTAATTTAGAGTTTTTCTTCGACACAGGGGCTTGCACATGTCATATTTTGATACGGACTTGTAGATGGGTAGTGTCACGACCCGAACCCAGAATTCAGACATAAGTCATGGGTACGTCCAGCCTATGCCGCAACATCAACGTTAGAACGCTGTCTAGGTCACAATACTGCATATTATATCTCACGATGATATAAATAAAATGTCAATGATCTCAACTCCACAAGGAGGACAAGATGAATATAAATATAAAAATAATAACAATACTCAATCAAATAATTCTATAAGGAAGAGAAATGGCACGATAATAATATAAAGAAAAAAAGAAGTCTAAAATATATACATCACACATCCATGAGTCTAGAGTCTAAACATCGACATAAGAAATCCAATTAAAATATACAACTCAAAGTATCTCCAGTCTATAATACAACTATATATGAATGCTAGACTCTAAGTCTCTACTATAGGATCCAATACTGGAATGGGGTCCTCCTGAAGCTCCTGGGTGAAATCCTCGTCTACTCCATGTCCGTAATAAGTAGGGCAAAAATCCTCGAGATCCTCTAAAAAGTGTTATCCAGTCAGGATTGTAGTAAAACACATAAACTAATAGCAGATCCATTAATTTAACCAAGACTATAAAATAGTAAGCAATGAAAATACTAGATAGAATAAGTATTGGACAATAAAAAAATTGGTATGCAGAAAATTATCTTACAGGTAATAATAAACTATAAATATACAAGGAATAACTGTATTAGCAGGTATAAATGGAAAGAAAATATGAAACTACTAAGTACCTTGAAATATTAATTATTATGTGATCGACTTGGGACAAGATCAGGCTCTACCATATTTGATTGGCTATGCACAACTACAGTAAGGGATCAGGTCAATCAAGTATGATTGACTATGCATAAGTATATGTAAGAGAATCAGGCCAATCATATATGGGAAGTTATGCACAAGTAATAAGGTCGAGCTACACCCTCACGTAGATGAGGGTAAGCTATGAACAAGTAGGTGGTGTATGATCACATAATCAACTAATACTTCCACATCTCCGGTTGGTACGATGGATCCAATCATGACTCCTCATGAACGGTATCTATGATACTAACCCATGTATCCACTGTGTCAAAAACCAAGCATAACATTACATACTAGAATTATAGTAATCACCAAAATAAGAAAACTGTCAGAGAATGTACTCGCCTGTGGTCCTGAGCAACGAATGATGATCGAGCTCCAAAACTAAGTCACAAAGACCTAAATACCAAATATTAATGTTAATTGGTAAATTGAAGGATAACATTATTAACTAGCTAATGATGATATTTCTAGGCCAAGTCTAAGTCCAACTAGGTTAACTAGGTCCACTAGTCCATTCCCATATCATAATAGTCCATATTGGATAATATCTAACTAACTAGTTATTACCTAATTATATTATATATTAGTATATAAGTATCTATATAATATTAGATTTTATCTGTATATTAGAATAACTTATACATATATGTTCAAGCTATATCTATAAATTAAAACCAACTCAATACTAATACTTACCATAATACTAACTTATACCAACTCGTATCAATGACTGATACCAACTATTAATACTGATATTAATCGATACTCTAATTTTCTTGATGGATACCCTAGTTTCACTTGATACACTACACTAACTATTAACTTCTACACTCACTTACTACCACTCATTCTTGATACACAGTTGCCCTTCTGAACATCCCTGCATTTTATTTGCACAACAGCAAGGTAATTCCTTATTGATCACAAATGCCTATTGTTGTACTCTGATGTACACTTACCACTGTCCATCATCCTACATAACAAGCTGGATTTTATACTGCTCCTACCTCAATGCAGGTTACCTGTAGGACAGTTGTTACTGTTTGTAATATCTCAAATGTCTAGGATGGCAACCCAGACCCCCTACTGTATGTAGAACCCCACTCCCTCTTGCTGTTGCCAAATCTGTATAATGATATTGTTGATGCTTTACTGCTGCCATCAGCATGCAACCTGAGCACTAAATCTCCCTCTCTTTATTACAAACCACACACTTCTTACTAGTTGTAGCATCACTGTACAGGGAATTAATTCCCATATACTGCCAGCATACTCCCTAGCAACTGATACCGATTTGGTATCAGTCTAACACTCCTCCCTCTTCAAATGGCCAATCTTAAGATTCCACACTTCATACCATCACTCGAGCTACTGTTGTTGCATTTTAAAATAGCAATCACAGTTGCTGTTAAACCCTTCCTCTAATACTGCTAACTGATGTGTTGATGCCACAACACCAAAAACTCGACCATCTACTATGTACTGCTACTATTGATAGAGGAATATATTAGCTACCAACTTCATTGCTAATATATGGGCTGCCAACTCCATAAACCCGCACCCCAATCACCACTCCACTGGAACTACACTCACTGTACTATGCCCAACTGAAACTAAGCTAACCAACAGACTGTAATCCCCCTGATTTTCAAGAAAATTTTAATTTTTGGATTTTTCTGGAATTTCTGGAATTTTCTGAGATTTTTCCCTAATTAAATTAAGGTGTTTTAAATATTAAAGGATTTTTAATTGATATTAAATAATATTAAAATATTATGAAAATAATATTTTATGGTGTAAAATAGAAAACTAGACCGAGGGTAATTTTCCGGGAATTTATTGGACCCCGGATGGATTTTAAAGCCCTAAATACTAATTAAATTATTAAACCAATTAATAAACCAATTAATAAACCGGGTTTTTATTAAATAAACCGAACCAAACCAATCTGAGCCGGACCGGGTTTATTTATTAACCCAAATTCCTTATCGGGTCGGATCCGGGTTCAAACCAGACCCGACCCAATAACCCATTAACCCGACCCACCTAATTGATATCAGATCGGGCCGGATCCATTAAGGACCCGACCCGCGAAACCTATCCGACCCGGCCGACTGAGTTTCTTCCCCAGCCGAAACCCGCCGCCCGACTTTCTGCCTCCCTCCGCCGTATAACGCTGCCGCCGACCGCCGGTTGGTCTCCCCGACCGCTCCGGCTACCCCACCGACCGCTCCACCTCCCGCATCCCTCACCGGACAACCATTCCTCTCCCTCCTCCACCTCTATATAAACTCTCCGCGCCGCCCTCCCTGAACCCTAGACAACCACCAGCCGAAACCTAGCCCCTCTCTGCCTCTCGCCGTCAGACCCAGGAGTCCGCCAGTGCCTCGTCCGGCCCTCTCCTTTCTCCCTTCCTCCGAACCCTCCAGTCGGCCGCCCCTCTCAAGAACCCGCACCGGCCGCCCGACTCCACACCCGACTCCTCCACCTCGCCGCACGGCTCCAGCACCACCCTGGCTCCGCCCTAGACCCGCCACGAGCCGCCCAGCCCCACTGCTCTTCTTTCCTCCTCCCAGCGCCACCGCCAAGGTCGGCCACCCCCGCCTGCCACCTCCAGAATTCCCTGTTGACCTGCGCCGACGAGCCGTCCTCTCCGCCCTGACTCAGCCTCGCCGTTCTCCGCCTCGAGCAGCCCGACGTGCCCTGAACCCTAACCGAGGACTCAGCCAGACACAGACTCGGCTGGACACAGGAGCAGTAAACCCTAAAACCTAGGGTGGACACAGGACATGGTTGGACACGAAGATCTCAGTTTTTCAGCCCTGTTCAGGTACTTGTATTTTCTTCCTCGTAACCCCGTTTTTGATTCCGTCTTTTGCGTTACGAAGCCTGTATAACCCTCTCGGTGCCCGGATAAACCGCTCGGGGCATCGCGTCCTGTGGTGATCGCACACCGCGATCCAAAAACAGGAAAAATCAGACCCTGATTCACCCCGGAACTGAGTATGCCCCGCCAAACGGGACGACTTGGTCGCGTGCGGTCTTCACAGATACGTGCGCGTCGTTGATACGGACGTACAGGATTTCGCAGAAGCTGATTCGGATGTGCGTGCACACCGGAATCAGTACGTATCCGCGGACATCGTCCCGTATCCGACTTTTCTGAATCTTGCTGTAACTTAGTGTACACATGTCGAATCGAGACGAAACTTGCACCATCGGACTCGTAGCAATACGCTGGTCCTGTGGGTCAAGTTTGGTTCAATTCTGAGAACGTTGACAAAATCGCGTATCGTGGGCCCCACAGGCCCCGCTCGACGGGTGATTTTAAGAACGGCTCATCGGAATCCAATTCTGGAAGTTCCGTTGGGTTCGTATCATCGTTCCTGACCTGTTGACACTAAGTTGGCCTGATTTGGAGACCTTTGACCCTGACGCGTTTTTCGGTGCAAAGCGGCCCACATCTGGACCCCGTCTTGATCCGAAATTGACGTTTTTGCCCTTGTCTCCAAATTGGACTCAAGGACAGGCGTTCCTAGCTGATTAATATTTTCTGGACCTGATGGTGATGTTTGTTTCAGCAGCCGGAGTACTGCCTGCAAATCCAGCTGTAGCCAGAGCGACAATTGGAGCTGAAAACCCAGGCAAGTGTACCTTGCCATAATTGCAGTTTAATGATTCATTTTCTCTAGATTTATTTTCTTGTGATTGTTGTTCTTGCTCAACCCTAGGGCCGTGTGACTTGCTTAGCGTCCGATCATAGTCGGGTGCCAACACCGTACGCGGGGTTGGGCAATGTCATTTATAGATGGATATCGTGACATTTATATTCTTGTACTTGCCCTATCAAGTACTTATTACCCAGGACACCTGACACAGAGCATGAGACAGAATCTTCCTGAAATATTCAAGGTGATTCTGTGTAGGTTCTAGGATTTATGACTTAGACATTACATTCCTAGACATTATGTTCATAGACATAGTATGACTTACTGCATTAGATATAATCGTACGTGACGTGGACATGAGACATCG
Source organism: Iris macrosiphon (assembly GCA_036927795.1). NCBI lineage: Eukaryota > Viridiplantae > Streptophyta > Magnoliopsida > Asparagales > Iridaceae > Iris > Iris macrosiphon. The sequence continues at coordinate 39,128,296 of JAYESA010000002.1, forward strand.
TGGACATGATATGTATGATTACATTGGGTGGGGAGAGACACACAGGCTACAGGCTGATTATAAATATAAATCCATAGTAAACACATAGTAAAATTCATAGTATAGCTGCTACCGGCTCCCAGACACAGAGCTTGTAGTGGTATCAGCCTAAGTTTTAGTGATGCTCTCAACTTGCATTTCACATAGATGGATATATAGTTGACCCTATTATTTCATTAACTGTTTTACTGCATTTATTTTGGCTTGTGCTTTCTTGTACCTTGCTATGTCCCCTGAGGACCTGGATCCGGATTATGTCCCCAGGATTTGCAGACGAGGTTTATTCAGAGGTCTACGGAACAGGTGCTCTTCACGGAACAGTACCCGTAGCTGAGGACGAGGTGATCGCTGAGGACTTCTCCTGAACCATTGCTTCGCCATGCTCAGTCGTTATTTCCTGTTTAATTAAACTCTTTAATTTCTGTTTATGAGATCATTGTACCAGACTTTATATCGGGTTGTTCCCCGAATACTTTGCTGAGACTGGATGTTTAATTTACTTTCCTTATTGCTGTTGATTTTATATTCTTTTCTATGGATGAGATTAATTCTGACTTGTTGTTATAGACCTTATATACAGCTTAAGTATGCCCGATGGATCCATTAAATTGGGTTTGTCCATCGGTGCATGCTGCTGGCCATTATCACGCGTCCGGTCCCTCGGTATTTTGGGACTGGGGCGTGACACAGACATATGTGCTCGAGCACATCACTGTGTCACAGTCCATCCTCTCAACCCCTTGTACAAACAACATAATACATCGCATGTAATAAGTCTAAAACTAACATATAGCCCAATGCATATACCATCACCTCTAAATGTATATATATAAACAATTCTAACATAATTTTAAGAAGTCTAATCTAACACAAACAAAATATCCAATACAAGTGTAAATACATCAAACACTTGAAGAGCAATATTGATACACCCCCAATTAGAGTGTCAAAACTCACATATCTCAAATATAATCAAATATACATATCAAATATAGTTAATAATAGCTATTAAAACTTGCTACCACAGAATTAGAATTCAAATGTATAAAATCCCTAAATTAGAGTCCTGTATCACACCGTATCGTGATACGCCCTACTCATATCCATTTGTGGACACGATACTACCCCCACATGACCATTATAACACTAATTAGATCTAATAAACCTAATAACAAACACTTAGTATGTCATTCTCTGATTTTCCCAAAAATGAGCATAAAACTCAATGTAGAGGTCACAATAAGGGTCAATAGGAGTCCAAACTACTCCCTATATGTAGCCCTAATAAATAGGTAGAATCTAAATGCTCTAAATCACTAATTAGAACTAATTAGAGGGAGGGATTTTAGAATTTATCTATTGGAATATGGATTCTAAATGAAAGCTCAATAGGACACGATGTGGACACAAGCACCAAGTCAAACTCCTTATTCTCCAAAGATTCTTGTGCCCACTAGCTTTTAGTCTCTTTAGGTGGTGAGGATGAAGGAATTTGAGAAGGATTTGGGGTTGATTTGGTGGAGGGATGAACTATGGAGAAAGAACCCTAATTTGGAAGTGATTTGAGAGTGAATGAGTGAAGGAGGGAGAATATCATGCCCTTATTAGGGCCGGCCACCTTCTTCCCCTTCCCAAGAAATATACAATATCCCAATTACCCCTTAGGGATTGTCATGAAAGAATGGGTTAGCTAGGAAGCTTTCTTCCTAATGAAGATTAAGCCTAATCACTAATTAAGTGGTTTGGTTGACTAACAAGGGTCCAAAGTGACTAGTCTAAGTAGTTGGTCAAATTGTCATAATAAATTGGTTAAGTCCAATAGGTTCTTTTCTAGTCAATTAGTCTGATCACTAACCACTAATAACATATTGGTCATATAGTACAATATACATATTTATATAATTAAATATAATAACCTAATAAATTTAATAATTCTAAAATAAAATAAAATCCCTATTCTAGAAATGTAGTAGTGACAAGTCTACCATCCTTAAAATAATTTTGTCCTTAAAATTAAAATAAAACTAGCATAAGAACACAAGAAACAAGAAGAACTATACCTCAAGGCTCGAAGAGATATGGGTACTGTTCGCGTATTTTATCCTCTCTCTCCTAGGTTGACTCACCCGGAGAGTGATGCCTCCACGCGATGCAAACCAAGGGAATATTCTGGTTCCGTAATACCTTCTCTCTTCGATCATGATCTCAACTGGCCACTTTGGATAGCTAAGAGTCGGACCAACCTCGATCTCCGAGTAATCTATTACGTGACTAGGATCTGCCATGTACCGTCTCAGCTGCGACATATGGAATACGTCACGTACTCTCTCTAGTGTAGACGATAAATCTAGTCTGTAAGCTACTGTACCGATCCTCATAAGAACACTGAATGGTCTGATATACCATGGACTAAGGTTCCTGTCTCTACCAAAGCGAATCGTGCCCTGCGTCAAAGAAATTTGCAAGAATACTAGATCATCAACCTAGAACAAAATATAGCCTTAACACATAATCTAAAACAAATCAATCACAAACAATCACAACAAACTTATACCTCAAATTCCAAAGGTCTCCGGTGGCTGTCAGCCCAATGCCACTGTTTGTCCTGTGCCATCCGAAGTCTGTCTCTAATCATCTTGACCTTTTCTGCTGCATCCACGACCATTTTTGGCCCCAATAAGGATTTCTCACCAACACCATCCCAAGATAATAGATTACGATACCTTCGTCCATACAAAGCCTCAAATGGCGACATCTCGATGTTGGCTCGGTACTGTTGTCGTAAGGAAACTCTACCAGGTGGAGATGATCCTCCCAAGAATCTCTAAATTCTAAGACACAAGTGCAAAGCATATACTCGAGAGTCTGAATAGTCCTTTTTGACTTTTCATTTGTCTGGGGGTGATATATGGTACTGAACTTGAGTTGGGTGCCCAAGCTAGCCTGCAAAATCCTCCAAAAGTGGAAAGTAAAATAACTATCTTGATCTGAGATAATGCTTACAGGAACTCCATGTAATCTGACAATCTTCCACACGTATATCTCTGCTAACTTCTCCGTTGACGTTCCTACTTTAAATGGCAAAAAGTGGGTTGATTTGGTCAACCTGTCTATGATAACCCAAATTGCGTCCTTTCCTCCCAGAGAACACGGAAGCCCCAAAACAAAATCTATGGTCACATGCTCTCACTTCCACTCTGGGATAGGTAAAGGCTAAAGCAATCCACATGGCCTCTGTCTATCCGCGTTTACCTACTGGCACACCAAACATCTGGATACGAAGCGTGCTACCTTGCGCTTTATTCTATACCACCATACATACTCTTTTAGGTCTCGATACATCTTGTTGGCACATGGATGCATCGAGTACTGAGAGCGATGTGCCTCCTGTAGAACTTCTTCTCACAACTCCCCGCTTGGCACGCATAATCTAGTACCGTATCGTAATAATCCATCATCAGCGATGGTGAAATCCTTCGATAATCCTATCTGAATATGTGCTATGATGCTCCTCAGAGGCTTATAATCAAACTACCTGGCCCTGATCCTATCCATCATCTCAGATTGTATCTACAATTCCGATATTCGTATCTCGATACCAGGAACTAGCACCTAAATCTCTAAACTCTCAAGATTGTCCAGTAAATGTCTGTCTGTCGTTAAGTACTTAGCCAACGGATACCTGCTCAAGGCATCGACGATTACGTTGGCCTTTTCCGGGTAGTACTGCAATGATATGTCGAAGTCCTTCATCAACTCCAACTACCACCTCTACCTCATATTCAGCTCCTTCTGTGTGAACACGTACTTCAAGCTCTTGTAGCCTGTGAAGATCTCCATACGCTCTCCGTGCAGGTAGTATTTCTATAATTTTAGAGCAAGATGACCGCTGCCAACTCTAAATCATGGTGGGTAGTTCTTCTCATAAGGACGTAATTATCTGGAAGCATAGGCAATCACCTTCCCGTGCTGCTGAAGAATGCAATCCAAACCCTTTTATGAAGCATCATTATAGATAGTGAATCCACCTGTCCTTGATGGCAATGTCAAAACTGGAGCTGTCATCAATCTCTTCTTTAGCTCATCAAAAGTGGCCTGGCAATCCTCCGTTCATACGAACTCTATATCCTTCTTGGTCAGCCTAGTCATTGGCTCTGCAATCCTGGAGAAGTCCTATACGAATCTTCTTTAATAACCTGCCAACCCCAGAAAAATTATGATCTCTGCCACTGAACTCGGAGCAGCCCATGACTCCACAGCCACAATCTTCTTTGGGTCAACTGAGATCCTATCACCTATCACCACATGCCCAAGGAATTCAACCTTGTCAAGGATAAACTCATACTTCAAAAGCTTCCCGTAAAGCTCCTCCTTCCTGAGTGTCTCCAAAACTATCCTCAGGTGCTCCTCATGCTCTCCGAGGTCTTTGAATACACAAGGTTGTCATCAATAAAAACTATCACAAACTTATAAAGGAAGGAGGAGCATGTTGATCAAGTTCATGAATACCACCTGGGCATTGGTCAACCCAAACAACATCACCATAAACTCATACTGGCCATACCGAGTCCGAAAAGCTATCTTTGGAATATCTTTCTTCTTTACTTTCACCTGGTGGTAGCCTGACCTCAAGTCTATATTTAAAAATACCTTCGATCCGCTCAACTGATCGAAGAGATTATCTATCATCGGCAACAGGTATTTATTCTTGATAGTGAGGTTGTTCAGAGCCCTGTAGTTGATACACATATATACCATCCTATCCTTCTTTGGTACAAACAATATCGGAGTACCCCACAGTGATAAACTAGATCCAATGAAGCCCTTGTCCTGTAATTCATCAACCTGCTTCTTCAACTCTGCCAGTTCGCTATTGTTGACCCTATAGATGTGCTATGATATTGGCTCTGCGTCTGGAACCAAGTCTATAGAGAACTCAACATCTCTGTCTCGTGGCAATTCTGGCAACTCCTCTGGAAAGACATCTAGGAACTCCGCTATCAAAGGATGTGGCAGCTCCTTTTTTTCCACCATGGCTCCATAAAATATACCCTCATTCTGTTCCGCTGCTCCTTTGGCAATCTCAAATTCTGACTCTCTTGGTGGTCGAAATATCACTCTGCCTCCACGATAATCTATACAAGCATGGCTCTTACTCAACCAATCTATCCCGAGTACAATATCGTATCCTGGAAGTGGCATTATGAGTAAGCACATGCTCAACTCTCGGCCTCCTAATAAATCCCTCTAATCCTTGCAAAAATTACTGACTAGGATAATGCCTCCCCCAGTCATGATCTTACAAGTCCTAGCCAAGGGTTCTGACCATAAACGATTCTTAAGAGCAAAGGATACAGATACAAAACTATGGAAAGCACAAAAATCAAATAAAGTAAATGCTGGAATAGAATCAAGAAGAACTGAACCTGTAATCACGTCTCCCTATGGATCAGTCTCCTCAACTGTCATAGCAAAGCCCGCTCCTAAGGTGCACCTCTCTGCTTCTGCTGATGTTGAGTGAACCTTTGCTGCTGTGGCAGGAGTGGAGGTCCCCTCTGCTGAACTACGGGTGGCCTCACTGGTGCTCCCTAAACCAGTGCTCTAGTTGGTCCTCCCTGAGCTGGACGAGCTAAACAATCTCTTAGCTGGTGGTCGGGTGACCACAGAAAAAGCACACTCCCAACCTCTTCCAACAAACCTCCCTGGTATGTCCTAGCTTTCCACAAAATACACAATAAATGACATGATGTGCCAGCCTCTGTGGCTGCTGTAGGTGCTGACCACGAGCTGGTGCCTGGTACTGCTGGTAATGGTATTGGAATGGTCTCTGCTACTACTGAAAGTAGAGATGCTTGGCTGGTTTTGTGCTACCACTCGCTCATCCAGATCCGTCGCATCCTCTCTTGGGCCTAAGGTTCAGATCATCCTCAGCAATCTGAGCATCCATCAAAATACCTTCAAAGATAGCAGTGCAACATTCGGAAGTACGAGACTTGATCTCTCTCATCAGCCCCTTCCTGAACTTTCAGGCTCGATCTCCTGGGTCTCGATTCATCGATAGAAAAAATGACTCAAGCGACAAAACTTTGCAGCGTATTCGTCGACCGACATATTTTCTTGGACCAAGTCATGAAACTGACTCTCCAAGGCTTCCAAGGCTACGTCGAAAAAGAAATTCTCCTTGAAGGCCTTCCGAGTTATTCCTCGAACAATAAGTCTCAGCTTCGTGTGATACCAAGTGAGTGCAATATCGAACATCTGACTGTCGGCGGCCTCAATCTGCAGGCTCTCTGGATCTGAGCCTAATAGAGGTTCCTTTTCTCTGTCTTTCAACCATTCATCGACATAGTGTATCCCCTCAATACCCTTGAACTCCCGAGGTGACATCCTCTTGAAGTCCACTATAGTGCCTGGCCTCTGCTGGTGCTGCTGGCCAGGGTGCTGCTGCTGCTGAGCGACTCTCTCTGCTGCTTGTAGAGACACCTGAAGAGCATTCTATATGCTCTCCCTCATCAGCTCTGTCTGCGCTTGGTGCGCCTCTGCCTGTATCTTTTGTGCCTCAGCCTGAACTCGCTGAGCCTCTGCTGACATCCTCTGTGCATCCACCATACCCTGGATCAGTACGAACATTTGTGCCCCGTCAGGAGGCTCACCTCCCGAAAATAGAATCTGTGGTGGTGGAAGATCCTCTATAATAGGTTGAACAACCCTCCGGACAGGTGATGGAGGAGGACCCCCGAAGGCTGCTGAAACTCCTACATTATCAGGTAAAGTAGGAGGAGCAACTCCAATTATCCGGGTAGCAGGTCGAGAGGTGGCAGACCTCTTGGAAGCTGTGGGTCCCGATCTCTGCAACCTGATCTTTGGTGGCATCCTGAAGACAGATCAAAACAAGAAGAATTAAATTAAGGCAAAAGATACGATATCATTAATAAAGGGCAGTAAAATTTAAATGAAGCAATCATTCAGAACAGTTAGGATAGCAAGATCAAATAAATTTAGAAATTTTCTAGTTATGATTGAGTATACTCTCATCCTATATCCTATATTCTATATCCTATATCAGGCTTATAATAGCACACTAAGTTTGAGCATTACTACGATATCGCACTAGTTGTGACCTCGGCTTACTCGTCGACCTACATGGGCCACCACAAAAATGTATCAGGACCCGTATATGAAATTTGGACATGAGTCATGGGTACGTCCAGCCTACGCCGCAGCATCAAAGGTAGAACGTTGTTTAGGTCACAATACTTCCTATCATATATCACGATGATACAAATAACCTGTCAATGATCTCAACTCCATGAGGAGGACAAGATGAATATAAATATGACAATAATAAAAATCCTCAATCACATAATTCTATAAGAAAGAGAAATGGCACGATAATAATATAAAGGAAAAGAGAAGTATAAGATATATATATCACACATCCACGAGTCTAGAGTCTAAACATCAATATAAGAAATCTAATTAAAATATACAACTCAAAGTATCTCTAGTCTATAATCCAACTACATATGAATGCTAGACTCTAAGTCTCTACTATTTGATCCAATACTAGAATGGGGTCCTCCTGAAGCTCCTGGATAAAATCTTTGTCTACTCCGGGTCCGTAATAAGTGGGACAAAAAGCTTTGAGATCCTCTGAAAAATGTTATCTAGTCATGATTGGAGAGAAGCACATAAACTAACATCAGTTTCATTAATTTAATCAAGACTATAAAACAATAAGCAATAAAAATACTAGATAAAAGAAGTACTAGACAATAAGAAAACTGGTACGCAGATAATCATCTCACAAGTAATAATGAACTGTAATAAATAAGGAATAATTATATCAGCAGGTGTAAGCGGGAAGAAGATATGAAACTACTAAGTGTCTTAAAATATTAATTATTATGTGATCGGCTTGGGACAAGACAGGCTCTACCATATATAATTGACTATGCATAAGTACAGTAAGGGATCAGGTCAATCAAGTATGATTGACTATGCACAAGTACAAAAAGGAGATCGGGACAATCATATACGGGGAGTTATGCACAAGTAATAAGGTCAGGCTACACCCTCGTATAGATGAGGGTGAGCTATGTACAAGTAGGTGGTGTATGATCACATAATCAACTAATACTTTCCCATCCCCGGTTACTACAATGGATCCAATCATAACTCCTCATGAACGGTATCTATGATACTAACCCGTATATCCACTGTGTCGAAAATTAAGCATAACACTACATACTAGAATCATAGTAATCGTTAAAATAAAGAAACCGTCAGATAATATACTCACCTGTGGTCCTGATCAACGAATGAGGACCGGGCTCCAAAACGAAGTCACAAAGACCTAAATACCAAATATTAATGTTAATTGGTGAATTGAAGGATAACATTATTAACTAGCTAATGATGATATTTCTAGGCCAAGTCTAAGTCCAACTAGGTTAACTAGGTCCACTAGTCCATTCCTATATCATAATAGTTCATATTGGACAATATCTAACTAACTAGTCATTACCTAATTATACTAGATATTAGTATATAAGTATTTATATAATATTAGATTTTATCTGTATATTAGAATAACTTATACATATATGTTCAAGCTATATCTATAAATTAAAACCAACTCAATACTAATACTTACTTATTACTTGTTGCTGCTGCTCTACTGTTGCCATCAACATGCAACCCGAGCTCTAATTCCCCTTCTCTTTATTACACTCTACATACTTATTACTTGTTGCAGCATCACTGTACAGGGAATTAATTTCCATATGCTGCCAGCATACTCCCTAACAACTGATACTGATTTGGTATCAGTCCAACATTCTTCCCTCTTCAAATGGGCAATCTTAAGACACCACACTTTACACCATCACTCAAGCTACTGATGTTGCATTCTAAAACAACAATCACAGTTGTTGTTAAACCCCTCTCTCATACTGCTAACTGATGTGTTGATGCCAGAACACCAAAAACTCGACCATCTACTATGTACTGCTACTATTGATAGAGCAAGATATTAGCTACCATCTTCACTGCTAACATATAGGCTGCCAACTCCATAAACCTGATACCCCAATCACCACTCTACTGGAACTACACTCACAGCACTATGCCCAACTGAAACTAAGCTAGCCAACAGACACATGTGCTCAAGCACATCACTGTATCACAGTCCATCCTCTCAACCCCTTACAACCCCTTACACAAACAATACAACACACCCCATGTAACAAGTCTAAAATTAACATATAGCCCAATGCATATACCAACACCTCTATATATTTATAAACAATTTTAACACAATCATAAGAAGTCTAATCTAACACAAATAAAATACCCAATATAAGTGTCAATACATCAAACATTTGTAGAGCAACAATTGATACACCCCCAATTAGAGTGTCAAAACTCACATCTCTCAAATATTATCAAATATAGTTAATAACAGCTATTAAAACTTGCTACCACAGAATTAGAATTCAAATGTACAAAATCCCTAAATTAGAGCCATGTATCATACCGTATCACACTATATCATGATATGCCCTAATCGTATCCATATATGGACACGATACTACCCCCACATGACCATTCTAACACTAATTTGATTTAATAAACCTAATGATAAATACTTGGTATGCCATTCTCAGATTTTCCTAAAAATGAGCACAAAATTCAATGTAGAGTTCACAATAAGGGTCAATAGGAGTCCAAACTCTTTCCTATGGATAACCCTAATATATGGGGTATAATCTATATTCTTTAGAAAGTCCCTTAGGGGTTATACCAATTGTCCCTTAGGGGTTGTCATGAAGGAATGGGTTAGCTAGGAAGCTTCTCTTTCTAATGAATATTAAGCCTAATCAATAATTAAGTGGTTTGGTTGACTAACAAGGGTCCAAAGTGACTAGTCTAAGTAGTTGGTCAAATTGTCATGATAAATCGGTTAGTTCCAATAGGGTCTTGTCTAGTCAATTAGTCTGATCACTAACCACTAATAACATATTGGTCATATAGTACAATATGCATATTTATATAATTAAATTTAATAATCCAATAAATTTAATAATTCTAAAATAACAAAAATATCCATATTCTAGAAATATGGTAGTGACAGGTAGCTAGTGTATCATAGAATTAGTGTGATACATGTACGATGCACTCCACTCCACGTGTTTGATAAAATATTTAATACTCTAGTAGTGATTGTCTATATATATTTTAGATTGCTATGGCTAGTATATATATATATATATATATATATATATATATATATGAGTTTATATCTTCATGTACTTGATTTATACTAGGTGTTATTGGGGTATACTACGTATATATTAATGTATACAGTTGTTAGACTATTGGGGAGAGGATTAGAGGACTGATATGAAGTAGTGTCTAACATGAAGAGAGTTACACAACAGCTACATGTGGTTTAGTTCATAACAAGTAAAGTGTGGAGGGATGTTCTCTTGCATTTGAATATATTTAAGTGTAATACATGACCTGAGTGTGGGTGAGTTGCCTGGTGTGTGTGGGATTCATGGGCAAGATATGTTGGGCTCGGGTGCTATTCATGGGGGATGAGGCAGGTCAGTTGAGGGGAGTTCTAGAGAGTGTCAGTGGTGTACAAGGTTTTGGGGTGGAGTATACTGGGTTCAGTGGGTAGAAGGGGATTGATAGTAGGAAGCAGACGCAAGTTTTTGTAGTGCCAATCAGTGACTAGGACACTGGTCTGCAAGTATTGCAGTTGCTGCAATTTATTTGCAGGTTGAGGATAGATGGATATTACAGTAAGGAGCAACTGTGAGGGGGAGAGCTGCCACCAACTCATGGGGCCTGCTATGCAGGAGGTTGCACTGTGCAATTGCACAGATGAGTTTAATAGCAACAGCAAGATGGAAGGCTGGAGGTTAATTAGTAATGTATAACTATTAGAAGTTAGTTAGTACACATATATTAGTATATAACTAATTAGTTGTTAGTTTGGATTTTAGTATGATTGTTTAAGTTGGATATACCTTGTTAGTTTTTATGAGTTGTTAGTTATTGATAGTTAAAATTATTAGAGTTAGTTGGTTAATATGTGTATAAGTTAGAGTAGTTGAGGTATATGGATTTGTATATATATGTCAGATCTGTTAGTTAGTAGGTGGTTGTTAGTACTTGTTATTAGTTAAGTAATTATTGTGTTAACTATTAGTTACTTGGTTAGATGTCAGGTTAGTATTATGTAATGTTAAGATGGTTAGTTGGTGGTATTAGTAAGATAGAGTGTTAGAGGTGAGTTCATAATCAAGGGATGTACATGGTAGTAGGTAAGTATCAGTAATTATGAATACAAGGGAGTTGAAGTAATGTTAGTTGATGGTTATTGTAGATATTAGTTGTATATATTAGTGTTAGATATATATTATATGAATTAGTTTAGATATTGTTAACCTGTTAGTTGTTTATTTAGTATATTAGTAAGTGTTAGCTATTTATTTGTTAGATTAGTTGATATAGATGTTAGTATAAACTAATATGTAGATGTTAATTTGTTATTGTTCTAATTAGTTAAGTTATTGTTTAGTTATGTTACTTCATTGCTAGGTAATATACATGTTAGTTGAATTAGTTATTTAGTTTAACATGTTAGTTAGTATATGTTATTATTTATTAGTTAGTTAGTTGGTATATATACTTTAGTTGGTAGATTGGTATTGGTTAAGGTTAGTTCTAAGATTCCCTTGAGATACACCAAGGTAATGAGGGTATGGTATCACGGGGTATTGGTATTGAATACCAAGAGGGTAGCTAGGGTGTCATACCAAGATGGCTCAAGGCCGAGGTATTCACATAGAATTGTATTAATTATAAAGTAACTCATATATTATGTATCATTGTGTATCTTGTGTTATTATATAGCTATGATACTCTAGTATCCTATAATAGCTAGTATAGCCCAGATAAGCAGTGCATGAACCCAGTAACCTAGATATAGACTCATACAACCTAGAAACAGCTAGTTTGACCAAGTTTGACTACTTTGACCTTGAGTTGACCTAGTTGACTATTTTGACTTAGAAATAACTTTAAGACCTAGATTTTGACTAGTTTAACTTGTTATCATTCCAAAATCTTGTATTGATGTAATATTCTATATTTAGGTCTTTGAGACATTGTTCTATATATGGGTTGATGCTTTATCCCAAATTTTAAGAGAGTACATTCTCTGACAGTTTCTCGTTTACGATATCCTCTATATTTCTTGTATTTATTGTAGATATCCATAATTTTTTGACACTTGGTTACACGAATTGGTATTACTGGATCCCGTTATGAGATATTATTCCTTGTAGTTTCTGGCGTATTTCGTGTGCGAGCTTATTATTCTTGTATATATATGGATACTGATTCATGAGAAGATTAACACCTTTCTCAGATAATCATATGTCATAGCACGCCATGGTTGGACCCTTTATACCAGTCGGGGCAAAGAGTATTTAGTGTAGATATGTGATCATATCCCACAGTTCTTGTTCTTCTTGTATAGATTACTCATACACCGAACGTATGATTAACCAGGCCCATGCTTTTGAGCAGTACCCAAGTCGATCACATGTTGTCACTAGTACTCAATCACTTAGATAGTTATATCTCTTTATTTCCATATATGATGTTTGTACCTCTTGTATGTATTTCTCGTATTTCTTTATTTTAGTATATTCCTGCCTTGCTCCATTCATCTGGTATATGCTCTCTATTTACTGTTACATAGTTTTTATCATTTATTAGAACTGCTGTTAGAGTTGTAGTTTGCTCCAATCCTTACTGTATAATATTTTTTAGTGATTATTGTGCTCTCTATTTCGGGATCTCAAAATGGTGCCTTAGACTGGACTGCTATTACCTTATGGACTTGAAGTAGTTGTTGTAGAGTTCTAGTTAGTGTTTCTTTCTATATCCTATATAGTTCTTTCCTTGTAGAATATTATTGATTATCTTTCCTGTTTATTCTTATTTAGATTATGGTGATTGAGTACATGGCAGTACTGGTTATACTAGTATGATAGATAGATGGATAGATAGATAGATAGTGTTATATCGACGATGCTGCGGCGTAGGCTGGACGTACCCACGTACTTGTGTCTCGATCATGCGGGTGTGGGTTGTGACATATTTTTATGGTGGCCCATGCAGGCCAGGCTTCACATTTAGTATGGTATCGTGGTAGTGCGACGTCTTAGTTGTACTGCTGTGAGCCTGTGATAGGATATATGATATATGATATTAGGATGAGAATACTCAATCATAAACTAGGACTTCTTGAGAGATTTCTGTGATGACCCTTGAGAATCTTATTTTGAAATCCAATTTAAAATCTTTTTTTCATGTTTTCGTTCGCTCTTACTTATTGTTATTGAATTTGATTCTTGATGATCGATTGTTGAATTTAATTCTTGGTATTCGTTGTTGAGTTTGATTTTATATTGAGATAAATTTAACGGACTAAATTATAGTATCTTCTAATGACATATGTTGATAAGGACAGTAAGAAAGGTAAAACGTCTTCTTTGATTATGGAGCCTAGAGTTTATCGCAGCCATTCTAGCTGACATGGTGGAAACATAGAGACCTGACTTCGGATATACATATCTTGGTTATAAAATTTAGAGTTTCTCGCAGCCATACCGGTTGGCGCGATAAGAATTTTAGATAACATGATTATAGAGATATATACCTTAGTTATGGACTCTATCGTTTATCATAGCTATGCTTACTGCCATGACGAGAATTTTGAGTAACATAATTTAGGTAGACGTGTATGATTATCAGATCGTATCTTAAATTAGCTCTTAACGTATCATCTATATCATTCCACTACTGTTATTATAGGATTCTGATCCATCACCTTTTTTAGCTCATGAATAGAGATACCTTCAGTTTCTTTAGTCTAGTTCCTTATAGGGTTTTATTTTATTAGTTTCTGAGGTTCCTTGGGTAGTATAATAGTTTGATAATTTGCAATTAGTTTTGTGTCTTTGAGTATAAGTGTTAATTTTTTATAGTTTAACTTGTGAGTCTGTGAGTGATTCTTAGTTGGGTATGTGAGCTATAGGCATCAGTCTAGAGATAACTCATAGTACAGTACCTTTAGCAATAGTTCTATGGTAGGTGTCAGTCTAGCTAGTTTTGGTACTAATGGTAGAAGGGAGAGTAGAGAGTATCGGTTATGATTTCAGGAGTTAATATCAGTGTCATCATGCATGTTCTAGGTAGATATAAATTTATATAGTTGAGTGACCCATCTAATAATTAGGTATTACCAAATTTGTGTTTGGATATCAACGGAGCATGATATTCCAATTGGTACTCAGTTGTGTTATGGGTAAGAGATATGTACTCAGAAGAGGTATTAGTGAGTGTGCCATGATAGAATGGTACCCATAAGTATATATGTGAGTGTGATAGTGTTAGAATATGTTCTGCTAGTAATAAGACTTATTCTATGTGTCGAGTGTTGGGCCTTAGTATGAGTAGATATGAGTGTACCTGTATGTGTCTAGTGTGGGTGTATCACCTAGTACTTGGGTGTATTTATCACACCCCAGTCCCAAAATACGTAGGACTAGGAATACGTAACACGTCCAGCCTTATGTATATGAACTTCAATATATGGAAACCATATACACACGTACGCTGTACATGAATATTTAATCCACCAGTGGTAATATGCTATCACAACAAGTCACACACAATCTATATCTCATCCACAGCACAAATAATAAGTAGGAATAAAGAGCTGAATAATATCTGAATATCAAAGATGAGTATCAAGTCTGATAGTCAGATGGAAATAAATCCACTACAAAATGACTATAATGAAGTAGCAATAAGGATCTCTAAACAACGGTAATAGAATCACAGATACTCCGATGGTAAGACTTTCTCAGTCTGGTAAGTAGCGTCAGGTCCAGGTCCATACTCCTGCGGATACCCCTGCTCGTTTATATCTGGAAAGAAACCAGGTCCTCAGAGGGACGTAACAAGATACATAATAACATGCCAATAAAATACTGAAAAATAAACATCCAATGGATCGCCTAACCGTCTAAGTGAATGCAGTTTGAGAATAACTTTCCACCAAGTGGGCTATCTTGCCATATAGTGGGATTGACGTGATTCTCTCAAAGAATTAGGGGCCTACAAAGTATGTCGGCTTGGGAACGGCAGAGGCCGCCAAGTAGTATAGGGGTCATCACGACCGCGTATATCCGGTGGAGCGTACGGGTTACATAAAAGAAAAGTGCAAAGAAGTCCAAATGTCTTACTTGTTGTTCTTCCCATCCCATGCTCTAAGCATGCCACATCCATGATACGAGAAAACCTCTAAATAACTGCCAGGTCTACTAGAATACAAAGTTTTTATCAGCAGTCATCCCTAACGCACAGCCCATGCATACAGGAGGCCAGACCTGTCATACAGTCTGTGATCTATATGAGACTCACAACTCGTGTAACAACTGTGTCATGGCCAATGAACCTAATGATGCTCCATAATAATAGGGTGGTCTCATAAAGTAGGTCCAAAAATATACATAAATAAATATGATACGATGATATCGTCGTTGCAGCTAAGTTTCCTTAGACGCACAATTTATATAGCAATAAATGAACTAAATAAGCAGAAATAAATTATGCAAGCATCATGTGGAATGTAGATAATAGTACGATGGCAAGGTATACTTGCCAGGCAATAATTCTATTTAGTGCAAGCGTCCAAAATGGTGTTAAGTTAGTGGAAGAATTATAGTTAGGGTTTGGGAGAGTTTGTAATATATATAGAGATAAAGAGGCGGTTGGGTAATTTAGTGGTTTCAAAAACTACTGCTGCTGCTGTTTCTTTCTTTCTTTGTTTTGGGTTTCGGTTGAGGATAGTTTAGTAATAATAAGATAAGAGGCGGTGGAATGAGTCGGCTCACACGCGCGGAGAAGGGAAAGAAAAGTTGATTTTTGCTACTGTTGTTGATATTTTTCTTCTCCTAACGGGTCCGGGTAGGGGTTAAACGGTTAGTGGGTTCAGGCGGGTAGGGTAGAGGCTAAGGGGTTTGGTTTATATCCAATAGGAATTATATTTATGTATACCATTAAGCTAGCAACAATCCAAAGGGTCTCCTACATGGAATAATTTAGAAAAAAATTATAATGGCTCCATAAATCCCCTAAATGCACAAACATCTCAAATAAAAAATTAAATAAAAATCTATTCCCTCTATTTAGCTCATAACTATCATAAATAAATAATAAAAATAATTAATACAATTTTTTAGAATTAGGGATTTTACATTCTACCCAACTTATAAGAATGTCGTCCTCGAAATTAAAACTAAGTCATGGTAGAAAGTGAAGGATGGTATAAGATATAAATTAACAAAGTAAATTTATACCTTGGTCTGCGAATAGGTTCAAAAAACGTTGGCGCATGTCATCCTTGCGCTCCCAAGTAGATTCTCCTGGTGCGCCATACTTCCATGCCACACGGACTAAGGAAATAGATTGGTTCCTCAATACTTTCTCTCGACAATCAAGGATTCCCACGGGTTGCTCTTGATATGACAAGCTTGGCCCAATAGTGATCTTCGGAATGATCGAGAACATGACTGCTGTCTGCCACATATTGCCTGAGCTGTGACACATAGAATACGTTATGTACTCCCTCAAGTGAAGGTGGTAGCGCAAGTCGATATGCCACTTCTCCCACTCTCTCTAGCACGTCAAATGGTCCAATATACCTTGGACTCAACTTGCCGCGCCCTCCGAATCGAATGGTGCCTCTGGTAGGTGATATCCTTAAAAAGACATGATCGCCTTCTTTAAACTCCAAGGGACGACGATGAAGGTCTGTCCACTGCTTTTGCCTGTCTTGTGCTGCTCGCAAGTGTCCTTGTATCTTCTTAACTATCTCAACGGTGTTGACCACTAACTCTGGTCCCAGAATTTGACGTTCTTCTACGTCACTCCAACACATAGGAGACCTACACTTCCTTCCATATAATGCTTCAAACGGAGCCATCTGGATGCTTGCCTGATAACTATTGTTGTAAAAATACTCCACAAGGTATATGTGGTCCTCCTATGATCCTCCAAAGTCTAACATACAAGCCCTTAACATATCTTCCAATGTCTGAATAGTATGCTCTGACTGTCCATCTGTCTGCGGGTGATAAGATGTACTGAACTTCAGACGAGTTCTAAGACTCTCTTGCATGCTCCTCCAAAAGTACAATGTAAAGCGAGAATTCCTGTCTGATACAATACTGACTGGTATGCCGTGAAATCTCACGATCTGTCTCATATATAAGTCAGCCAAAGCTTCTGTAGATTGGCCAACTCTAAAAGGCAAGAAATGGGCTGAGTTGGTGAGTCGGTCCACTATTACCCATACTGCATCTTTACCACTTGGACTTTTGGGAAAACCTGTGATAAAGTCCATAGTGATGTGCTCCTACTTCCACTCTGGAATTGGAAGTGGTTGCAATAACCCTGTTGTTCTCTGGTGTTCCGCCTTTACTTGCTGATATACCAAATTTTTAGCTACAAAGTGAGCTATCTCTCTTTTTATTCTATGCCACCAAAAGTGCTGTCGTAAATTATGATACATCTTGGTACCTCCAGGATGAATAGAATATATCGAACTATGAGATTCTGTCATCAGCTCTTGTCGAATCTCTCCATTGGGAATATATAGACGATCACCACATCGTAATATCCCGTCATCATGAATGCGCAGTCCTGTCTGCTCTCCGGCCTCTGTCCTTTTCTTTAATCTTCTGAATCTGGCATCTGTAGGCAGTGCTGCCTTGATTCTCTCTACTAGTGATGATTATACTTGCAAGTTGGCTAGTGTCCCATCTGCTCCGGGTAATATCACTTCAATGCCAAGATTTTGCAAGTCCTCAAATAATTCCTTCTATGTTGTCAAGAAGTAAGCTACTGGTTTCCGGCTTAACTCGTCTGCTACAACGTTAGCCTTGCCTGGGTGATAATGTAGCTCTATCTCAAAATCTTTCATCAATTTGAGCCATTGATGTTGCCTCATATTTAACTCCTTCTGCGTGAAGACATACTTGAGGCTTTTATGGTTTGTATCGATTTTCACTCGTTCCCCATATAAGTAATATCTCCATAGCTTCATAGCAAATACAACGGCTGCAAGTTCCAAGTTATGAGTTGGATAATTCTTCTCATGTACTCATAATTGTCTAGATGCATATGCAATCACCTTGCCATGCTACATCAATACGCATCCTAAGCCTTTTCTTGATGCGTCACTGTAGATCACATTGCCTCCTGATCCTGATGGAATAGTCAATACTGGTGCTGAAGTCAGTCGCTTCTTCAACTCTTCGAAAGCGGCTTGACACTCGTTGGTCCATATAAACTGTTGATCTTTGCAATTTAACCGAGTCATAGGTGTTGCTATCCTTGAGAAGTTCTCCATGAACCGTCGGTAATATCCTGCAAGTCCAAGGAAACTTCTCACCTCTGCGGCTGATTTAGGAACATGCCATGTCTCGACTGCCGAGATCTTTTCTGGATCAAAAAACATACCATCTCCTGTAACAACATATCCAAGAAATGATACTCTGTCCAAGAAGAACTCACATTTACTGAGCTTTGCATATAACTGTTCTCTTCTCAAGGTCTCTAGAATAATCCGCAGGTTCTTCTCGTGCTCCTCGTGGCTCTTTGAATAGACAAGTATATCATCTATGAAGACGACCATGAAGTGGTCCAAATACTGATGGAAGACTCGATTCATTAAATTCATAAAGATAGCTGGAGCATTGGTCAATCCAAATGGCATGACCAGAAACTCGTAGTGCCCATATCTTGTCCGGAATGCGATCTTCGGGATGTTCTCCTTCCGTAATTTTACCTGATGATATCCCGATCTTAAATCTATCTTTGAGAATATCTTGGCTCTACTAAGCTGATCAAATAGGTCATCAATGCATGACAGTAGATATTTAGTCTTTACTGTTACTGCATTCAAGGCTCTATAGTCAATGCACATACGCACTGACCCATCCTTCTTTGGTACAAACAACACTGGTGCTCCCCAGGGTAATGGACTTGGTCGGATAAAATCTTTCTTTTTTTAGTTCTTTCAACTGTGTCTTTAGTTCATCCATCTCCTTCTTTGCCAGTCTATAAATATGTGATGCTATGGGTGCTGCTCCTGGTGTCAATTCAATCGAAAACTCTATGTCTCTGTCTGGGGGTAGTCCTGGCAATTCCTCTGGAAAGACGTCTTGGAATTCTGAAATAATGGGGTGATAAACAACGTCGTCCATTAAGAGCTGCATACCATCAAGGATTTATGTGGATCCTTATGCAAACTCAAGTTTAGGCTGGCCTGGTACTTTAAAAAGAATGCTTCCTCCAAAGCAATCAAAGAAAGCATGGTACTTGCTCAGCCAGTCCATTCCCAGCACAATATCAAAAGTCGGCATAGGAAGGACTAAGAGTCGGACATTCATCTCTCTGCCATGTATCACTATAGGACACGATCTATAAATTCTACTAACAGGTACAACTCCTCCTCCGGTAAGAATTCTAATACAACTAGGTAAAGATGTGAAGGCAATATTGTGTTTGGCAATAAATCTAGATGATATGAATGAGTGGGTGGCTCCCGTATTAAACAATGTCACAGTAGGAAAAATAAAAGCAAGAGTGATACCTGCTATGACATCAATCTCCTGATTCATGTCATCCACTTCCATTATAAAAGCTTGTCCGTTCCTCTGTGGTTGTCCCTGTCTGGCCCTCGTGAATTAATCCTCCTGTGCAGGTAGCGGTGGTCCTCGCTGAAATTCCCCTGCTGCTGGAGGTCGAGGTGCACCTGTTCCTATCAATTGCTGAGCTGGCTTCGGTGCTGGAAGCGCTAGCCTCTGTGCTGGCGGTGGAAGTGTCAATACTTGTTGCATAGGACAGTCTTTTATCATATGCTGTCCGGAACCATATCTCATATATTGTCCTGAGCGAGTTCGATAGTCCCTCATAATATGTTCGTGTTTCCTACAATAATGGCAGTGGGGCTTCTCTGGGATCTAGTACGGTCCTGCTCTGTGCTGGTACTGCTGTTGCTGAGCTAAAGGACGTCTGATAGGTCCTTCTTGTTGTGTTCTTGCTGGTCCTTGCTGTATCCTTGTGGGTCCTTGTTGCGTCCTCAGTTGGCCTCCTTTTTCTCTGCTGATGGTTTCTTACAATCTGACTTCTATCAGTAACTCGGCATAAGAGATCCGGGACTGTGAGGTTGTGTAATATTGGATCTCCTGAGTCAGTCCGCGATGAAATCTCTTCGCCTTGGCCAAGTCATCTGGTATCAGGGCAGTGTCATATTTACTAAGGCGACTAAACTCAGCATCATACTCGTCCACCGTTCTGTTCGCCTGCTCCAAGTGGAGAAACTGATCGTACAATGCATCTTTAACAGTGTCCAAAAAGTACTTCCTTTCAAAGCACTCCAAGAACTGCTCCCAAGTCTGGTATGTACCCAACTGGAGCTCCATGGATTCCCACCAGTGATGAGCATTACCATCTAGAAGCGTTCTTACACCTGTCATCCATAGGTCTGCAGGTAGCTGTGATGCCTCTAATAAACTTCGAGTGTGAGTGATCCAGTTGGTAGTTTTCTCCGGGCTCTCGATGCCTTTGTATGGCCTATGACCTATCTGTATAAAGTCCTTTACTGAACCAACTCTAGCTCGAGGTACTGGAGCTAGTGCTTGAGCTGGTACAGTAGCCTGGCAGCCATCCTCTCAAGAGCTGCTAGGAACTCTTGTCTCTGTTCTGCTGCTTGCTGCCTCTGCTCTGTAGCTAGGGTGACAGCCTGTTGTCGCTATTTCTGCATTATCTTCTGGAAGAATTGGAACAGTTGTGTCTGGCCATCCTGCGGTATCGATGAGACTGAAAGGTTCCCATTAGGTGGAACGGGGAGATCAGATGGAACTGGATTGTGAATCTGTCCATCTGGTCCCGGAAGTCTAGGAATTGTTGAGGTCCCTCATTGAGTCTGACCATTGACTCCAGGAGTTATGTCGCTATCGGTGACAGTACATCAATTATGCATATCCATCTTTCTGCAGGTGATGTACACAATGATTAAAAGAAGTACAGGAATAAAACAGGATACAAGCATTAAATAGAATGTAGAAGCATAAAATATGCTGGGGAATCGTCCGCATATTTTACAGTCAAAACCCCTAACATACATGAAGTCCCTCCCTGCGTAAAACAGGGACTCAAGGTAGTTGGCATAAAACAAGATGCTAAGCTGTCAGTGTAAAACAGAGATTCAAGGAAGTTTGGTGTAAAGTAAGACTTCAGAACTGTCCGCGTAAAGTAGAGGTCCAAAATTGTCGGCGTAAAACAGAGATTCAAGGCTGTCCGCGTAAAATATAGATTCGAGGCTGTCTGGCGTAAAGTCTGCGTGCGTAAAGTCTGCGCGTAAAAGTTTGCCTGCGTAAAGTTTGCGAGTAAAAGTTTGCACGTAAAGTCTGCGTGCGTAAAGTTTGCCTGCGTAAAATCTGCCTGCGCAAAGTCTGCGTGCGTAAAGTTTGCCTGCGTAAAATCTGCCTGCGTAAAGTCTGCGCGTAAAAGATTTCCTGCGTAAAGTATGAAATATGTTATTTTTAATGCAGCATAAAGTTGTACGAGGAACTCTTCGTATTCGTCGGATGAATTTGTCAGATAATTTAGTGAACCTGTCATCTGACAAAAGTACTACAGGATGATCGAGAGGACGGCTGTGATGATGATTTTGTACAAAGACCCAAGTTATCATTTAGTGATATATTTGATACAAGTTATTTTACGCATCCAAAAGGAAGTAAATAAAGTCTTCTGAATATGCTGCATATTCTACATTGACATAAATGAGTTTTTATGCTCAAGATAAGACAAAATTAGACGCCACATCAAAAGCTATTTTTGGTACAGTGCTCGAGGTATATCTCTGTATTTAATGCATGATATTTCTATTTTTAAAAATTGGTCATGACTGGGAAGGCTAAGTCTGTGACAAATATGCTCACATCACCATCCTTACATTTTATGCCTAATCAGGCTACTCTACGCTGGTTATCTATGAATCGTCAAGTTTTACGCAGGGACAGTTACCTACGTGGCTTATTATTTGACTTTTATGCCAACAAGATAGTCAATTGGCTTTTACGCCAACTAGGCAGTCATTTGGCTTTTATGCCAACAACAGTCATTTGGCTTTTTATGCCAACAATAGTCATTTGGCTTTTACGCCAACAAGGATAAAGGGTCTGGTCACAGGGTAAAGGGTTTTTGGCGTAAAATTTTGTTTATCCCAACATAGGATAGTTGAAAGGAAAAATGAGGTTTTAGTCAAGCATGGATGAGATCCTTATACTCTATTCCTATACACAGGCTTGTTCGGTACAGTTACGTAACTGAGACAATATATTCTAGACCTGCATGGGCCACCACCAAAAATATGTCACTCCCCAGTCCCAAAATACGTAGGACTAGGAATACATAACACGCCCAGCCGTATGTATACAAACTCTAATATATGGAAACCATATACACATGTACGTTGTACATGAATATTCAATCCACCAGTGGTAATATACTGTCACAATAAGTCATACATAATCTATATCTCATCCACAGCACAAATAATAAGTAGGAATAAAGAGCTGAATAATATATGAATATCAAAGATGAGTATCAAGTCTGATAGTCGGATGAAAATAAATCTACTATAAAACGACTATACTGAAGTAGCAACAAAGATCTCTAAACAACGATAATAGAATCACAGATACTCTGAGGGTAAGACTTCCTCAGTCTGGTAAGTAGCGTTAGGTCCAGGTCCGTACTCCTGCGGATACCCCTGCTCGTCTATATCTGGAAAGGAACTAGGTCCGCAGAGGGACGTAACAAGATACATAATAACATGCCAATAAAGTACAGAAAAGTAAACGTCCAATGGATCGCCTAACCGTCTAAGTGAATACAGTTTGAGAACAACTTTCCACCAAGTGGGCTATCTGGCCATATAGTGGGATTGGCATGATTCTCTTGGAGAATCAGGGGCCTACAAAGCATGTCATCTTTTGAACGGCAGAGGCCGCCAAGTAGTATATGGGTCATCACGACCGTGTATCTCCGGTGGAGCGTACGGGTTACATAAAAAGAAAGTACAAAAGAGCCCAAATATCTTACTTGTTGTTCGTCCCATCCCATGCTCTAAGCATGACACATCCATGATATGATAAAATCTCTAAATAACTGCCAGGTCTACTAGCATACAAAGTTTCTATCAGCAGTCATCCCTAACGCACAGCCCATGCGTACAGGAGGCCAGACCTGTCACACAGTCTGTGATCTATATGAGACTCATAACTCATGTAACAATTATGTCATGGCCAATGAACCTAATGATGCTCCATAATAATGGGGTTGTCTCATAAAGTAGGTCCAAAAATATATATAAATAAAATATGATACGACGACATCGTCGTTGCACCCAAGTTTCCTTAGACGCACAATTTATATAGCAATAAATGAACTAAATAAACAGAAATAAATTATACAGACATCATGTGTAATATAAATAATAGTACGATGGCAAGGTATACTTGTCGGACAAGAATTCTGTATAGTGCAAGCGCCCAAAATGGTGTTAAGTTAGTGGAAGAATTGTAGTTAGGGTTTGGGAGAGTTTGTAATATATATAGAGATAAAGAGGCGGTGGGGTAATTTAGTGGTTTTAAAAACCACTGCTGCTGCTGTTTCTTTCTTTTTTTGTTTTAGGTTTCGGTTTAGGAGAGTTTAGTAATAATAAAGATAAGAGGCGGTGGAATGAGTCGGCTCACACGCGTGGAGAAGGGAAAGAAAAGTTAGTTTTTGCTACTGCTGTTGATATTTTTCTTCTCCTAACGGGTCCGGATAGGGGTTAAACGGTTAGTAGGTTCAGGCGGGTAGGGTAGAGGCTAAGGGGTTTGGTTTAGATCTAATAGGAATTATATTTGTGTATACCATTAAGCTAGCAACAGTCCAAAGGGTCTCCTACATGGAATAATTTAGGAAAAATTTATAATGGCTCCATAAATCCCCTAAATGCATAAACATCTCAAATAAAAAATTAAATAAAAAAAATCTATATCCTCTATTCAGCTCATAACTATCATAAATAAATAATAAAAATAATTAATACGGTTTTTCAGAATTAGGGGTTTAACAGTATTGAAGTAGAGATTTATGGGTAAAGCATGAGTGGGGAAGTGAAGTACTAGTTTTATGAGTATCAAGGAGTAGGGGTTTAGTATCATAGGTACCAATAGTGTGCTAGTGGACAAGTCAGTAATAGAGAATATTAAGTACATGAGTCAAGGATAGTTATGGAATTAGTAAGTATGATGGGGTGATCTAGTGATTAAGCTAGTGTCAAGAATAGTGGTAGTGTATGTGATGAACTGTTATGAGTAATAAGAAGTTAGTGCCCTAGAATATTAAGAACAGATGATGTGTATAGTTAGGAGCTAGTGTTTCTGTATCTAGAGTGCCTAGAGAGAGTAGCAGTATTCAGAGTACAACAAAGTTTAGTTGAGTGATGTGCTAGTATCAGTAAATATCTTGTGTGATCATATTAGATTGGTATATCAGTTAATATGGATAGAAACGTATTTGAAAGTAAGAGTACAAGTGATCCAAGCAGTAAAGGAGAGAGGCAATCTATATAGAAGTAAGTTCAGTAGGTATAGTACCTTGATAATTTTGAGTATAGAAGTCGTATATATCAGGGAATAGTACGAGGGGTATAAGGATACTAGTGAGATATCATAGTGTCATAGTGGTTAGAAAGTATTTATGTATTTTATATTGATACCAAATATAGGTGATTATCCTAGGATGATTTTTAAGTATTAAAGTATGAGTTTGCATCACATGTCAGGATAGGAGAAGTACCTTACTATCAAGATCCAGAGTATCCCAAATATTATGGAGGTTTAGTTACAAGCATTTTTAGTGGCTAGCATACTAAGTATAGACGAGGGACATGAGCAACCTGGTATAAGAATATCACACAAGTGACATATATAGGAGTTAATTAATGCCTTATAGAGAAAGAGTCAAGACTTGGGTAGGCATCTTAGAGAAAGTATTCTAGATTGGTAAGGGTGTACCAATAGGGTACATGATTGTGAGTGTATATAAGTGTTCATTTGCAAGAAGAATGGTTAAGCAGTTTTTAAGTGATTGCAAAAACTAAGACAGATAAAGGGAGAGGGTATTCTAGAGGTGCTAGTACAGTATCTTGGGTGGTGTGTGCTAGTGAGTTAATTATGCCCATGGCCTAGAACTATAGTGTACCAGTAGTATTAGAAGTGGTAACCCATGATAGATAATCTGGCTAAGGTATAGTTAGTAAGTGACTCTGTTTGAGATTGTAACTCATGACAGTTAGAGACTATATCTATGCATGATTTTTTCTTTAATTTCGAGGACAAAATTCTGCTAAGGGGGGTAGAGTTGTCACTACCACTTTCCCGGAGAGGGGTATTTTTGACTTTTGTTGTGATTGGTAATAATGTTAATATTAGTATTTCAAAATTATTATTTGAGTGATATTTTATTTTTTAATGACTAGTATTGATATTTTTGGATTATATTTATTCAAATATTAGTATGGTTATACATGTTATATATATTGTATATAGTTAATGGTTAGTTGTTAGCCTTAGTTAGACTAGTTGTTAGTGAACCTAGTTGGACCCAACTAGACTCGTCATGGACCAACATTAAGTTAGACTCTTTGAGCCAATAATTAGACACCCTTGTTAAGTTAACTGATTTAATTAACCAACCATTAGGAGTAGAAGCTTCCTGCTTAATCCTATTTCTTCAAGACAAGCCCAAGGGGCATATTAGATATTCTATATTACTTGGAGACCAAGCACAAGGTGGCCGGCCATATAGGGAGGGTTTTACTCTCTTTCCTTCCTTTTTTTATTCCAATTTTAGATCTAGAATAGTTCTTCCCCAAATTTTCTTTTTCTTCCACCAAACCTACACCAAATTCTCTTCCAGATTTATCCTTACTTCACTATTGGAGACTCTAGAAGCAATAAGGAGGTAAGGATCTATAATTTGGAGAAAATTGTATAAGTTGAGGCTTCTTTGTGATTATTGGAGACTTTTATTAGGAATCTATCTCCTAATAGGTACAATTCAGTTTTATCCTTCTAATTAGACTCTAAATCTATAATATAATCATTAGGAACCCACCTATGGACTAGGGCAAAGAAGAATTAGCCTCTAGGGATCCTTATTGTGTATTTTGTGTCCAATTTGGAGAAATTCGAGATTGGTGCACCATGTATTTGTCAATAGGTCAAGTGGACCAAATTAATATGTGTATAGTTGTGTGAGACTAGTATCGTGTCCACAATTAGATGCGTGTAGGCCGTATCATGGCAATTTAGTGATACGGGTTGATTTGGGATTTTTTTCTTCGACACGGGAATTTGCACACGTCATATTTTGACACGGACACGTAGATGGGTAGCTAGCACTTTGCATTGCTTAGAAATATGATTCTAGATTTGCTTACATCATTGGTTATGTATTTGGTGTTGTGTCGGGGCCTTATCGCAAGCTTATCATATAATTAGTTTAATACAGGTGCGATGCATGCCACGTGTTTGATAAAATATTTAATACTCTAGTAGTGTTTTTTTATATCTATTTTAGATTGTTATGGCCAGTATATGATATATATATTATATATCTATAAATATATATGAGTTTATATCTTTATGTACTTGATTTACACTAGGTGTCATTGGGGTATACTATGTATATATTACTGTGTACAGTCATTGGACTTATGGGGAGAGGATTAGAGGACTGATGTGCAGTAGTATCTGACATGAAGAGAGTTACACAACAGCTACATGTGGTTTAGTTTATAATAAGTGAAGTATAGAGGGATTTTCTCTTGCATTTGAATGTATTTGAGTGTGATACCTGACTTGAGTGTGTGTGAGTTGCTTGGTGTATTCGGGATTCATGGACAAAAGATGTTGGACTCGGGTGCAGTTCATAGGGGATGAGGTATGTCAGTTGAGGGGAGTTATAGGGATTGCCAGTGGTGTACAAGGTTTTGGGGTACAGTGTACTGGGTTCAGTGGGTAGAAGGGGACTGACAGTAGGGAGCAGATGCAAGTTTTTATAGTGCCAATCAGTGACCAGCACACTGGTCTATAAGTATTGCAGTTGCTGCCATTTAGTTATAGGTTGAGGATAGATGGATATTACAGTAAGGAGCAACTGTGAGGGGGAGAGCTTCCACCAAGTCATGGCGCCTGCTGTGCAGGAGGTTGCACTGTGCAATTCCACATATGAGTTTAATAGCAGCTTTAAGATAGAAGGTTGAAGGTTAGTTAGTAATGTATAACTGTTAGAAGTTAGTTAGTGCACACGTATTAGTGTATAACTGATTAGTTGTTAGTTTTGATGTTAGTGTGAATGTTTAAGTTGGATATACCTTGTTAGTTGTTTTGAGTTGTTAGTTATTGATAGTTAAAATTATTAGAGTTAGTTGGTTAATATGTGTATAAGTTAGAGTAGTTGAGGTATATGGAGTTAAATATATATGTCAGATCTGTTAGTTAGTAGGTGGTTGTTAGTACTTGTTATTAGTTAAGTAATTATTGTGTTAACTATTAGTTACTTGGTTAAATGTCAGGTTAGTATTATATAATGTTAAGACGGTTAGTTGGTGGTATTAGTAAGATAGAGTGTTAGAGGTGAGTTCATAATCAAGGGATGTACATGGTAGTAGGTGAGTATCAATAATTATGAATACAGGGGAGTTTAAGTAATGTGAGTTGATGGTTAGTGTAGATATTAGTTGTATATGTTAGTGTTAGATAGATATTATATCGATTAGTTTAGATATTGTTAAGCTGTTAATTATTTATTTAGTATGTTAGTAAGTGTTAGCTATTCATTTATTAGATTAGTTGATATAGATGTTAGTATAAGCTAATATATAGATGTTAATTTGTTATTGTTATAATTGGTTAAGTTATTGTTTAGTTATGTTAGTTCATTTCTAGGTAATATAAAGGTTAGTATAGTTATTTATTTAGTTTAAAATGTTAGTTAGTATATGTTATTATTTATTAGTTAGTTGGTATATATACTTTAGTTGGTAGATTGGTATTGGTTAAGGTTAGTTCTAAGATTCTCTTGAGGCATACCAAGGTAATGAGGGTGTGGTATCACGGGATATTGGTATTGAATACCAAGATGGTAGCTAGGGTGAGATACCAAGATGGCTCAAGGCCGAGGTATTGACATAGAGTTTGATTAATTATAAAGTAACTAGTATATTATGTATCATTGTGTATCTTGTGTTATTATATAGCTATGATACTCTAGTATCCTATAATAGCTAGTATAGCCAAGATAAGCAGTGCATGGACCCAATAACCTAGATATAGACTCATACAACATAGAAATATCTATTTTGACCAAGTTTGACAACTTTGACTTTGAGTTGACCTAGTTGATTATTTTGACTTAGAAATGACTTTAAGACCTTTATTTTGACTAGTTTAACTTGTTATCATTCCAAAACCTTATATTGATGTAATATTCTATATTTAGGTCTTTAAGGTACTGTTTCAGATACGGGTTGATATTTTATCCCAGATTTTAGGCGAGTACATTCTCTGACAGTTTTTTATTTACGAAATCCTCTAGATTTCTTGTATTTAGTGTAGATATCCCTGATTTCTTGATACTTGGTTACACTGATTGGTATTCCAAGATTCCGTCATGAGATGTTATTCCTGGTAGTTTCTAGCATATTTTTGTGTGAGCCCATTGTCCTTGTATATGTATAGACACTGATTCATGAGAAGATTAGCACATTTCTCAGAGAATCTCGTGTCATAGCATGCCATTTTTGGATCCATTATACCATTCGGGGCGATGAGTACTTAGTATACATATGTGATCATACCCCACAGTTTTTGTTCTCCTTGTATAGTGTTACTCATACACTGCACGTATGATTAACCAGGCATGTGGTTCTTGAGCAGTACCCAAACCGATCATATGTCACTAGTACTCACTCACTTAGATAGTTGTATCACTTTATTTCCATATATGAGGTTCGTACCTCTTGTATGTATTTTTCGTATTTTCTTATTTCAGTATATTTCTGTCATGCTCTATTCATCTGGTATATGCTCTCTATTTACTGTTACATAATTTTTATCATTTATTGGAACTACTGTTAGAGGTGTACTTTGCTCCAATCTTGACTGGATAATATTTTTCAGTGGTTATTGTGTACTCCATTCCGGGATCTCAGAATGGTGCCTTAGACTGGACTGCTATTACCCTGTAGACTTGAGATAATTTTTATAGAGTTCTAGTTAGTGTTTCTTCCCATATCCTGCCTAATTCTTTTCTTATAGAAAATTATTGATTATCTTTCCTGTTCATTCTTCTTTAGATTATGGTGATTAAATACATAGTAGTATTGGTTGTACTACTATGATAGATAGATAATGATAACCTAGACAGTATTCTACCTTCGATGTTGCAGCGTAGGCTAGACGTACCTACGTACTCGTGCCCCGATCATGCAGGTACGGGTCATGATAGATCCCCTCAAAAATTGAGATACATTTTATCCATAATGATTTGAATGCCCGACAATCTTATGTGACATCGTTCATGTGGCGAGAAGTCTATGCGGTAGGAATATCTATGAGACAGAAAGTGCTTGCGTCCATGCTTCTCTTTCAAAGTATTTCAAACTTTTTCAAGTTTTAAAAACTTTTAAGGGGGTCTTATGTAACGACCCGCTCCACATCTATGCGTATAGCTGATTCAAACGGCACAAGTGGGATGATCTGACTCGCTTTGCTCAGCGAGAAGACTTGCTCGAGGCAAAGTATTTTAGACTTGGCCCTTCAGGAGTTCAGACTTATTCTTTCAAAGGCTCGCTTGGAGTATCACTCGACCGAGGCAAATTATCGCTAAGGTGGGTGGCTATGATGACTTGTCTTTGCTTAGCCTGCACACTTAAAATATGGTTGATATATGCTAGTCGCTAGACGAATCACCCTTGCATGCTAATAAAGAATACAACACATCTAGATAAGAGAATAATCCCATCTTGTATCTTTTGCATAGAACATGAAAGTAGATTGGTTGAACGGAATGGTATGCTCGCTTTACAGTTCTTATAATTTTACCTCATAGATTTACTTTGTTTCTTATATGTTCCTTCAAGTATATTGCTTCATATGCCTTGAAATGCCCGTCATATATATATATTGCCTCGATATGGAAGCACAATTAGATAACGGTTCACTTACCTGTAGCGGAAAGACTATCAAAATAGTCGTTCCAAGCAAAATAATAAAAACATGGAAAGTCTTCGGGACCGTTAGGTCGCCAAGGCAACTCCCAAAATGGGAGCTGCAATAAGTAGTAAAATGTCAGCATAAATGGTGCATGGAACAGGATACACCAGATCATAAGATCTTTCAACGAGTAAATACATTCGAACTAACAAGTAAATACATTTGCACTATGTCTAGTAGCTATATTCATTCAAGGCCTTAAAATGTTGCATATAATAAAAGCTTAGTATTGATGGTCAATGATCATGGACAACCAATACACAGGCTTATGTTTTCTGCGGACAGTACACTGGTCGCACCGGGGATGATCCATACCGGTCATTAACATTCAGATAGTTATTTTCCTCGGACGGGAAGGCGTGTAGTGGGGCTCGCTACCTGCGTTGTATTCTGTCACCCACACTTTTTGTATCGCCATGTAGTGGTCGCATAGGGGATGATCCGTACGATATACGGGAAGGCATGTAGGGAAGGACAAATGGTAAGTTGGTAAGTATTATCGTATTTCCCGTATATCGTAAGATGTACTGCCACACAGGTTAGGCTTTGTATCTTATGCCATAAAATTGATCCTAAGGTAAGACTAAAAAGATAACTTAATAGTTGGTGCACGAAACTAATATAACGTATTAGATTTGTCGATCAGGCGAGAAGCCTCCCCACCAGTGCATTCATGTATTGATAACCCACCAGATTGCTTGCAGGGCGCGAAAGAACCTCGTTCGGTGCAGAATACCCCTTCAAGTGTGCTAAGGCGTAGAATTTACTCTGGAGCCTTAGAGTGTTGCGTCCGAAGCTAAAGCACATATACATGACATAATATTGGAACATCGTCTATGTATCACCCCATGTTGTAAGTCGCTTGGTACGCCTTTATTGTTTGAGAGAGAGAGAGAGAGAGAGAGAGAGAGAGAGAGAGCTTGAGCGACTTATATTCTCGTCCTAGCGCCACTTGTAACGTTATTTTATACTTGTGTTATTCTATGTTTCTGCTATATCGACTTGGTGAACTAGTTATCAACGGCCATTCCGGTATTTATCTTGCGAGGGTGCAACTACAAGCTCGTGCGGCATCATGTCCCGATGGGAACGATCATCCTGCGGGAGCGCTGGCGTGGTGATTCGCGCCTAGCGGGGACGACCGATTCCTGCAGGAGATCGAGGCATAACATCTTGTAGAATCATAAAAAAATTAAAATCCATGTGACCGTGCTACAGGCCGCATATATACAAAGTTTAAGGCATCTATGCGACATGAAGCTCATACGGGACCAAACTAAGTAGTCCTCATGCCACACAGTAGTCTTGAATGCACGTGGTAGAAAGCCTAGGTGCATACTAGCTTGCTCCATAGGTTCACATCTGTCAGTCACTATATTAATGGCACTGACATAATTAATCCTGTCAGTCATAACATTCGGTGCAGACGGCGGATGTCAGCGTTTACTTTAAGGTCATAATTAATCTTGTCAGACACTGTTGTACAATGCCATATATTTCTGACACGACAATGCCTCATGTGGGGTAGCCTTCATGTGGTAGTACATTCATGCGATGGAGTCTTCCTGCGACAGTGATCCCATAAGTCTTCATACAGCATAATCTTTTCGTTATAACCGGCAAGAGATCCTCAACAGCCAGCGCATGCCATATGTCAAGTTGACCAAGTCATGCATGTAATGGGTATAAAATAACCCATATTACATGGGCACATTCCAAGATCTCACTAGTAGCCAATCCTAACTAATGCCACATGGAAGTTGGATCGCGACATGCGCACAAGATTACCCTGACAGAGACAAAAGTAATAAGACAGGTGGAGACCATAACCATACATGTTATTCTTTGCATAGGACTGTTCTTAGTAAGATAAGACCTTATTAGACTATGATTGCTGGGGGTTTGACCTAGAAGGAGTACGATCACCCTTAAATTTCGAGGACGAAATTATTTTAAGGGGGATAGACTTGTCACTACCGTATTTTCTAGAAAAGGGTATTTTGGTCATTTCGTAATTAATTGAATATTGTGCATGTTAAATATTTATTTATTGTATTATTTATTTATTATTAGCATGTTAGATTTATTTTTTGGACTTGTGTTAGTGGACCTAACTAGTTTAGTTTAGACTCATGGACCAACATGTATTAATTGTTAGAATTGAGCCCAACTAGAAAGCCCATAATTATGAGGATAATTAAATTAATTAAACCATTAGACTAGAAGCTTTCCTCCTTAATTAATTTCTTCATGAGAGACCCCAAGGGGTATTTTAGACTTTATATAGTAGCTTGAGGGAGGGGGCAAGTGAGGCCTATATAAAGGGGATGAAAACTTTCTCTCTCTTCATTTTTCATTCCAAATCTAGATCTAGAATTTCCCTCAACCAAATTCCACCAAATCTCTACCAAATTTCCACCCAATTACTTCCCAAATCACTATTGGAGACTAGAAGAGCAAGGATCTAGAAGAAGGAAGTAAGAATCTACAAAGAGGAGCAAGGATCTACAAGTTGGAGGCCAATTTTACCAATTTTGGAGGTTTCATTGGGAATCCATCACCCAATAGGTACAATTCAGTTTTTGCCCTTAAAATAGCTTATAAATCTGAGATTTAATCATGAATAATCAACCCATATATATGTACTACCCACAGGATTTGATTTTGTGTTCATAGGAGACCTATGGAGAAAGTTATGGTGCTTTTTGTGTCAATTTTGGGAAAATTCTAAAAATAACTTTTTGTTGTGTGTGTCAATTGATCCTATAGATCAATTTGGCATATATTTATGTGTTTGGGGCTAGTGTCATGTCCACAATTGGGTACGTGTAGGTTGTATCCCAACAATTTGGTGATACGTGTTGTTTTGGGGGTTTTTCCTCCGACACGGGACTTTGTACATGTCGTATTTTGACACGGACACATAGATCTACATTTGACACTTTGTTTTGTTCATAAATATTATATATGATTTGTTTGTGTCCTTCGGGGTGTAATTGGATGTGTGGTGGACTCGTGTCGCATGCGTATCCTAGATCTAGTGGGATACAGTGTGATACTCTCCAATTGTTGTGTGTTTATGTGTAGATCTAATTAATTGTGCTTTAATTCTTGAATTATAATTGTGTATGTATCTATATATATTATATATGTATTATGTATATTTATTATAGTGTTTATTGTATCACAGATCTATGTATCATATATGTATTAATAGAATATATATTATGTAGCTTTCTTCTACATGCATTAATATATATGTTATAATATATGTTAGGGATGTAAATATATGTATATGTTTTATATAATATATGTGTATGTTTAATTAAGTAATTAGATTATTTATAGTTATTATATGATTATTTATATATATATATATGTATGTAGATATAAATTTATAAGTGGTAGCATATGTATATATAATATAGTAGATATATTTATATGTGGTTATATATATAGTTATATTATATATTGTTATGTATTTATATTATTGTATGATTATATATATGTATACATATATGTATAGTTATATATACATATTACTATATGTGTGTGTGTATGTTACTATGTGGTATTTTATACAATTTACTATGTATAAGTGTATGTATAGTTATATATAGTTTTATATGTATATTGTATAAATATATATATTGTATAAATATATATATTGTGGGTTATATATATGTAATTAAATATATATTGTATAAATATATATGGTGGGTTATATATATGTATTTATATATATATTGTATATATATATTGTATATATATATATATATATATATATATATATATATATATATATATATATATTTTTTCAGCGACAACAGCGAACCAGAAGTATCGCAACAGCAGCAACAAATGCAAATAATAGCAGCTTTTCAGCGACAGTAGTCAGCGACAGTTGCAGAAAACTGTCGCTGAAACAACAGTGTATCAGCAGAGTATCAGAAGCTTCAGCGACAGTTTTTAGTGACAGTGCAGGAAACTGTCACAAAAACTGCAGTGTATCTATATACACAGCAGCTTTCTGTGACAGTGGACAGGGTATTTAGCGACAGTTTGGCAGTTTTTAATATATTAGATATTAATATATATAGATATATATATATATATGGTAATTAATATATATAAATATGTTCATAATTGCTATTTGTATTATAATATACTATATATGTATATATTTAGTTGTAGCATCTAAATTTATTAGAATAGTTAGTATATTTTAGTTATCAATTGTTATGAGTATCTTTTATATATTATATATTTGAAGGTATGTATGTACGTATATATGTATTAATAGTTAGTGTGTAGTTGGTAGTTAGTATTATTCTATTAGTACATACTAGAGTTATATTGGATTGATATATGTAATTATTGATGGGTAGTTAGTATATATATGAGATTTTGGCAATTACCTTGAGATACCAAGGTAAGTATCAAGATATACCAAGGTATGAGTAGTAGGTATTGGCATAAGTAATAGGATAGTTGTAAACTAATTATGGGTTGGTATTAAGGTGACTAAAATAAGGTATATAGTATTATATAAATATTAAATACATAGTAGTTTATAATTATTGTTGGGTAGTTAGTATAAATAAGGTTTTGAATTTACCTTGAGATGCCAAGGTAAGTATCAAGGTATTGGAGGATAATCAAGGTATTGGGTTTTGATATCAAGATAGAGATTTAGTATTGCGATACCAAGTTGGTTCGAAACCAAGGTATCCATTTAGCATTTGTAATTAGGATTTTATATATATAATATTGTTTGATATATACATATGTGTTATATTTATCCCTTGTTTGCGTATCCTGAGATACAGTATCTTAGTATCCTAAGATGTAGCTTGTATGGCCTAGATTCATAGTGTGTGAGCCCAATATCTTTGAGTTAGACTCATGCAACCTAGAAATAGGTAGTTGACCATAATTTGACTATAGTTGACCATAGTTGACTTAGAGTTGACCTAGTTTAACTTTTGACTTAGAAATAGTTTTATGACCTAGAAATTGACTAGTTTAATTTATTTCTCTTCCCCAAAACTTGTATTAATACAATATTTTATATATAGGTCTGTGACACCAGTTCGGACATCATTTTTTATCATTTGCTCTGGACCACAGGCGAGTACATTCTCTGATAGTTTCCATTATTTGATTACCACTATAATTCAAGTATTTAAAAATGTTACTTATGATTCTTGACACGATGGTACACGGATTGGTATTGTTATTGGATCGTCAGTCATGGGATGTTACCTTGATTATGGAGATGGTATCGGATACTGTCCTTGTTGGTATTGGATAACATTGAATATTGTAGATTAAACATTGGATACATTGGCTAGTGACGTGTCATGATTCGATCCATTATATCAGTCGGGACAGGGAAAATACCAATTAAATATGTGATCAAGAAACTATCGGCTAGTAGTGTAATCATTGGCTACTAACTAACCATGCAATTCACGTATGGTTGAGTTAGCTCCTTAGTGTAATCATTGAATCTCCCAGGCCGATCACATATTTAGTTAGTATCTCAAATCACATAGTTATTATAGATTCCATTATTCAGTTCATTGATTACCTTGTTCTATTCTGACATTATAGTTTATTCCTTTATTCTTGTATGCATTGATTATATTCTGTTGTTAGTATTGCCTATTCTTTCATTATTCTTGATTATCAGTTATATCCTCATCGTAGATAGAATCTTTTATTCTACTATTTTATAGTTTTTGTCAATTAATTGGAACTGCTATTGGGTTGTACTTCGCTCCATTCCTGACTGAAAATATTTTTCAGAGGATCCGAAAGATTGGTGTCCGACATACTACGGACCTCAGCCTATAGATGGTACAAACTTGGTCCCACTAGATCTGGAGTGACTGTTTAGAGATTTAGCCTGATTCACTAGTTAGCATAGTTAGTTCTCTTTAGCATTTTGGTACCAGATTTGTTTCTGGCATATATTTGTGTTTGGATATTATTTCTATTTGTTGTTGTTATATTAACTGCATAGTTATGTTA
This sequence comes from Iris macrosiphon, assembly GCA_036927795.1. Classification (NCBI taxonomy): domain Eukaryota; kingdom Viridiplantae; phylum Streptophyta; class Magnoliopsida; order Asparagales; family Iridaceae; genus Iris; species Iris macrosiphon. The sequence goes on from JAYESA010000002.1 coordinate 39,164,871, forward strand.
GACTTCTTTGATATCTTCTCGTGCCATAGTAATGTGATTGAGTATTGTGTTGAACTAAGTTGATTATACTCTCATCTTGGAGTTGAGATATTATTGGAGGATTATGCATTTTGTGAGATAATTAGATAGTATAGTTGACCAAGACAGCGTTCTACCGCCGATGCTGCGGCGTAGGCTGGGCGTTGTTTCCGACTTACATCCCTACACCGGGTGCGGGTCGTGACAACATGCGCACAAGATTACAACCACATTATGTTGAGAATACCATGCGTCAACCTAAAATCCTGCATGCATAGACTAAAAATAGTGATTTTGTGGGACCTTCATGTGCATGGCCATTCAGTACAAATGGCTATAAATAGCAAGAACATGCACATTCCACGGACACAAAGACACAGAGAGCACAAGATCCTAATTATTGTCCTTCTTGCCAGTGAGCCAGAGACCTTACAATTTTCTTTCATCGTCAGATCATCAATTGAGTAAAGGAGTCAGCTGTTGAACTCAATCGCCTTTGTCACACTTCTCCAGATCTTTAAATTTGTACTTAGAATTCTCCGTGTTAGGGTTCTTACACTTTCTTCTTTGTAATTTACAAAAGTGAAAAGTTAGTAAAACTAAAAACTTTGTAATGGCAACAACTGTGTATGCCTTCACTAACCCACAACTCCATCTGAACTGTGCAAATGAACTATGCACACTGACTGCACCCCTTAATCTCCTTTCCGGCTTCAAACTTTTGAAACTGATATTATTCTGTTGAATTTTGCCACCTCTTCTGATACTAAAACTGAATCCATAGGACAACCCCCACCTAGAGACTAACTATCATAGGACCAACAGATCGACCCTCAAATTTTGGAGCACCTCTATTTGTCTCTTTATCCCGGTGAACCGAATCTTTCGAATCCCTTAAATCTTTTTGAAGACAGTTTTAAGCAAGTTTTAGATGACCACCACTTCCTGTAGAATACACCTAGAGCCATAATCCAATTTCTGTGACCTTCCTATATACCTCAACAACTTGAGATTGTAAGTATCACATCATATATCACCTCGAGCTAATAGTTGTGAACCCTTAAGCTTTCAATCCTTGTCCCCAAACATATTAAGACAGCCCCCATCAGTGAGTTTCTCAACCGATATAGATTATAGCACAAATTTGTTACATGAAAAAGCCCCTCAATAAAAAGCTTCTCTCCCATATCAGTTCTAAAATATATGTCGTCGACGACCACAAATATAGTTGTCCCCTTATAGCCCTTCTTCAGACGTCTGAACCTGTCGCTCTGGTACATTAAAAATATCCATCTTCATGGAGTAACGTGATAGGATGCTCCCATGTCTAAGACCCAATCATCATTATAACATATGCCACAAGGTTCTTCGGTCATTGTGATGATGAGATCTCCTACAATTGAAAGTTCATCATGATCATCATTGCCTTTAGCCATCTCATCTCTGAGCTTCTTACAGTCCTGCTTATAATATCCCCATTCGCCACACTTATATAGTCGTTCTTGTGATCCATTAGGTACAGAGTTACTTAATGATACCACCAATGTCTCCCAACACTTCCACAAAGAATTCAAAAGCAATCAGGCTTAAGGCTCATCCTCAATCACTATCTTCATCATCGATAGTTGATTAATGATATCCTGAAACTCATTCAGATATTAGAAAACTAGGGTGACCTATGCATACTTTGAATTAATGGGTTGGCAAATAAATAATGTCTTATTCCAAGTCATCTTTCATTCATACAATAAGTGCAACTTCTCCCATAAAGCTCTTGCCAAACTCTCATAGAAACATGATGAAACACTAAGTCATCATGTCATGGTTCACTCCCAAATATAATTTGGTACAAGTATATGAGTGTGTCTAGCCTATGCTGCAGCTTTAATAGTAGTACTTTGTCTCTATCTATAAGTCATAATATCATATCAAATCTCATATTCATAGATCTATATAAGTTTATCTACAAGAACATAACAAAAACTAAACTAGAGAAATACTAAAAAATTATATAGATGAAAACTATCCATTCTAGATTATAAGGCATCTGAAGAAAGAGTATGACCATAAACCTCGATCTCAATCTCGAAGCTCCGTAGTCCAGGGTAAGAGCCATTTAAGTTGTCATATTAGTTACCCAATCAGGATTGGACAAAATACAAGTACAATAGTAAATCTTCCATAATATGGTACATGTACTACTATAAATATAATCTAAAAAGTAAAGAAAACTATATATAACATGATAACTAGATTATGATGAAAGCGAACATGAACTATACCATACTAGCAATATGCCAGTCTAAGATATACTAGCACTATGAAAGTAGAATGAAGGAAAATAACAAGTATCAATATGTGCTCTGTGTGTTTTAGAATTCAACTTTCAACATGTGGACGATTTATAGGATATATAATACATCAATGTATGAGGTGCATGACTACTATCACTCGAGATTAGACAAGTATGGATATTGAGTTAAGATAGACCACATACCTGTCATATTCTGATCTTCCGCAGGCTAATCGGCCGTCCTTGCTAGGAGAGAATCTCCGTGCATGCGCTCCCGCGGACGATCGTTCAGACCCATCTGGGCATGATGCCACACGAGCGTAAGCCGTGCAGTGCAAGACCGTGGTTTATTAGCTGGTGGTAAGAGGTCTAAGCCACAGAGTCGCACAGATTGTCCGAGTGTGTCATAATCTACACCCGATGTAGGGATGCAGGTCGGGAATAACGTCCAGCATACGTCACAGAATCGACTGTAGAACGTTGTCTGGGTAATCTAACTAGCAATATAATGAACCACCAATAATATCAATATACTCAATCACAGATCTAAGATAGAATGAGCAATAATATAATAAAGAATAGAATAGTCACCTATAACTCATGAGTATAAAATAATACATCAATGAGTCTACAAGAATACTAATAAAATAAGCTGGAGATAAATCTAGTACAAGAATACTAAGAAGCTACAAGTCCCGGATCATCTGTCTCAGTTGGAATAAGTCCCTCCTGAGCCAGGGTCTCTGACTCTAAGCCCACAACATCCTGAGGTCCATAATGTATAGGGTACCACTCATCAGTGTCATCTAAAAAATATATATCCAGTCAGGAAAGGAGCAGAGTACATCTCTAATAGCAGTTCTAATCAATGATAAAAACTATGTAACAGTAAATAGATATGAATATACAAGATGCACAATAGATATAAGAGATACACAATAGGGAAATACTGGAATAAATACAATAATGAACAATATAATAATGAACAAGAATACTAATGACTAAGTGTGTGAGTACTAGCTTAACATGTGATTGGCTTGGGAACTTGCACAAGAGTATAATGGCCTGGTTAATCATACGTGCGGTGTATGATCAACACTCACAAGGAACAAGATATACACAAGGAGGGTATGATCATATATCTACACTAAAATACTCTCCACCCCCGACTGGTATAGTAGATCCAAGCATGGTATGCTATGGCACGGGATTCTTTAGGAAGGTAGCAAATCTCTCCGAGAATCAGTGTCTGTACATGCACAAGATAATCAATAAAATAAGACTTGCACAAGATATACCATATACAAGAAATAATATCTCATGATGATATCCGGATATACCAATCCGTGTAACCATCATGTCAAGAAAATAAGGATATCTACACTAGATACAATGAACATAGAGGATATCATAAATGAGAAACTATCAGAGAATATATTCACCTGAAGTCCAATGAATAGTCTCACAAATGTCTGATATGGTGCCTCGAAGACCTAGATATGGAATATAACATTAATACAAGGTTTCGAAAAGAAATAAGTAAAACTAGTCAACTTCTAGGTCAACAAGACAATTCTAAGTCAAAAGTCAAACTAAGTCAACTCTAAGCCAAATTATGGTCAACTATGGTCAAACTACCTATTTCTAGGTTGCATGAGTCTATCTCAAGAATGTTGGGTCCAAACACTAGAGTCTAGGTCATTAAAAGCTATATCTTAGGATAATAGGATACCGTATCTCAGGATACGTAAAACAATAGGTAAATACATATCAAACAAATATTAAATAAATAAAATCCTAATTACAAAAGTTATGTGGACACCTTGGTTTCGAACCAACTTGGTACCATAACACTAAACATAACCTTGATACCCAAATCCAATACCTTGGGTATCCTCAATTACCTTGATACTTACCTTGGTATCTCAAGGTAATATCCAATACCTTACTTATACTAACTACCCATAAATAATATATGCTAACAACTAAATATTATACAAATAGTATACTAAAACACAATTAGCAATTAGGAACATATATACGTATATATTAATATCATATATATACACATATATATCTAATATATATAAATATCTAAAATCCTAAATAAATCGCAGAAGTGTCGCTAAAGGCTGCTGGCCGCTGTTGTAATTGCTGATGTTGCTGTGGCAAAAACTGTCGCTACCACAACGGATGCCCGCTGTTGTCGCCAAAAACCCCGGTGCTGTGTCACTGTTGTTGTTGTAGTCGTCGCTATTGCTGCTGCTGTTGCTATTGCTGCTGTTGCTATTAACTGTTGTTGTTGTTGCTATTGTTGCTGCGGCTGCTGTGTGCTAACGCTGTTGCTGTTGTGACGAAAATTTGTCGCCATAGCTGCTGTCGCCTTTCCATCTCTTATATATATATATATATATATATATATATATATATATATATATATATAACAATATAGTCACGTATATATACATAGTTACAACTATATAGGATATATGTACATAATAAATACATATAACAATAGCATACATATATATAGTAACATATATATAACAATATATATACATATATACACATAACATATACAATATATATATACTACAATATATATACATACACTATAATATTAAATAGCTCGTACAAATGTAGAATAATAGCTACATACATATATATATATAAATATATATATAAATAGATACACAGATCTAAGACACAATAATACATAAAATATATATACACCTCAATATACATATATATAATTATATATCACAGTGATAAGAGAAATAGATCTAGAATTTAAATTGCACAACACATGGAGTGTATCACACCCGTATCCCATTAGATCTAGGATACACTTGCGACACGAGTCCACCACACATCCAAACATAACCCGAAGGACACGAACAAGTCTAATATATTATTTATGAACAATATGAAGAGTCAAACACAATTTTACGTGTCTGTGTCAAAATATGACATGCACAAAGTCCCGTGTCGGAGAAAAAAATTCCCAAATCAATACGTATCACCAAATTATTGGGATACGACCTACATGTACCCAATTATGGACACGAAACTAGCCCCAAACACACAAGCACATGCCAAATTGATCTATAGGACCAATTGACATATACAACAAATGTCAATCTCAAAATTCTTCCAAAATTGACACAAAAAGTACCATAACTTTCACAATAGGCCTCCTATGAACACAAAATCAAATTATATGGATAACCTATGCATATAGGTTAATTTCTTATGGTTAAATCTTAGATTTAGAACCTAAATTAAGGAGAAAAACTAAATTATACCTATTGGAAGATGGATTCCTAATACAACCTCTAAATGTGATAAAATTGGCCTCCAACTTGTAGATTATTGCTCTTCTTTGTAGATCATTGCTTCCTCCTTCTAGATCCTTATTTCGTTCTTCTAGATCCTTGCTCCACTAGCCTCCAATGGTGATTTAGGAAGGAATTGGGATAAAATTTGGTAAAGAAATAATGTAAAAATGAAGAAATTTAGTTGAGAAAAATTCTAGATCTAGTTTCCAAATGAAAAGAGGAGACAGAAATATTTCCCCCCTCTTTAATAGGTCGGCCCCCTTACCCCTTTCTCAAGTCACTATGTAATATCCATTATACCCCTTGGGGCCTCTCATGAAGAAATAATTAAGGAGGGAAGCTTCTAGTCTAATGGTTTAATTAAATTAATCATCCTCCTAATCAATGGGCTTTCTAAATGGCTAAAATCTAACAATTAATACATGTTGGTCCATGAGTCTAAACTAAACTAGTTAGGTCCACTAACATAATTCTAAAATAAATAACTAACATCTAACAATAATTAAATAATACAACAAATAATTATTTATCATGCACAATATTTAATTAAATATAAAATTACTAAAATACCCTTTCCCAGAAAATATGGTAGTGACAAGTCTACTCTCCTTAAAATAATTTTTTCCTCAAAATTCAAAGACGAAAACTACCCCCAAAAAATAACAGAAGATAGAAAAAAAATAGAACTAAAGAACAGAACTAACTATGAAAGAACATACCTCAAGGCACAAACAAATATGGGTAACGCTCTCGCATTTCATCCTCTCTCTCTCCCAAGTAGACTCCCCCGGAGAGTGATGCCTCCATGCGACGCATACCAAAGGAATAGTCTGGTTTCTCAGCACCTTCTCTCTCCGATCCAAAATCTCAATTGGCTGCTCTGGATAGCTAAGAGTAGGGCCCACCTCTATCTCCGAGTGATCCAATATATGACCAGGATCTGCCACGTACCATCTGAACTGTGACATATGAAACACGCTGTGCACTCCCTCCAATGCAGGTGGCAAGTACAGTCTATACGTAACGGCACTGACCCTCTCTAAAATAGTGAAAGGTCCGATGAATCGCGGACTAAGCTTTTCGCCTCCACCAAAGTGAATCATGCCTCGTGTCGAAAAAATCCTCAGAAACACCAAACCCCCCACCTAGAATAAAACACAACCTTAAGAACTTAACTATAACAAACAACCAATAACAAGGACAAACAAAAATTTAACTATATCTCAAACTCTAAAGGTCTCCGGTGGCTATCAACCCAATGTCGTTGTCTGTCCTGCGCCACTCGAAGTCTGTCTTTGATCAACTGAACCTTCTTCGCTGCATCCACAACCATCTTTGGCCCAAGCAAAACTCTCTCTCCAACATCGTCCCATGACAGGGGAGTACGATATCTCCGACCGTACTGAGCTTCAAAGGTGACATCTCTATACTAGCCTGGTAGCTGTTGTTATAAGCAAACTCTACCAAATAGAGATGGTCCTCCCAAGAACCTCCAAAATCTAGTATACAAGTGCGCAACATATCCTCGAGAGTCTGAATAGTCCTCTCTGACTGTCCATCTGTCTGGGGATGATATGTAGTACTGAACTTGAGCTGAGTGCCCAAACTCGCCTGCAAAATCCTTCAAAAATAAGAAGTAAAACGACTATCTCGATCTGATACTATGCTGACGGGAACTCCATGTATCCTGATGATATTTCTCACATACATCTCTGCTAGCTTCTACGTAGATAAACCCACCTTGAAAGGAAAAAAGTGGGCTGATTGGTCAACCTATCAACGATGACCCAAATCGTATCTTTCCTTCCTGGAGATCGTAGAAGTTCGGACACAAAATTCATAGTAATGTGCTCCCACTTCCACTCTGGAATAGATAATGGCTGAATTAAACTTCCTGGCCTCTGCCTCTGGGCTTTCACCTGCTGGCACACTAAGCATATGGATACAAACTGTGCCACTTCCCTCTTTATGCCATACCACCACACATACTCTCGCATATCCTGATACATATTGTTGGCACCTGGATGTATGGAATACTGAGAGCGATGCGCTTTCTATAATACCTTCTCACATAGCTTCCCACTAGGCACATACAATCTAACTCTATGCCGCAAAGAACCATCATCGGTAATGGTGAACTCATCCTCCAATCCTACTCTTACTTGAGCTCTGATGCTTCTTAGAGATACATCCCCATACTGTACTACCTTGATCCTGTCCATCAAATCTGAATGTATCTACAATCCCCACATCTGTATCGCACAACCAGGAACTATCACCTTAATGCCCAAGCTCTCCAAGCCCTCTAACAAATATCAATCCTGTGTCAAGAATATAGCTACCGGATACCTACTCAAAGCATCGGGAACTAGATTAGCTTTCTCAGGATGATACTGCAAAGATATATCAAAATCCTTTATCAGTTCCAACCACCGACGTTGCCTCATGTTCAACTCCTTCTGCGTGAAAACGTACTTCAAGCTTTTGTGGTTTGTGAATATCTCTACAGGCTCTCCGTACAAATAATGTTTCTATAAATTCAGAGCAAAAATGACTGCTACCAATTCCAAATCATGGGTATGATAGTTCTTCTCATGAGGATGCAATTGCCTGGATGCATAGGCAATCACTTTCCCATTCTGCTGAAGAACACAACCCAAACCTTTCCCGGATGCATTACTATAAATAGTAAAACCTCCAGACCCTGATGGCAACGTCAAAATAGGAGCAGACGTCAACCTCTTCTTTAATTCCTCAAAAGCAACCTGACAATCCTCCGTCCAAACAAACTCTATATCCTTTCTGGTGAGTCTGGTCATCGGCTCGACAATCCTTAAAAAATCTTGCACAAACTTCTTGTAGTAGCCTGCCAATCCCAAGAAACTCCTGATCTCTGCTACCTAACTCGGGGTCTTCCAAGATTCCACTGCTACGATCTTCTTAGGATCTACTGAAATACTATCACCAGTCACAACATGCCCTAAGAACTCTACCTCATCCAGGAAGAACTCACACTTGGACAACTTTCCATATAGCTTCTCCTTCCTCAGCACATCCAACACAATCCGCAAATGCTCCTCGTGCTCCTCCGGTGTCTTCGAGTATATGAGTATGCCGTCGATGAACACCACCACAAACTTGTCAACATACTGATGGAATACCTTGTTTATTAAGTTCATAAATACCGTCGGTGCATTAGTCAACCCAAATGGCATTATCGTAAACTAGTACTGACCATACCGAGTTCTAAAAACAGTCTTCGGTATGTCCTCCGGCTTCATCTTCACATGGTGGTAGCTTGATCTCAAATCTATCTTAGAAAATACCTTGGCACGACTCAACTGATCGAACAGATCATCAATCCATGGCAAATGATACTTATTCTTGATAGTGAGATTATTCAAAGCCCTGTAATCAATGCACATGTGCACTGATCCATCCTTCTTTGGTACAAACAATACCGAGGCTCCCCATGGTGAAAAACTCGATCTAATAAATCCCTTATCCTGTAATTCGTCCACCTACTTCTTCAGATCGACTAGCTCGTGGTTTTTTACTCTATAGACATATTGCAAAATAGGTTCTGCACCTGGCACCAAGTCTATAGAGAATTCAATATCTCGATTTGGCGGTAACCCTGGCAATTCCTCAGAAAACACATCCAAGAACTCTGCTATCAACGGATGTGACAACTCCTTGTCTTCCACCATAGCTCCACAAATAATGTCTTCTCCCTGCTCTGCAGCTCCTTGTAAACTCACTCACCCAAAATAGGTATTTGTGTATATTTTATATTATTATATTTATTATAGATATTGAATTTATTTAAAGTATTCTCTCAGTTAATTAGAAAATAATTTTTTTAGTATATTTACTTATATAAATATTCATTTAGAATTATTTTAGATTATTTTAGATTTTTGGAGATTTTTCTAGAATTTTTGGTAATTAAAACTTAGAAAACATAAATTTTTAGGACTTCTATGATTTACTATACGACCATACTTGCATGTCGTTCCTACCAAATATTTATTTTAGTTCAAAATATTTAATTATATATTTTTTTGTAATTTATTTAGAATTTTAAGAAATTTATTTAGATTTTCGAAATTATTTAGGATTTATTTGGATATATATAGTCTTAATATTAGATATATGCTAATTTAGTGTTAATAGATATTAATAAGATTTTATAAATTATTTGTATTATCTTTAATTATAGTTAAGATTATAAATTATTGAGATAAATTCAAACTCTATTTTAAATTAATTCAAATCCTGAACCTACTAGGAAATCAACTTCATGCATATCCTATCCTTATTTAAATTCATCATAATCCTATCCAAATTAACCAATCCTAGTCGTATTTAATTAAGTAGTGTCCACCATTATAAATACCCCATCCTTCATATTTTTCTTCCCCAAATTCCTCTCTTTTTTGTCCAAAAATAGTCAAAATTTGTCATAAATTCAGCCTCATTTTCTACTAGTTATGACGAATTAAAAAGACGATATCTCCTAGCTCCGGATTCCAAATGTGCTATAGTTTTTTTTGTTAGAACGATAATGAGGTTAGATTTTTGATTATATAAATTTTTTTTCTAAATTATTAGTATTAAATTCTAAAAAATTCGTAGAGCACAGCATGTCCGAAAATAGACGTGTTTCGATGTTTTTGCGATTTCGGGAGAACCAGGAATCAGAATCATGAACCGTTTAAAGTTTCGGAAAGATAATGTCGAGATCATCGACATATATTTTTCCCAGAATTTATTTTGAAGTATTTATATACTGTTAATTTTGTAGAACTTCTAGGTTAGAATTTAACCATCGGTGCACAATACAAAATTTGTATGTGCCATAATTCCCAAACGAATTTAAATTTGGACGAGCCATAAATTACAGCATATTTTTGAAGCTGAAATCTACAGGAAATCATGCATGAAAGTTGAGTTTGTGTCGGTTGACTTTTTGGTCAACAGATCGCCTCGATTTGCGTGCCATGAGTCTCGAATTGATAAAATTTAGTTTCTTTGGACAAAATTTAGGAATTAACATAAATTCAGAATAATAAGATTAAAATAGAATTTTAGAGTAATTATTCCAGAATTAAATAAATTAAAATAAATTATCTTTTGACGTGATAAATTTGTAATACATAGGCTATTTGGACTGTGACTTGGACTCTGATTCATACCAGCAGCAGGATCCCAGGCAAGATACCTTGCCAAATTGCTTACAGTATTTTGCATGCTTAGTATATTTATGTATATTTATTGTATTTCTGTTTATTTATTGCATGTGTAGTTTCTTTCAGTTATTACTATATATTAGATATGTTGACACACACTTGCCACTTAGTATCATGGGAGGACAATCATTAGACGTATGGGCTTTTAACCACTCTGGTAAACCATAGTAACTAGCACGCACTATGGTGGTCGTGTCCGATGGTCGCTACCCCCGAGGTATGTCGATTGATGGAGTCCGAGGGTCGCTACCCCAGAGGTATATCGGCTGATGATGTCCACTGACGAGCGTGAGGTTGTGAGGATTAGATCGAGTAGCCTACCCTTACCCATACGTCGAAAAGTTGTCCTCATTTGTATTCATATAGATTGTCCTGTACGGCGTACTTATCTATTTTCAAATATTATGCATGTTTACTATATTCAAATTGGCTCGTATTTTCTGTATCTTGTTACGTCCCTCTGAGGACCTGGTCTGCTGCCAGGTGTATCTTTTCTTGAGTATTTGCAGGAGCGCAGATTTGGATGGTTATATGTGATCCGAGGATGTCTTCTCATCGAGCTGTGATTGATAGCTGGTATTCTTATATTGTGTTGTGGTGTTGTACTCATATTGTATTTGCTCTTATATTCGAGTTGGTAGTGGATTTGTTTTCATCCAACTATCATCCTTAGATACTTCTTATTGAGATCTAGTTTCATAGATACTGGTTATTTATTTCTATATGATTTTGGTGGATGAGATTTAGATTTTACCCTGTGACTTGTATTATATTTTATACCACTTGTGGATTTTGTATTCATATTACAGCGTACGTATGGATTTGGTTTCCATATATTGGAGTTGCCATATCCATGCGGCTGGCATGCTTACGTGTTCCTAGTCCTACGTATTTGGGATTGGGGCATGACACTCCTCTAGCAAAATTGAACTCTGGCTCTCTCGACGGACCAAACAAAACTCTACCTCCTCTACAATCTATGCTAGCATGGTGCCTACTCAACCAATCTATCCCGAGTACAATGTCGTAGCTCAGAAGTGGCATTATAAGTGGATACGCACTCAACTCCTGGCCTCCTAGAGTAACTCTCCAATCCTTGCAAATATCATTAACCAGGATAATGTCTCCCCCAGTCATGATCTTGCAAGTCCTAAGCAAAGACTCGGCTACCAAACCATGCTTTAGAGCAAAAGAAACAGATACAAAACTATAGGAAACACAGCTATCAAACAAAGCTAAAGCCGGAATAGAATCAAGAAGAATAGAACTTGCGATGACATCTCCGGTGGGCTCATCCTCCTCGACGGTCATAGCAAACGCTCGTCCCTGACGTGCACCTTCTTGCTGCTGATGCTGGACATAACGATATTGTAGGTGGTCTTGCCTGTCCCCTCGGCTGTACTGTAGGTGGTCTTGCCTGTGCCCTCGGAGCTGAAGCTGCTCCCTGAACTGCACGATGAGGATTGGAAGGACACTCCCTCAGCTGATGTCCTTCAGTACCATAATACAACAAACTCCCACCTCTTCCTATAAACTTCCCAGATGTGGCCGGACTTCTTGCAGAAGTGGCAGAAAGATTGTTGTAACTGTCTCTACTGCTGTAGTGCCTGGTGAAACAGTGCCCTAGTTGGAGTTTGGTGCTGCTGAGGCTATTGGAAAGGCTTGGACTGGAAATGAGGATGTTTTACAGATACTGTACTACTGTTTCCCCCCAAGAAAGAATCATGGTCTCTCTTGGGCTTCAAACCTAACTTCCGCTCAACCTTGCGTGCCTCCGCAAGTATCTCCGAGTATGTCTCATAAAAAGATAGAATAAGGATCTTTACTTCCCAGTTTAGACTCTCACAGAAATGAATAACCCGAACCTCCGGCTCTCTCACCAAATACTTTGCAAATTGGCTCAACCTATCGAACTCTGCAGCATACTCCTCCACAGACATGCTCCTCTGAATAAGACTCTCAAACTGTCTCCCCAAGTCTAGCCTGTCTGCCCGAGCAAAAAACTTCTTCTTGAAGAGGTCCTTGAATACCTCCCAAGACTGTCCCGCGTCAACAAGAATTGGCTCATTCCTGAACCAAGTACGGGCAATGTCGAACAGTTGAAGTCATACCGCCTCAACCTTCAGATCCCCAGAAAGATGAGACATCCTCATAAGACGCTCAATGTCCTCGAGCCAATTATCAGCATAGATGATGCCCTCTTTTCTTTTGAAGACCCTAGGCTCCAGCTTCTTGAAGTCCTGAATATTGCCTAATCGAAGCTGAGCAACCTGAGGAGCAACCTGCTGCTGGACCGAAACTTCTCTCTCTACTACGGCACGAGCAAGATGATGAGCACTCTCGATATGCTACTGTAAAATATCGGTCTGCCTCTGATGTGCCTAAGAATGAGCCCTCTGTGTCTCAAGCATCTCATGAAACAGTGTAAACATCTGTGTCGCCTCTGCTGGCATAGGAGGTGGAGGTGGAGACCCCTCAGATACAGCTGGCACATTCCTCTGAGTAGGTGGTGGACCTCCGAAAGTAGCTGACACTCCAATCACTGGAGAAGTGACTGGTACAGGCCCTCGGGACATCGCAGGCCTCTCAGAAACTGCTCTCCCCTGTTGCGATCTAGTCTTAGGCGGCATCCTGAGACAAAGTGAAAGAAAGAATCAATATGGCCTATGATGTAAGACACTCAAGAAAATGATAGCTTAAGCGATTAAGTATCAATATCAAAGGAGAATAGTTGACTGAATCAAAAGAATTTTTCCTAGATGTGATTGAATATTCTCAGCCTATATCCTATATCCTGAAATAGGCTCGTAATAGTACAACTAAGTCATCGCACTACCACGACATCGCACAACTTACGAAGCCTAACCTGCATGGGCCACCACTAAAAATGTGTCATGACCCGCACCCGATGTAGGGATGCAAGTTGGAAACAACGCCCAGCCTACATCGCAGAATCGGCGGTAGAACATTGTCTGGGTAATCTATCTAGCAATATAATAAACCACCAACAATATCAATGTACTCAATCACAGATCTAAGATAGAACGAGCACGAATATGATAAAGAATAGAATAGTCACTTACAACTCATGAGTCTAAAATAATACATCAATGAGTCTGCAAGAATACTAAAAAAATAAGCTGGAGACAAATCTAGTACAAGAATACTAAGAAGCTACAAGTCCCGGGTCATCTGTCTCAGATGGGATAAGTCCCTCCTGAGCCAGGGTCTCTGACTCTAAGCCCACAACATCCTGAGGTCCATAATGTGTAGGGTACCACTCATCAGTATCATCTGGAAAAAATATATCCAGTCAAGAAAGGAGCAGAGTATATCTCTAACAGCAGTTCTAATTAATGATAAAAATGATATAACAGTAAATAGATGTGAATATACAAGTTGCACAATAGATACAAGAGATACACAATAAGGAAATACTGAAATAAATACAATAATGAATAATATGACAATGAACAAGAATACTAATGACTAAGTGTCTGAGTACTAGCTTAACATGTGATCGGCTTGGGAACTTTCACAAGAGTATAATGGCCTAGTTAATCATACGTGCGGTGTATGATCAACACTCACAAGGAACAAGATATGCATAAGGAGGGTATGATCACATATCTATACTAAAATACTCCCTACCCCCAACTGGTATAGTACATCCAACCATGGTATGCTATGGCACGAGATTCTCTAGGAAGGTAGCAAATCTCTTCGAGAATCAGTGTCTATACATGCACAAGATAATCAATATAACAAGACTTGCACAAGATACACCATATACAAGGAATAATATCTCATGACGAGATCCGGATATACCAATCCGTGTAACCATCGTATCATAAAAATAAGGATATCTATACTAGATACAATAAACATAGAGGATATCATAAATGAGAAACTATCAGAGAATGTACTCGCCTGAAGTCCAATGAATAGTCTCACAGATGTCTGATACTGTGCCTCGAAGACTTAGATATAGAATATAACATCAATACAAGGTTTCAGAAAGAAATAAGTTAAACTAGTCAACTTCTAGGTTAACAAGCCAATTCTAAGTCAAAAGTCAAACTAAGTCAACTCTAAGCCAAACTATGGTAAACTATGGTCAAACTATGGTCAATTATATCAAACTACCTATTTCTAGGTTGCATGAGTCTATATCAAGAATGTTGGGTCCAAACACTAGAGTCTAGGTCATTAAAAGTTATATCTCAAACTATGGTCAATTATGTCAAACTACCTATTTCTAGGATACCGTATCTCAGGATACGTAAGATAATAGCTAAATACATATCAAACAAATATTAAATATATAAAATTATAATTACAAAAGTTATGTGGACACCTTGGTTTCGAACCAACTTGGTACCACAATACTAAACCATAATCTTGATACCCAAACCCAATACCTTGGGTATCCCTAATTACCTTGATACTTACCTTGGTATCTCAAGGTAATATCCAATACCTTACTTATACTAACTACCCATAAATAATATATGCTAACAACTAAATATTATATACATATAGCAATTAGAAAAATATATACGTATATATTAATATCATATATATATATATATATACGTATATATCTAATATATATAAATATCTAAAATCCTAAATAAACCATAGAAGTGTCGCTAAAGGCTACTGGCCGCTGTCGTAATTGCTGCTGCTGCTGTGGCAGAAACTGCCACTACCGCGACGGATGCTCGTTGCTGTCGCCAAAACCCCCGCTGCTGTGTCATTGTTGCTGTTGCAATCGTCGTTGTTGCTATTGTTGTTGTGGCTGTTGTTGCTATTAACTGCTGCTGTTGTTGCTATTGCTGTTACGGCTGTTGTGTGCTAACGCTGCTACTGTTGTGACGAAGATCTGTCGCCATAGTTTTTGTCACCTTTCCATCTCTTATATATATCTATATATAACACAATATATAATATATATATAAGAACACTATATATATATATATATATATATATATATATATATATATATATATATATATATATATATATATATATATATATATATAACATAGTATAAAATTACATATATATAACTTACAACTATATATATATATATATATATATATATATATATATATATATATATATATATATATATACACACACACAATAATACATATAACAATATAGTCTCATATATATACATAGTTACAACTATATAGGATATATGTATATAATAAATACATATAACAATAACATACATATATATAGTAACATATATATATATATATATATATATATATATATATATATATATATATATATAACAACATATATACATATTTATATATTTACATATAACATATACACTATATATATACTACAATATATATACATACACTACAATATTAAATAGCTCTTACAAATGTAGAATAATAGCTACATACCTATATACATAAATCGATACATAGATCTAAGACACAATAATACATAAATATATATACATCTCAATATACATATATATAACTACACATCACAATGACAAAAGAAATAGATCTAGAATTTAAATTGCACAACACATGGAGTGTATCACACCCGTATCCTACTAGATCTAGGATACGCTTGCGACACGAGTCTACCACACATCCAAACGTATCCTGAAGGACACGAACAAGTCTAATATATTATTTATGAATAATACGAAGAGTCAAGCACAAATCTACGTGTCCGTGTTAAAATATGACATGCACAAAGTTCTGTGTCGGAGAAAAAACTCCCAAATCAACACGTATCACCAAAAAATTGGGATACGACGTACATGTACCCAATTTTGGACACGACACTGGCCCCAAACACACAAGCACATGCCAAATTAATCTATAGCACCAATTGACATACACAACAAATATCAATCTCGAAATTCTCCCAAAATTGACACAAAAGTACCATAACTTTCATAATAGGCCTTCTATGAACACAAACCCAAATCCTATGGGTAGCCTATTCATATGGGTTAATTTCTTATGGTTAAATATCAGATTTAGAACCTAACTTAAGGGAAAAAACTAAATTTTACCTATTGGGAGATTGATTCCCAATGCAACCTTCAAATATGATAAAATTGGCCTCCAACTTGTAGATCCTTGCTCCTCTTTGTAGATCCTTGCTTCGTCCTTCTAGATCCTTGCTCCACTAGCCTCCAATGGTGATTTGGGAAGGAATTGGGATAAAATTTGTTAAGAAAATGATGTGAGAATGAAGAAATTTGGTTGAGGAAAATTCTAGATCTAGTTTCCAAATGAAAAGAGGAGAGAGAAATATTTTTCCCCCTCTTTAATAGGCCGACCCCTTTACCCCTTCCTCAAGTCACTATATAATATCCATTATACCCCTTGGGGCCTCTCATGAAGAAATAATTAAGGAGAGAATCTTCTAGTCTAATGGTTTAATTAAATAAATCATCCTCCTAATCAATGAGCTTTCTAAATGGGCTAAAATCTAACAATTAATTCATGTTGGTCCATGAGTCTAAACTAAACTAGTTAGATCTACTAACACAAGTCCAAAATAAATAGCTAAAATTTAACAATAATTAAATAATACAACAAATAATTATTTATCATGTACAATATTTAATTAAATATAAAATTACTAAAATACTCTTTCCTAGAAAATATGGTAGTGATAGAGTGCAGCGGAATAATAAATACATAGGCGATTGGTAACAAGTTCATAGAGTCATCAATAGTGAAAGTATTGAATAACACAAGTATAAGTAAAATAAATTCTTTATTGATATTGAACAAGTGTTATAGGCGGCGTATAGCCGAGATTATAAGTCGCTCAAGCCTCTCTCTCTGAAACAGTAAAAGCGTGCCAAGTGGCTACATTAGTGGAATGATACATAGACGATGTTCCAATATTATGTATTGTATATGTGCTTCAGTTCTGGATCGCAACGCTCCAAGGCTCCAGAGTGAACTCCAAGCCTTAGCACGCACGAAGGAGGCATCCGCACCGAACGAGGTTCTCCCACACCCGGCAAAAAACCTGGTGGGTTATCAGTACATGAATGCACTGGTAGGGAGACTACTCGCCCGCTCGACAAATCCAAACACGTTCAATAGGTTCCATACACCATCTATTAAGTTATCTTTCTAATCTTGTCTTAGGATCAATTTTATGGCAATTTTGAATAGCCTATCTCGTGTGGCAGTGTGCCATACGATATAAGGAAAATACGACGAGACTACCAACTTACCATTTTTCCTTTCCTGTCCAAGGTAAACTAAGTTAATTCAAGCACGAGCATATATATATATTGAATTCAGGGGCAATAGCCTATGCAAACACAAGTATTTCAGTGCAAGATTATATATATCGTGTGCACGAGCATACAAATTATTAGGTGAGTTGCAAAAGATGTTGAAGTATTCATATGTACAAGTATTATACTCAAGATTGTTCAGGTATTTCAGATTATTCTTGATGCGATGCAATGACTCGCACGCGAATTGCTGCTAAGCGAGGATGACTTAGCTATATGACAAAAGTCGCTGGCATAGCCATAAAGGAAGAGTTACAGTCTCGAGATAAAAAATAATATGCAACGCAGGTGGAAAGCCCCGCTACATAATATTCCGTCCATAACAGACGACTATACAGAAAGTTTCGTCCGGATCGGATCGGCCCAGGTGTCCCAGAAACCGACCGCATAAACTTTAACTGACTACCTTGTGCACAAGTTGTCCGCGATATGCAAGTCTTGGTCATCCAAATCCATAACTTGATATGATAATCCATGATTCTTTGTTCTGAACCGAGAATTTGCTCCACGAGATGTAATTTTTCTTTACTTGACAGGATTCTCGTTCAAAGGTAAACTTGGTATGATTATCATTCAGATATAAATATGACATAATTTTTGTTCAGATATAAACTTGCCTTGATGCATTCCCCTGGTACGAAAACTGCCTTAGCGACCTAACGGTCCCGGATACTTGCAGGTTTACATTGCACAGAAGAACTATTTGATAGTCTTCTGGCTAACAAGATGCATGCACGATACACGATAGTGTTACTTGATTTTGACATAATTCGTGTAACAAGCACTGAATTGAGGCAACATTACAAGTTAATATTTAAGCAGGCAAGCATGCATTCATAAGAAAACTTAAGCATTTACGTTGGCTCGAGCCCGAAGGTAAGCCGGGGAGTAAAACCGTAAAGGGACTTACCGAGCAACATGATCTAGGGTCGTATAGTGTAGTAAGTGAAGCAATGCACTACAAAGCATATAAATATTGTTCTACTCGAGGCATAGCGGGTCTAGTTGTCGAAGGCAAAGGTCGCATGCGAGGGTCTGAATATAACCAATGTTTCAATTCTATGTTCTAACATAAGCAATACAAGTTGAGATTATTCCCTTAGCTATGTGTGCTGTATTTTTATTAGCATGCAGGGGGTGATTCACCTAGCGACTAGTATGAAATATCTATATTTTAAGTGTGCTGGCTAAGCAAAGACAAGTTTATCATAGCCACCCACCTTAGCGATGATTCATCTCGGTCGAGTGATACTCCGAGCGAGCCTCTAAAAGCCTAAGCCAGAATTCCTGTAGTCCAAGTCTGGAAATCCTCTTGACCCAAACGAGTATTCTCGGTGAAGCAAAGCGGGTCAGGACATTATAATTTTGTCGTTTGAATCGGCAGTCCGCTTAAGCGGAACGGGTCATTACATTATACACCACTCAGAAAAAGTCTCGCCTCGAGACTTCCTGAGCGCAGGCTATTCTGTTGCACTATCGAATCTATCCCAAGCATAGCAATCGGTACCACTAGATCCATTTGTGAACACAATCTCTTACTCGATCCTTATGCCGTGTCGCGTATATGATGAGTCAGTCTCATTTGTGCCTTAGTGCGGGACATGTATTGCTTAACGCAGGGTACATTTCAATCCATCATGAATGACGATCTAAGGCTGAGGCAAACTTATACAAGTTATTATACTTGTTCATATGGATATTCACTTGCACTAGCATCGAGATCAGCATATCGCGAGTCTGGATCGTGCACATATTCGAAGTGTCCCTCAACATATACATGTCAACCAACTTAGCGATAGAAAAATTTGTGCACTCGAGTTTTACATATCATTAAGTCTTGGATCGTGCATACGTTCAAGGCATCCCTCAAACATATGTATTCAACCAAACTTAGAGATAGTAAAATCGGACAAGCTACTTGCAAAATCTCAAGGATCTCATTTTTCAAATCACATGGATACTTCTGATAGGGTCAATCAAATTTCTAAGTCATTTTTATTCCAACTCAAATGTATTTGCACTATCGTTAAGCACGATCTATTCGATTAACAGACTATCGTCCACCCGTTTGGGTCAAACATAGCACACGTTATCGTCCCAAGTCTAACCCTAAGTCTTGCTGCCCCAGTTCTTATAGCTTGTTCAAGCAATATGCTAAAGTCGGTAACACAGGTTCATTCACTAGGCACAGGGTCATATGCCTAATTGCTAGGTCAGCTCACAAGGTCATAGGTACAAGTTCAAGCACACAATTCATCGTACAAATTATCGCATGATGCTCGTCCCAATTTTTAGGGTTAAACCATTATTCATTTGTACAGGGTATTCTACCCAAGCTCGTTTCACTCAGATTTTTAAACATCGAGCATAGATTTTTCTACTCTCAATAACACATTTATTTGTACAGGGGTTCAAGTCCGTTCAGTAAAATCCAAGATATATCTAAGTTGCAGGACAAGCCTAGTAATTTGCATAGTCTATCTCTCTAGACACGTTTTGATAGAATTCCTATCCATACAAGCCTAGTCCATCAAGCCAAGATTCAATTCTAAATATTTTGTTTATAACTCCAAGTCATCCAACCTGATTTATGTATCCGTTCATAAAATCATCAAGCGTGATTTATTCCAGATTCTAGGCTAACTTATTCTCGAAATATTTTTGATCACTTGTATTCCGAATTTGTCTTATCGTGTCAAACCAAAAGTCAAGATGATCCATAAGTTGTCATGCTCCGGTCTCCCATAAGTTCAATTATCCTTGTTGAACGTGAATCACCATGTCAACACTATCGCTGGATAATTGTCCTAATCTGGGCGTGACGCATGTATGAGCATAGAGTTACGCTTGCACAAGACAAAAAACGTTTGAATGTTACGGTTTTCTTCGAAATGATCAAGACTTACTTATCATCTTTACTTTGCTTCATCCAAGTTATATATAAAATCTACCAAGTCATGTCCGTTCATGCAGTGATTTTAATTCGTCTAACAAAATCATCCAACTTTAATGTTACCGTTCAAAAAATTCATAGTCTACTTCTAGCATTCCTCAAGCAACTATGGTTCAATATTCAAGCCCAAGTATATTCTATTTTTTATACGTTCTATTCATCGAATTCGTTCAAAATAATCACCGAACATGTTCCCGTGAGTTCGATTATCCCTGTCGTACGTGAAATCACCACGCCGGCGCTCCCGTAGGATAATCGTTCCTGTTGGGACTAATTTTGAATGTTATTATCTCAAACTTGATTTTAAGATCGTTCTTCCAAACTCCAAGCCAAATCCATTATCGTTCATCTCTTTCCTCATAACACAATATTCATTATCGGGCTATTCTTATTCAAGCGATATTGTATTCAAGTTCAATCCTTTTAATTCGATCCGAATCGCTCGTACAATCCTCCACGTTTCTAACAAGTTTTCCTAACCCAGATATTGATTTCCATTTCTGTAAATCCTAATTCGATATAAGCTTTATCATTTATTCAAGACATTCTCCAATCGTTCGATCCGACTATCGCACGAGACCTACGAATCCGTTTGGACATTTCTAAATGATCCATAAGAATTATCAGGTGAGTTGCAAAAGATGTTGAAGTATTCATATATACAAATATTATACTCAAGATTGTTCAGGTATTTCAGATTATTTTTGATGCGATGCAATGACTCGCACGCGGATTGCCGCTAAGCGAGGATGACTTATCTATATGACAAAAGTTGATGGCATAGCCATAAAGGGCGGGTTACAATCTCGAAAAAAAAATGATATGCAACACAAGTGGCGAGTCCTGCTACATAAAATTATGTCCATAACAGACGACTATACCAAAAGTTTCATCCAGATCGGATCAGCCCCGGTGCCCCGATAACCGACCACAGGAACTTGAACAGACTACCTTATGCACAAGTTGTCCGCGACATACAAGTCTTGGTCTTTCAAATCCATAACTTGATATGATAATCCATGATTCTTTGTTCTGAACCAAGAATTTGCTCCACGAGCTGTGATTCTTTCTTTAGTTGACAGGATTCTCATTCAGAGGTAAACTTGGTATGATTATCATTCAGATATAAACTTGACATAATTTTCGTTCAGATATAAACTTGCTTTGATGCATTCCCCTAGTACAGGGACTGCCTTAGCGAACTAACGGTCCCAGATACTTACAGGTTTACATTGCACAGAAGAATTATTTGATAGTATTCTGGCTAACAAGATGTATGCACGATACACGATAGTATTACTTTATTTTGACATAATTTATGTGACAAGCACTGAATCGAGACAATATTACAAGTTAATATTTAAGCAGGCAAGCATGTATTCATAAGAAAACTTAAGCATTTATGTTGGCTCTGGTCCGAAGGTAAGCCGAGGAGTAAAATCGTAAAAGGACTTACCGAGCGACATGATCTAGGGTCGTACAGTATAGTAAGTGAAGCAGTACACTATAGAGCATATAAATATTGTTCTACTCGAGGCATAGCGGGTCTAGTTGCACAAGGCAAAGGTAGCATACGAGGGTCTAAATATAAGCAATGTTTTAATTCCATGTTCTAACATAAGTAATACAAGTTAGGATTATTCCCTTAGCTATGTGAGTTGTATTCTTATTAGCATGCAGGGGGTGATTCACCTAGCGACTAGCATGAAACATCTATATTTTAAGTGTGCTGGCTAAACAAAGACAAGATTATCGTAGCCACCCACCTTACCGATGATTCACCTCGGTCGAGCGATACTCCGAGCGAGCCTCTGAAAGCCTAAGCCAGAATTCCTGTTGGCCAAGTCTGGAAATATGCTTGCCCCAAACGAGTATTCTTACTGAAGCAAAGCGGGTCGGGACGTTGCACTTTTGTCGTTTGAATTGGCAGTCCGCTTGAGCGAAATGGGTCGTTATAATACCTACTAATGTATTTTACCACCTATATTAAATATAAGTAAACATGATCACAATAACATTGAAACACAGTTTGATATACATGAATCATTAAGTGAATATGTATGAACAATATCAAGATGATGCTACTTCTCATGCACTAGTGATAGTTAATATGAATAAAAAACCACTAACATGAGATAAGAATATGAACTATAGCAATAATACATGAAGGTAAAATAATATGTAAAACTTGTACTTGCTTGTTGATCGTAACTAAATGAAGAGATAACATGAACCTCGAACTACAAACTATCCAAAATTACCCATGGCTATGGTATATAATCAAACATCAAAGCCTATAACCAACAATAAAAAAATTGCACAAATATCTAGCAACATAAGAAACACATAAACCTATTTAAATTAGGATTCTATATTGAAGATAGGTTACTTGACTAAGTTAAATATGTTTCTTATTAAACAAGTTATCTAGGTTACTTGCTAGGCAAGTTAACTAAGCCTAATTAATCTATATTCTGATTTTATCAAGTTAAAATAGGGAATAAAGTTATACGTTTCAAAATTTGTCATTTGAAACTTGTGGCACAAATTGAGAAAAAATTCGTTAACCAAAAGGTAGTTAACTTGATTTAATGATATGTATGGTGAATGTTACGAGTTCGATGGAATCGACAAATCCTTTTTTTGAAGCACAGATTCCCATATATTACTATGTTATGATCTAACTAAAAAAGTAAAGACATGATTAAATAATCTAACAAATGAAACCAGATTGAAACAAAAATTGGGTCAGAGGAAGGAGAACTCACTAGGATTGCAACGGAGAAAATAGATTGATAATTCACAATTGGACTTTTTGTAATCATCAAAAGATCGATTCTGATCAATTGGCGATGTCAAGGCTCGCATGAAGTGTAACGAACCAAAAATTTACGATACAACCATTTATATTAAATTAGATAGAAAGAAAAATATTTTTATGTTGGTTGGTCATCCGAGCGTCAGTGACAAAGATATGATTCCGAGAAGTCGAAGGTGTTATTTGACACAATTTATACATGTTACACACACTACGAAAAGAATTTTATCCGTCAAATGTTATTGTGGTTATGCCAATTTCTCCATAGTTATAGAAGATCATGCCACAAGCTCGACGGTGAAGATGTATATGAAAACACCTAATGGATTGATCATGGTAAGTGCACAGAGTTGTTGTAACGAACTGGACTGTTGTGTCCTATTACAAGTTTATAACTATTGTCGTGTAGTGTGTTAGATTGTAAACCCACTCAACAATGTTTTTAGGTAGACTGGATATGGTGAGAATTTTAGTTTAGCTTCAGGTTTTTAAGGATTAAAAATTAGGGGTTATCAAGACTAGTTCTTTAATTTATACTCTTGGTGCACCTAACCGTTGCTACAAAATTTAGAGCACAACAATAGACTTTACCTTCCAACAAATTTTGTAATTTTGTCCTAAACAAGCCAACCTAGGCACAGGATATTTCTGTCGCTAACAAACATACTCTCTTGTGCTCTATTTTAATTGCACAATTTTCTAGTCACAAAAATTAATTCTTTAATTATATGCCTTGTGCCTATGTAGTTGCCATCGATTTTTGGGACACAAACTCAACCCGTTTGGCCTAACCAATTAAAGGGTCCAAGACTAATACCAAGCCTACAAAGTCCATGATATTTGTGCCACTCCCAATTGGGATCCCATGTACTTCCATTTTTATTTAAGAACGCCTATGACACAATATTTATTTAATTTGGTGAAATTGACTTAACTTAACCCCAACTAAACCATCACACCAAATCTTGAGACTCATACAAAATACCCAACACCCACTCCATCCTACAAAATACCAAACAACCTTTTTCCTACATTAAATCTTCATATTTTTCCTTCATTTGTAAATCCCAATTTTTTTAAGGACCCAAATAAAAAAGTAATGCAAGGTGTCAACCTCTTATTGGTGCAAAGCAAATAGAGAAATTCCCTTGGGTCATGTGACCGGTTACCTCACTCTCTCTCTCTCTCTCTCTCCCTCTTTTTTGCATGACACTATTTGGCATTATCTCCTCACACTTAATCCTAGCTATTGATTTATTCCTCCATCAATCACAACCATCCATTCCCCCTATTTAAGGACACACACACACCATCATCCACATATAACCGGCCATAATCCTAAGAGAACCCCCATCACCACTCTCTCTCCTTACTACCCTCCCTCTCCTCTCACAGTCGACACCTTCTCTCTTTTTCTTTTTCTTTTTCTTTTTTTTTTCTTTTTTTTCTTTTTCTTCTTCTTCTTTCTCACCTCTCTCCTTGGAAACCCTAACCTTCATACCACCACCACCACAGCCAACATCACCACCACTGCCACCACCATAAATACCATCATCATTGCCACCATAGTCAACACCACTACCACTGCCATCACCGTCAACACCACCACCACAGCCGACACCACCACTGCCACCACCATCAACACCACTACCATCAGCCGCCATTGCCACCACCATAACCACAACCACAACATCACCACCACTGCCACCACCTCACGATATCACCACCACTGCCACCAGCTCACAACAGCATCCCCTATTCTTCTCCTTCAACAACGACAGTAGCAACTAGGATACCACCTCCAACACTGAACGCCACATCTGGTATCACTCCCCTCTTTTTCTCCTTCATCATTTATTTTTGCAAATCTTTCAAGTCGTTAAAAACCCTAGTTAGGTTATAGGTTCCTTTGAGCAATACTTGTTAACACTTGGTTAAATAACCATATTTAGTTTGCATTCAAAAATAATAGCATTCATTGTTTGGGGTTATATATTGGTGTGAAATGCATGAGTTGATGAGGATGTTGTTCAAATAAAATTTTTGTTAGGTAGTACTAATGGTATAATTGAAAGATGAAGATGTGATCATTCTGCGTATTAAGAGGTGACAACTAATTTATTACTGAAGCACTTGTGTTTATGGTTACATTGATGAGATGGGTTGAGGATAAATATTGTTCGTAGTTTGATAAAATCTACATTTGATGAATACTAGTGTTTGAGGATAGTGTTTGAGGACGTTATGTGATTTGATAATTTTATATTTATTAAAATGCTTTCCTAGTCAACTTTGGTCAACACCCTAGTTAGTATGCTTAGTCGTGAGTTATGTACTATGACAAAACCTAGGTTAAGTTCTTAATAACAGATTTCAATAATAAATAGACTTTGAGTTAATTATTAATTAGTTTTAATTACTTCTTTAGGTTCTTTGGGCTCTTCGGACGTGGGCGTTGGACCAATTTTTTATCTTCAGCATACCCAGACAAGTGTACCTTGCTATACTGTAACTCAATTATAGTTTTACTTATTTATTCGTCTCTACATTGTGTGCACTTTAGATCAAAATTGTTACTTAGCATCCGGGTCATATCCGGGTACAGACGTTCGTCGGTAACGTCTAGTATCGATTGTTTGATGTTTCTCGATACCTTTATGTACCTACTTGGTTACATCGGAACCCTAGGACACATTTAGACACTGTCATCATGCCAGGCTTCCTGTATCCTGATAGTATCAGCATGACCAGAATCTGTTATGACTATAGGATCGTTATTGATACTAGTTACTTTAGTATGACAAGACTGTTTAGATAGAGGTTCAGGCTGAGTGAGATGCAGATGTGTTTCGTTGACCGCATTGGGAGGAAAACACAGTTACTAGATGCTTGGGCTACTTCGCATACACTATATATATATATATATATCCTTATTTACGTAGATATCCGGTATCTGGAGTCATAGTACTTACTGTGTGTCTTTATGCTCAGAGCTACGGGTACACACCATTTGTCTCTGTTTCTCAGAGCTATGAATTTATATTTGGAAATCCCACGTGTCAAACATTGTCTTCAGGTTGTGTCTCACTAAAGTGGTTATTCTAGAGTACACCGTTGTATCACATATTTCCTTTTTATTTTACTATAGCATGCCATTTTTGTACCTTGTTACGTCCTTCTAAGGACCTGGTTCCCTTACAAGAATAGGCGAGGAGGACTACCCGGAGGAGTATGGACCGGGTGTATATCCAGGAGCATGACTTATAGCAGAGGACAAGATCCTTCCCGAGGACTTTGCTTGATCATCGGTGGTAACTTCACCTTGGGTCTGGTATCATTATCTAGTTAGTAGATATCGGCCCTAGTTATCTTTTTGCTTTCTTTCATTCAGTACTTGTATTAGCGGGTTTGTCCCCTTGTAACTCTATCCGTATTGTATTATGATATATTTTCAGACTTATTTTCTTTCTGCATATTAGTATACTTGTTTTCTTTATGTATTTCATATTCTTATGTCTATGGATGAGATTAGTTGCATTACTTATGTTTTAATTATTGGGTTATATTATTATACTTTACACCTTAGGTGCACTCCATCGGGTCCATTAGATTGGGATGCCCGTCAGAGTGTACCCGTTGTCCAATGCCACATGGCTCAGTTCCTTATATTTAGAACTGGGACGTGATATAGTTTTTGTGGTAGCCCATACAGGTCCAATTTAAATTGTCTTGGTTACCTGACTGTGCCAAACGAGCCTACAATTTGGAATAGATATTAGAATCTCATCTACATGGTTGAGTACTTCACAAAATACCTCTATATAGATTTTATTTTACCAAATTTGTATCCTATTTAGTTCTAAAATTTTGATCTTAAACATGACTTTATTTCTGAGTTATGAATCTCCATAGCAGACGTATCGCACAGTCGGGCAATTTCCCTTGTGACGCCAGGTCATCTTGGGAACCAATACTGGGGCAGGTTCTTCTGTTGACCCCAGCTCCCCAGGGATAATCAACTGGGTAGCCAGAGGTGCCTCTGGACTGGCACCAGTCTCTGCACCGGACAGATCATGAGGGCCAGCGGGCCGCAGGACAGGAGGAGCAACAGTTGCCCCTACCACCTCTATTTACCCCACAGATACCATACATGCCCTTTTTACCATGGCAACCCATGGATGGGCCGCAGATGTTTAATATAGTCTACGCTATGATGTAGGCCCATTAGCAGGTCTAGCAGCTGGCTCAGCAGCAGGCCCAGCAGTGCCAGGTTGAGTCTTTGAGAGAGAGTATTATGACGACTTTGGGCCAGGTGCCACCACCAGCTTGCCAGTCGACGATGGGGTCTGTCATAAACTTTTGTCATATTATACCACTTCCATTTTTTGGCATAGAGGAGCCAACGGAGGTACACGCATGGCTTACCAATATTCAATATCAGTTAGAGGCTACCGATCTCCCGAGACTTAGATGCATGCCACTGTCAGGATGCAGCTTACCGGCAACGCTCATTACTGGTGGCTTTCAAAGAATGGGCATTTAGGGCCCGATTAGGTTACTTAGGAGGAGTTCTCTAGGCTCTTCAAGGAGATATTTATTCCTTCTACTGCCAGTACAGAACTTCGAGACAGGTTCCAAAACCTCGGGCAGGGCAGCTCGACCATTGAGGAGTACAATGCTGAGTTCCTCCGCTTGAGCCATTTATCCCCATACTTGATTTTGACTGAGGAGAAGAAGGTCGAGAAGTTCTACGAAGGCTTAAGTTTTGAGACACAGAGGTTTACTGGATCTATAGCCCCCACCTCCTCCTCCGAGGTTCTGTTAGTAGCCAGACGCCATGATCGCATCAACAAGATGGAGGCCAGTCTGAAGCACTTTTATGCATCATCATCGTCAGTTTGAGCACCACAGGGAGGACCTACAAAATATCCTATGGTACCACAGCAGCAGAGAGAAGCACCCTTGTAAGGACCAGCGATTCCCACTTTCCATTACTGAGATAAGAGGGGACACATGTTAAGGGATTGTCGACGGAGGTTGGGAGTATGCATGAGATATGAATCTGACCAGCATGCAGTCAGGGATTGCCCAGAGAAGAGGGTTCTAGTAGCAATGGTTCATCAACCAGCCTTACCAGCACCGAGGCCCTACCAACAGCCTCCCGGGCCAGTCTTTCCAGGATCGAGGCCACCCTACGCAGGAGTTGGATTGATGCGACCACCAGCACCAGAAGGAATTCAGAAGAGGCCACCCTTGGCCTAACAGAAATTTGTTTCCAGCAGGCTCGACAACAGCCGAGGACACCAGCACCAGGACAGGGCTAGGTCTTTGCGATAACCATTAAGGAGAAAAGACCGCTGGAGAGGTGATCGCAGGTACTAATTACTAATTACTAGCAGTAGCATTATTTGATTCTGGTGCCACACACTCTTTCATATCTGCTAGTTTTGTGGTCACCTATAGAATAGCAACTGCACCCCTTCCGAAGATTAAGAAGATTCTTATGGAAGGTAGAATAGTACCGGTTAGCGACACTTGTAGATCTTGTTCAGTAGTTGTTTGTGGGCGAGAGATGCGTGCCTGATTTCTAGTCTTCTCCATGCCAGACTATGACATTGTCCTAGGCATGGATTGGTTGAGCCAATACCATGCGACGCAAGATTGCCGACGTGGATGCATTATATTTAGACCACTGGATCACCCTGAGTTTGAGTTTCTTCGGGGAGCCCGAGATCATGGTGTCCAACCAACCTTCGTATCACACATTACAGAAGGTAAACCAGTGTACCCCCACATTATATTAGAGTTTGAGGATGTATTTTTCGAGGATCTTCCAGGCCTGCCACCTGACAGAGAGATAGAGTTTAGTATAAAGTTGACTCCCGGAGCCAAGCCAGTTACTTCCCCCGTCTACAGACTAGCACCAAAAGAGTTGGTTGAGTTGAAGGTCCAAGTAAATAATCTCTTAGACAAGGGTTTCATTCGGGCTAGTATTTTTTGTCATAACCCGCACCCAGTATAGGGGCACGAGAGCGTGGGTACGTCCAGCCTACACCACAGAATCGATGATAGAACGCTGTCTAGGTCACAGTAATACTATATAACTAAAATACCTGTCAATGATATACATCTCCATAATATCTCACAATGTAACTCAATCACAACAACTATAAGTATAAGGCACGATAAAAGATGAGAGAAGTGACATAGTAAAATATCATGTCTCAACATAAAGATAAATCACAGTCTAGTTGTCCAACATAAAGTCTCCAAAAGTCTCAAATTAAACTTAGCACAAGTCTAAACATAAACTCAAATAACCTCCATAAGTCTCAGATGCATAATATAATACTATCTAGATAGCTGCAGGTAATGTCTCATCTAAAAAAATAGTCTCCTCTAAGATCTCTGGTGTGTAGTCTGCACCTATACCTGGTCCGTAGTGTGTGGTACAGAACTCCTCAAGATCCTCTGGAAAAATATATTCAGTCATGATTGGAATAAAATACACCTCTAACAGCAGTTCCACATATATTGATAAAAACTATAACACAGTGTAAAAAAATACAAGACAGATATGAACAACTGGCAATAAGAAATACTAAAATAAGGGAATGCTGAAATAAAGATATACTGGAACATCATCATCAATATACATCTAGCAATGAAATAAAAATCCAAGTACACGCAAGAACAATGAACTAATATATATGTGAATGCTATACATGTCAAGAATTATCTAACTAAGTGTGTAAAATATCAGTATATCATGTGATCGGCTTGGGACTAATAAGACTCATTACATTGATTAGCGATCACCCTTGTAAAGTCAGGCTAACCACATGTAACAGCGATGAGGCATGTAATGGTAAGGCTGCACCGACGTGAGGTATGGGTGAGCTATGATGCATGTAAAGTTAGGTATGATCACATAAGCTACTAATATTTCTCCTATTTTCCCCAGCTAGTACGATGGATTCCAAATTATGACTCCTCGTGACAAGTCTCAATGATGCCAACTCGTGTAAATAACAGTATCAGAGTCATGTACGCTATACAACAAGGGTTATAGAGATAATCAACATAATAGAAACTGTCAGATAATGTACTCGTCTGTGGTCCTTAGCTGGCAATACCAATGTCCGGGTTCCCAGGTATCGTCTGAATGATCCAACAGTCCTATAGATATATCATAAACATAATACTGCAACAGACATTACACTAATACACAATCAAATACCATTATCTTAGGGACTACGCTAGGGTGGTCACGTCTGTCATTGCTGTGCATAACAGACAGTCAATGGTACGATCTTGCCAGTACGTCGATGTACATATGGCAGTATTTTAATATGCTACAGGGTCACAGGTCAAGATAGCTATGGGTATCCGTAATTTTGTTAGGGTCACCTAGTACACGGGCATATAATGCCTATTATTGTTTATCATAAACATCAACACTACTAATTACAATTTAATAGATATGTGCATTTAGCTACTTAATAGAGTTTATACTATACATGTTTATATGTGTATACTTATACATACTAATCAATTATACTATGTACATATATACTATCAAAACTTATACCATATGTACAAATATGAAATATATATACTAGGATACTTATAATACATATATATACGTACGTATAGATATTATTTGAGAGCATATAATATCTATATACCTATACGTATGCAACTACGTACATCCATGCATATACCGATACATACATATACTAATGCATAACATACGTACATGCGTACTCATTCGAGATTAGGTTCATGTAAAACCAGCACACGTGGACGGGGTAGAGATGCCGAGATAGGGCTGATCGTCGTGCACGGTGGTGCATAGTCAGAATGGGCAGCGGGACCGCTGCTCAGGCGCTCCGACGAGTCGGGATAGGCGGGCTCCGGCTTCAGCAGCAGTGCGGGTGTTCAGCTCCGTTGCGGGGTCAAGCTCCAGGCGTCGGGTGGTCGAGCAGTTGGGTCGAGTTGCTGCTGCTTCGGTTGACAGCAACGACGCTCGGCGGTTCGGTCGAGCGGGTCCGGTCTAGCCCGTGGGGACGAGTCGAGGCGGACGAGCGGGATGCTCCGTTCGGCGCTCTACGGGTTGGACAAGGAAGAACGGCGGGAAGAGCGGGGGGGAATGGTCGGGGTATTCAACGAGGGGATGCGGCTCCGGTGGGTCAGTCGGTATTTGCTCGGCGTGGAGTTCGTCGAGTTGTGGGGTACTGGGCAGCGGATTGACTGACAGAGTCTGGCGTCGTGGAAGCGGGTGGAGTCGGCAAGGAGGTGAGTAAGGGAAGGGGTCGGCTGAGGCTTTAGGTTTAGGTTGAAGGAAAAAGAAAAAGGGAAAAGGAATATATATATATATATATATATATATATATATATATATATATATATATATATATATATATATATATATATATATATATATATATGTTGGTGTTGGGTTTGACCTAGAATATATTGACTTTGGTCAACACTAGAAAAAAGGCCTTGGCTTGCTATGGAGATATTTCAATGGGCTAGGGTTCGAATGGGTTTAATAAAATTGTGAGAATTGTATCGATTTAAGGGTTTGGAGATATGGTTTCAAGGGGTTGATGTTAAATTATACATTCCCAAAAATCATAGAAAATATAATAAAGGAGAAATGGGTTTTGCTCACGTGTCGTGTCCAGCGGATGGACACCTTAATACACTTTGGCATAAGAGTGCCTAACAATTAGAAGATTGTACATAATAGATTTATTGTTTAATTAATTAAATAAATACAATGGGGTGTTCTAAAATTAATTAGAAGTATGAAAGACTGATTTTAAGTGGGACACAAGCATCAATTAACAGACTGGTACGTCTAGGACAAGGGTTGAATTTATTGGAAGATAATGGCTAGCGTGGCGCTCTAATTATCGAACAACGGTAAAATGCAACAATCAATTAGCAATCATAATTATTTAGATAAAATTAATTATCATGCAATCATTTACTCATTAATTACGAAAAAACGAAAATACCCTTAATCTGAAAAGTGAGGGTGACAAGTCTATCCTCCTTAAAAGAATTTCGTACTCGAAATTAAAATAAACTAGTACAAGAACAACAATCAAACAAGGAATTATACCTCAAGTCTCGAAGAGATACGGATACTGCTCACGTATTTCGTCCTCTCTCTCCCAAGTTGACTCTCCTGGAGAGTGATGTCTCCATGCAACATGAACCAAAGGGATAGTCTGGTTCCACAATGACTTCTCTCTACGATCCAAGATCTCAACGGGTTGTTCAGGATAGCTGAGTATCGGTCCATCTTCGATCTTCGAGTGATCCAGTATGTGACTGGGATCGGCCATGTACCTTCTCAGCTGCGACACATAGTACACATCATGCACTCCATCTAGAGCACACGGCAAGTCAAGTCTATAGGCCACTACACCGACCCTTGCAAGTATACCGAAGGGCCCGATGTATCGTGGACTAAGATTTTTGCCTCTGGCAAAACAAATCATGCCCCGTGTCAGAGAGTCTGTATGCCAAGCTCAACAAGTGTGAGTTCTGCTTAGATTGGGTACATTTCCTTGGTCACATAATTACTGGAGATGGACTATCAGTTGACCTAGAGAAGATTATCGCAGTGGAGCCATGGCCTACCCCTACATAAGTTACGGAGGTTAGGAGTTTTCTCGGACTTGCCAGATATTATCGAAGGTTCGTGAAAAACTTTTCAAGGATCGTTGTGCCTATGACACGGTTGACGCATAAAGGTGAGGATTTTATCTGGACTAAGGAGTGTCAGACGACTTTTGATAAGTTGAAGAAGCGTCTAACGACAGCACCGATCCTGACACTTTCTTCTGGATCTGGAGAATTTATGGTATATAGTGATGCATCTGGGAGTGGACTAGGATGTGTACTGATACAGCACGGTAAGGTGATAGCTTACGCATCGAGACAGCTGAGTGTTCATGAGAAAAATTACCTGACACATGATATAGAACTAGCTGCGATAATATTTGCACTAAAGCTATGGCGGCGCTACCTTTATGGAGAGCCGGTTAAGATTTATACAGATCATAAAAGTCTGAAGTATGTCTACACTTAGAAGGAGCTCAATATGAGATAGAGGCAATGGCTAGAGTTGATGACAGACTATGATATCGAGTTATAGTACCACCCTGACAAGGCAAATATTGTAGTAGATACCTTAAGTAGGAAGCCCATGCGTACTTCTTGATGACTCAGCGCCAGTTGTTAGAGGATCTTTAGGAGCTCGAGATAGAGTTTGTATTACCAGACATGGATGGACAGTTGGCCAGTCTAGAGGTTTAATCTATATTGGCTGAGAGGATCAAGGCAACCTTGTCTACCGATGCGAGATTCTGACGACTGCGAGAGAGGACAAAGGCCGGTATGTAGACAGGACTCCGAATTCATGAGGATAAAACGTTGAGGTATGGAGATCGCCTATATGTTCCCAGTGGCGAGCTACGCCAAGAGTTGATGACCGAGGCCCATAGTTTAATTTATTATATTCATCCCGGGGGTAGGAAGATGTATCGATATTTGAAACAACACTACTGGTGGCATGGGATGAAGAGAGAGATTGTGAGATTCATGGCAAGATATTTGGTCTGTCAGCAAGTCAAGGCCGAATATCAGAGGACTGCAGGACTATTGCTGTCGCTTTCCATTCCTGAGTAGAAGTGGGATCATATTACCATGGAATTCGTCACAGGATTTTTGAGGACCCCTAGTGGGAAGGATACAGTCTGGGTTATCATGGACTGACTCACCAAGTCGGCATATTTTTTGCCCTTCAGAGTTTGGCAGTCCACAGAGATATTGGCTGACATGTATATGAGGAAGATATTACGACTACATGGAGTGCCTGTTAGCATTGTATCGGATCATGATTCCAGATTCTCGTCACATTTCTGGCGGAGTATGCAGGAGAGTCTAGGAACTTGCCTCAAGTTTAGCACTGCATATTATCCACATACTAATGGTCAGTCAGAGCGCCTGATTCAGATACTATAGAATATGATGAGAGCGTGCATGATCGACTTTGGAGGATCTTGGGAGGACCATCTACACTTGGTAGAATTCTTCTACAATAATAGCTACGAAGAAAGCATACAAATGGCACCGTTTGAGGTACTGTATGATAGAAATTACAGGTCTTTGGTGTATTGGAGTGACGTAGGAGAATGCCAGATACTTGGTCCAGAGTTGGTAACTCGGACAGTAGAGAAAGTAAAGCAGATTCAGAGTCATCTTCGCAGCACAGGACAGACAAAAGCATTAGGCAGATGCGCACCGCAGACCTTTAGAATTCAAGGAAGGTGATTATGTATTTTTAAAGATATCGCCTACTCATGGTACCATCAGATCTGAGGACAGAGGCAAGCTAAGTCCAAGGTATATCAGACATTTTGACATCTTGGAGCGTGTTGGCGAAGTGGCTTATCATCTTGCATTGCCTCTGTCATTAGAAGACGTGCACGATGTATTTTACGTATCACAGTTGAAAAGATACGTGGCAGACCCTAGCCACGTGCTCGATCATTCAGAGATTACAATCGAGCCCAGTTTATCATATATGGAGGAGCCAGTAAGGATACTCGATCATAGTGAGAAGGTTTTGTCATGATCCGCACCCGAATATTCCGGCACAAGTACGTGGTTACGCCCAGCCTACGCCGTAACATCGGCGGTAGAACGTTGTCTGGGTTATTTCTAACTATCTAACATCTCAACAATATAATATGGTACCTGTCAATCATCTCAACTCCAAACGGAGGAATAATATGGTATCTCACAAGTATAACTAATCTCAATCACAAAATAAACTAAGAAAGAAAAGCACAAATGGAATAGTGAAGGAAAGATACAAGATACAATCCATAATCTAAAATAATATACAAACTGTGAATCTCAACAAATAGTCTAATACATGCCAACATAAATAACTAGACCTCCTCGGGCTCTGCAACTAAGTCCTCCTGGTCTATAGGAGTATCCTCTAAACGTACACCGTCTTGCGGCCCGTAGAATATGGGATACTGCTCTATAAGCCAATCATCTGGAAAAATATATCCAGTCAGGATTGGAATAAAGTACATACCTCTGAAAGTAGTTTCAATAACATAATCGAGCATATAAAATAGATAATAGAAATGAAATACAAGATCACTAGCGTATGAATGAATGAACAATAGGTATACATGTAATGTACGAGAATATAGAACAATAATATGAATATCTGTAATATGATGAAATAACTGCAATCTAACTAATGTGCCTCAGAATACAAGTTCATTATGTGATCGGTTTGGGTGAACATGATCAATAAGGTAAGACAATTATAAGCGTGGTATGTAATCAGAATATACATGATAAACAATGGGACTTTAATCACATAATCAACTCCTGCTCTCCCATCCCCAACTAATACCAATGGATCCAATCACGACACGCTACGAACATGAATATGACCACTGAACACGAGCAGTGGATATACACGAATATAATCACACTGAACACGACCAGTGTGTTTGAACGAATAAGCACACTGAACACGAGCAGTGTATGAAGACAAAATATAAATCAATACCCAATGTACACGATGAAATACATATACAGGAGTACCCGCTGAACACGGTGGAGGATAGCATCTCCTGACGGGGTCCATGTAGTACGAGTTCATAAAATCATCGTTGTTTGATAATAAACGGAAGAAATAAAACTAGGTTTATACAAAACCCTTTCTTAGGTTTAGAAACAAGAAGTACTATTAATCCTATACGAGGATGTTAAGTACAAATTTTAATCTGGGTAAATATTGCTATAGGAGTCTGATCTGCAGTTGATCACTTTGTTCCTTGGACCACACGATGATGAAGAAGTGCTGTAGAAGACGAAGAAGCTTCAAAGATTGTAAGAAGGAGTGGATGCTCGATGCCAAAATTGTCGATCACTACTCTCTGTCTGTGCTCTGGATTCTTCTCTCTCAAAAATCAATTTTTGACCTTTCGACCCTTGACCTCTGTCAATAGAGGTATCTATTTATAGGGTTTTAGTGACAATAACCGTCCAGTCGGCATAGAAGCCGGATAGTAGAGAGTATGGCACTTTTTATGCGACAGTTATAATAACTGCCACCCACGTATAGATGATCTTCTGAATAAGCGTGTGACGCGTGTCCCATTAAGAGATAATACGTATAACTGCTGCGAAGATGACGGCATGCAAGCCACGTAGGTAACTGCCCCTCGCGTAGAAAAGGTTGGCGTAGAAGCCAATAACTGTCACCATGGCGTAGAAGCCAAATAGTTGTCAGGTTGGCGTAGAAGCCAAATAGTTGTCAGGTTGGCATAGAAGCCAAATAGTTGTCAGGTTGGCGTAGAAGCCTTATAGGCGTAGAAGCCTGATGCTGTATGGATATGTAACCAGCGTAAAATATAGTTGTTCCTCCTTCTTTGACTGAGGCCTTGAGCGTATTCTGGACAAAATAGCCTTATCACGCACAAATGCAAATATAGCCTGAGTTGGCGTATTCCAAGGAGATAGCGTGCAGCGTGATCCTATAGCTGAAAAATAGCCTGATGGCATAATGTGCAGGGGTGATGATGTAGATGTATTAGCCGTAATTATGACTTGCCCAGTCTTTGGAGATATAATCAAATCTCGTGCATTAAATGAAGAGATCTGCCACCATTCTGAGCATTTAAATGCAGAGACGTGCCTCGAGCTTTATACGAAGATCTGCCACCATTCTGAGCATTCAATGCAGAGACGTGCCTCGAGTTCTGTACGAAGAGCAGCTTTTGACGTGGCAGCTCATTTTGTCTTCTGCTGAGCGTAAAAGCTCACATCTGCATGTGTAAAACTAGGCAGCGTATTCCCTTGTATGCGTAAAAGCACTTTGTATCAGGGAAACGTCACTAAACGACGATTTGGGTCTCTGTGCCCCACCATCATTACAGCCGTCGTCTAGATAGTTGTGCAGTACTCATTGTCAGGAGTCAGGTTCACTGCATGATCTGACAGATTCATTCGAGGAATACGAAGCGTCCCTCGTACACTTCCATGCTGCATTAAAAGTGGATGAGTTTTACGCCATAGAGGCGGTATAATACCCTTTTTACGCTGAAGTAGCCTGGAAATACTGTTTTACGCGGATTGTCCTTGAGCTTATATTTTATGTTGTACTAGCGACAAAGCTCTGTTGTACGCCGATGGTTTTTAAGTCATATTTTACGCAACCCAGCACTAAAATGCTGCGTATAACTCTACAGCGTATTTTTTATGCTTCTACATGACCCTCTTCAAAGTTTTCAAATTCCTCATAATTTGAAACACTTTGAATGAAGCATAAAATGGTCAAGTCTGACTCGTTCTTCGAGGCTAATTTCTTGGAGGATTTTTGGGGATTTGTTGGGATTCGGTGTGTTCTCTTTTGCCTATATAAAGGCTGAGGAGTTACCCTGTTCTTCCCACATTTCCTTCACCATACAGAGATGATTGCCGGATTTCGTCAGGTCGACTTGAGGAAGAAGAAGATCATGTTCTTCCAGCATGTAAGGAGCCAAAAAAGAAGGCGTCTTCGAGAAAATATTCTCTGTAACGATGGATCATGGAAGGATATCATAGCTTTCTTTGCTCGGGATAATCAGCAACTTCATATGACGATTCATCCAGGAGAGAGAAAGGCTCACATTAGACCACATAGCTTGTAAGCTGTATTTTCTCCCGTTGTTCGTGGACGAGAGCAGACAAACTAGCTTTGTCTTCCAGTACTGAGTTGGGTCTAACACCTCAACTCAATCTGTCATGGCGTATGGAGGATGGGCTCTTGAATAATTTATACAGGCCCAGTTGTATCCTCCCGCCATTAATCATTTTCTTGTTCATCGACTGTGGAAGTCAATGAACTACTGCAGAAGACGGATAAAGATCTCCCCCAATGCGAGAACCTGGCAGAACAGATTTTGGGCATGATCTTTAAGTGAGGATGAGAAACCCTTTGTAGACAGAATTTCCCTCATATGTAATCATGAAGATGAAAAAAATCTTTGTAGACTGGATTTCCCTCATATGTAATCATGATTTAATAAAATCGTCTTCTTTTGTATATCTGATGATTTTGCCATATTCTTTGTTGTGATGAAGTCTGAATATGTGTAGCTTCAACACATTTGGAAGACTTTATGCCGACTCTGATAGAAAGAGTATTTGGTCCCGTCCTGTCTTTTATGCATAACTGAAGATGCGCAGAAAGCTTGTTTAGCATTTAAGTCAAAAATTTGAACTGTCCTGCTGTTTCGAACGAGGAGTTGCGTAAAATTTTGAACTGTCACTTCTGATAAGAAGAATTCTTTGTTCAGACCATCATCTTCAAGAATGATTTTTCGAAAATACCTTGAAATAGGGCAAGAAATGGCTGTCAAAACTGAGTCGCCATCTTGAACTGTAGAGGAAATATTCAGACTGAATTTTGGATGAACTTCCAATCGACCCAAGGAGAAGAGTCGTTTTCAATGCTGAACTCTGTATGCTTTGGGTACTTGGGATATTTTGAGGCCAGGAAGGAGCATCTTCTGTGTGAACCCTTGCAATTGACCGCCTTGAGATTTGTTCAGATATACGCATATTCTGGCCTGCGTATTTTCAGATATGCGGAAAGTCATAGATCTGTAATGTAGATGAGCATAAAATCATAAGCTCGTAGCCTCTCGAGCGTAAAAGCTGCTGAGCATAAGAGCATCCGGGCATAGAAACTGTAGATTTGTAGCTTCTGAAAAGAAAATTTTTGAGCGTGAAGTCGTAGATTTGTCGCCTCTGAGCGTAAAAAGCTTCTGAGCGTAAAATTATAGATTTGTAGCCTCTGAGTGTGAAGTCATAGGTTTGTAGCCTCTCGAGCCTAAAAGCTACCGAGCGTAAAAGCATTCGGGCATAAAACCATAGACTTATAGCCTCTGAGCGTAAAATCGTTGATTTGTAGCTACCGAGCATAAAAAGCTCATTGGCGTAAAATCAAGAATCTACTCTGCACGAAAACTTTTTGAATTCGCTGACTGTCCGCCTTTCCTAAGTAATAGGCTGACGTAGTCCCCAATCATAACCGAATATTAAATATCAGATTTGGTTAGGGATTCGAGGAGTCCATCTGAACTCTATATATATTCCAAGGTTTTCAGAGAGAAGACTCTTCACCTGTCTTTTTAAAAAAAAAACTTTCGTCTCCTTGAGTTCTCTCCTTCGTTTCTTCTCTGAGCATTCTGAGTTTTTAGTAATGGCCCCAAAACCAATTTCCTCCTCTAAGGGAAAGAAGGTTGCCTCTTCTTCTCGCTCCTCTGCCCAAGCAAGACCGACTCCCGTCGGGCAGGGCGAGCCCCGCTCTGAACGAAGTGTCCTACCGACGAGCTGTGCACCAGACGTTAAAGGTAAAGCTTTTTTGAGATGACAAAAATGAAGAAAATCCTTCGCACACGTTGTACGTGAACGCGCTAGATCATTTCCTGTGCTGATAGCCTCTTCGAGGAAGATGATGCACAAAGATATTTCATCTTTTACGCCCATATTTCTAATGTGTCAGCGTAAAAACTCCACATTTTCGCTGTCTGGCGTAAAAAGCTTTGACTGTCAAAAATTGGCGTATACTACAAACTTTGAGTGTTACGCTCTGGATGAGAATTCTAGCATAATAACTCAAACTTTGGCAATCTGGCATAAAACACAGACTGTCAGATTTTTGTATATACTGCCAATCTTGAATTTTATGCCTTGGAATGAGATTCCAGCATAAAAAGTCAAGTTTTTACAGTCTTGGCGTAAAAGCACAGACTGTTGCTTTCTGGCATAAGTTGCAAGATTATGAGGTCTAGTATAGAAACTGATGTATTTTTCTTGCACTTTGTAGTTAACTTGCATGCATCTCCGTTGGCTGAGGTGATGGGTTCTGCTACTGGGATGCTGCATTCCAATTACCTGGAGGATTTGTCCTATGTGACATTTCCTATTTCTGGACCCCAATAT
Organism: Iris macrosiphon; assembly: GCA_036927795.1. Lineage (NCBI taxonomy): Eukaryota > Viridiplantae > Streptophyta > Magnoliopsida > Asparagales > Iridaceae > Iris > Iris macrosiphon. The sequence continues at coordinate 39,205,895 of JAYESA010000002.1, forward strand.
CCTGAAGGAAGGGAAATCCTGATATCGTCTCAAGGAGAGCGAATGCTGTTGAGCATGATCAACGGAGAGCCCCTGGCGTATATAGACGGGGCACAATATATAAAACCGACTTTTCTCTTCGGGGATATGATTGACAAACAATCCCAGATGAAGCCCAAGAAAGAACTCTGGGTTTTTTTTGCCGGGGGCTTGGTCCTGTATCTGCCCAGGATGTTGAGAGATTATCCTATCTCGGTATTCTTCCATGCCACACATCCCAGGAGGATGTCGTGGACTCTGACTCTCAATCTCCACGGCCAACCGGGGAAGATATTTTACCAGAAAGGATCCGATCAAGGGTCATTTAGAAGCCGCCCTTCCGGCTCGGTCATGCCGTTCAGGGGATTGTATCCGGGCAGTGTCCCAAGTGAAGATACTTCACTGCTCCAACCAGTTCAATTACCGACTTTCTGCAATGACTTCATGGGTCATGGAGGAGTATACCCTAAGGTTAATCTTCGGACAAATGGGTGGGTTATCCCTACAAATCTTCGATGGGCTCGTTTAGCTGACTGGGCCCTGAAGCATTTTCAGACTGAGCTGGAGAGCATTGGTCTGTATGCGGCTGTGAATGCCACCAGTGTTGGGTTACCTCTCAACCCCAACCTGTTTCTGGCTTTGATGGAGCGATATATCTCGCTCACCGGGACTTTTGCCACTCCACTGGGGGAGTTGGGATTGGCCCTTCACGAAATGGTAGAGATTTCAAGACTGCCAATGGGGGATACTCCTTATGAAGAGTATGTTCCCACAAACCGGAAGCTGGGGGATACAGACCCTCGGGTAGTGGCAGTGTACTAGGAGCTGATGTGTCACTATCTAGCGTCCACCGCCTTTTATAATGAGCCCTCTGATTTGGCTCATACCAACAAATGGGCGTCCTACCTCTTCTTCCATCAGGCTAGGACTGCTAAGACAGATAAAGTCGTGGATAGCAGGGATAGGCCTTTGAGCTTTCTGAGCGTGCTTAATGCTCAGGTAGTCGATGATTTTATGGAACACGCTGGAGCTTCAGATCAGATTCTCGACGAAGGGATAGGGAAATATCCTGCGGGCACTAAAGCCTACAGTTATTTGAGGCATTGCCGCAGGCCTCTGTCCAAGGAAGCTCAACTGGCTGGCTTCCTCTCTATATGGCTGTGCCGACTGGTGGTACCCGGCATTACATCTGCGGATCGTATTCACCGTAACACCTTATGGCCTGCCGTACGTCTAGTGTTGGGGGCAAGACTGGGCTTGTTCCCTGCCATGGTATGCCACATAAAAGCTGGCCTGATGGCCATTACTAATGGGCTACTTGCCAATGAAACTCGGCGTGACAGCTTTCCCAGGGTAGAATTACCGTTCCTGTACTTGATGGGATGGTTAATTCTTCATAACCCCAGGGTGATGTCTCCCGGCCCTGGCAGTAGTTCGGGGAGTAATTTCTTGTTGAATTACAAGAATTCTACCTGGAACGTGACCACAGTTTTAGACTGTCGACAGGCACTAAATTTTAGTCAAACTGGAAGCTCTTCTGCACCGTCCCCTCTGTACATCTCAATCAACAGGGGATAATAAAGAGACTTTATCTGACTTTGTGGACCCATTATTTTGGAATATAAATGATAGGCTAGGGTAAAAGTGATATCAGAGGTAATATGGACGTAATATACTTTCGGTAAGCTTCAGCTGGATATATCTATTCAGAGGTTATATGGACATGATAGAATATGCTCCAACTAAAATTTGTACACAAAATACTATCAGAGGTAATATGGACGTAATAGGTCTTGAAGTTCCAAATTAGTTGAACATATCTATTCAAAGGTTATATGGACATGATAGAATATGCTCCAACTAGTTTTGTTTTGGAAGTAGTATTATCAGAATGAGATCTCCACCATACTCCATTTAGCAAAGGAGATTAAGCATAGTACCTCTTCAGGAATTTGCCGTTGATAGGAGCCATTAACAAGTCTCCATTAGGCTTGGCTAATCTGTAAGCACCGTTTGAGAACGTCGTCTCGATCACATAAGGGCCTTCCCATTTGGGTTAGAATTTACCCTTACTCCTGTGAGTAATGATCATTGGCCTTCGTACGGCTAGAACTAGCTCGCCAACTTTGAACACTCTTTCCTTTACTTTTTGATTAAAAGCTTTAGAAATGCGTGCCTGGTAGAACGCGATGCGCTGTTGAGCTTGGAGGCATTTTTTATCTAATCCTTCTAGCTCTTGAAGCCTTAGTAGGTCATTCTTTTCCTGTGTCAACTCATTAGCCACTGCTATTCTGAGTGACGGAATTTGAATTTCGATTGGGAGAACTGCTTCACTCCCGTAAACCAATGAGAATGGGGTGCAACCCGTTGGTGCTCGTACCGTTGTGCGGTATGCCCAGAGACATTCTCCTAGCTTCTCGTTCCAATCTTTTTTGTTCGAAGAGACGAACTTTTAATAGTTTTGTTGAAAGCTTCCGTCAAACCATTAGCAGCAGGATTGTATGCCGTAGAGGCCACATTTTGTATCCGATTTTTATCGCAAAATTGGTGGAACGCTTGGCTGATGAATTAAGGTCCGTTGTCATGAATTATCCTTCGAAGAATCCCAAAGCGATAAATGACATGATGCTTAATGAAGCTGATCACGTTAGATGTCTTCACCTCAGCGAGGGGGATCGCCTCTGCCCATTTAGAGAAATAATCTGTGATAGCTAATATGAACCGGTGACCTCTGGAAGAAGACGGGTGAATAGGACCAAAGATATCCATACCCCATGCTTCAAAAGGCCATGATGCTACTGTAGGATATAAATGTTCAGAAGGTTGATGTATAAAATCTGTATGAACCTGGCAGGCTTTGCATTGTCTTACATATTTTATTGCATTTGTGATCATAGTAGGCCAGTAATAACCCATCCTCCTGATACGATCCTGTAGCTTAGGATCGGGTTGATGTGCTCCGTATATGCCGTCGTTGTTTGTGGTGGAAAATGAAAGAATGAAGATGTATTCAAGATAGGATTTACACAAAACCCGCCTTCTTTGTTTTATAAACAAACTTGTACAATTTGATCCTATACGAGGATATGGGAGTACAATTTATTTAATCTGGGTAAATATTGCTATAGGTGTCTGATCTGCAGTCGATCACTTTAGCCCTTGGACCACACGATGTTGAAGAAGTGCCGTGGAAGACAGGTAGCAGCTTCGAAGGTTGCAGAAGAGGGTGGATGCACGATGCCAAAGTCGTCGATCCCTGCTCCTTGCCTGAGCTCCGGATTCTCTCTCTCTCTCTCTCTCTCTCTCTCTCTCTTGACCTCTGGTTCGATCTTGGATCTGATATTGGTTTCTTGACCAATTTTTCGACCTTCCAATCTGTCGACCTTGGATCTGATATTGGTTTCTTGACCAATTTTCTGACTTTTGTTCCTCATTGATAGAGGTCTCTATTTATAGAGTTTTAGCGACAGTGACCACTCCGTCGGTATAGAAACCGAGGGGTGGAAAGTACAGCACCCTTTTACACAACGGTTAAAATAACCAATGCCTGCCTATAGATGATCCTTTGAATGAGCGTGTGACACGGGTCCAACTAAGGGACAAAACGCGTATAATCGCTACGAAGATCACGGCATAGAAGCCACATAGGTAGGTATCCCTTGTGTAGAAGAGGTGGGCGTAGAAGCCAATGTCTGTCACCATGGCGTAGAAGCCAAGCAGGCATAGAAGCCGAAATAGGCGTAGAAGCCGAGTGGTCGTAGAGGCCGAGTGGGCGTAGAAGCCGAGTGGTCATAGAGGCCGAGTGGGCATAGAAGCCGCTGCGTACCGTGCCAGAGTGCTGATGTGGACGTCTTAGCCGGAATTACGACTTTTGAAGATATAATCAAATCTCTTGCATTAAATGCCGATATTTGCCACCATCCTGTGCATTAAATGCGGAGGCGTATTTTTGAAGGTCTGCAGGCCTTCTGTGCATCAGTCACAGAGACGTGCCTTGAGAAACTGTCACCGCTCTGCGCATCAGACGTAGAGACGTGCCTCAAGAAACTGTCACCGCTCTGCGCATTAGTCGTAGAGACGTGCCTCGAGCCCCGTACGAAGTACAGCTTTTAATGTGGCAGGCAGTTTGTCTACCGCGGAGCATAAACAGCTCATGTCTGCCTGTGTAAAATAAGGCAGCATATCCCTTCGTGCACGTAAAAGCAGTTTACGCAAAGGAGATGGTGGTAAATGACAGCCTGGGTCGCAGTGCCGTGCCATCATTATAGCCGTCGTCTGGGTAGTCGAGCAGTATCCCTGGGTAGTTGAGCAGTATCCCTTTGTCAGAAGTCCAGACGTCAGGTTCATTGCAGGATCTGACAGGTTCACTTCGAAGAATACGAAGCATCTCTCGTACACTTCAATGCTGCGTTGCAAGAGGATAGGTTTTACGCCCAGGAGTCGACGAAGCACCCTGTTTACGCTGAAGCAGTTTGGACGTACTGCCTTATGTTGAGCTTATATTTCATGCTGTGTTTGGCAGAGAAAGCTCTGTTGCACGTTTGATGGATCTGAAGGCCTCTGTTTACGCTGCTCTGCATCAATATGCTGCGTATAGCCATCCAGCGTATTTTTTATGCTTCTACAAGACCCCCTTCAAAGCTTTTAAATTCCTCGGAATTTGAAATGCTTTGAATGAAGCATGAACCGCTCCTCGTAACTTAAAATATTTCTGAATGGAGCGTTGAAACGGTCCATGCTGACTTTATGGCGAATTTATTGGGGACTGGTGTGATCTCTTTCACCTATACAAAGGCTGAGGGTTTAATCCGTTCTCCCCATATTCCCATCACCACGCAGAGATGATCGCCGGAGTTCGTCGGGTCGACCTGAGGAAGAAGGAGATCATGTTCTTCCAGCATGTAAGAAGCCAAAAAAGACGGCATCTTCGAGCAAGTGTCCACTGCAACGATGGATCATGGAAGGATATCTTAGCCTCCCTTGCTCGAGATAATCAGCAACTTTATATGGCTGTTCTTCGGGAGAGGGGAAGGGTCATTTTTGACCACACAGCTTGCAAGCTGTATATTTTTCCCTGAGACCTCCGCGGATAAGAGCAGACAAACTGTAACTGCTGTCCTCGATCGAGTTGGGTCTTAAAGAAGTCTCAACTGGATCGGTCATGGCGTACGGAGCATGGGATCTGCATCATTTATGCATGCCCAGTTCTGTATCCTCCCGCCATCGATCTTCTTGTTCATGACTGTGGTGGTCGATGAACTGCCATGGAAGAAGAGGAAGACCCGCACCGATGATAGAACCCGGTAGAATAGATTCTGGGGCGGCCTTCCAATAAAGACGAGGAAATCCTTTGTAGACGGTATTTCCCTCATATGTAACCATGAAAAATGAAAAAAACCCCTTGTAGACAGGATTTCCCTCATATGTAATCATAATTTTGATTTTAATAAAATCGTCTTTCTTCTCTGTATATGATCGTTTTGCCATACGTTGCTGTGAAGTCTGAATATGTGTAGCTTCGACACGTCTGATTTTTTATGCCGACTCTGTTTAGAAAGAGTGCTAGGTCCTGTCCTTTTGTGCATAGCAAATAGTCCATAGAACGCGGTTTGAGCATTTTGAACATTTAGAACTGTCCTGCAGCTAGGACTAAGGAACTGCGTAGAGCTCTGAACTGTTGTTTTTACTTCTGATGAACAGAATTTTTGTTCAGACTTCGTCTTCAAGAATGATTTCTCAAAAATCCCTTGGAACAGGGTCGAGAAATGGCTGTCAAACTGAGTTACCATCTTGATAGACGAGATATTCAGACTGGAGTCTGGATGAACCTCCAATTGACCCGAGAAGAGTAATTTCTCAATGTTTGAACTCTGTATGTTTCGGGTACTTAGGATATCTTGAGGTCAAGAACGAGTATCTTCTGTGTGAACTCTTTGTAATTGACCGCCTTGTGGACTGTTCAGATGTACGCGCAATCTGGCCGACGTATCTTTTAGATGTGCGGGAAGTCGTAGAGCGTGAAATTATTAGTCTGTAGCCTCTGAGCATAAACTAAACACCATCGAGCGTGAAATCATAGACTTGTGGTTCCTGAGCGTGAAGTCGTAGGTTTGTGGCCTCTCGAGCATAAAAGCTACTGAGCACAAAGGCATCTGGGCGTAAAACCTGACTTGTAGCCGTCGAACGTAAAGCCGTAGATTCGTAGCTGTCGAGCGTAGAAAGCTCCTTAGCGTAGAACTGTAGATTTGTAGCTTCTGAAAAGAAATTTTTTCCGAGCGTGAAGTTGCGGATCTGTTGCTTCTGAGCTTAAACTAAGCACCACCGAGCGTGAGATCATCGATTTGGTATCTGCTGAGCGTAAAGTCGTAGGTTTGTAGCCTCTCGAGCATAAAAGCTACCGAGCACAAAGGCATCCGGGCATAAAACCATAGACGTATAGCTTGCGAGCATAAAAACCGTAGATCTGTTGCTGTCGGGCGTAGAAAGCTCTTTAGCGTAGGAACCGCTGACCTGCTTTGCGCGAAAAACTTTTCGAATTCGCTGACTGTCCGCCTTCTCTGAATAATAGGCTGACGTAGGACCCAATCATAACCAAATATTTGATTGTGAGATTTGGTTTGGGGTTTCGAGGAGTCCGTCCAAGGATTCGAGGAGTCGACCCGAACTCTATATATATCCCAAGCTTTTGAGAGAAAAACTTTTCATCCGTCTTCTGCGAAAGGGAGCTTTCGACTGTTTAAGTTTTTCCTCTCGTTCTTTCTCCATGCACTCCGAGTTTTCAGAAATGGCGCCGAAACAAATCCCCTCCACTAAGGAAAAGAGTATAGGTTCTTCTGTTCTTCTGCCCCAGCGCGAGAGTCTTCGGTCGGGTAAGGTAAACTTTCTTCTGAGCGAAGCATCCCGCCGACGAGTAGCGCACCCGACCTTAGAGGTAGAGCCTTTGGGATGACAAAGAATGACGAAAAATCCTTCGCACACGTTGAACGTGACCGCGCTAGGTCATCTTCTGTGCTAATAGCCTCTTTGAGGAAGATGACGCGCGGAGACGTTTTCATCTTTTACGCCCACATTTCTAATGTGCTAGCATAAAAACTCCATGTTTTTCGCAGTTTTGAGCGTAAAAGCTCTGACTGCCGAGAACTTGGTGTATACTATAAAATTTTAGTTTTTATGCTTGTGGATGGGACCTCCAGCATAATAACTAGAATTTTTGGCAGTCTGGCGTAAAGCACGGACTGTATACCGCCAATTACGCTTCTAGACGTGACTTCCGGCGTAAAATGACCAAATTTTGTACAGTCTTGGCGTAAAGCACAGACTGTCGTTTCTTGGTTTTTTATGTTTGCAAGATTTGTAATGACATATTTTTCTTGCACTTTTACAATTGACTTGCATGAGTCTCCACTGGCCGAGGTGATGGATTCCGCTGCCGGGATGCTGCACTCAAACTATCTGGAGGATCTGTCCCACGTGACATTTCCTATCTCCGGACCCCAGTATCCTGAAGGAAGGGAGATCTTGATATCGGCTCAGGGCGAGCGGACGTTGCTGAACATGATTAACGGGGAGCCCCTGACGTACATAGACGGGGACCAGTACATCAAGCCGGCTTTTCTCTTTGGGGACATGATTGGCAAACGGTCCCAGACGAAGCCCAAGAGAGAACCCTAGATTTTCCCCGCCGAGAGTGTGGTCTTGTATCTGCCAACGATGCCGAGAGATTATCCCATCTCGGCTTTCTCCCATGCGACACATTCCAGGAGGATGTCGTGGACGCTGACTCCCGATCTTCACGGCAAGCCGGGAAAGATCATTCATCTGAAAGGAGCTGACCAGGGGTCGTTTGTCAGCCTCCCTTCCGACGTTGTGACGCTGTTCAGGGGATTGTGCCCGGGCAACATCCCGAGTGAAGACAGTTATGTGATCCAGCCAGTCCAGTTGTCGACTTTCTGCAACGACTTCATGGGGCGAGGGGGTGTATACCCCAAGAAGAATCCTCGGTACAATGGGTGGATCACCCCAACAAACCTCCGATGGGCTTGCCTAGTTGACTGGGCCTTGAAACATTTTCGGAGAGAGCTGTAGGGCATTGGACTGTATGCTGCTGTGAGTGCGACGAGTGTCGGGTTGCCTCATAACCCTAACCTGTTTCTGGCACTGATGGAGCGATACATTTCGCTCACCGGGACCTTCGCCACTCCACTGGGGGAGTTGGGGCTGGCCCTCCACGAGATGGCAGTGATCTCGAGACTGCCAATGGGGGATACCCCATATGAAGAGTATGTTCCCACTAACCGGGAGTTGGAGGACTCGGACCCACGGGTTGTGGAGGTGTATCAGGAGCTTATGTGCTACTACTTCACGTGCACCGCTTTTTATGATGAGCCTTCTGATCTGGCTCATACCACTAAGTGGATGTCCTACCTCTTTTTTCACCGGGCGAGGGCCGCCAAGTCGGAGAAAGTTTCGGGAGGCAAGAATGAGCCCGTGAACTGTTTGGGCGTGCTCAGTGCCCAGGTCGTCGAGGATCTTATGGAGGATGCTAAAGCTCCATATCAGATTCTCAATGACGGGGTAGGAAAGTACCCTGAAGGCACTAAGGCCTATAGTTACTTGAGGCGCTGCCGCAGGCCTCTGTCTAAGGAAGCCCGGCTGGCTGGCTTTCTCTCCATAAGGCTACGTCGAGTCGTGGTGCCTGGCATCGTGTAAAACCCCCTTCCTAGAAAATCGTATATACCTTTTTCTTATTAATTATTAATAAATTATAGTAATTAGGTCTAAATAGGAGAAATAGATTTTTATTAATTTTTATTTTAGGTGTTCGGGCACTTAGAGGACTTATGGGACCATCAGGAATTTTTTGGAATTTATTCCATGTAGGAGATCCCTTAAGCAGTTGCTAGCCTAATGTTGTGCATTATTCTAATCTAGAATTTTCTATGAGTATATATATTATATATATATACAAATATATATATATATATGCATAGGAAAAGAAAAGATTAAGAAAAGAAATTAATTAAATAAGAATCTAATGATAATAATAATAATAATAATAATAATAATAATAATAATAACAAAAACAATACTATTACCCCTCCCTACTTCAGCAACTTCAGTAACCATCCTTCTTCCAACGTAGTGACTTGCTAGGACCGAACCCTTCAACCCTTAGCAAATTGCTAACTCATGAGACCTGCCCAATTGCTAGCAAATAGTAGCCAACTAGCAAACAGCAGCCTAATTCTTTCCCCCCTTTTTTACACGCGGCCGCTCCTATTCCTATTCTCTCTCTCTCCCTATTATATCATATATATATATATATATATATATATATATATATATATATATATATATATATATATATATATATATTAATTCACAAAAACTCTAACATAATTTTCAGACCTCCTCTTTCCATCTAGAGCCGTCACCGCAGCCAGAGAAGCCCCACCAAGCCATCCAACCATCCCGTCGACTCCGACCTCGCGCCCTGCAGATTCCCACTCGAAGCACCTTCGCTCCGGAGTGATTTCCCGTCGACTCGCTCAACCAAACGCTGTTCCATTTTTATAGGTATGATCACCCCTCAACCCTCTCCAATATTTGTTTTATAGCCAACCTCGAAAAACGTGTGCCCCTAGGTAAAAAATAGCGTCCAAAGTGGACGGACAGACCCAATTCTGGAATCGCAGAATTCCAGAATGACCACCCATATTGCCGAGTTCGTATCTTCCACCACAGAGATCCGAATTCGGTGATTCTTTTTGATACCTATAGAATACCTGACCTAGTTTATTTTCTGTAAAATAACCCTATGCTATTAGTCGTTGTGGACATAATTATATTCGTCACAAAACTGAGTGGACCCACTTTTTCTAGTTTTCCAAAAGTTGGAAAACGGAGCGCGCCCCGCCAAACGGGACCGCCCCGCCGTGTGCCAAGTGTACCGAATGGTGCACGCAGCGTAACCGGACACGTGAAAATTCGTGGAGACTGATTCGGACGCGTGTGCGCGCCGGAATCAGACCGTATCCGCGGACACACACCGTGTCGTAACTTTTGTGGAACTCGCACGTATTTTGTGTACGCTTGTCAGATTGCGACGAAACTTACGCCGCTGGACTCATGGTAACGCGATGGTCCTATGACCCAATTTTCATGCAATTCTGAGACGGTTGACCAAATCGCCAATTGGAGGGCCCCACAGTTGACTTTTTGGACAAATTGAGTTCGGCCCATCGGAATCCACATTTGGACATACCGTTGGGTTCGTATTGACATCTAGAGTTGTTTGACCTATAGTTTGTCTCATTTAGAGACTGTTACCCTCGGCACACTTTTCGATGCAAAGTGAGCCACACGTGGACCCCACTTTTGTTCGAAATTACCGTTTTGCCCCTGTGTCCAAATTAGACGAAAGGGATGTGCTTTTTAGCTAATTTGCTTATTCTGGGAACGTTGGTGATGTTTATTTTAGCATCCGGAGATGTTCATTCTGAGGCCGTAACTTCTGACTCTTGGTGTTGACATTGGGACACTACATTTTGCAGCTTTCTTGCCAGGCAAGATACCTTGCCAAATTGTTACAGTACCTTTACATGCTATTTATATTTCTTTATATTATTACATTCTGTTTAGTCTTGCATGTGTAGTTTTCTTTTCAGTCATTACTATATATTAGATATGTTGACACACTCTTGACACTTAGTATCATAGAGGATAATTATTAGGCGTATGGGCTTTTAACCACTCTGGTAACACCGTAGTCACTAGCACGCACTATGGTGGGTCGTGTCCGATGGTCGCTACCCCCGAGGTATGTCGATTGATGGAGTCCGAGGGTCGCTACCCCCGAGGTATGTCGGCTGATGATGTTCATGGACGAGTGCATGAGTTGTGAGGCTTAGATCGAGTAGACTACCCTTGCCCATACGTCGAAAAGTTGTCCTCATTTGTATTCATATAGATTGTCTTGTACAGCGTACTTATTTATTTTCAAATTATATGCATGATTACTGTATTCAAATTGGCATGTGTTTTGTGTATCTTGTTATGTCCCTCTGAGGATCTGGTCCCCTGCCAGGTGTATCTGCTCTTGAGTATTTGCAGGAGTACGGGCCTGGACCTGACGCATTCCTTTCTGCTGAGGAGGTCTTACCTTTTGAGCATCGTTGATCATCTGGCGATGGATTCTTTAGCTGACACACTTTTGTCTGCACATTATTTTATATTAGAGATTTTATACTCCTCTCTCATTTTAGTTTTGGATATAGTCTTTGGTAGTAGATTTGTCTCCACCCGACTATTATTTTCTGGATATTTCAGACTCTTTATTCTAGCTTAGTACTTCTTTTCTATGACTTGTTGTGTGGATGAGATTAGCATATCTGTGACTTGTGACATTATATATACCACATGTGAGTTTATATTCATATTACAGCGTACGTATGGGTTATGGTTTCCATATATTGGAGTTGCCAAATCCATGCGGCTGACATGCTTACGTGTTCCTAGTCCTACGTATTTGGGACTGGGGCGTGACATATTTTTGTGGTGGCCCATGCAGGTCAAGTTAGCCGTTTCGGTTACGTAACTGTACCGAGCGGGCCTGCACCTAGGATTAGAATTTTAGATCTCATCCACACTTGACTATAACTTACCTTCCTTCCAACATTTCCTACTTAAGTTCTTGCATCCTGCTTGATTCATGTACTCTTCTTAATCCTTCGTCCATCTCTTGCAGAGAGATAAATTTGAATAACGGGCATGCCGCCACCGGGGACAACACGTCTCCAGGGGACGACGACCAACCACTAGGAGTGACCTCAACACCGCCTCTTCTTCCCGGACCGGATGGACCGACTAGCAATCCAATTCCATCAACCCCCTCCACGATACCTAATGGGACATTTCCAGCTCCACTAGCACCACAGGATGGCCAGACACAGTTGTTCCAATTCTTCCAGATGATAATACAGGAACAAAGGCAGCAGGCAGCCGAGCAGAGGCAGCAAACAGCAGAGCAGAGGCTAGAATTTCTGGCAGCGCTTGAGAGAATGGCTGCACTAGCCCCTGCACCAACCCAGGCCCTAGTTTCAGTACCACAAGCTCGGGTCGGTTCAGTCAAGGACTTTGTGCAGATGGGCCCTAAGCCATATAATGGCAATGAGAGTCCAGAGGAGACCACAAACTGGATTGCCAATACCAAGAAGTTGTTAGAGGCATCACAATTACCTTCTGACCTATGGATGATAGGCGTGAGGACTCAGTTAGAAGGCAACGCACATCACTGGCGAGAATCAATGGAGCGCCAGTTGGGTACGCGTCAGACTTGGAAACAATTCTTGGAATGCTTTGAGAGGAAGTACTTCCCGGATACTGTAAAGGACGCATTGTACGATCAGTTCCTCCATCTAGAGCAAGGGGACAAGACGGTGGATGAGTATGACGCCGAATTTAGCCGTCTCAGTAAGTATGGCACAGTCCTAATACCTAATGACTTGGAGAAGGCTAAGAGGTTTCACCGCGGGCTGACTCAGGAGCTCCAGCACTACACTAGCTCCCAGTCCCGGATCTCTTATGCCGAGCTATTGACAGAGGCCAGGATCCAGGAGGCCATCAGCAAGGGAAACGGAATTCAACAGAGAAGTCACCAAGGACCAGTAAGGATACAGCAAGGAGGACCCATTCGACACCCTTTGACACACCAGCAATCAGATAGTGCTGCACCATATCCAACCAAGGAGCTCCGTACTTATCACTATTGTGGAAGGACAGGTCATATTCTAAGAGACTGTCATCGTCGATTGGGGTTGTGCATGATATGTGGATCAAGTCACCATCAAACCCGAGAATGTCCTAAACAGAACCAGAGACCTATGGCATTAGAATCAGGAACACCGCATACACCCTCAAGTATAGAAGACCAAAGGGACCCACCACTGCTCCTACAGTCTGCATAAATTGAGGGGACTAGACCCCAGTTGATCAATCAAGGACAAGGCCAAGCACTCATTATGACAAGTATGGGAGAGCAGACACAGGAAGCCGTAGATACAGGTACGACCTTTTAGTTATAATTGCCTTTGCATACTCATAATCCCATTGTGACACAAGATCTTAGATGCACAAATAGATATAGAATTATATATATGGTAGTCTAGCAGTTATGAGGATATATTTTTATTCTATCCAGATGGCATACACGCGATGCTAATGGATGACGGGAGTAGCAGTAGTATTATTCTTCCCCTATCCTTACCTCGCCCTCTTGGGTGACTCATCTCCTCCTTTTATATTCATTTCTTATCTCGTGCGTAACTCTTCCTATCATAGTCATATCTTTCGTGCCATTATGAATTATTTGATATCAACCTCACCCCTATTTTGTTAGTTAAACATAAATGTGTTAGTAATGCTTGATAACTAAGGATGAGTTTTTAATATATATATGCACTATAGCAATATCTGTATTCTTTAGTAGTTTAACCCTTAAGTAGCACCATGTAGCCTAGTAGAAATTGTTAGACCATTTGAGGCAGATCATACCCCTAATAGTTAGTCAAGACCTTAAGTGTTTCCCTAAAACCTAGACTATGCCTAGGAAAGAGTTGAAGGCACTGTTACGAACTGATGACTATGACAAATCGCTGGCGAGGTAGCGACAGTTGCCGCCAGACGATTATGGTAGAGTAGTCGAATTACTTGCAGCCATACTGGCCAGGTGGCAAGGCAGTATTAGACTATGATACTTGACGGTTATGGGAAAAAGTCATAGTTATGAGATTCTAGACAGGTATCCCAAGATTTTCGACCCAATAAATATAATTGTCTTACAATCTAGACAATAGCTTCAAAGAAGGTGACCACTAGTAGAATTCTTGTAAGTTGGGTAGTGTAGACAAGTTAGAGGATGATAGAATAGTGTATGGACAATAGATGAGAAAGTGTTAGAATTGCAGACCATGAGTTTAAGAATCGTGCTAGACACCAATGTAGTGTAATAGTTCTAATTATCATTATGAAAATGGGTTAGTGTCAATTTCGAGGACGAAATTTTTGTAAGTTGGGTAGAATGTAAAACCCCCTTCCTAGAAAATCGTATATACCTTTTTCTTATTAATTATTAATTAAATTATAGTAATTAGGTCTAAATAGGAGAAATAGTTTTTTATTAATTTTTATTTTAGGTGTTCGGACACTTAGAGGACTTATGGGACCATCAAGAATTTTTCGGAATTTATTCCATGTAGGAGACCCCTTAAGCAGTTGCTAGCCTAATGTTGTGCATTATTCTAATCTAGAATTTTCTATGAGTATATATATTATATATATATACAAATATATATATATATGTATAGGAAAAGAAAAGATTAAGAAAAGAAATTAATTAAATAAGAATCTAATGATAATAATAATAATAATAATAATAATAATAATAATAATAATAATAACAAAAACAATACTATTACTCCTTCCTACTTCAGCAACTTCAGTAACCATCCTTCTTCCAACGTAGTGACTTGCTAGGATCGAACCCTTCAACCCTTAGCAAATTGCTAACTCATGAGACCCGCCCAATTGCTAGCAAATAGTAGCCAACTAGCAAACAGCAGCCTAATTCTTTCCCCCCTTTTTTACACGCGGCCGCTCCGATTCCTATTCTCTCTCTCCCTATTATATCATATATATATATATATATATATATATATATATATATATATATATATATATATATATATATATATATTAATTCACAAAAACTCTAACCTAATTTCCAGACCTCCTCTTCCCATCTAGAGCCGTCACCGCAGCCAGAGAAGCCCCACCAAGCCATCCAACCATCCCGTCGACTCCGACCTCGCGCCCTGCAGATTCCCACTCGAAGCACCTTCGCTCCGGAGTGATTTTCCGTCGACTCGCTCAACCAAACGCTGTTCCATTTTTATAGGTATGATCACCCCTCAACCCTCTCCAATATTTGTTTTATAGCCAACCTCGGAAAACGTGTACCCCTAGGTGAAAAATAGCGTCCAAAGTGGACGGACAGACCCAATTCTGGAATCGCAGAATTCCAGAATGACCACCCATATTGCCGAGTTCGTATCTCCCACCACAGAGATTCGAATTCGGTGATTCTTTTTGATACATGTAGAATACCTGACCTAGTTTATTTTCTATAAAATAATCCTATGCTATTAGTCGTTGTGGACATAATTATATTCGTCACAAAACTGCGCGCACCCACTTTTTCTAGTTTTCCAAAAGTTGGAAAACGAAGCGCGCCCCGCCAAACGGGACCGCCTTGCCGTGTGCCAAGTGTACCGAATGGTGCACGCAGCGTAACCGGACACGTGAAAATTCGTGGAGAATGATTCGGACGCGTGTGCGCGCCGGAATCAGACCGTATCCGCGGACACACACCGTGTCGTAATTTTTGTGGAACTCACACGTATTTTGTGCACGCTTGTCAGATTGCGACGAAACTTACGCCGCTGGACTCGTGGTAACGCGCTGGTCCTGTGATCCAATTTTTACGTAATTCTGAGACGGTTTACCAAATCGCCAATTGGCGGGTCCCACAGTTGACTTTTTGGACAAATTGAGTTCGGCCCATCGGAATTCACATTTGGACAAACCGTTGGGTTCGTTTTGACATCTAGAGTTGTTTGACCTATAGTTTGTCCCATTTAGAGACTGTTACCCTCGGCACGTTTTTCGGTACAAAGTGAGCCATACGTGGACCCCACTTTTACCCGAAATTACCGTTTTGTCCCTGTGTCCAAATTGGACGAAAGGGATGTGCTTTTTAACTATTTTGTTTATTCTGGGAACGTTGGTGATGTTTATTTCAGCATCCGGAGACGTTCATTCTGAGGCCGTAACTTCTGACTCTTGGTGTTGACATTGGGACACTACATTTTGCAGCTTTCTTGCCAGGCAAGATACCTTGCCAAATTGTTACAGTACCTTTACATGCTATTTATATTTCTTTATATTATTACATTTCTGTTTAGTCTTGCATGTGTAGTTTTCTTTTCAGTCATTACTATATATTAGATATGTTGACACACTCTTGACACTTAGTATCATAGAGGACAATTATTAGGCGTATGGGCTTTTAACCACTCTGGTAACACCGTAGTCACTAGCACGCACTATGGTGGGTCGTGTCCGATGGTCGCTACCCCCGAGGTATGTCGATTGATGGAGTCCGAGGGTCGCTACCCCCGAGGTATGTCGGCTGATGATGTTCATGGACGAGTGCATGAGTTGTGAGGCTTAGATCGAGTAGACTACCCTTGCCCATACGTCAAAAAGTTGTCCTCATTTGCATTCATATAGATTGTCTTGTACAGCATACTTATTTATTTTCAAATTATATGCATGATTACTGTATTCAAATTGGCATGTGTTTTGTGTATCTTGTTACGTCCCTCTGAGGACCTGGTCCCCTGCCAGGTGTATCTGCTCTTGAGTATTTGCAGGAGTACGGGCCTGGACCTGACGTATTCCTTTCTGCCGAGGAGGTCTTACCTTCTGAGCATCGTTGATCATCTGGCGATGGATTCTTTAGCTGACACACTTTTGTCTTCACATTATTTTATATTAGAGATTTTATACTCCTCTCTCATTTTAGTTTTGGATATAGTCTTTGGTAGTGGATTTGTCTCCACCCGACTATTATTTTCTGGATATTTCAGACTCCTTATTCTAGCTTAGTACTTCTTTTCTATGACTTGTTGTGTGGATGAGATTAGCATATCTGTGACTTGTGACATTATATATACCACATGTGAGTTTATATTCATATTACAGCGTACGTATGGGTTATGGTTTCCATATATTGGAGTTGCCAAATCCATGCGGCTGGCATGCTTACGTGTTCCTAGTCCTACGTATTTGGGACTGGGGTGTGACACATCGCGTCCGCGGACCGCATTCACCGGAACATCCTGTGGCCCGCCGTGCGTCTGGTGTTCGGGGTAAGACTGGGCTTGCTCCCTGCCATGGTGTGCCGTATACAGGCTGGTTTGAGAGCCATGACTGATGGACTGCTCGTCGATGAAGCTCGGCATGATAGCTTTCCCCGGGTAGAGTTACCATACCTGTATTTGATGGGATGGTTAATTCTCCACAACCCCCGGGTGATGTCTCCCGGCCCTCGCAGTAGTTCGGGGGGTAGTTTCTTGCTGAACTACAAGGACTCTCCCTGGAACGTGAACACAGTTTTAGACTGTCGGCTGGTGCTGAGCCTCGATCATTGCTGGAAGCTCCTCTGCATTGTCCCCTCTGTACATCGCAATCAGTCGGGTATTAGGCTAGAGGATTTAGGTGGAGAGAAGACCAATCTTTCTCCGGAAGCTTTTAATTGGTTGGTCTGCATCAGACCCTCCCATTTGCTGTACAGAAGCGAAGATCATTGCTTCTTCGAACCCTACTTGCCCAGTCGGTTCGCCAGGCAGTTTGGGTACGATCAGCTGCACGTAGGCAATGTCGTCACCAGCTTCAGGTCCAGGGGCGGACTCATTGATGGAGCCAGAGGATGGCGGTAATTTATCATGGGTTGCACGGGAGCAATCTTTATCGTGCCGGTCGTCACACTCTCCACGGAGCTACGCATCCTCCATTTGTATGCTCAATTCTACGTGGCGATCAACACCTTTCATCGCGATTTTGACATGCGTGGAAGCTTTAGGGTGCCTTCTTCCAAGTCTGGGGGAAGAGTCGAAGTCCCCTCGGTTTCGTCTGACGAGGGTGAGGGGTTCGTCTCTCCGGATGAGCCTCTGGTGTCGGTGCCGAGGTGTGAAGTGCCTCCGCCTGCGGGGGCTTTGGCAGTCTCTGGGAAGCGAAGGGCTCCTGCTTCAAAGCAGACTTTCCCTCACAAGAGGAAGAAGAAGACGGTTGCTCGTTCTCTCCGGATTCCTGGTATCGAGGCTCCTAGAGAGGAACCTGTTGTCTCCCCTGCTGGGGATGTCTCTTTGATTGGAGGTTCCTCGCCTTTCGAAGAGGGACCCTTAGTTTCGGCTGGCGATGCCAGAGAACTCCTGCCTGAGGCTGCCGTTGCTGCCACCGCCTCCAGTAGTGGAACGAAATCGCCTGCGTGGCCGAGGCAAATGAGAGAATCTTTCCCTGGACCAGCAACGGATGAAACTCCTGCCGTGTCCGTGAGCGAGCCTGGTGAGATTCTGGCTGACGAACCTCGACCGCGTCTTGGTGAAGGCTCGGTAGAGCACCTAGTGGTGTCGGTGGGCCCACCCCCTTCTCCAGGTATGACAGTTCGTATTGCATCATTAAGGTGTGGTTTAGCTACGTGGGCTGCAGATGCAATATATACACCGTTGGCTACGGATAAATGTCATCTTTATGTCTCCTCTTAGAAAGATTACCATCATATTGATATCAACTTTCTTGTCCTCTTCTCAGGGGACGGCGTCCACGGGGAGTATAGCGTTGAAGCACCTTCTGGCTCTGCTCGGGCTCCTGGCGATGATACGGAGGTGCCCGACTTCGAGGAGGAAATATCTTCGGGGGCCAGCTCGCCCGGAGTGGTTTCGTCACCTCAAGAGGAGGACGAATCCGTTGTCATGACCTCGCCTCTCGCGAGTATGCCGATGACTTCGACCGTCGTTGTCGCCCCTCATTCGGTCGTACCACCTGCCGAGGCGGCGGCTGTGGCCACCTCGTCTGCAATTATTCCTGGAGGGGGACTCGCCAATATCGTGGCCACTCCTGGCGTCCAATCGGATCTAGTCGCGCTGACCGAGCAATACACCAGCCTCTTTTACACCAGTTTAAAAATGCTGATATCAATGGTGTTGGCGAAGAATCTAGACTTCGAGCGTCTGAAGAAGGCTTCTCAGTTTCCGATCGGGGCGGTCAAGGAGTTCGACGATTCTGGGGTAGCTGACGCCCTGGAGGGGATGGTTAATGGTTTGGAGCAACCTATTAACGAATACTTGCAGCTGGCTCGGGGCAGCCTTGAAGCTGAGGTTCAGGCCAGATATAACCTCATGTCTGCGCGACTTACTAAACATCTGGAAAGCCTAGATGACTCCATCAAAGCGCATAAGCTGGAGATGGATGAAAAAAAAGTTGTCGTGGAGGAGGCTCTTGCCCTTCAGACGAAGTGCCAATCCGAGCATGAAGGAAACGTAGCAAGGGCCCGCAAGTTGAAGGAAAAATTCGCTCTGACAGAGGAGTGGGCTTCTCAGTCGTTGGCGGATCTAGATGTAGCGACTGGTCGACTGAGCACAGCACGACGGGATCTGGAGCGCGCAGAAGCTGCCCGTGCTGGCTCTCTTCGGGCAATGGCCAAGCTGTCCTTTATGAACAATCCCGAGGCACGGCTGGAGCGGGCCCGCGCTGATGCCTTGGTTTCCAGGGATGAAAGGATAGCTGCACTGGTACAGCTGATTCGCGATCTGACCGCTCCCCCACAATGATGTACCCCTTTTTTTTTTTTTTGCTTCCCAAATGTAATTCTGCTCCCTTTTGGGAATAAATAAAGCGAATCTTTTCTGACTTTGTGGGCCCATCATTTCGGAATGTAAATGACAGGTTTGGGCGAGAGTGATATCAGAGGTAGTATGAACGTGATAGACCCTTGATAACCTTTTAGCAGGACATATCTATTCAGAGGTCATACGGATATGATAGAATATGACCCAACTAGTTTCATTCTGGAAGTAGTTTTGTCAGAATTGAGATTCTCGCTATATTCCACTTGAGCAGGGGAGTTTAAGCATAGTACCTTTTCAGGAATTTACCGTTGATAGGAGCCATTAACAGGTCTCCATTAGGCTGGGCTAACCGGTAAGCGCCGTTTGAGAACGTTGTCTCGATCACATAAGGGCCTTCCCACTTGGGCTGAAATTTGTCTTTACTCCTGTGAGTAAGGATCATCGGCCTTCTTACGGCTAAAACTAGCTCGCCGACTTTGAACACTCTTTCCTTTACTTTATGATTGAAAGCTTTGGAAATGCGTGCTTGGTAGAGCGTGATACGCTGTTGAGCTTGGAGGCATTTCTCGTCTAATCCTTCTAACTCTTGAAGCCTTAACAGGTCATTCTTTTCTTGAGTCAGCTCATTAGTCACGGCTATCCTGAGTGACGGGATCTGGATTTCAATGGGGAGAACTGCTTCGCTGCCGTAGACCAGTGAAAATAGGGTACAACCTGTCGGTGTTCGTACCATTGTGCGGTATGCCCAGAGGCATTCGTCCAGCTTCTCATTCCAATCTCTCTTGTTTGAAGAGACGAACTTCTTCAAGAGTTTGATAATGGTTTTGTTGAAGGCTTCCGCCAAGCCATTAGCAGCTGGATAATATGTCGTAGAGGCAATATTATGTATCCGATTTTTATCGCAAAATCGATGAAACGCTTGGCTAATGAACTGAGGTCCATTGTCATGGATTATCCTTCGGGGAATCCCAAAGCGATAAATGACGTGATGCTTGATGAAGCTGATCACATTAGACGCCTTTACCTCAGCAAGGGGGATCGCCTCTGCCCATTTGGAGAAGTAATCCGTGATGGCCAGTATGAACTGGTGACCTCTGAAAGAAGACAGGTGAATAGGACCAATGATATCCGTACCCCATGCTTCGAAAGGCCAGGATGCAATCATAGAATGTAGATATTCAGACGGCTGATGTATGAAGTCTGTATGAACCTGACAGGCTCTGCATTATCTTGCATAGTTGATCGCGTCTGCGATCATAGTGGGCCAGTAATAGCCCATTCTCCTTATACGATCATGTAGCTTAGGACCGGGCTGATGTGCTCCGCATACGCCGTCGTGAGCTTCCCGGATAATCTGCTGTGCTTTGTCGTTAGAGAGACATCTCAATAGCAGTCCGTCGTAGGTCCGGCGATATAGGTATTGTGAAGATGCCTCGAAGTAGAAGCGTAATGATCGTCTTTTGACGAATACTGCTTCTTTGGGGTCCTCCGACAAGATTCCGTATGCGACGAAATCTATGAAGGGACTTCTCCAGTCTTTTCTAGGGGGATCTGTGTTCACAGCGTAGCTGCGTTCTATATGAAAGTTGTTCTTCACACAGAATAAATTTCTGTTAAGAAGGATTACCGAATCCTGCCTTCTTATAGGAGTGGCTAAATCCGCAGCTAGACTGGCTAGGGCATCAGCTTCCAGGTTCTGAGATCGAGGTACATGCTCTAGGAAGAACCCTTTGAATGTCATGGCTATCTCGACCGCTACTTGGTGATAGGGGATGAGGTCTGGATTCCGGACTTCATATATTTTCCTGACTTGATTGACTATTCACCGAAAGCTTCCAGGGACTCGACCCCCAGCTCTTTGGTGACTTGGAGCCCGATTAGCAGATCATTGTACTCTGCCACATTGTTGGAGCATGGCTCGCTAAGAGAATATGCTCGGTAGATGACGAGTTTATCAGGAGTGACCAGGACGATTCCTACCCCTGAAATCACGTTTTCCTTGGGACCAGTCCTGGAGGCGTCGTCGAAGAACAGTTGCCATGCGTCACTTTCCATTGCGGAATTATATTCTATAACTTCGTCAGGGATGTCCTCGTATAATTTGGAGGCCTTCGGGATCGGATGAGCAGCTAGGAAGTCGGCCAGCGCTTGGCCTTTGATGAACTTCTACGGGACGTATACCATGTCATATGGTGTTAATAGCATTGCCCAAGTCGCGAGTCGGGAATTAAGAGCACTTGGCTTGCTCATCAGTACTCGAAGAGGGTTGATCCTGGAGATGATATGAATAGTCTGGCCGGTGACATAGTGCCGCGTCTTCTGGATAGCGAACATCAGAGCCAAGCATTCTTTCTTTACTGGGTTGTACCGGTGTTCGGCTCCGACCATCATCCTGCTGAGGTAGTAGATAGCCTGTTCATGACTCATATCGTTCTTCTGTGCGAGAAGAGCTCCTAGCGAATGATCCATTGCTCGGACGTACAGCAAGAATGGTCTTCCCATGACGGGAGGCACCAGAACTGGCGGACTTGTGAGGTAGCGTTTGATATCTCCGAACGCTTGTTGACAGGTTTCGTCCCATACGAAGGATACACCTTTCTTTATGAGATGCGAAAAGGGCTGACATCTTCCCGAGAGGTTGGATATGAACCTCCGGATATAAGCCAGACGGCCTTGAAATTCCCAAAGTTCCCTCAGATTGCGGGACAGTCGCATTTCTACGATGGCCTGGACTTTGTCAGGGTCCACTTGGATGCCTTTGGCGGTAATGACAAATCCTAAGAATTTGCCACTAGATATACCCAGAAAGGACTTCGTAGGGTTCATCTTGAGTTGATGTTGGCGCATTAACTTGAATACCGTCCTCAAGTCTTGAATGTGATCATCTTTGAGGCGGCTCTTGACGGCTATGTCATCCACGTAATATTCTACTGTTTTGCGTAAATGTTCATGGAATATGTTACTCATAGCCAGTTGGTATGTAGCCCCGACGTTCTTTAATCCGAAGGGCATGACCGTATAGCAATATACCCCCAACGGGGTCCGGAAGGCAGTGTGCTTCTCGTCTTCAGGATGCATCTTGATCTGATTATATCCTGAGAATCCATCCATGAAAGACATGCATTCAAAACCGCAGGTGTTGTCGATCATGATGTCCGTGATGGGAAGAGGGAACTCATCCTTGGGTCAGGCCGCATTCAGATCTCGGACAACGTTGGCGACCCAGTCGGGATGTTGTTCTTCCCGGATGAAACCGCAGGCTATCAACTTCTTGACTTCAGCTTCGATGGCGTCCATCATATCCGGGCGGAACCGGCGTTGGTGCTGCTTCACAGGTTTTGAATTGGTCAATATGTTGAGTTTGTGAGTAGCCACCTTTGGGTCAAGGCCCGGCATGTCCTCATAATCCCATGCAAAGACGTCGATATACTCTTTTATCAGCTGGATAACTTCTTCCCTTTCAGCTGGAGAAAGATTGTTACTGATAAATATCGGCTTTGGCGAAAGTTCACCCCCAACATCAACCTGGATAACTTCGTCTTTGGTGGGAGGTTCCCTTTGCTCGAAGCAGAATTCCCACTGCGTATCCATTTGTTGGGCCCAAGAGTCATTCTCAAACGGCTCAGGATCCTGTTCATCTGATTCAAAGGAATCTGTCACTACCATATTCACCGATAATGTTTGTTCGAGAGCATCAGGTGAGTCGGAGGGTGACGAGCCGTTCTGAGAAGAGGAAAAGATGTCCTCATCTGACTTGGAAGTCGTAAGGGAGGTGGCATACCCTAACCCGAAACGAGTTTATTGATAGCGGGGGTCGCTGCGCAGCGGCGTTCGTCTGCCTCTTCCGTTGTTGAGGCCTGGCTTCCGCTCCAAGTCGTAGCCCATGTTTTGCATGATCCTCAACGCTTGCGGGCTGTATCGGTGAACTTGCATTTTTCCAGCGTCGTCATTGAAAGAATCTTCTTGGATAGCCGGTTTATTGCGCATGTGGCCAAAGACTATTGATCGCTGGCTGCTGCAGGTAGGCGGGACAATGAAGATAGAATCCTCATGTGGTCCATACGTCGTGACGACGTTGGATGATGACGCTACTTCCCAGACATACGGACGGTAGGAGTTCATAACTTCCAAGAATGTTTGTGCTATGGGTTCTACCTCGTCACGGGGAGTGGATTCCTGATTTGGAATTTGAGCGTCAATATACTGGAAAAGAGGATGTTTATTATCATCTGGAACTCCGTTCCTGGTTGTATTTATATCGGTCGGCTGCCCGTCGTGCCGAAGGTTGATGACCAGAGGTGGAAGCTTCTGGTTCAAAGTGATCACTAGAGGATCACTCCCTTTTCCTGACCTGGTCTTGTTCAGGTGAATAGCCGTAGGCTCCATGGCTTTTGGACGAGTGGTTCATCCTTTCATCCTGATTGATAGCGGTAGTGCGGCAGAGGGTTCTTCTGGCTCCCGGTGGGATTCCTTCTCTGCCTCGCCTGACCCTTCTTCCGTGTGGTCTTGAGAGTACAACACGGCATCGGAATAGTAGGATTCTACTCCTTTAAACGGGTTTAGGTCAGTAACCTCCGTTTGTACTGTTCCTTGGGGGTCTATATATTTGAGGCATTGATGTAGAGTTGAAGGAACGATGTTGTGGTCATGGATCCACGGTCTTCCCAGCAAAATATTGTAGGACACCTCTGAATCGATGACGTAACATGTGGCCACCGATCTGAGGTTGCCAATCTGGATCCTCAGGTCAATTTTCCCCAATTGCTTACTTCTTTCGGCGTTGAAACCCATGATTGTAGTGGAGGTGTAAGCCAATTCGCTGGTAGGAATCCTCAGCAGTCTGAGCAGACTGTGAGGGATGATGCTGATCGACGATCCCGGATCTATGTGAATCCGATCGACCTCCATGGAACCGACGTACCAGGTATAATAGAAGGGCCTGTCATGCCTGTTATGTTTTAACAGCATGTCATCTTGAGTGAAAGTGATATTTGGGACCACTTCTATTACACTGTGGCATTGAGGACATGCCACTGGTTCTTCGTCGGGGGACTTGAGCTGGGTCAAGCATGCCTCCGCCTGCATCAGTGCTTCACTCAGGGCTAGACGAGTGTCTTGGGAGAGCCTGAGTAGCTCGAAGATGGACAGCCTGGCTGGTGTATTAGCCAGTTGGGCCAGTATGTCGAAGTTGTATGGCTTCTCTAAACCTTTGTTTGGAATATTTTTCACAGGTTTATCAAAGCGTGCTTCTCTTTGCTTCCTCTTGTCCGCCGGAG
Organism: Iris macrosiphon; assembly: GCA_036927795.1. Taxonomy (NCBI): domain Eukaryota; kingdom Viridiplantae; phylum Streptophyta; class Magnoliopsida; order Asparagales; family Iridaceae; genus Iris; species Iris macrosiphon. Next base: position 39,230,655 of record JAYESA010000002.1, read on the forward strand.
TTGGTTTTGAAGGACCAGCATTTGGTACGACGGGGTCTGGTCCTGAAGGTTTGGCAGCTGAAGCGTCCGCCGGTGCATCTTCCTGACTTGCTCCGTAGTCATTGAGGTAGGCTTTCCCTGAACGAGTTGTAGCAAATACCTCGTCTTCATCTGATGGCGAAGAAGTTGCGACCATATGGTATGGTTTGTATTTGGAGCTTTTTCTAGACGTAGCCTTAGTAGCTTTAGTCTCCTCCTCGAGCTCTGACACCAAATCCGGATGAACTCACATAATCTCTCCCTGCCGGGTGGTTAGGGGTACCAGGTCATGATTTTGACCCCTAGCCGGAGGGAGATTGACGATGTTCATCGTGGTCCGGGAAATGGGTATGACACCATTCAAGACTTCTTGGGAAGGCAGATTGCCAAACCGTAGAGAGATCATGTTGGACGTGACCGTCTTCTCGGTATTGTGCAGAGTGATGGCTTTAGCATCGATTAACCCCTAGATCTTCCTTTTCAGTATGTAACACGCCTTTGTCGGGTGGTGCACGTATCTGTAGAAGATGCAGTATTTGGGGTCGTTAGTACTGCCGACTTCTTGGGGCCGTCTTAGCTCCGGAAGGGTGATCTTGCCACTTTTGACGAGACACTCGAATATACTTGGGATATCGTCGTCGTCGAAAGAGTAACTTTGACGGGCCTGGAGGTCCCGGGTCTCTCTTGTGCGGTTGTCACGGTCTTTTGTCTGGCCGTATTGATCGCCAAAGCTTCTTTTCCCTTGGAGCTGCGAGGATGGTCGCTGCTGGGAGATGACCTTTTGCCTCTGTTAGAGGCGAAGATCATGATGCCATTGTCGCGCACCTTGCGACTATTGTCTTCGGCGGCCACTGCCGAGATGATGAACGAGGGCCAGTCATGCAACTGATATGGTCCTGTAAACACCGAGACTATGGAAAGGAGATTCTTCCTGCAAATGTCTACTAATGCAGAGTCTGGAACTCCTGGGGGCATCTGTAAGGTGGCCTGACGAAAATGTTCGACGAAGGTGCGAACGTCTTCCTTTTCCCTCTGCTTGACTTCGATGAGAGAGGACATAGACATGTCCATTCCTCCCTCGTAGAATCGCATGAAGAATAAAGCTTTGAAGTCTTCGAAGGAAGTAATGCAGTTGTCCGCCAAGCTACGGTACCACTGATAGGCTACTCCTGAGAGGCAGCCTTTGAACACCCGAGTGAGGAGGGCGTCGTTCCCTTGTAGCAACACCGTCATCATACTGAAATAGTTCATATACTGACTTGGTGATATTTTTCCCTCGAACAGAGCCATAGTCTGAGGTTTGTACCTCGGAGAGAAAGGGACCTCTTTCCAGATAGCTGGGTAAGGCTGGTTGATTCCCAGTTTCTTGAGCTGATCTTTGTGCTTCAAGGCGTCAAACTGGGCTTTCAACTCCCGTACTGCCTGCATCGGATTCTCAGTCGGAAGAGGGACTACGGTGTAGTATGGAGTTGGTTGTATCGTAACTCCAACGGGAGGTAATACATTCTCTGAGTGAGGAAGCGGAGGAACTGCTGACTCTTGATCTAGAGAAGGCTCTTGGCTCAAATTGGATGGTGGTAAGTCCACCCCCACATGTATCTGAGTTGGCGGGACCGATGCTTGAGCCATGGCAGTTGCGTGCTGAGTTAGCATCATCTGGTGCATGTTCTCCATTATGGATTGCATTTATTTCAGAGATGTCTCCAGTATAGTGATGCGTTGTTCCGTATTTCCTGACGGCGAAGCTTCCTCGCGTTCATCTTCAACGGCATAAACTCCCATTTCCCTAGGCATCGTCGAAGGATGCGTATAGGTTATTGCAGAAGTCGACTCTATACTCTCAGTATTTGATTCGGGAGAATGGCGACCCCCAACGTCGGAATCAGAGGAGTACGAAGTCAGTTGTTGTGACCTTGAACGAGTGTTCTGGAACACCCCAACTTCAGTGTCTCTGAGGAGCATGTTGGATCTCCTTCGGCTCGGAGTTCTAGAGGACGGACGTCTTGAGCCTGAGCTTCCTCCAGGTATATGCGAAACCATGTTCACGGATGCATGCGCGGGCTCTCCTTCCTGGAAAGACAGAGAGTAGCTCAACCGGTCGAAAACTGACCATTTTGCTTTAGAACAGCAGCAGTCAATCACAATCTTATGACTATTACAACATTGCTCGCCAGGGGGCGTAATAGACATGTTGGAAGGTCCTCTTTCCTTACGCTTCTGGATTAGATATTTGCGCAAGTCAGGAGGAGTAGAAGAAGAAGACGAATACTTGTTCCTTCTGTTCCCACCAGTGGGCATGCGGAGACTGGGCACCATGGTTTTCCCTGTGCCACCTGTGTACAACAGGTTGGCCATCTGGGTGGCAGATAATCCCCAGGGAGGGTGTCTTTCCGCAATCTGAGCTTGCTTTACGCCATGGGACTTCGCCTGGCATAATTTGGAGATTTGTTCAGACTGGAGTAAAGCTGAAGAGGTCCTCAATCGGCCATCGGCTTCCCGCGTAATCCGGAGGATAGGCAGATTGCTCCCTCGCTGACGTAAAGGCCGAGAAGTTGAGTACTCTGCCGCTTGCTTCCCCTTGCGATGATCACATCGCTCATCTGGTTCCCCGTAGAGGTCAGATGTTGTCTTGCGCACGGAGCGTGATTTGTACTTCCGATTTGGCGCTGAGGCATCATCAGAAGTTTTGTCTGTACCGCGCGTAGCGGGAGACTGGTTTCTACGCGTAGAGCGCAGTGGATACCTCTGGGTTAGCGCTGAGGCTTTGCCCAAAGTTTTGTCTCTACCGCGCGTAGCGGAAGACTGGTTTCTATGCGTAGAGCGCAGTGGATACTTCTGGGTTAGCGCTGAGACTTTGTCCGAAGTTTCGTCTGTACCGCGCGTAGCGGGAGACTGAATTTTACGTGCAGGGCACAGAGGGAGCGATGCTACAACCTCATTGGTCGGAGAGATCAGAGAGTCCACAGGAATGGTAGAGGATGTCTTGGGCATCCAGACCTTGCGCAGCTTCCTGTTGTCTTGGACGGAGAGAGGGTGAGAGCTACCCCCGGTTCGAAGCATGTCTTCGTAGGCATACTGGTCGAATTGGACGACCAGTGTCTTCTTTACGGTTCCTACAGATACCGCATCATGTTGAGCAATTACTTTCTCATCAGAAGAGAAAGACATCCCCAGCAGAGTCGCCATCTTGTTTGTGGTGGAAAATGAAAGAATGAAGATGTATTCAAGATGGGGTTTACACAAAACCCGCATTCTTTGGTTTACAAATAAACTTGTACAATTTGATCCTATACGAGGATATGGGAGTACAATTTATTTAATCTGGGTAAATATTGCTATAGGTGTCTGATCTGTAGTCGATCACTTTAGCCCTTGGACTACACGATGTTGAAGAAGTGCCGTGGAAGACAGGTAGCAGCTTCGAAGGTTGCAGAAGAGGGTGGATGCACGATGCCAAAGTCGTCGATCCCTGCTCCTTGCCTGAGCTCTGGATTCTCTCTCTCTCTCTCTCTCTCTCTCTCTCTTGACCTCTGGTTCGATCTTGGATCTGATATTGGTTTCTTGACCAATTTTTTGACCTTCCAATCTGTCGACCTTGGATCTGATATTGGTTTCAATGCCAATTTTCTGACTTTGTTCCTCATTGATAGAGGTCTCTATTTATAGAGTTTTAGCGACAGTGACCACTCCGTCAGTGTAGAAACCGAGGGGTGGAAAGTACAGCACCCTTTTACACAACGGTTAAAATAACCAATGCCTGCGTATAGATGATCCTTTGAATGAGCGTGTGACGCGGGTCCAACTAAGGTACAAAACACGTATAATCGCTACGAAGATCATGGCATAGAAGCCACGTAGGTAGGTATCCCTTGTGTAGAAGAGGTGGGCGTAGAAGCCAATGTCTGTCACCATGGCGTAGAAGCCAAGTAGGCATAGAAGCCGAAATAGGCGTAGAAGCCGAGTGGTCGTAGAGGCCGAGTGGACGTAGAAGCCGAGTGGTCATAGAGGCCGAGTGGGCGTAGAAGCCGCTACGTACCGTGCCAGAGTGCTGATGTGGACGTCTTAGCCGGAATTACGGCTTTTGAAGATATAATCAAATCTCTTGCATTAAATGCCGAGATTTGCCATATCCTGTGCATTAAATACGGAGGCATGTTTTTGAAGTTCTGCAGGCCTTCTGTGCATCAGTCGCAGAGACGTGCCTTGAGAAACTGTCACCGCTCTGCGCATCAGACGTAGAGATGTGCCCCGAGAAATTGTCACCGCTCTGCACATCAGTCGTAGAGACGTGCCTCTAGCCCCGTACGAAGTACAGCTTTTGATGTGGCAGACGGTTTGTCTACCGCGGAGCGTAAACAGCTCATGTCTGCCTGTGTAAAATAAGGCAGCGTATCCCTTCGTGGACGTAAAAACAGTTTACGCAAAGGAGATGGCGGTAAATGATAGCCTGGGTCGCAGTGCCGTGCCATCATTATAGCCGTCGTCTGGGTAGTCGAGCAGTATCCCTGGGTAGTCGAGCAGTATCCCTTTGTCAGAAGTCCAGACGTCAGGTTCATTGCAAGATCTGACAGGTTCACTTCGGAGAATATGAAGCGTCTCTCGTACACTTCAATGCTGTATTGCAAGAGGATGGGTTTTATGCCCAGGAGTCGATGAAGCACTCTGTTTACGCTGAAGCGGTTTGGATGTACTGCCTTACGTTGAGCTTATATTTCATGTTGTATTTGGCGGAGAAAGCTCTGTTGCACGTTTGATGGCTCTGAAGGCCTCTGTTTATGCTGCTCTGCATCAATATGCTGCGTATAGCAATCCAGCATATTTTTCATGCTTCTACAGTCGTGAGCTTCACGGATAATCCGCTGTGCTTCGTCACCAGAGAGACATCGTAATAATAGTCCGTCATAAGTCCGGCGATATAGATATTGTGAAGACGCATCAAAATAGAAGCGTAATGATCGTCTTTTGACGGATACTGCTTCTTTAGGGTCTTCCGGCAAGATTTCGTATGCTACGAAATCTATAAAGGGACTTCTCCAGTCTCTCTTTGGAAGATCTATGTTCACAGCGTAGCTGTATTCTATGTGAAAGTTGTTTTTTACACAGAATAAATCTCTGTTAAGAAGGATCACCGAATTCTGCCTTCTTATAGGAATAGCTAAATCTGCAGCTAGACTGGCTGGGGCATCAGCTTCCAGATTCTGAGATCGAGGCACATGCTCTAGGAAGAATCCTTTGAAAGACATGGCTATTTCGATCGTTGCTTGGTGATAAGGGATGAGGTCTGGATTTTGGACTTTATATATTCCTCTGACTTGATTGACGATCAACAGAGAATCACCGAAAGCTTCCAGGTATTCGACGTCTAATTCTTTAGCGACCTGGAGCCCGATTAGTAGGGCGTTATATTCTGCCATGTTATTAGAGCAGGGCTCGCTAAGAGAATATGCTTGATAGATGACGAGTTTCTCAGGAGTAACCAGGACGATTCCTACTCCTGAAACCATATTTCCCCTGGGACCAGTCCTAGAGGCACCATCGAAGAATAGTTGCCATGCCTCACTCTCCATCACAGAATTATATTCTGCAACTTCGTCCGGAATGTCCTCGTATAGTTTGGAGGTTTCTGGAATCGGATGAGCAGCTAGGAAATCAGCCAATGCTTGGTCTTTGAGGGACTTCTGGGGGACGTACACCATATCATACGGTGTTAATAACATCGCCCAAGTCGCGAGTCGGGAATTGAGAACGCTTGGCTTGTTCATCAATACCCGAAGAGGATTGATCCTGGAGATGATATGAATAGTCTGGCCTGTAACATAGTGTCGTATTTTCTGAATGGCGAACATTAGGGCCAAACATTCTTTTTCCACTAGATTGTACCGGTGTTCAGCTCCGACCATCATCCTGCTTAAATAGTAGATAGCATGTTCATGACCCTCATCGTTCTTCTGTGCGAGGAAAGCTCCCAGAGAATGATCCATTGCTCGAACATACAGCAAGAATGGTCTTCCTATGGCGGGAGGCACCAGAACTGAAGGATTATTGAGGTAGCGTTTGATATCATTAAACGCTTGCTGACAGGCTTCGTCCCATAGAAAGGATACACCTTTCTTCATGAGACAAGAAAAATGCTGACATCTCCCAGAGAGGTTGGATATGAATCTCCGGATATAAGTCAGACAACCTTGAAATCCTCTGAGTTCTTTCAGATTACGGGGTGGTCGCATTTCTAAAATGGCCTTGACTTTATCAGGGTCCACTTGAATGCCTTTGGCGGTTATGACAAATCCCAAGAATTTGCCACTCGATATACCCAGAAAGGACTTTGTAGGATTCATTTTGAGTTGATGTTGGCGCATCAACTCGAATACTTTCTTCAAGTCTTGGATGTGATTATCCTTGTGGCGACTTTTGACGGCTATGTCGTCTACGTAATATTCAACTGTTTTGCGTAAATGCTCGTAGAATATATTACTCATAGCTCGTTGGTATGTAGCTCCGACATTTTTCAGTCCGAAGGGCATGACCGTATAGCAATATACCCCCAATGGTGTCCGAAAGGCAGTATGCTTTTCGTCTTCAGGATGCATCTTGATTTGATTGTATCCTGAAAATTCATCCATGAAGGACATGTGTTCAAAACCGTATGTATTATCGATCATGACGTCTGTAATGGGAAGAGGAAACTCATCCTTGGGGCAGGCTGCATTCAGATCTCGGTAATCGATGCAGACGCATACTTTTCCATTTTTCTTTATGACCGAGACAACATTGGTGACCCAGTCGGGATGTTGTTCTTCCCGGATGAAGCCGCAGGCTATCAACTTCTTGATTTCAGTTTCGATGGCGTCCATCATATCCGGACGAAACCGGCGCTGATGTTGCTTCACAGGCTTCGAATTGGGTAATATATTGAGCTTATGAGTAGCCACTTTTGGATCGAGACCTGGCATATCCTCATAATTCCACGCAAAGATGTCAATATATTTTCTTATCAGCTGGATCATTTCTTTTCTTTCTTCTTCGGAAAGATTGTTATTGATAAATATCGTCTTTGGCAAAAGTTCATCCCCGATATCAATCTGGATAACTTTATCTTCAGTGGGAGGTTCTCTCTGCTCGAACCAGAGTTCCCACTGTGTATCCATTTGCTGAGCCCAAGAGTCATTCTCAAACGGTTCAGATTCTTATTCGTTTGCTTCGAGGGAATCTGTCAATACCGTGTTTACTGATAATGCTCGTTCGAGATCATCATATGATGAGCCGGAGGACGGTGAGCCATCTTGAGAAGAGGAAAAGATATCCTCATTTGACTCAGAAGTTGTAAGGGAGGTGGTATACCCTAACCCGAAATGAGTTCGTTGACAGTAGGGATCACCGTACAATAACATTCGTCTGCCTTTCCCGTAGTTGAGACCTGATTCCAGCTTCAAGTCATTACCCAAACTTTGCATAATCTTCAAAGCTTGCGGGCTATATCTGTGAACCTGCATTTTACCAGCATCGTCATTAGAAGAATCTTCTTGTACAGTCGATTCATTGTGCATGCGACCGAAGACTATTGAATGCTGACTGTTGCGAGTAGGCGGGACAATGAAGATAGAATCCTCATATGGTCCATATATTGTGATGACATTAGATGATGACGCTACTTCCCATACATACGGATGATAGGAATCTATAGCTTTCAAGAATCTTTGTGCTATATGTTCTATATCGTTATGGGAAGAGAATTCCTGCTCAGGAATTTGAGCGTCAATGTACTGGACAAGAGAATCTTTATTATCATCAGAAACCACGTTCCTGGTTGTATTTACATCAATCGACTGCTTGTTGTGCCGAAGGTTGATGACCAATGGCGGAGGCTTCTGGTTCAAAGTGATCACTAGAGGATCACCTTATTTTCCTGACCTGGTTTTGTTCAGGTGGATAGCCATGGGCTCCATGGCTTTCGGACGAGTAGTTCGCCCTTTCACCTTGATTGACAGAGGTTGTTCGGCAGAGGGTTCTTCTGGCTCCCGGCGGGATTCCTCCTCTGTTTTGCTTGACATCTCCTCCATGTAGTCTTGGGTGTACAACATGGCATCAGAGTAGTAGGATTCTACTCCTTTAAACGGGTTAAGGTCAGCAAACTCCATTTGTACTGTTCCTTGGGCATCTACATATTTGAAGCATTGATGTAGAGTCGAAGGCACGATGTTGTGGTCGTGGATCCATGGTCTGCCCAGCAGAATATTGTAGGACACCTCTGAATCAATGACATAACATGTAGCCACTGATCTGAGGTCGCCAATCTGGATCCTCAGACGAATCTTCCCCAATGGCTTACTTTTTCTGGCGTTGAAACCCACGATCGTAGTGGTAGTGTAAGCCAATTCGCTGGTAGGAATCCTCAGCGGTCTGAGCAGACTATGAGAAATAATGTTGATCGATGATCCCGGATCTATGTGAATCCGGTCAACCTCCATAGAACCGACATATCCAGTATAATAGAGGGGTCTGTCATGCTTGTTGTGTTTCAACAGCATGTCATCTTGAGTGAAAGTGATATTCGGGACCACCTCCATCACACTATGGCATTGAGGACATGCCACAGGTTCTTCATCAGGGGACTTGAGCTGGGTCAAGTATGCCTCCGCCTGCATTAATGCTTCACTCAGGGCTTGACGAGTGTCTTTAGAGAGCCTGAGTAATTCAAAAATGGACAATCTGGCTGGTGTATGAGCCAACTGGGCCAGGATGTCGAAGTTATACGGCTTCTCTAAACCTTTGCTTTGAATATTCTTCAAAGGTTTATCGAAGCGTACTTCCTTTTGCTTCCCCTTGTCTGCCGAAGTTGGTCTCGAAGGACCGGCCTCTGGTATGACAGGTTCCGGTTCTGAAGGCTTGGCAGCTGGAGCGTCTACCGATGCTTCTTCCTGACTTCCTCCATAGTCCTTGAGGTAGGCTTTCCCTGAACGGGTTCCAGTAGCCAAAATCTCATCTTCTGCTGCCGAGTGTACTGTAACCATGTGACATGGTTTACGTTTTGAGTTCTTCTTAGACTTAGCCTTAGCAGCTTGAGTCTCTTCTTCGATCTCTGACACCAGATCTGGATGAACCCACATAATCTCGCCGCGCTGGGTAGTTAGTGGTACTAGGTCATGATTTTGACCTCTGGCTGGAGGGAGATTAACGATGTTCATCGTTATCCAGAAAATAGGTACAACACCATCCGTAACTTCTTGGGGAGGTAGATTGCCAAATTGCAGGAAGATCATGTTGGTTGTGACCGTCTTCTCGCTGTTGCGCAGAGTGATGTCTTTAGCATCGATCAGCTCCTGGATTTTCCTCTTCAGTACATAACATGCATTTGTGGAGTGATGTATGTACCTATAGAAAATACAGTACTTGGGGTTATTAGTACTGCCGACTTCATTAGGCCGCTTCACCTCAGGGAGGGTATCTTGTCGCTTTTGACGAGACACTCGAATATGCTCGAAATATCGTCGTCGTCGAAATAGTACACTTCAATGGGCCTGGAAGTCCCAGGTTTCGTCTGTGTGGTTGCCGCAGTCTTTGGCCTGGACGTATTGATCGCCAGAGCTTCTTTTTCTTTGGAACCACGGGGATGGTCGCTGTTGGAGGATGACCTTTTGCCTCTATCGGAAGCAGAGATCATGATGGCATTATCATGCGCCTTCCGACTGTTGTCCTCAGCGGCTACCGCTGAGATGATGAACGAGGGCCAATCATGGAACTGATATGGACCTGTGAACACCAAGATCACCGGAAGAAGGTTCTTCCTGCAAATGTCCACCAATGCCTAGTCTGAAACTTCGGAAGACATTTGCAAAGTGGCTTGACGAAAACGTTCGATGAAAGTGCGAACGTTCTCTTTTTCCTTCTGTTTCACTTCGATGAGAGAGGACATAGACATGTCCATCCCTCCTTCGTAGAATCGTACGAAGAATAAAGTCTTGAAATCTTCAAAGAAAGTAATGCAGTTGTCCGCAAGACTATGGTACCACTGATAAGCCACTCCCGAGAGACAGCCCTTGAACACCCGAGTGAGGAGGGCGTCATTCCCTTGTAATAACACAGTCATCATACTGAAGTAGTTCATGTACTGGCTCGGTGATGTCTTTCCCTCAAACAAAGCCATAGTCTGTGGTTTGTATTTAGGAGGGAAAGGGACCTCGTCCCAGATAGCTGGGTACAGCTGGTTGATTCCCAATTTCTTGAGCTGATCTTTGTGCTTCAAAACATCAAATTGGGCTTTCAATTCCCGCACTGCCTGCATTGGATCTTCAGCAGGTGGAAGGACTGCAGAGTAGTAAGAGATCGGTTGTATTGCCACTTCAACAGGAGGCAATACATTCTCCGAATTAGGAAGTGGGGGAGCTGCTGATTCTTGATCTAGAACAGGCTCCTTATTTGCGTTGGATGGTGGTAAGTCCACCCCCACACGTACTTGAGTCGGAGGGCCCGATGCTTGAGTTATAGCAGCTGCGTGTTGAGTCAGCATCATCTGGTGCATATTCACCATCATGGACTGTATCTCTTTTAGAGATGTCTCCAACACAGCGATGTGTTGCTCGGTACTTCCTGACGAGGAAGCTTTTTCGTGTTCATCTTCAATGGCATAGACTCCCATTTCTCTGGATGTCATTGAAGGGCTAGTATAGGTCTCTGTAGAGAATGACTCTATACTTTCAGCATCTGATTCGAGAAACTGGCGACCCCCAGTGTCGGAATCAGAAGAATACGAAGCAGGTTGTCGTGACCTCGAACGGGTATTTCGGAACACCCCAGCTTCAGTGTTCTTAAGGAGCTTGTCGAATCTCCTTTGGCTTGGAGTTCTAGAGGGATGACGTCTTGAATTCGACCTTCCTCTAGGAACGTGCGAAGCCATGTTCACTGATGCATGTGCAGGCTCTTCTTCCTGGAAAGACAGAGAGTAGTTCAACCGGTCAAAAACTGACCGTTTTGCTTCAGAACAGCAATAATTAACTATAATCCTATGACTATTACAATAGTGCTCCCTAGGAGGCGTAATAGACATGCTGGAAGATCCCCTATCCTTGCGTTTCTGGATCAGATATTCACGCAAGTTAGGAGGATTTACAGAAGAAGAAGAAGAAGAAGAAGATGTCTTGTTCCTCTTGTTTACATCAGTTGGCATGCGGATATTGGGAACCATAACTTTTTCCCTGCCACCTGTATACAACAGGTTAGCCATCTGAGTAGCAGATAATCTCCGAGGAGTGTGTCTCTCCACAAATTGGGCTTTCTTTACGCTGAGGGATTTAACCTGGCGTAATTTGGAGCTCTTCTCAGACTGGCATAAAATTGAGGAAGCCCTCAATCGGCCATCCGCTTCTCGCGTAATCTTGAGAGCGGGCAGATTTTTCTCTTGCTGGCGTAAAGGCCGAGAAGTTGAGTAGTTCGCCACTTGTTTTCTCTTGCGTAGATTGCAGGGACAATATGCTTTTCTGCGGAGGGCAGATGCATTCTTACGCGCGGAGCACGATTGGAATTTTTGATTTGGCGCTGAGGTATTATCAGAAATCTTGTCTGCCACGTCACAGACGGAAGACAAAGTTTTATGCGCGGAGTATGGAGTAGACTTCTGGACTAGCACTGAGGCTTTGTCAGAAGTTTTGTCTGCCACGTCACAGACGGAAGATAGAGTTTTATGCGCGGAGCACGAAGGTTGTGCAGCTACAACCTGGCTGGTCGGAGAAACCGGAGAGTCGGCAGAAACGGTAGGGGATGTTCTGGGCATCCAGACCTTACGTAGTTTCCTATTATCTTGAACAGAGAGAGAGTGAGAGCTACCCCCTGCTCGAAGCATATCTTCGTAGGCAGACTGGTCGAACTGGACGACCAAGGTCTTCTTCTTTGATCCTACTGATACTTCATCGTGTTGAGCAATTACTTTCTCGTCAGATGAGAAAGATATCCCCAGCAGAGTCGCCATCTTGTATTTGATAATAAATAGAAGAAATAAAACTAGGTTTATACAAAACCCTTTCTTAGGTTTACAAACCAGAAGTACTATTAATCCTATACGAGGATGTTAAGTACAAATTTTAATCTGGGTAAATATTGCTATAGGAGTCTGATCTGTAGTCGATCACTTTGTCCCTTGGACCACACAATGATGAAGAAGTGCTATAGAAGACGAAAAAGCTTCAAAGATTGCAAGAAGGAGTGGATGCTTGATGCCAAAATTGTCGATCACTACTCTTTGTCTGTGCTCTGGATTTTTCTCTCTCAAAAATTAATTTTTGACCTTTCGACCCTTGACCTCTGTCAATAGAGGTCTCTATTTATAGGGTTTTAGTGACAATAACCGTCCAGTCGGCGTAGAAGCCGGATAGTGAAGAGTATGGCACTTTTTACGCGACGGTTATAATAACTACCACCCACGTATAGATGATCTTCTGAATAAGCGTGTGACGCGTGTCCCATTAAGAGATAATGCGTATAACTGCTACGAAGATCACGGCATACAAGCCACGTAGGTAACTGCCCCTCGCGTAGAAAAGGTTGGCGTAGAAGCCAATAACTGTCACCATGGCGTAGAAGCCAAATAGTTGTCAGGTTGGCGTAGAAGCCAAATAGTTGTCAGGTTGGCGTAGAAGCCTGATGCTGTATGGATAGGTAGCCAGCGTTAAAGATAGCTGTTCCTCCTTCTTTGACTGAGGCCTTGAGCGTATTCTGGACAAAATAGCCTTATCACGCACAAATGCAAATATAGCCTGAGTTGGCATATTCCAAGGAGATAGCGTGCAGCGTGCTCCTATAGCTGAAAAATAGCATGATGGCGTAATGTGCAGGGGTGATGATGTAGACGTATTAGCCGTAATTATGACTTGCCCAGTCTTTAAAGATATAATCAAATCTCGTACATTAAATGCAGAGATCTACCACCATTCTGAGCATTTAAATGCAGAGACGTGCCTCGAGCTTTGTACGAAAATCTGCCACCATTCTGAGTATTCAATGCAGAGACGTGCCTCGAGCTCTGTACGAAGAGCAGCTTTTGACGTGGCAGCTCATTTTGTCTTCTGCTGAGCATAAAAGCTCACATCTGCCTGTGTAAAACTAGGCAGCGTATTTTCTTGTATGCGTAAAAGCACTTTGTATCAGGAAAACGTCACTAAACGACGGTTTGGGTCTCTGTGCCGCACCATCATTACAGCCGTCGTTTGGATAGTTGTGCAGTACTCGTTGTCAGGAGTCAGGTTTACTGCATGATCTGACAGATTCATTCGAGGAATACGAAGCGTCCCTCGTATACTTCCATGCTGCATTAAAAGTGGATGAGTTTTACGCCATAGAGGCAGTATAATACCCTTTTTACGCTGAAGCAGCCTGGAAATACTGCTTTACGCGGATTGTCCTTGAGCTTATATTTTACGCTGTACTAGCGACAAAGCTCTGTTGTACGCCGATGGCTTTTAAGTCATATTTTACGCAACCCAGCACTAAAATGCTGCGTATAACTCTACAGCATATTTTTTATGCTTCTACAACCGTATCGAAATCATGTATACAATTCTGGAATATTCATATATAATCTATTATGAATTAAAAACTATCAGAGAAATATACTCGCCTGAAGTCCTGAGCAAGGTGTGTCTCTCGATGCCCAAGCTGGTGTCATACAGACCTATATATATGGTATGTTGCATCAATACAAGGTTCAAGAATAAAAATAAGTTAATTTGATGCAATGCTAGGTCATAAAGCTATTTTTAAGTCAAACCGACTAATTCTAGGTTGCAAGAGTCTAACACTAGGATACTAGGTCAATGTACTATAAAAGTAAGCTATACTAACTAATCTAAGATACTAAGAGACACTCAAAAATCTGTATCCTAAGATACGCAAGTTTTAATATATGAAATAATAGTTTAGAAATATATACAAGTTAATACACATAATACTTAACTGATCAAATAAAAATAGGATACCTTAGCCTTGCACCAATGTGTATCACACTACCTATCTCGATATCCAAACTCAATACCTTGGTATCGACCCCTTACCTTGTCATTATCTTGGTATCTCAAGGTAATTCAAAACCCATGAGTATAGCTAATACATATTTAATCCCCCAATACTAATTACTAACTGTAACAATATAACTAAGTAACTACTATAGTAACCAACTAGACTAAACCAACCCATTACCTAATACCTTGCTAAACCAACTAAAAACTATCAATCATAACTTATATATACTAGTTACAGTACATATATAATCTACTAATAAATAGATACATATATATAGTTAACTATATACTAATCACTACACTAACTAAACTAACATATTTCTCAACTACTAACTATCAATCATAACATATATATACTAATTTACATATCTAACTATCTACATAATCAAACATATATAACTAAGTAACTACGATAGTAACCAAATAGACTAAACCAACCCATTACCCAATACCTTGCTAAACCCAAAATACCTTACTGAAATTGAATACTGTGCAGAACACTGATACCTGAAACTGAACATTGATACTGATATTATGCAGATACTGCACAGTGATACTGCAATATAGATATTGAGACTCACTGTGTTGCTTTAATGCATCTGCCCCTAATAGATGTTGAACCGAGCCTAGTTGATACATGTTGTGATGCACATAGCCGTGTGCTCTTTCAATTTGTTGTTACTGTTAAAGCAATTAGCTACTGCTCGACTCCCTTCTTGCTGTGCTTCCAAGGTTGCTGAAATTGAGACTGCACACTGAATGTAGCTGTTGAACTGCTACCTTTGCTGACCTTCCTGCAGATACTGCTATGCTCCAGCAGTTGTATCGCATGAGCTTGCTGCTCCCTCGTCAGTTGAAGCTGCATGAGCTGATACTTGCTCCTTGCTAAACTGCTTGTTGCAGCTCCTTGTTGCAGTCTAGCAGTTACTGCTACTGCTCCGCATCCTTTGCAGTGACTGCACGAGTTGCTACTCGATGCCTTGCTGAGGATGCCACTGCTTGCTCCCTGCTCTTCCATGCCCAAGCCTCCTTGCTGAACTGCACATCCTTGCATGTTGCAGTATCCTGCAATTGCAATGGCTGCTCACTTGCAGAGCTTATTTCTTGCTGTGGCTCGACTGTGCACGAGCTGATACTCCTTCTTCCTTTCTAGCAATGCAACCCCTCACACAATAACACTCCTTCTAGCTGTCACTGTGCCCGACTGCTCATTTTCTGTTGCATACCCCCTACGTTGCCACTGTTGCTCTCACTCACTAGCTCACACACTCACAAACACTTACACATAGCACACATACGCACACACACACACACACACACACATCTATCTATATCAATATATATATATATATATATATATACACTCTCACTAAACACATAAATATATGTAACATACATATATACATCAAGCCATATATATATATATATATATATATATATATATATATATATATATATATATATATATATATATATATATATACTCTATAGATATCCTCTATATACGAATATCATATAACATACTCATATACATATATATATATATATATATATATATATATATATATATATATATATATATACACAAGCACACATAAAAATGAGGACCATAAACCAAACATGTGGAGTGCACCACACCCGTATCACACTCATTCTATGATACGCTTGCGATACGGCTCTACCATACAACCAAACGCATCTCGAAGGACACGAGTAAGTCTAGAATACTAATTATGAATAATACGAGTAATAATTAGATCAACTATGTATCTGTGTCAAGTTGTGATATGCACAAATCTTCGTGTCGGAGGAAAACCTCCAAAACAATCATTCGTCAAATTGACGAGATATGGCCTATACGTACCCAATTGTAGATACGACACTAGTCACAAACAAGCAATCATATGTCATATTGATCTATTTGACCAAATGACAAATATCACATGTGTCAATATCGAAATTCTCCAAAATTGGCACCAAAATACACATAACTTCCACCATAGATCTCCTATGAACCTAAAACCAATTTCTATGGGTAGCCTATGAATGTGGGTTGGTTTCTCATAGTTAAATCTCATATTTAGAACCTACTACAAGAGAAAAAACTAAAATATACCTATTGAGAGATGGATTCCCAATAAAAATTCCTAAATTAAAATATAGCTCCTCTTCTTTGTAGATCTTTGCTTCCTTCTTGTAGATCTTTGCTTTCTTCTTATAGATCCTTGTTGTAGTAGCCTCAATAAAGAAATAGGAAAGGAAATTGTGATAAAATTGGTGAAGGAATAGAGAAATTTAGAAAGAGGGAAAATATAGATCTAAAGGGAATAAAAATTATGAAGTGAATGATTTTCTCTCTCCTTCTTGCATGTGGCCGGCCATATACCACTCTCCATGCTATGTAAAATATCTAAAACACCCCTTGGGGCCTCTCATAAAAAAATTAATTAAGGAGGGAAGGTTCTAGTCTAATGGTTTCACTAATTAATTCATTCTCCTAATACATGGGCCTAATCTTTGGCTCAATCTAAACTAAACTAAAATATTGGGTTCATGCAACTAATTAAATTAGTTAGGTCCACTACACAAGTCCAAAATAATCTAGCATCAATAAATAAATAATACATATGCATCATAATATTTAAATATAATAAATCCTATAATTAAAAATATCTGTGTCAATTACCAAACTTTCCTTGATTAAAAAATATGAGGATGACAATCCTACCCACCTTAGAAAAAATTTGTCCTCAAAATTAATGAAGGAACTAACTACCAAAAGCAAACAATACAATGCAAGAAAGAAATATATCTCACGGCTCGAACAGATATGGATATCGCTCGCGCATCTCGGCCTCTCGCTCCCAGGTACTCTCTCCTGGCGAGTGATACCTCCACGCGACGTGCACCAAAGGAATCGTCTGGTTCCTCAACACCTTCTCTCTCTGATCTAGAATCTCAACTAGCTGCTCTTGATAACTAAGAGAAAGGCCCACCTCTATCTCCGAGTGATCCAGCACATAATTAGGATCTGCCACGTACCATCTCAGTTATAATATGTGAAATACGTTGTGCACTCCCTTCAATGCAGGTGGTAAGTCTAGTCTATATGCAGCTGCATCGACCCTCTCAAGAATACTGAAAGGTCCGATGAATCGCGGACTAAGCTTTCCGCCTCCACCAAAATAAATCGTGCCACGTGTCAAAGAAATCCTCAAGAAAATCAGATTGCCAACCTAGCACAAAATACAACCTTAGCACTCTAACAAAATAAATAATCAATCACAAGCAATGCAAAAAAAAAAATCTATACCTCAAACTCCAAAGGTCTTCGTTGGCTATCCGTCCAATGCCGCTGTCTGTCCTGCACCACTCGAAGTCTATCCCAGATGAGCTTCACCTTCTCGGCTGCATCTACTACCATCTATGGTCCCAATAAAGCTCTCTCGCCAACATCATCCCATGATAACGGAATACGGCATCTCCGTCCATACAATGTCTCGAATGGTGATATCTCGATATTGGCTTGGTAGCTGTTGTTGTATGAAAACTCTACCAAGTGAAGGTGATCCTCCCAAGAACCTACAAGATCCAAAACACAGGTGTGTAGCATGTCCTTGAGAGTCTGAATAGTCCTCTCCGACTGTCCGTCAGTCTGAGGGTGATATGCGGTACTGAACTTGGGTTGCATAACCAAGCTAGCCTGCAAACTCCTCTAGAAGTGGGACGTGAAGCGACTATCCCAATCCGAGACTATGCTCACTGGAATACCGTACAATCTGACTATCTTGCACACATACATCTCCGCGAGCTTCTCCGTAGATGTACCCACTTTGAATGGCAGAAAGTGGACTGATTTGGTCAACCTGTCCATGATGACCCAAATCGCATATTTACCTCCTAGAGAACACGAAAGTACTGAAACAAAATCCATGGTCACTTGCTCCCATTTTTACTCTGGAATGGGTAAAGGCTGAAGCAATCCACCTGGCCTCTGTCTCTCTGCCTTTACCTGCTGGCAAACCAAGCATCTGGATACGAATCTAGCTACCTCCTGCTTCATACTATACCACCATACATGCTCTCTCATGTCTCTATACATCTTGTTGGCACCTGGATGCATAAAGTACTAAGATCGATGCATCTCTTGTAGAATCTCCTCGCACAATGCTCCTCTCGGTACACATAATCCGGTACCGTGGCACAATGATCCATCATCTGCGATGCTGAATTCTTCTGCCAACCTGATCTGGACCTGTCATCTGATGCTCCTCAGACACTCATTCTCATACTGTACAACTCTGATTCGGTCCATCAGCTCTGACTGTACCTGAAGTCCCCACATCTGTGCTGCGACTCCAGGAACTAATATCTCAATGTCCAAACTGTCAAGATCGGCCAATAAATATCTGTCTCTCGTCAAGCATATAGCCACGGATACCTGATCAAGGCATCTGCAACTACGTTGGCCTTTCCTGGATGGTATTACAAGGAAATGTCGAAGTCTTTCATCAACTCCAACCATCACCGCTGCCTCATGTTGAGCTCTTTTTGGGTAAACACATACTTCAAGCTCTTATGGTCTATAAATATCTCTACTCTCTCTTCATACAAGTAGTGTTTCCATAATTTAAGAGCAAAGATAACTGCTACCAACTCCAAGTCATGGGTAGGGTAGTTCTTCTCATGTGGGCGAAATTGTCTGAAAGCATAGACAATCACCTTTCCGTTCTGATGCAACAAACAACCCAAACCCTTACCTGATGCATCACTGTATATGGAAAATCCTCCTGCTCCTGATGGCAATGTCAAGATTGGAGCTGTAGTCAACCTCTTCTTCAGTCCTCAAATGCTGACTGACAATCCTCAGTCCAGACGAACTCCACGTCCTTCCTGGTTAGTCTAGTCATCGACTCTACAAGTCTGAAAAAGTCCTGAACAAACCTCCGGTAGTAGCCTTCCAATCCAAGAAAACTTCTGATCTCTGCTAAAGAACTCAGGGTAGAACACAATTCAACCGCTAAAATCTTCTTCGGATCCACTGAGATTCCATCTCCTGTAATAACATGCCCTAGAAATTCAACCTTATCAAGGAAGAACTCATACTTTGATAGCTTGTCATACAGCTTCTCCTTCCTGAGGGTCTCCAAAACTATCCTCAAGTGTTGCTCATGCTCCTCTGGGGTCTTCGAATATATCAGAATATCATCAATGAAGACTATAATAAATTGATTCAGGTACTGATGAAGTACCTTGTTCATCAGGTTCATGAATACAGTCGGAGCATTTGTCAACCCAAACGGCATCACCAAGAACTCGAACTTCCCATAATGAGTCCTGAAAACTGTCTTCGGGATATCTTTCTTCTTCACTTTCACCTGGTGGTACCCTGACCTCAAGACTATCTTTGAGAATACCTTCGCTTCGCTTAACTGGTCAAATAAATCATCAATCCGCGGCAACGAGTATTTATTCTTGATAGTGAGGTTGTTAAGTGCCCCGTAATCGATACACATACGTACTGACCTATCTTTCTTTTGTACAAAAAGTACTAGAGCACCCCATGGTGATGAACTAGAACGGATAAAGCCCTTGTCTTGCAACTCATCCACCTGCTTCTTCAACTCCGCCAGTTCGATGTTGTTCACTCTATAGACGTGCTGAGATATCGGCTATGCGCTTGGCACTAAATCTATAGAGAATTTCATATCTCTATCCGGTGGCAACCTCGGCAACTTCTTTGGAAAGACATCTATGAACTCTGCAATCAATGGGTGTGGCGGCTCTGGCTCTTCTACCAAAGCTCCACAAAAGTCGCCTTCGCTCTACCCTGCTGCTCCTCGGATGAACTCAAACTCTGGCTCTCCTGGCGTCTGAAATAAAACTCTAGCTCCACGACAATCGATACTAGCGTGATGCCTACTCAACCAATCCATCCCGAGTACTATATCGTAGCTCGAAAGTGGCATTACGAGTAAACATAAGCTCAACTTCCGGCCTTCCAAATAAACTGTCTGGTTCTTGTAAATATCATTGACCAGGATAATGCCTTCCCCGGTCGTGATCTTGCAAGTCCTCGCCAACGGTTCAGACTCAAGACAATGCCTCAAAGCAAAAAAATACAGATACAAAACTATGAGAAGCACCAAAATCGAATAAAGCTTGAGCTGGAAAGAAATCGAGGTAAACTGAACCTGAGATGACATCGCCAACTGGCTCATATTCCTCGACAGTCAAGGCAAAAGCTCGCCCCTGTCGTTGTACACCTCTCTGTTGTTGATGCTGAGCAAACTGCTGCTGCTGCGGTGGTAGAGTCCCTCTTTGTTGTCCCGCTGGTGATCTAGCGGGTGCTTTTTGTGCCTGACCTCCGTCCTGAACTGGACGAGTTGGGACTTTAGGACAAGCCCTCAACTGATGATCTCCCGATCCGCAGAATAAGAATTGGCCTAGTCTCCTCTTGCATGCATCCTATCCGTGTCTTTGCTTCTTACAAAAAGTGCAAGAAACTGCTGCCCTCTGGATCTGGTGCATCTGTTATGCCGGCACTCTAGCTGGCCCATGATACTGCTGCCTCTGATGCTGATAGTGCCTCTGGTATTGCTGCTGGAAATAAGGCCCCTTCGTTGGACCCGTGTTGGTACTGGATCCTCCTGTGTCCCTCGGTCTCTTAGAACCAAGCTCTAAGTCATCCTCCGCTTACTACGCCTGTCTAAGAATCTCCTCGAAGGTGGCGGACGGATCTCCGTTCGTGTGGGATTTGACCTACCGATTCAGGCCCTTTCTGAACTTCCTGGCTCTAACTCTAGGGTTCTGCCCCTGTACGAAGCGACCTAGTCGGCAATACTCCGCCACATACTCATCCACTGACATATCTCCCTAGACTAGGTACTGGAATTGGCTCTCTAAGAATGTCAGAGCCACGTCCGGAAAGAACTTCTCCTCAAAAAGCTCTTTGAAAGCTTCCTAAGTGAGCCCTGGTACTTAGACTCATACGATATGGAAGAAGGTACTAAAGCCAACACGCAATTATAATTACATCACCTACAAAACAGTAATGGAGACCATAAAATTTATACTAAATAAATTCTCTTTCCTACTTAGTTATTTAACAATGAGAATTTTTTTCTACTAGTTGACATATGTCCATGTTGTCCATTATTAATGCGGACTTAGTTTATAAAAAAAATATCCACAAAGTAATAAACATGCATAATAGAATAAGCAAATATAGCAATAAACGAAAAACAAATATCCAACTTATGGCCATATATCTTGCTTCAACTGTGTCGAACCCAGAATCTTGCTCTGCGTAGAGTTATTCGGGGTTCGACCTACCCGGTCAGGTTGCGGGGTTCGGGGCAGTACCTTTTCCTTAATTTTTTTTAGGTTTGGCCGTCTTTTCCTTCATTAAAATTAACTATTTTTCTTCGGACTGCTTAAAAATAGTATTCCGTCCCGCATCAGAAACAACCACCACCGCCATCACAATAGACCAAAAATTTAAAATTATATCAATCCTATGACTCCCGAAGGAGTTTACACATAATCTAGATTGAAAAAAATTAAATAAATAAGCATGATCAACCCTCGTAATTTTAATACATCTACAAACAACAATAACCACGACAAGTCGTGGGTTTAAATCACAGAAACAAAACATGCATACAGACCGATCTAAGATGCCTACAAAACTGAGTTAGAACAGATCTATATATATCAACTATTTTTCGTTGCAAGTTTTATTGGACAACCTGGATTTATCAATCGATACGTAGATCCAATACATGCTCTGATACCAATTAATGGAAGTGGGGATCCCCGGGACCGCGGATTGATGTGCATCTTGATCGATAAAATATTAGCAGGTTTAAGACGTGATCTAACCCTTCAATGGCGGAAACTAGGGTTCACGAATTATACTTGAAGTGATGAGAAGTAGATGACGATTTTTAAAAATCTCGATCAGTCAGTAATCTCAAGATCTTCTGTCGTATTCCTTTCTCAGATTTGACGTCATGTGGGCAACGATCTTCCAATATTTTTTTCTCCTTGGCTGACCCTCTTTCTCTCCTTACGTGAAAATAAATTTCGAGAAAGTTGCTCACTTGGATGCATATGACGGCCAGAGAATAGAGGATATATATATAGGCTATGACAGACCATGAGGATAAATTAGGATTATATCTCCTAACGGATATGGGTATCACATGTTCAGCCTGAACACACAATCCAGATCTGTTAATAATAGCTCAGTCCACTAAAGAGCTATTATTGCACTACCTTCCTAATCCCAAATTATGTTTATGGGATCCTTCTAATTATATGCTTGTTCGTCTTCCCATGTTAAGATATCGAATGTTTGTCGATCAAATTAAGTTATTGACAACTATATTGATCGATAACTTTTATCCTTAAATAGTACCACTCAACTTTATTTTTCATGTCAGATATAATCCGTCTCTAGGGTTTACATGACAATCCTTATGAGCTCCTTAAGGGACATCATCAACCCGATGTATGGGAACATGGATTCCTTTTATAATCAACAACACATCATAAACACAATATCATTACCCAATTCATAGAGGTTATTGACCCATAATGAATCTCACTCTTTTATGAGTCCAAGTAATGCACACTGCATATACATGTATGTTATTATATTCAGATTAATAGCACAAGCATCTATAATAACATAGGTGATTGTTCTCTTATGTAGTCAATACAAAGAGAACCACCTCAAGTGGTCATGTTCAATACACAGAAAGTGTACTAGTATAAACCTATAGCCAAGATAGACTAATATCATATTACACTACCACCTTGCCAATGATTTGTCCAAATTCATCTAGGTTGTGAACTATTTATATATTCCAAAAAAAACTGATAATATGATCTTCTGTGTGACACCACACACGATATTATCTACAATATAGAATATCACACTTGCATTAACATTATAACAATTACAATATGCAAACATCTGTCCATATGATTCTCATTCAAAAAAAAAATATATATATATAGTTAATAAAAAGTGATGCTTTTAGTATATAACATTAACAGTAATAGCATGATAACTTAACAACTAGATACAATAGTGTATATATATATATATATATATATATATATATAAAAGATAACAAAGAGAGAATGATCTTAATATATTGGTTTATCACAACCAGTTAGCTAGTTACAACTAACAACAACAAAGAAGTTAAAACTAGTCAACAACGTTCCTGATCAATATTGGAGGGCCTTAAATATAATTCAGAATATTGTTATATATATATATATATATATATATATATATATATATATATAATCTTTCACCTTCCTTCTTTATCTCTTCTAAGAAACATTGACTCTTTCTCTTCTATACCTGTCTAATTCTTTGCCACTCAATCATCACACTATTCTATGAATTAAAGAACAAAATGGAAGCTAAATCAATATTGTAATCATTCAACTATTTTTTTCAATTCATCAGGTAATAACTAATAAATTTCTCTTATTGATAAATATCTATTGTCTATAACTTGTCTTAGATTTATAATCTTTCATCTGTATCGAAATAGAATTTGTATTTTTTAGTTTTATATTTTTTCTTTTCGTTTGAAACCTGATGGCATATGTATAATGTATTTTCATTGTGTTTGGTTTTCTTGTGAGTTTCTACATTGTAGAGCTCTAAATAATATAGCGATAATTTTTTGAATATGATAATAATATATTAATATTTATATCTATATTTCATTACTTGTTGGTAATTTATTCAGTAGAGGATGTGATTTTATTTTAATCAGTGTTTTGTGTTTTAGTTTCTATACAATTAGTTATATGAATATTTGAATAATACACTGAACAGATATTCGTGTCATAACATGTAATCTAGGTTCTATTGTTTTTTGTTTAATAGTTAAAGTTTTATTTTATTTTGAGCTTATTTGTTTTATTTACTTGGTTTTAATACAAAAATGTTACCTAGAAAGCAACAATGTGTTTATGAGAAATGGGTAAAAAAATTAACACTTGACTCAATCTAAAAAAGAAGCTCTTGATATATTCTTTTCTAGCAAATATTATTTGAAATCTAGTCCTTGAATAAGACCAAGTAAGTCATGTGGAAGAATTAGATCGAATTAAAATCGGTGATGGAAATATTGGTCATATGTATGTAAAGGAAAATAATAATTATCTTATTGATAATAATGAGGATTTAATCAATGAATTAGAATAGAGAAGTCAGCGTCTGAACTTTTTTTTATGTAAAACTTGAGAAATATTGATACAAAATTAGGTAATCTATTGGTTGAAAAAGATCCCATAGAGAAAATCGCAACATTCCTTTTGACGGATACACTAGTCATTTTCTACTACATTTTATATTAAAATTTTGTTAAATAGAGAGAGACACAGTAGAAAATGGTTAGTGCACTTGAAAGATTTAGATAGAATTGTTTTATTTCTATTATAAGTTGTTCAAGTCAGTTCGTAATGGAAGTCAATTAGTTAATGAAGGATTTAGATATTAGAAACATCTACATGATCAACTTAAACAAGATGAAAACAAGCTATGAGCACATCATCAATATGAGTACTTTGATTGATTTGCATACTAGATTGAAAAAATTGTAACGATGTACAAGATTTGGTGTATATATATATATATATATATATATATATATATATATATATATATATATATATATATATATAGCATTGGAAACAAGTTTTGCTAAGAAAGTTCAATTGCGAAATGTTTGCAACAACTTGGTGTTTGGAGGAAAATAGTAAGATTTATCAAAATAACAATGGGAAATTTTTTTAGTCCTATTTGAAATGATTGCATAGTTTAATCCAACCATGCAAGAGCATATGCGTCAAATTCAATATAATAAAATTCATTTTCATGATAACAAAATTCAAAAAGAGTTGATAGCTATGATGTCTCTTGAAATTAAAAGTGCAATCATTAAAAAAAAAAAAAAGGTAAAATATTATGTAGTTATACTTGATTGTACTTCGGATACAAGTCACAAAGAACATATGAGCTTGATAATACGTTGTATTGATGTTTCAATAAATCCAATTAAGATAGGTGAGCACATTTAGACTTGTTAAAAGTTGATGATACATTAGGACGACGACTTTTTTAATGAATTGAAAGATGTACTAAACTCTCTAGATCTTGCTATTAATGATGTAAGAGGGCTAGGATATGATAATAGGTCTAATATGAAAGGAAAGCATATGTTTGATTGTACTTCAAATGCAAGTCACAAAGAACTGATGACCTTGATAATATGTTGTATTGATGTTTCAATAAATCCAATTAAGATATATGAGCCCATTTAGACTTCTTGAAAGTTGATGATACATTAGGAGTAGGATTTTTTTTAATGAATTGAAAGAAGTACTAAACTCTCTAGATCTTGATATTAATGATGTAAGAGGACAATGATATGATAATAGGTCTAATATGAAAAGGAATCATCAAGGTCTGTGCAAAAAATATTACTTGAGATAAATCATAGAACATTGTATGTGCCATTTGGTTGTCATATTCTTCATTTGGTTATTTTTTATGTGGTAAAATGAAATTTTTTTTTTTTTAGTAGTACAACGTACTCAGTTTTTTCTAATTCTACAATGAGATGGAAAATTTTAAAAAATAGGAATGGTCCATGTAATACCCATGAAACATAGAAGGGCTAATTTATGTATTTCTTTTTCTTTAATGTTAAATAATGGGGAAAGAAGGGTGAAGAATGGGGGGAGTGGGGTGACAGGACTTGACAAATGCATGAAATGGGAGTACTAGTTGGATAAACCAAGAAAAACAAAATTAGTGATTAGTAATGTAAGAATAAATATAAATAACTTATTTAAATAAGTGTCGCGTGACAACATATTAAAATATAGAATAAAAATGAGTGAACCAATGAAAGCTTGAGATGGCATGAGATAAAATCAATGAAATGTTCAAGAAAGACTTGAACAAGATCTAGCCAGGAGTGATACGAGTACCAAATCTACGTTTAATGATAGTACCAAACACAGCTCCCACAGACTCCTAAGCAAATTCAACCAAATTTGCAGAAAGGAAGGTGAGGTAAGAGTGTATATGAATGATTTCCATGGTATATAAAAACCCAAGTTCTTCATAAGGAAAAAAAAAACCAAAAGTACCGATGGTACTTCTCTTCCATGTTATTTTCAGATACAAGGAACCGAGACTAGACATCCAAACAAAGCTATATAGAGGATTGGCATGAAGAGTTTTCTACAATACAAAAGAAAAAAAAAATTGTAGAAGCTCTCATGCTATCTGCAAATGAAAGCAATCCAAGCACGAATCTCACACAAAACAGTCTAGAATGGCGTTGGCTGGGAATGAAAGACAAATCATAGGGATCACATACATCTCACACTGATATGAATTTTGCAGTCTATCGGGCACACTGGCTAACAATATACAGCGGCAAAGAAGGAAGATGGCACAACTTAAGGAACTAGCCCAACGTCCTTGAAGTACTCGTGTTCGAGAGCTTGCCGAGCTGTGATTCTTTTACTTGGTTCCAGGCGAAGCATTTTCTGACAAAATGATGACCGTCAATTACATGATTTTGAAAATCAGAAACATATTGAACAGCAGAAAAATTACTGTGAGAAGGCCAGCTTATGCCATTTCTCATTCATCTGAAAAGTGATTGTGGTGGAAGGTGGCAATCCAATCCTGACCAGCTTGAAATGTCATCCAATGTCACTTTTGACATGAATATGCTAATACTTCTGGTCCTTTGCAGACCAGTGAAAATGAGACATGTTTCCTAGCTAATCCAGTGCAGCAGGCCACACAGCAAGGAGCCTCATCATAATTTAGAACATTAAATCCTTCTTCGATGATTCCTACTCTGATGGGTCCCCACTATTTGCTCAGGTTTTTTTTCCTGCCCATGTGTCAACACCTTTTCTCGTTTTTTGGGTTAAAAGAAGAGTTAGGCTCGGCAGGCTATGCATGTAAACGGCCCATAACAAATTGAAACAAGCATTTACCAAACAAGCTTAGAACTTCTCTATAAATTCCAAATTTGCAAGCAGAGACATGTTGGAACTATAGAGATACTTTACTAATAAAGCCTTGACTTACAGAAAGAAGATCAATTCCAGCTGCTTCAAGACTGGGGACCACTGTTGCTAAATCCTGCACAGAAGACGATGCATACTAAGATGATTTTTATTTGCAAAACTTGCATTGGAACTCTCTCTCTCTCTCTCTCTCTCTCCATGCTTATATCCTGGGCCTCTGTGTATATGGAGAGAGTGATAGTGTAGTGTGTGTGGTGTCCATACACGAGTTGGCAGGTGGGCATTTGTGTGTCAGAGAGGGAGGGGCATGTGCATGTGGGTTGTCGTTAGCATTTAAAGGTATCCATTAAACATAAAGTTATAAACTACTTTTCACTGGAATTAGTTGACGATGAAGCAAAATTCTATACTAGACTTGTACCTTAGCAGGCCACTTCGGGAAAGCAGACTTGAAGTCAGGTAAGGAACTAACACCTGGCCATGTATCTTCATTTGGAGTGCCCATAACTCTTACAAAATGAATGTGGAAATTATAAACATCAGGAACAATTGGGAATTCAACAAATTAGAAATCTAGAGTCTAGCAATAATTTACGAGAAAACCTGAATATCTTGAACAATTCATCTATCTCAGAATCTCCAGGGAACAAAGGTCGCTGGTTAGCCATTTCAGCAAAAATACAGCCCACTGACCATATATCAACAGGAGTAGAATACTGCCGAGACCCGAGAAGGATTTCTGGTGCCCTGTACCACAATGTAACCACCTGAAAAGATCTCAGCAAGGACATCAGTAAGAAAGTTGGACGAGAAGTCCAAATTTCTACTTTGAGACTTGGATAATCCAGTGAACAGTTAAAGTCTTTTTTGGCAATCCTAATTAGTCTATTCAAGAGATATAACTAGAGGTTAAGACCGTCATCCGGATGTCCACCGAGATTATCCAAATAAATTTTTTGCTATATATATACATATATATATATATTATATATAGTACAAAAAACTTTACTCATTTGTCATCTTAAAATGGAGCTTTTTAAATTTTATTTTTCCAATGTATCTGAATTATACTTCTTGGCAAAATTAAATTGACCCTAAAGCAAGAAGGCTTGCAGTGACAGAGATACCTCATGGGTAAATGTCCTAACAGGAATGCCAAAAGCTCTGGCCAGTCCAAAGTCTGCAAGCTTCAAAGCATTAGTGCGACGGTCTATCAGTAAATTCTGAGGTTTGAGATCACGATGAAGAACCCTGTGGGAGTGGCAGTAAGCAATGCCACACAGAATCTGGTAGAGAAATTTCTGCAAAAAGGAAAAGGAAGCAAGAAATAATCCCAGATTCGTCACACACACACACACACACACACACACAAATATATATATATATATATATATATATATATATATATATATATGAGAGAGAAAATGAAAAAATATGTCTTTAAGATATTTCAGGAAACTTTTCTAAATTCAGAAGATCGGGTATCTTCTGCAACAAGAGCAACAAAAGATCACAACCCAAAGTGAAGTTGGTCATAGATACTGATTTTCGTCGAATGAATATATGATGCTGCTAGTTGATAATCAAGAATATCGGGATATAAAGACAAGTAATAGTTGATTGTCTCCTACAAGATCAAAGTATCTTACTTTCACCAGACGTGGATCTTTAGTAAGCTCTGGACATGAATCCATGTGCTTCTTCAGGTCCAAGTCCAGATACTCAAATACTAAGTATATCCTTTTCTCGCTATGTACTACATCTTGCAACCTGTTATCCAGAAGCAATGCAAGGAAGCAATGAGGACAAATGAACTGATACTTGTAACAAAATAAAAAAGTCAAAAGAATCTCGATTGAGTTTCCATAGAAGCTCTTGAATATTATATTGAACTCTAAATTCGCATATACATTAGCATCTTACAACAACAAAAATTCTGTTTAACTATAAAACTCCATGAAGCAGCAGAAATTATGTACTTACTCTCACACAATTGCTGGGCACAATAAAGAATAATAATAATTGTTTGAGGATGGAAGGTTGAGAATACTTTAATATGGTGCCTTTCTTGATCACTTGCTTTGAGAACCAGTTGGGTACCTCTTGTGCAAAGTTGATGCTTGCAAAAACCATGTTACAGCCATTCTACACCCCAGTTCACTGCCTGCTCATGTTTCACGTTGTCCGTATCTCATAGACAGGAACTATGTTCCATGTGTCACAGGCACAACGTAACGTACATTAACACACAGGTATAACACCGACTTTGGGGTGTCTGTTGCGTACGAAACAGGCGGCATCAATATTGGCATGTCCATCATAGTGCAGACAAATTTTAGCATGATGATCTGACATGATTAGACAAAGCAAACTAGTTTAAGTAGGGCATGATAAAATGGTACGAGTCATTTTCTCTAAACATGCACATGTGCTCATGAGCGACTGGTGTGACTAGGGTTATGATGAACTCGACTATTGACCCCTTATGAATGATTTTATGCCATCTATATACCATGCAATACCAAGAACCAATTTAGATGAAGATACTGATGAGTGTAAATACATGTTCACATATGCACACTAGTTAGTAAATATCTAAAAGGTTGAGGTAAAATAAGTATAAATCGGGTATACATGTAAATACTTATGGGGATCCTATTTGTGTTTTCAGTCGGGTATCATGGTATCAGATAGCTTTTGGTAGGTTTCAGCTTAGTTTTCTTTTATTTTAGTTTGGGTCATTTAGGTCTGTGGATCTATTTGAGTTTGAATCAGTTTAGGTATGTGGCTCTATGCATGTTTGAGTCTGAGTTTACTGTTTACATGGGCCATGTTTTACTTAGTTGCAACTATACTTTCTGTAAGGACTTATTTATGTTGTTTAGTCCTTGAGGTCTGTAAGTAAGAATGTAATCAAACCATTCTGATGGACAAATGAAATAGATTTTAGACTATTCTCTTTTGTTAGATGCATGGGATGAATCCCAAAACCCTAATAAGATAATTTTTCTTCCTCCGCTCTATCTCCAAGTCGTTTTTCTTGTAGCTACATCCGCCTCATCCTCTCACCCTTGCTCGTTGTGTTGCCACCTCAATCCACCTCTATCTCTCTTGTGTCAACCCTAAAATCGTAACTCTAGTTAACTTTTCTTCTTCCCCTCTCTTCCCTAGTTGTCAGTCTTCCTGTATCATCGTCCTTTTATTGTTGCCATCCGCATGGTCCTCCTCCTTGCACTTTTCATTGCTGCCCCCAACATGCCTCCTACCCCTCTCGTGCAACCTGACATCCACACCATCCTACCCCTTTCTCTTGGTTGCTGCCGGACAAACTTGCACCTACCTGGAACCATGTCGGTCTCATCTCCTTACTACTAATGTACTGCCCGCCAGGTACAGAAGCCAATAGCAGTTGCCCCTCCTTGTGGCTATCCAAGCACCCCACCCCACCCCACCCCTTTATCCTCTCTCTCCTGTCACAGATCAATCTCACCTCTTCCTCCCTTTGCACCACCAAAACCTAACATCCAATCATTGAACCAGCATCCACAAAGAAAATCAAGATCCATATGTTCCTTTTGCGGTTGATCGTTAGATCTTGAAGGAAACGAGGGCTCTGAAGCTTAGAGTCGTCTTCTAGATCAATTTTGAGCAAGTTTCTTCAATTGTTTTGATCTACTACACCAATTCTCTAGTATAACCCTTACTTTTCTCTTGGTTTGTACTTTGAGATTTTCTAATTATTTATTGATAATTATCATTGAATAACTAGGTAGACTTACATAGATTTCATTGTGAGCGCATCATCATTGTAGGATTGCACATGGTTACCTAAATTCGTCATATATGTAGCGTTTTGGAATCCGGGGATGCACATTAGTTTAGACTACGTAGATTTCATTATGAGCCATTGATCATCATTGCAGGATTGCACATAGTTACCTAAATTTGTCGTATATGTAGCGTTTTGGAATCTGGGGAAGCACATCAGTTTAGACTTGTTGAGACCCATTGCACAATCATTGTAGGATTCCTTATGGTTACCCAAATTCACCATATAGGTAGTGTTTGCATCATCATTGTAGGATTGCACATGGTTACCAAATTCACCATATAGGTAGTGTTTTGCGATCCGGAAACGTATGTTCGGAATGTGGAATGTCAACGAATTGGGAAGTGAATCTATGTTCAAACCAAGCCTTTAGAAGACGTAGTATTTTGTCATTTTTCCTTAAAAAGTTCTTAGAGACTAAGATTTACTAGTTGTTTAAAAGACATTAGTGCTAGAATTGTTTGGAACTTGCGAATATTTTCTTAGTTTTGGATTTTATATGATGTAAATTGTAATGTTATGATATTTGATTAAATATACATTAGATTACATATTTGTTCCTTAAAAACATTCCATGTTCCGAACAAATGTGTTGTAGTCCGAAGAATCCTATCCCCCAACGTACGGTGTACTAGGACCTGTGTATTGCGTTCACGTTTTCCTACTGGGATCCCATGTACTGATTGCATCTACAGAAATTATCTTTTGCACTTCACAATAGACACATGCACATAGTTTCATGCATAAAATGCATCCACTAGTTCGTCTACGGTTCTCGCATGTGTGTTTGATTGTGATAATTTACGTTGTCCCATTTAGGTTTCCCTTTAGTTGTGTCGTATGTTATATACATTCACACAAACATGCAGTTCTTAGTGAAGATCTAGAGAAAGTAATTCATGACTTGTCAGGATAATTTTCATCAAACCACATGAATATCAGGGGCAAATTAGTCATTCATAATTTGCTTAGTAGCATTAGTAACACTTCAATCAATCTTGAAAATATTTTCAACTTGAAACCAAGAAGAATTTAGTTAAATTTTATCAGTGTCATCACAAGATCAGATAAACTTGTGGTACAAAACATTTAGTGTCCAACACTCTATGCCTAAGAGATCTTGTTCTTCTTAACCACTCCTTTTGAACCTTCCTGCCTACACACTTGCTGTCAGTCTACGGATAACATCAATTCCTAAGTCCACCAGTTCTATTGTTAAGATCATAATGTGAATACAAACTTCATCACCAACTAAATTGTTAATGCTAGGCCCAAAATATAATAAGTTGTGGTGCCATTTTGTAGGAGAAGGCTTATATGATCAGGATAATCAATAAACCTTCACTACAAATACTTTGTAATTGTTCCTTTAGCTTCAATAAACTAAAATTGGATAAGATGAGAGATACTAAAAACGGAAAACTAAATATATCTTCATCTTGAAAGAAACAGATTAACTTCAACACCCTGAGCATAGCTTTTGTGTGAACTTAAATGCAAGACTAAGACATAGAATGCTCTTCTAGAGCCTATCATCCTTCTAACATATGCTTTTTCCGTGAAGTTATGTATAAATTTGAATGCTAAACTAAGTGAAGAGCCTATCATATCTTATTCTAGTTTAGTATTACAACTTTATTGCATTTGGACTGTACAATGCATAAAACATTGATACTAGTGAAGAGCAGTGCAGTAATCAAGTTCAATCGTGATCACAAATATTCTTAACATTGCCCCTTCATTTTGTTTTCTCTTAGTTCCCATATCTCACCTAGACGAAAGAACTAGTAAGCTAACTGCATGCCAAGAGGATTAGTGTCATCCAGTGAAGATTATGAACTCTTGCTCCATGATAGGATACTAAAAATATCACTGATGAATGGAAGTGGGTTCTTCTTCTTCTTTTGTGTGTATGTGTGTGTGGGGTGGGTGTTGTACAAAAGGTACAAACTATAATGTTACTGGTTATTAAAAAAAATCACAATCATAATGAGTTTATTTTTATTTCATGTCTTTATTATCATCATTATGATATTTTTTTTTCAAGCACGCCACGGCTCAGTTTGATAGGAGTCCCCACCCCCATCTATGCCGGTCATCATTAGGGAATCAGACTCGTCGTGTGCGTCGCACACTGGCATTTTCATCATCGTCCGTAACGCACACCTCGCGCACTCCGCACGCTCCAGAGCTCCACGAGACGGCCATGACGTCTTTCAACGCCCGCAACTCAACGCCTCGCTTTGCCCACGACACCGAAGTGGCGCCCCCGACGTCTTAACGACGCCTACGACGGCCGATGCCGCCCAGCCACCTGTTTTCGCACGACGTCCATACGACATCTTCACGACACCCTTACGGCGCCGAACGAACGATGGGTCGCGTGGTCGGCCGTCGTTTATACCCGTGGTAGAATAGTGCGGGACCCCGCCCGCACGACGCCCTTGCCGTTGAGTATCATGCACGGTCGTCCCATCCTGTCCCACACCAGCTCAGATAATGCCTACTGTCATCAGGCCTCTGATGGTGCGCTCGTGGGCTCCCGTCCCTATCGAGTCACACGGGCAATCTCATCATCGCCCCATCATTATGATAGCTTTTAGTTTTCTATGAGAAAAATAAAATAAAATAACAAAAGAGTCTTTATCCAAAACTATTTGGGTTGCCTACATGAAACCATGTATTCGGCTCTCTTAAGGACCATCTCCTTTCTAACATAAGAAGCTTTCATATCCTTTTTCATTGTCGAATAATGTTTGTTCAGGTTACCCTAGTTTTTGGTGCTCCTTTAACTAATCTCCTAATCCTAACTTTCTACTCGTTAATCTATTAGCAATGTACTCAGCTCTCTTAAAGGACCATCCCTTCTTTAACAATAGCAAACGTCATATCCTTTTATGTAGCAAATCAGTGTTCGGGTTACCCTAGCTTTACTGGCTCCTTTAACTAATCTCCAACATGTCACATCTATTAGTCCGTGTTGCATATGTCCAAACCATCTCAAATAATTTTCTTCCATAATTGTCACCGTCTCAACTTCCAACAGATGATATCATCTCTTTGTCCTTGTAAGTAAACATGTATCGGTGGCATAAGAGATTTGAAAAAAAAAAAAATAATACGCTACGCTAGGTCACTCGACACAAACCTCTTCATGATTGTATCACGCATCCAATGCACGGAACTATCGCATGCTAACCCTTCGCATACGTGACCGAACGTACTTTGAACTACCTAAGGAACAATCTAGATTCATGATAGATCCAATATCTACGAATCTTAATCACCGCGCTCATCTTATGAGTTGCGGTCGATCTTCTTCAACATTATCCTTACCGCATTGATCCATCTCATAGATCGATACAATCTCAATCTATTGAATCAAGAGTGTGTCGCACACAAGTAATAACAATTACTAATAGACTGACTTAATCTAACTATTTAGATTCAATGTTCGCACTATCGGTATCAAAATCGATATTGGACCCTTTTTATGAGTATTGAGTTTGGCAGTATCGGCAATATCGGTGGTTTCATATCAGAGTATCACATTTTTTGGGATCGAAAATCAAGTAATTATTAATAAATTTAGAGAAAACATTTTAGACATAGGTATGATTTTAGGTTTTTTTTTGTTTCATAGTAATTTTGAAATTAAATGAAATAATAGTCATCCTTGATGGTTGATTTACCTGTAATAGATAAAAAAAATTCATTTACACGCTTTTACAACCTTACTATGCTTTTACATCCTTGTTGATTTTTTTTTGTTCAATTTTCTTTGTCGAATTAACTGAAAAAGATACCCCAGTACCGGTATCGGATCGAGACATGCCAAACCGTATCGGTATCGGGTGTATCGGATCGGTGTCGGCCGGTACCTCACACTATGCTTAAATTAGGATTTTGTCGGTGTACCTCAATCAATGCCGAAATCGCAGATGTGTCAAGTCTGTAACGGTATCCACATGAGCGATATACCTACGAACTCTTCGTGATCATCGAAATCAGTAACCCAAACAAACTCCTAAAGATCTTCAGACAGATGTCCGACAGGTGTCCGCTTGGCTTGGGTTGAAGAGAAAGGAAGAGGAAGGAAAGGGGATAGGCTAGGGTTTTCTAGGGCTTTGTGCGAATTTGCATGTCTCTAATTTCAGTAAACCCTTGCTCTATATTATAGGTTTTGGCAAGGATAGCTTGGTAAATACTCTAGTACCATAATTAGGGTTGAGCAAGAATCCAAATTCCAATCCTATTCTTGATTTTTTTTTTTTCTAGAATCCTCTAAATGATTCTAGACTCTTCTAGAATACTCTAGATGCAATCCTAATTATGAATTAGGATTACCTATCATATGTTTTCTTATGTGATCAATTAGGATTTGGCTTGACTTATGTGCTAGTATAAGTCAATATAGTTGAACTTAGGTCAATCGGTCATGGTCAATCACCATTGAACCCAACTCGAATTCAAGTATATCATATATAGCCGACCAACTCTTATGTCTGTGACCCATTAGGTTCAACACCACGACGATCGCATGGATGGAAACGATCATGAACAATTGTAATACTGCCAGGTCAAACGTTCGTGGACTACTGACGGAAGTCCGGTTGTCTTGTGCTAAAACAACCTTCTTTTGGAATATTATCTGTTGGCCAAGATTGACACATAGTAGTATGTCATGGCTCCCATATAGTATAAGAATGTTTAGCAATATCAATTCTAGAACCTATCTATATACAGATACCGTGCAATTTAGTCTTTCTGTCAGACTATGTTCCGACTAGACTTACGACGCGATTAATGTCAAGTCGTATTCTTCGTAGTAACTATGTGTCTTGATCTCGTCTGTTCAACACTCACGTGTACCGAGTAGGACTCATCTACTAGCACACTACCTTGTGCAAGAATTTTTTGAGTGTAACATGTTAAACCACATAAGAAATTACTCTCATCATCATATGCTAGGAATGACAAATTCCTTGTTCGTTATGATAATCGGGGGTTCACTAAAGTTACATAGTCAAAGTATGGGTGCACACTCATAAGGTACCGTAATGCCTCAGGTCCAAAGATCACTTACACTACTGACATGAAGGACATACATATTGATATTAGTATACTTAATCCATTAGGGATTCTTTTGTTGGTGTCGTGTTTAGTGAACTCGTTCAACTAACTGAGCACCCGTACTCTTACTATGGTGTCAACTACACAAAGACCAATTACACTCATCAAATGAGTTCGATGCAGAGTACACCGAGCTTTCCAATTTTACAAATGTTCCTCTTAGCTATGGCCAGGAACATATATTTAGAGTAAAGTAAAGGCATTCGTATCACATCCAAATCGTCTCTTAATAGTATGAAATCCATTGCCTTTACTCTTGGAAGTTTATCATATTATCAACAGTTATATCAACAGTCTAAATATGATAAATATAATGTCATTAAATTAATAATCAAAATGTTCGTAACACCAAGTGATATTTGTACAACTGAAATACTTTTCAAATTGGTTGTTAGGACATATCATTATCAGTCCTACTTTCTTAACATATCCATCCTAACATGAGATTCATCCATTTTCTTGCATATTTTTTGTTACATTCTTGAACATGTTTCAGGACTACCCGACATTCTGACCCATAAAGCATGACCGGTTTGTTTTTACATTATAGATTTTTTTTTAAGTTTCAAGGGTATCCCACGACCACAAGGAACTCAAGAAGGCCTCATCCACTTCAACCATCCTGCTTTAATTTCTATAAACATCACTTTCAGTCTCTTTGTCACAATAAACAATCAATTCTGAATAGCTAAAACTATCACTTTTCGGTATCTATTGCCATCAATAAAGAGCACTTCCTTTTTCTTGAACCCTTCTTAAAACTAGATTTCATATATACCATTTTCTTCCTACTATTTTTAAACCCTTTAAATTCTGAAGCTTCTCTCCATGTTTTCATTTTAGAAGCTAAACCTCTATAGTCTCAGTACAAACAGTAAACTAAAGACACCATGGAACCTGTGGCAAAACGTTTTTCCTATGACTAATGCAAAGAGGCAAGGGACTACACTAATCTTCCATGTAAGTCTATGTTGGTGAGTAAGGGAGACATTTCTATTCCATTCCTCAAAGCAGTATTTCAATGTAGCTTTCAGAGACTTGTCCCTTCTAGAAAACACGACTTAATACTTGCCATAAGCACTTTCAATTCAATGAAAACCTTAGGCAAACCAGTTTCTTCACTCTTATCTTTTTCTATTGATCTTCTTTGCAAGTAAATAGCTTTCACAATAGTCCTTCCTGGTATAAGACCAAATGGATTCTAAAAAACATATTTCCTATTCAACAACTAGCAGATAAGTATAGTCACTAGTACCAGTTCATTTGTAGACTCAACTTCAACCAACCTAAGAGTCAAAGTGACAAAGTTTACCAATTCTCCAGACCATCATCATCTAAGGCTTTTTCCATAAAGTGGCGTCAAGAGCACAACAGAAAACTTGGAAGACCCGACAAAATATTTTTAAATTACAAAAGTTTCTAATTTTGATGTCAATAGTTTGAAACTGCATGACAAATAAAGTAGGTTTCATTACCAGCATCAGCTTTAGGCTTTTCCCATGAAAAGGTCAAATATGAGGAACAAACCAAGGTTCGTAGTATCAGCATCGGAATCAGTATCGGACCATTGCTATGAGTATCGGGATCGGCGGTATCGACAGTATTGACAGTTTCGGATCGGAGTATCGGATTTTTTTGGTATGAGAAAGAAAATAATTATTAATAAATTATCAATAATTTAGAAAATATATTTATATATTTAGACATAATTTTAAGTAACTTCAATGTTGTTTCTTAGTTGTTTTGAAATTGAATAAAATAGTAGTCAACCATGCCGATTGGTTTACATGTGATAGATAAGTTTTCTTCTTTTACATGCTTTTACAACATTGCTATACTTTTACACCATTACAGATTGGTCTTTTTCGTTCATTTTTTTTATGTCGAATTGACCGAAAAAGGGACCCTCGATGTTGGTATCGTTCAGTATCGGGTATTGGTCGGTATCGAATCGGGACATCCCAAACCGTATCAGTATTGGCTATATCGGATCGGTATCGACGATACTATAAACTATGGAACAAACTGACGTTAAGAAGACATCAATGTTCAGCTTAGCCTCTCCCTGCAAAAGTGGGGTCAACTACGTGGCAAAACCTGGACTTGAGAAGGCTCAATGAATTTATGAACAAACTTTATTACTTGGTTCTAAAAAATCTCACAACTAACAAGTTTAAGCAGGAGGTCAACAGTACTCAACGTCAATCGTCTCAATTGGAACATCCCAACCAGAAAAAACATGCAATAAGAGGTACTTGCTAATGCTACTTGGCTAGTAATGAGATGCAATATCAGCTTATGCAACAAAAAAATAGCCTTTCAAAAATCTCCTAAACAAATAATGTTGTTTAGGATTAGGGAAACATGATAATTTGTGTCATTACAAAGGCACTATATATGTATGCCAAAGAACCCAAGTATAACACATTCCTAATTCAACAATCTTCTAATAACAAAAAATATCTTAAAATCGATAATGAAGAGAATCTAGTATCTATGCTTGATTCAGTTAGCAACCTTATCTGCACATAGCACAATGCTCTTTTGCATGAACATCTGAATCAAGGTTTATCATAACTATCAAACCTAATGAATATTGTGCGTCTTTCTCATGTCTCACATAAGAACGAAGAAAGTATTGCTAGCATAAATGTGGAATTATAAACCAAGAGGATTCATTTATCTCCCACTTCCCATGTGATTGAATTGTATAACCTTTATGTAATGCAGTTTAGAAAGAAAAAATTACTGGTATCTACTGTACGTAACAAAGCTTACACTCTAAATAAAACATTATTATAATCTAATGCACTGTGCAATCCGATTTTATCTCTTTTCCTTGTCCTAAATTTATATTTTCCTTTAATTTATTTAATTTGTTGATATTCAAGGACCTCATACGCTTATAAATCCAGCACCACAAACTTAATCATTTATGCCTTTCAAAATGTAGTATCTACACTTATTCTAATTTTGAAGTGTCTGGATCAATTAAAACAAAAGAAACACCTTGAAGTTTGTCATCATCCTATTAAGCACAGACACTCAAAAAATCAGTGCAGTGTCAGTGTCGCATCAGACATGGCAAAGACGGCCCAAAATACACTAGAATACGACAAAATCAAGTGTGTCAATGAACTGTTTCCATATTTTGTCGTGTTGTAGCAACAGTCGTCAGACCAGAACTTATTCAATTAAAGTCAAACCAAGAATAGAAATATATATTGAAGTCAAAATTGATCTTTGGATCATGACCTAACTATGTTCCCATGCTGCATTTCCTTCAAGAGCGATATCTCCCTAATCGCGGTGCTCGGAACTCCCTCGTCCTCTTGCTCCAGCCTTATCTTCTTCAGAGCAATAGTCTCGTTCGTGACGCGGTCCCGAGCCTTGTACACCACGCCATAAGTCCCTTCCCCGATCTTCTCCACCTTCTCATACTGATCAAAGAATCACCCACATTACCACAAATACATCAAAAAATTCATTCTCAGTAGAACAATAACAAAAATAATTCAGAATCATCACCTGATCCATTCAATCCGGACAAGTACGAGCTCCAAAACCTGCAGAAAATGAAGACGAAGTACACAGTTGAGAAACTACTCCGAATCCCTAAAAATCAGTCAAATCAGCATTATTCTCGCGAAAAAATGTGAAAAAAATGGAATAAAAAATCTAAAAAAAATCGGGAAAAAAAGAAGAACTGAGCTCAGATTGATCGAAAAGTCACCGGACAGAAAACCCCAAAAATATCAGATCGAATCGGACACCGATCGGTACTCCCTGAACAATGTTCCTCCGATCAGCATTCCTCTAACACAAAAAAATCAAAAAAATCGGAAAAAAATAGGGAAGAATAGGAAGAACACGGAACCGAGCACGGATTGAGGATCGGACGACGTATTTCGTCGAGAAATCGGCATGAATAAGAAAGATGGAAAGTACCAATGGAGAATCGGCGTTGGCTAGGGTTTCAAGTTCGGCTGCTGCTGCTGCTTCGATCGAGAAAGAAAGGAAACGCAAAAGAGAACTGGACCTCCTCTCCTCTCTCTCTCTCTCTCTCTCTCTCTCACTTGAGCTACTGCTCGTGCTGAATAAGAAAAAAGTGAGGGTTTCCGCAAAATCTAATCTTACTCCGTTTTAGCAGGGAAGACAGCACCAAAATTTCCCGTTCTGGCACAGCCACTGGCTGCTTCGGATTAAATGTTCCTGCACCGATTTTGTCTATTATTAGGAGAAAATTAAATTTTAAAATGGCCAACTGGACCTGCTTTTGTTTTTAATTGCCTTGCACAAACTGGACATGTTATTCCCTGTTACAGAAAATCGTGCAATATTTGTACGAAATATAAACACAACTTAAAAATCATAACAACTCAGAAATTGAAATTTTACAAACTGCTAGAAATACTTTAGAAAATGCAGCTAAGTTGCAACAATAAGAATTAGAAGAAAGATTGTGTTAGAACGATGACGATTACCATTGCACAAATCAAAATTCGACCATTTTTTGTCACTTTGTTTCCAGCAACTAGAAAGTTCAACATGGTCGACTGTTCTAGCGGTCCAGCATGGCTAGTGTTCACGCTGGAACGTTGGACCAGCAGGTCCCACTAGAACTACTAGAACCGCTAGAACGTTGGACCAATTGGCCATACTGGACCAGTTGACCCCGCTGGACCAAGCTGCATCCTGTTGGAACACACGTTGAAGGTGCACATAATCGCTCAATACTAGGTGTGCCATCAAAGCACCACTTTACCCCCCCCCCCTTCGTGTCACGTACCGGCTCCGCAGAACCGAATGTCCACGCTAGGCGTGATGCCGCGCGAGCTAAGTTGTGTCCGCGTAAGGCAAGCACCGAAACGACCAATTCAAAAATGCCAAGTCTCAGAGTCGTACAGATAGTCCCCAAGCAGAAAAGTTGAAACAACACAAGATGTATAAAAATTGGATCTCTTTATTTATATGAAATATGGATTACAACGACGCTAGACCAAATGTTACAATCGCTCAGGCTCTCTCTCTCTCTCTCTCTCTCTCTCTCTCTCTCTCTCTCTCTCTCTCTATATATATATATATATATATATATATATATATATATATATATATTTATATATATTACAATGAAATATGTCCTGAGACTTACAACTTGAAAATGAATACAATGGATGATGATGTTCCAATACATTATGCCCCCGACGGTAGGATCAATTTCATGGCATGAGAAAATCTAGTAACTTCGTGTCGTGGCATAAGTGTGTCACGCAACAATACGGTAGGAAATTAACTTACCATACTTACCATTCGACCTTCCATGTCCAAAGATACACCACGTTATACAAATACATATAATGAAACGAATGAATCACTATGTAATCTTTGAGTGTCTTGAGCGTATCTCTGCCATAGACGTGTTATGCTCAAACCATAAGGTATACCGTGCATTTCATCTTTGTGCAACTAACGACCTGTACGCGGATTGCTGCTAGAAAAGCCAACTTAGTCCATATGAAGTGAAGGTCACTGGCACCACAAGCCATCATGGACTATAGCTGGTTAGACGACGATCCTTGTAGTCCGGGTAGCGAGTCTCGCTATACGTTCCCGAATCACCCGTGATATCTGAGTTTCGCCCGGGATGAATCGGTCCCAGTGCCCCGACGACCGTCCGTGGAACTATAAACCTTGTGTACAAGTTGTCCACGACCAAGCAAGTCTCTTCTTCTTCTTTCCATTTGCTCAATCTTTCTTTGAATCTTAAACTTTACTGGGCTCACCGAGCCATCTCTTCCTTCTACTTCACTGTCTTTAAGCAGCTCCAGGTCCGGGAACTGCCTTGGCGACCTAACGGTCCCAAAAACTTTCCATATTTTCATCTCTGACTCGGAACGACTATTTTGATAGTCTTCCTACCTCAACTGAGTGAACCATATTATGTGAAGTGCTTTAAAATAGTGATATAAACTATGTGACAAGCATTATAACAGTTCAAAGTTAAGTACTATAAAGATCATGTAATATAGTCTACTTGAAATATGAGAATTCTACTGCACAAGTCTAAAGTAGTAGTGCGAGGTTCTATTTCTATTAGTTGGTTTACTCTCCATGTTCTATGCAACTAATAAAGAGTGGGATTATTCCCTTAGCTAGGTTGGTTCACATATTTTATTAGCATACATTACTTGATTTGCCTAGCGACTAGCATGTACGTTCCATTTTATTAAGTGTGATGGTCGAGCAAAAAAAGGTTCATCGGAGCCACCCACCTTAGCAAGGACTTGCCTTGGTCGAGCGGGACTCCGAGCTCGTCTCTGAAAAGCCAAGTCCGAACATCGTTGCACAATACTTCATCTTGTTAAGCTGAGTGGAGCGGGTCGTTACATAATACACCACCCAGAAACAATTTTGTCCTTGAAACTTCCTAAGCACACTCTGTCATGCCCCAATATTTCGCAAGTTCGATCATCCCCGCTGGATGTGAGATCACCACACCAACACTCCCACAGGATAATCATTCTCATCAAGACGTGATTTTGTGCGAGCCTGGAGTTGTGCTCGCACAAGGCAATGATGTCAAACGTCATGGTTATCATCGAAACGACCAAGTTACAGCGAAAGCTAAGTATTGTTACAAACAATATCACATCAGAGTATACGCAGCGAAGCTCTCAAAGGGTCCAAATAAAAATACCACAATGGCTTGCAACACTCTTGCTCTTTACCTTTCCCACAAAGTTATTTACCATTCCATACATCATGTCCCTCATATCCAAGTTGAGCCACTACACCTGCGTACCTAAAAAATAATGTTCATAAACGTAGGTCAGTACATAGTTGTACTGGTGAGCAGGATAACCCACTCATCTAAACTGACACTAAGTAGATATGTGAATGCAAGCAGTTATTACATGGTAGTCTTGCTAGTTATTTACTTAGATTAATTTTATATCCTGGCATGGCATGCAATAAAAGCAGTAAAATAGGTTAAGCATTGAACTCATGCAAACACACTAGCAATTATGTGCAATCTCCAAAAAAAACTAAGCATGCAATCCATTCTACTCAAATCT
This sequence comes from Iris macrosiphon, assembly GCA_036927795.1. Taxonomy (NCBI): domain Eukaryota; kingdom Viridiplantae; phylum Streptophyta; class Magnoliopsida; order Asparagales; family Iridaceae; genus Iris; species Iris macrosiphon. Next base: position 39,273,809 of record JAYESA010000002.1, read on the forward strand.
CGTAAGTTAAGCGTGAACATATCGAATCACATCTCACTCCAAGTCTCGAATCTATCCTCGATGCGCACACCTTGCCCATCGCCCGCCATCTACTCGAACGCAAAAATCTCAAGCTATATTATCTATATGAAGATCACTGGCTAAGCCATAAAGGACAATCCAAATATATTTTGACCTGATCCAGCACTGAGTAGCTAGTTTGCCTGGTGTTCTTGAACTGCAAGTACTCATGCTTTGAAAGCACGTTACTAATGTTTCCTCCATGGCCGAATGATCTCAGTGTCACAGTGTAACCCGTTTGAGAAAACCAAACCCTGCATGCAACAAGTTGTCAGTGACCTTGAAATGCTCCGATAACATAGGTATAACGAGGAATCGTGCCATCTTGCCCCACCAAACTATTCTCGCCCCATTCTAATCTGATTCCACCATATCCATTCTTAAATTATCTAAGGCACTATTCTCAAATTATCTCAACTATGCACCATGCCGCTTCTCGACATAGTGCTCTTATTTGGGGAAACACCCCTCTCCGATTGCTCCGTGGCACAATATCCTAATAGTGACACAATGTCATCTCCGATATAGTTGCCCGGTTTTGAACCATAATTGCACGCTTCACTTGATAAAGCATTCCAATTTGATACTCGTACATGGATGCACGCTTTCTCGATAAAGTATTCTCACTAGTTCAATCGTAAAGTCCACCTCAAAACCATAAATTATATTCATCCAATCGACACACACTCAATGCACGCTACACTATGATGTTTCTCATGTTCAAGTCCAAGTGTCCAAGATATTATGTATTATCCATTTTATTAGGCATGAAGGAGTAGAAGAGAAGGGACTGAGCCCACTCACCAAGTCTGAATTTGCTAAGAACTTTGCCTTGCTGATACGGCTAATTCCTTAAATCCGTGGTCCGATGCGAAGCATGATCTACTTAATTTGTATGACCGTGCGAGCAGGATATGCTATCCAAATCATTCGACCCAGTCGGACTAAGGAAGACGGCATTATCGCTCCAATCCGCTATCTCTGCACTTGGTCCAAACGAACATACTGATTCCATTGCCCGAATCCTATAGCTCATTTGTGAGGCGCTACTCTAATTGCACTGTCTCTGCACGTGATCTGCACATAAAATCAACTCAAATCATACTTGCTCCTAAATCAAACTCAATAAAATATAACCAAACCCTTTGTCTCATTTTAATCTGACTCAGCGTAATGCACCATACAGTTGTGGGGTATTGCACACTCATCTAACTATACATCACTTATTGCTCGAACTACCAAACATCTCGCTCCGTGATATATTTCCTCAATATCTAACCGATTACGCCTAGCCTAATTTCAAAGATTGTCTCAATATCGCTCGTTGCATTTTCCAATCATTTTTTCAATCCAGGCTATGCTCATGCCTTAGCCAACTTTTCTCGAACACCATATCATTTAATCTAATCTGACTACATCCAACTTAACTATTGCGTTCTCTGACTCAATCTCTACTGCGCCAGTGCAGAGCTTCACTACTCAAACACTTGGTATTGTTATAACTCACTGCGCACGAGAAAACTTAGGGCTAGGGTAAACCCAACTAAGTGAGACTTCTCAGTCCTTCTAAATACTAAAATATTACTAAATCAATTATTCAAAAAAATTGATCAAAACCAAGTATTACGCCTAAGTCAAATCCTAACTGTCATGACCCGTACCCGGAATAAGGGTACGAGTAGTGAGCAATGCCCAGCCTACGCCGCAACATCGGTGGTAGAACATTGTCTAAGTTAACAATACTAACTAAACATCTCACATAATATATATAAGGTACATGTTAATGTCATCTCCACTCCAAACGGAGGAACAAATATAATGACATGATAATGATATCCATACTCAAACACAATATCAAACTAAGGAAAATAAAGAACGATATAAATAATAGAGAAAAAGAGTCACAATACGTCCACAAATCCGAAATAATATATATATATATATATATATATATATATATATATATATATATATATATATACATGTCAAAAATCTCAATAAAAGTCTAATACAAGTCTAAACAATAAGTCTAATACTCCTCAACATCTGGTACTAGATCCTCCTGCTCTAAAGGACTATCCTCTAATGGTACATCATCTTGCGGCTCGTATAGGACACTGGTCCACGAGCCATTCATCTGAAAAATATATCCAGTCAGGATTAGAGCAAAGTACATACCTCTGAAAGCAGTTCCAAATACATAATTGAGCATATCTGTGATTTGATCTCCTTGTTCAGGCCCTTCCTGAACTTCTTGGCCTTCCCTCAGGGGTTATGTCCCTCCACAATGTGGCCTAATCAGCAATACTCTGCCGTATACGCATCCACTGTCATACCTCCCTGAACGAGGTACTGAAACTAGCTCTCTAGAGATGTCAGAGCCACATCTGGAAAGAACTTTTCCTGTAATAGCTCCTTAAAAGCTTTCCAAGTAAGTTTCGGTGCTGAGATCCTGGGGTCCATCCTGAAGCAAGTCAATGCGATGTCAAACATCATGCTTCATGCGGCCTCTACCTGCAACCTCTTTTGAATCTGGTCCAATCGCAGGTTCCTCTCAATGTCTTATATCCAATCATTAGCATAGATAATCCCCTCAGTGCCTTTAAAGTCCTTCGGCCCCTTCCTCTTAAAATCTATGATTGTCCCTGGCCTCGGCTGCTGCGGGGTAAACTGAGGTGGTACCATTTGTGGCTGGACTAAGGAGACTCTCTCGACTGCGACGAGAGCAATCTGGTAGGTATTCTTAATTCCCTATCTCATAACCTCTGATTGACGCTGATGTGCCTCCATTATCTGCTGAAAGAGCATAAATATCTGCGTCTAATCGACTGTCGGTGGTGGAGATGGAAGATCCTCTGAGACTGTTGGCGCTGCCCTCTGTACTGGAGGTAGAGCACTCCCGAAAGCTGATACAAAAACGTCCACCTGGATCGATAAAGTGAACCTCTGAACTGAAGCTGCTAGAACCGTGTCTACTAGTGCTACCCTTAGAGGCGACGAAGTGACCAACCTCGCAGACACTGGGCCTGAGCGCTGGGAACGCGTCTTCGATGACATCTTGAAGATAGATTAAACAAAGAAATTAATTTTGAGTAAGATACGATATCATCAAAGAAGGGCATAATTATTCAAAGTAAAGCAAGCATTCAAATGGATAAGGATAGTAAAACAGATATTTGAAAATATTTTCTAGTTGTGATTGAGTATATTCCCAACCTATATCCTATATCATATATCCTAAAACAGGTTTGTAGCAGTACTCTAGGTGGGCACAACTATGATATCACTCTAATTGTGACTCTTGACATGCATGGGAACCAATAAAAATATGTCACGACCCTCACCCAGAATAAGGGCACGAGTAGTGAGCAACGCCCAGCCTACGCTGCAGTATCAGTAGTAGAACGCTGTCTAGGTCAACAATACTAACTAAATATCTTACACAATATATATAAGGTACCTGTCAATGTCATCTCCACTCCAAACGGTGGAACAAATATAATGACATAATAATGATATCCATACTTAATCGCAATATCAAACTAAGGAAGGTAAAGCACAATATGGAATAACAGAGGAAAATAGTCACAATACATCCACAAGTCTGAAATTTTATATATATATATATATATATATATATATATATATATATATATATATATATATATACATGCCAAGAACCTCAATAAAAGTCTAATACAAGTCTAAACAATAAGTCTAAGCCTCCTCAGCATATGGTACTAGGTCCTCCTGCTCTAAAGGAGTATCCTCTAGTGGTACACCATTATGCGGCCCGTAGTAGGTAGGATACTGGTCCACGAGCCAATCATCTAAAAAATATATCCAGTCAGGATTGGAGCAAAGTACATACCTCTGAAAGTAGTTCCAAATACACAATCGAGCATATATAACAGATAATAGAAATGAATACAAGATAACTAACCATCAGAATAGAATGAACATGAGTGAACATGTAATATACTAGAATAAAGAACAGACAATATGAATAACTATAATTTAAATAAAAAGATAAAACTAACTAAGGTGCCATAGAGTACAAGTTTATTATGTGATTGGTTTGGGTTGAACACGAATACAATATGGTAACTCGATTACAAGTATGATATATAATCGACATATACATGAATACACTTGGGCTTGATCACATAACCAACTCCTACTCCTCCATCCCCAACCAATACTAATAGATCCAATTACGACACGTTACGAACATGAATATGGGCATACTGAACACGAGCAGTGTGTGAACACAAAGTACACGATAATAAATACCTGATACACACAATAAAATATATGTGAAGGAGTATCCGCTGAACACGATAAGGAATAACATCTTCTGACATGATCCATATAGTACCAGTCCGTGTAACCACTGTATCAAAATCAAGTATACAGTTCTAGAACATGCGATATATACACTATCATAAAATAAAAACTAACAAAGAGATGTACTCGCCTCTGATCCTGAGCAAAGGGTGTCTCTCGATGCCCAAGCTGGTGTCACACAATCCTATTTAGAAAATATTATATCAATTAGTGTAATAAAGGATAAATAAGTAAAAAAAAAGCACTAATAGGCTTCTAGGTCAATTTCTAAATTATTCTAGCTTAACTAAGTCGTACTAGGTCCATATGAAGTCATTAAATCTATAATAACTAATAACTAGCTATTACAAGTCAAAACTGGCTATAATAGTTACTAACTAATTGTACTAACTATCGCATCTACTAATACATAATCTATGAGCTAAATTATATCTCAATTGATACTAACTCATATCTAATACTCCAATTGACATTAATACTACACTAACTAACTAACTAAGCTAACAATACCTTAATACTACTAAGTAGTTAACATTCACTACCACTGATATCTATCTAAGTGATATATATATATATATATATATATATATATATATATATATATATATATATATATATATATATATATATATATATATATATATATATATAAACCTCTAATTATACTAATTGACCTTCAAATACACTAACTACTATTCTAACTATCAGTAACATGTGACTGATACCTCATATCACTAATTTATTCCAACTGAATATGCAAACCGACATCCAACTAAATCTAACTAATACTAACTATAACTCAATATACTGACACACTAACATTAATACTGACTGCACTTATACTATACTAACATCCTAACTTTCTAATTAAGACTACATGATAACACATACTCAATCAACTAATAAGCTAACTCGCATTAGTGCTAACTGATATAACATTCTAATACTAACAATTAACTACTTACTAAACCTCACACAACACCCAACTGCTAGATCATAACTTCTTGCTAATACAATAAATATCACCAATATATGACAAATGATACTCCTAACAATTAAGTTACTGATACTCTACTAACCTTTGAAGATATTTTTCTCCACTGCACACTCTTGACACTCCACTCCACATAACTGAATACCTTAACTTATACCTACTTCTAAGACTTCTCATGATATAAATCAAAGCCTGGACCTACATGACATTCAACCCAAACCTCACACTCATATTTCTCTCATGTATTAGTAAACTGATACTCAAAAACACAAAGGAAAAGACACACACTCAAAATTAGGTTTAATCCAATACTTGCCCTACATTCTTGACCAGGTCTCTTGCCACTACTGTCCTATCTTATAAACAACAACTTAATGTTGCAACATTAAGAACTCTACTTAAACCAAATCTATACTTGTTAGTCTACAACTCAGCCCAAATTTGAATATCTTAAACACTATAAAACATTAGCTTTCCCCCTTACTCAGCTGCCACAACAGAGCCCTATTGCAGTGCACAATATGCACTGCCTCACTCAAGTACCCGAGTTTTCTCCCAACTAGAATACCACTGTTGCTGCTACTGCATCAGTGCAGTGCATTGATGCTACTTTCTCCCAGTGCAAGTCTTCCCCCTACTGCCACTGCCTACCGATGCTTCAAACCTTCTTAAACCTGACTTCCTGTACACTTGATACCTGCTACCAACACCAACCAGACTGAGACATGCAACCCATCGTTAATACCATTCCTCTCCACAATACATAAACACAGATATCTAATATCCATATATAGATACATCAAGTAACCACATGCCTATGTAGTTATAATACAATGAGTGAATATATCCATAATAATTGGAATGCCATAGGATATATACACACACACGCACCAACTAGAGGCATTCACTCAAACACATAGAGTGCACGATTAGATATTAGTGATACTCATCCAATTGGGCTGTCAAAATCCCTAATTCTCCACAATAGCCATTCCTATATATCAAATACATATAATAATATCTATTATAACTAATTACAATAGGTATTAAAGAGGATTGCACAAAAACACATAAAATAGAGCCATGTATCACACGGTATCATACCGTATCATGATATGGTCTACTCGTGTCCAATTATGGATACGTAGCTAGTATCTCAACCCCGATCTAAGTCTAATTAGACTAAATTAGTCTCATGATATACACTTGATATGTCAATCTCGTAGTTCTTCCAAAATGCACACAAAAATCTATGTAGAAATCACAATACACAACAATTTAGCCTAAAACTTTCTATAGGTAGTCTTATGCCATTGGGGTGTTCCTAAAGTTCCAATGCATTATTTAGAAGCTATGATGAATAAAAAATCAAATTTTATCTATTGGGAGATAGATTTCCAATAAAAAATATAATTGAACACGGTCCAATCATGATCTCTCTACCAAAGCTCCTTGAGAAATAAAAATGAGAGGGAAATACAAATAAATTGATGGTGAATTGATAGAGAGGTGAGAGAATTGGGGATCTATGAATTGGGGATCTCAAAAATAGATGAACAAATAAAGTGGAGAGAGAGAGAGAGAGAGAGAAAAGGCTCATAACATGGCCGACCCCTTCCCCCTTCCCCAAGTAACATGTAAATGTCTAACATGCCCTCACATGGTAAATTATAAGAAATAATTAAGGGTGGATATTTTGGCAAGTCTCTAACTAGTTATAATTAGACTAATCCTTCCTAATTAATTAATTAATTAATTAATGATGACGGGTCTAATGAGCTTGGTCCTTGTTGGGCTCTATAAATTGTCATGACAACTCTAATTGGGCTCACATGGGTTAAGTCTAACTAATATGATAGTCTCATAAATATAATAAATAATACAAGTAACAAGTAATTCATATAACTTACTAATAATTAATACAATCATCAATTAAATATTATAGCCCAGTAGTATAAATATTATTTTCCTAAAATAATTACCCATGCCAAATTATCAAACTACTCATAGTTGAAAAAGTGAGGGTGACAATCCTACCCACCTTAGAAAATTTTCGTCCTCGAAATTTAATGAAGAAACTAACTACCAATAGCAATCAATACAAGCAAGAAAGTAATATACCTCACGGCTCAAACAGATAAGGATATCGCTTGCACATCTTGGCCTCTCGCTCCTAGGTACTCTCTCCTGGTGAGTGTTGCCTCTACGCGACGCATACCAAAGGAATCGTCTGGTTCTGCAGCACCTTCTTCCTGCAATCCAGAATCTCCACGGGCTGCTCTGGATAGATGAGAGTCGGACCAACCTCGATCTTCGAGTGATCTAGTACATGGCTAGGATCTGCCACGTACCATCTCAGTTATGACATGTGGAACACGTTATATACCTCATCTAATATAGGCGACAAGTCTAGCCTATATGATACTGTACCGACCCTCTCAAGAATACAGAAGGGTCCAATGTACTGTGGACTAAGTTTTTTGCCTCCACCAAGACTATGCTCACAGAAACTCCATACAATCTGACTATCTGATGCACATATATCTCCTCGAGCTTCTCCGTAGACATACCCATTTTGAATGGCAGAAAGTGAGCTGATTTGGCCAACCTGTCTACTATGACCCAAATTGTATTTTTTTCTCCTGGAGAACGCGAAAGCCCCAAAACAAAGTCCATCGTTATATGCTCTCATTTTCACTCTGGAATGAGTAAAGGCTGAAGTAATCCACCTGACCTCTGTCTCTTTGCCTTTACCTGTTGGCATACCAATCTTCTGGATACGAAGCTAGCCACCTCCCGCTTCATACCAAACCACCAAACATGCTCTTTCATGTCCCTATACATCTTGTTGGCATCTCGATACATAGAATACTGAGATTGATGTGCCTCATAAAGAACCTCCTCGTTTAATGCTCCACTCAGCATACATAATCTAGTACCGTGTCATAATAATCCATCCTCTATAATACTGAAGTACTCTGCCAATTCCATCCGAACCTGTGCTCTGATGCTCCTCAGAGACTCATCCTCAAACTGTGCAATTTTGATCCGGTCCATCAAATCTGACTATACCTGAAGTCCCCATATTTGTGCTGCAACTCCAGGACTAACACTTCAATACCCAAGCTATCCCGATCGGCCAATAAGTGTCTGTCTCTCGTCAAGTACATAGCCACTGGATACGTGCTCAGGGTATCCGCAACTACATTAGCCTTTCCTGAATGATACTGCAAAGAAATGTCAAAGTTCTTCATCAACTCCAACCACCGCCTCTACCTTATGTTGAGCTCCTTTTGTATGAACACATATTTCAAGCTCTTGTGATCAGTAAAGATCTCTACTTGCTCCCCATACAAGTAGTGATTCCATAGCTTAAGGGCAAAAATGACTGCTGAAAACTCCAAGTCATGGATAGGATAATTCTTCTCATGCGGGCATAATTACCTGGAAGCATAGGCAATCACCTTTCCGTTCTGCTGTAACACACAACCCAAACCCTTACCCGAAGCATCACTGTCTATAGAAAATCCTCCTGTCCTCGATGGCAACGTTAACACTAGAGTTATAGTCAACCTCTTCTTCAGCTCCTCAAAGCAGCCTGACATCCTCAATCCAGACAAACTCTATGTCCTTCCTGGTTAGCCTAGTTATCAGCTCTATAATCTTGGAAAAATCCTGAACAAATCTCCGATAATAGCCTGCCAATCCAAGAAAGCTCCTGATCTTCGTCACTGAACTCGGAGTACACTATGACTCAACTATTGAAATCTTCTTCGGGTCTACTAAGATCCTGTCTCTTATAATCACATGCCCGTAGAATTCAACCTTATCAAGAAAGAACTCATACTTTGAAAGCTTTCAATATAGCTTCTCCTTCTTGAGGGTCTCCAAAACTATCCTCAGGTGCTTCTCATGCTCTTTCGGGGTCTTTGAATATATCAATATATCATCAATGAAGACCACAACAAAATGATCCAGGTACTGATGAAATACCTTATTCATCGGGTTCATGAATACCGTTTATATACTCTGTAATCAATGGATGTGGCAGCTCCAGCTCTTCCACCATAGCTCCATATAAATCTTTCTTGCTCTGCTCTGCTGCTCTTTTGACGAACTCAAACTATGGCTCTCCTGGTATCTAAAATAAAACTCTGCCTCTACGACAATCGATACTAGAATTGTGCTTATTCAACCAATCCATCCCGAGTACTATATCGTAGCTCGAAAGTGGTATTACGAGTAGACACATGCTCAACTCTTGACCTCCCAAAAAAACTCTTCGATCCTTACAAACATCACTGACCAGGATAATGCCACCCCCGGTCGTGATCTTGTAAGTCCTCGCCAACGGTTCAGTCACAAGATGATGCTTCAAAGCAAAAGATACAGATATGAAACTTTATGAAGCACCAAGATCAAATAAAGTATAAGCTAAAAAATAATCAAGATAGACTGAACCTAAAATAACATCACCAACTGGCTCCTCTTCCTCCATGGTCAAGGTGAAAGCTTGTCCCTGTCGTTGTGCACCTCTCTGCTGCTGCTGGTGCTGAGCGAACTGCTATTGTTGTGGTAGTAGGGGAGGTCCTCTCTATTGTCCCACTGGTGGTCTCGCGGGTACTCTCTATGCCTAGGCCCCGCCTTGAGCTGGAGCTCTAGGACAAGCCCTCAACGGATGGTCTCCTGATCCATATAATAAGAACTAGCCCAATCTCATCCTGCATACATCACATCCATGTCCCGGCTTCTTGCAAAATGGGAAAGGAACATATGGCCTCTGAATTTGGTGCGTCTGCTACACTGGCGCTCTAGCTGGTACATGGTACAACTGTCTCGGCTGTTAGAAGTGTCTCTAATGTTGCTGCTAAAAGCGAGGCCACTTCATTAGACTGTGCTAGTACTGGATCATCCTATGTCCCTCGGCCTCTTGGAGCCAAGCTCTAGATCATCCTCTACCCGCTGTTCCTGTCTCAGAATCTCCTTAAAAGTAGCGGTGGGGTCTCCATTCGTATATGATTTTATATTTTTGTTCATGCCCTTCCTGAACTTTTTGGCCATCCCTCTAGGGTTATGTCCCTCCACAAAGCGGCCTAATCTGCAATACTCTGCCGCATACTCATCCACCGTCATACCTCCCTGAACGAGGTACTGAAACTGGCTCTCTAGAGATATCAGAGCCACATCTGGAAAGAACTTTTTCTGGAAGAGCTCCTTAAAATCTTTCCAAGTAAGTCCCGGTGCTGAGATCCTGGGGTCCATCCTGAATCAAGTCAATGCGATGTCAAACATCATGCTTCCTGCAGTCTCTACCCACAATATCTCTGGAATATGCACCAGTCGTAGGTTCCTTTCAATGTGTGCTATCCAATCATCAGCATTAATAATCCCCTCTATCATGCCCTGGTCCCGTTAGGGCCGATCGTCTGCGCTTGGTTCCTACGGAACCATTCGTCCTCGCTTGGGTGCGATATCGTGCAAGCCTAAGTTGCGCTTACACCAGGCATAGTACCTGCACAAGACACAAGTTAGACCAAAATATACATATATATAGGAACAAGATTCAAAATACAGAGAACCAAAGTTGAACACATTTGATAGGAACACAAAATACTTTCTTTATTGAATACTTGAAGATGGATTACAAAGTACTTGCTTGGCTGATGTCACGCTCCAGTCCCAAAATACGTAGGACTAGGACACGTAAACATGCCAGCCGCCTGTATATATGGCAACTCTAATATATGGAAACCATATATATGAGTGTACGCTGTATAATGAACAATAATTCATAAGTGGTAAAACTATCACAAGTCACAGGGTAATATCTAAATCTCATCCACAGAAATTAAATAAACATGAATAACCAATAACCAGGTAACTAGATCTCAATAAATAGTATCTAAAGAATGACAGTCGGATGGAAACAAATCCACTGCCGAAATAGAATATAAAATGAACCAGATACACACCATATAAGAACAACATCTGATAATCATGAGACTCGAAGAGAAGACCTCCTCGGAATATACGTAACATGTCCGGATCTGCGCTTCCTCGAATACTCATGAACATCTATACCTGGCAAGGGACCAAGTCCTCAGAGGGACATAACAAGATACAGAAAAATAACAAGCCATGTATGTAAATACTGAATAAATAAATGGGGTGTGCTAACCATCTAAGTGAATGCAATTTGAAGACCTGGTAGTACGCATGGGAATGTGTAGCTAGACATATGCTGACGTAATTCACCAATCGTCATGACTGGCTAGTATAGGTGTCATATGCCCCCAGACGCATGGGCACTCTACAATCGACCATCTCCGAGGAGCATGGTACGAAGGATAAAAACTCAAGAAGGGGGTGTTCCATACGCCTACTAGATGTCTTTCCCGCCCAATATAGATATACAAGTCGTAAAAACGACGTGGACACCTCCTACTATGATGCAAGTCTCAGTAAAATAATCAACTAAGCTAAATACCGTTACACGTGTTGCTCACACTGATGGCCAGTCGCACATGAGGCACGCGTCCCTACATGAACTCACTCTGTGACGTGTAATGATACGTGTCAAGGCCTGGAAAGTTATATCAATAACTTCACAACTTTTAGGTGGGTCTACTAGACACTAGGTCAAACACAAGTCCTAACGTCAACGCCTTCGTTGACTGCACCCGAGTTTTCTCGGACGCGCACATTTATATGATAAATAAATATGTAACTATCAATAACTGAAATTAAACAGTACAACAAGGCAAGGTATACTTGCCTAGCAAGAGAGCTGTAAATGTAATATCTAGATGTCAAATACCAAGTGTCAGAATTTATGGCCTCAGAATATGTCTCCGGATGCTGAAATAAACATCACTAACAGTCTCAGAAAATATCAAATAGCTAGAAACGTCTGTCCTTAAGTCCAATTTGGACACAGGGGCAAAAATGACAGTTTCTGGTCAAAGCGGGGTCCACATGTGGGCCGCTTAGCACCGAAAAATATATCAGGGTCAAAGGTCTCCAAATTTGCCAAACTTAGTGTCAACAAGTCAGGAACGATGATACGAACCCAACGAAACTTCCAGAATTGGATTCCGATGAGCCGGTCACAAAATCGCCCGTCAAGTGGAGCATGTGGGGCCTACGATACGGGATTTTGTCAACGTTTTCAGAATCGAACCAAACTTGGATCATAGGACCAACGTATTGCTACGAGTCCGATGGCGCAAGTTTTGTTTCGATCCGACGTGTGTATACAAAGTTGCAGCGTATTCCAGAACAGGCGGATACGGGACGTTGTCGGCGAATACGCGTTGATTTCGGTGTGCACGCACATCCAAATCAACTTCTGCGAAATCTCGCACGTCCGTATCAACGGCGCGCACGTTTCGGTAAAGATCGTGTGCGACCAAGTCGTCCCGTTTGGCGGGGTGTACTCAGTTCCGGGGTAAATTGGGTCGTTGTTTTTCCTGTTTTTGGATCGCGTGCCGCGATCGCCACAGGATACGATGCACCGTGCGGGTTACACGGGCACCGAGAGGGTCACATAGCCTATGTGTCACAACTGACGGAATTAAAAACGGAACTACGAGGAGTTAGAACGGGTTACCTGAACAGGGCTCCGTGAAACCGAGTTGCGCGTGTCCGTGCGTTGATTCGACACAGGATTTGTGTCCTGGACGTGTCCGGGTTCTGCGTCCAGCTGCTGTGTCCGATTTCTGCGGGGCCGATGTGTCCCGGGTTGGGTATCTAGGTCGTGGCCACTGCGTCGAGGGCTGGGGCTGCTCGTGGAGGTGGCGGGCTGGGAGAGGGCGTGGAGGAGGTCGGGAAGGAGAATAGGAGGAGGAGATGAGATGGCGGTTCGGCGAGAGGGGAAGAGGAGGAGCTGTGGGGGGGTGTGCTGGTGGTGGAGGATGGTGGCGGCGGCGGGCTGGGCGAGGCCGACGGGGGTCGGGGAAGAGGGAAGCTGGTGGTGAAAGGAGAAGAGGAGGAGGAGGAGATCTCGGCCATGGGGGGGGCCGACGCTGGCGGAGGGGAGAGGGGCTCGGGGAAGGAGGATCACGGCGAGGAGGATGAGGTAGAGGGTGGCGGTGATGGCTGGCGGAGGAGGGATCTCCGGCGGGGTCGGCTCCGGCCGTGGGGAGGGTGGAGGAGGAACGGGGAAGAAGAAGAGAGAGGGGGTGGAGTTGTCGGTGGAGCTCAGCGGCGGGGGGGGGGGGTGGCTTGCCGCGGAGTGGGGGGGGTCGGCTCCGGCGAGGGGGCTCGCCGCTCCGGCGAGGGGGGGGGGGGGTTGGCTGCGGCCTGGGGTAGAGTTAGGGTTTATTTTTCTTTTATTTTTCTTTTTCTTTTGTTTTCTTTTATAGAAAATTTTATTATTTTAATAAGTAAAATATCTAGAGATATTTTACAAGATATTTTGTAGATATTTTCAGGATATTTTCGGGATATTTTCGGGTGGGTCCCGCCTCCAAATGGACGGTGCAGGTTCACCGGCCAATGAGGGGGTGACACCTCGCACGGAATTTGCAGAAAAGTCCCAATAATTTTATAAATTGCGCAAAGGTCCTATTTTGGGAATTTGCGCAATTTACGAAATTGTCTGGGAAAAACACCCGATTCCTGAAAATTCTAAAATTCACAGAATTGAAGGAAAAAGCTGTGTGATGGTCCTGAGGGGGTGGGGGTGAGCCTGGGCAGGGTCTGGACCTGGTTTTCTTGGGTGATACGGGCCATCGTATTTATTAATTAATAAATACTGCGCACGGTATTCATTAATTATTTAGAGGCAGTTAGGGTCATAATTTTAACACGGTGTCAATATACTAAATGTAGTATACTCAGTGTAGAAAATTATCGTATTTTTGTTTGGGCAAAACAGGTGCAGGTTGGGCCTCTAATGTCTGTTGGAACAGAGAATGGGTACAGATCTAGGAATTTAAATACGTACGTTGGTGACGATATTTGTGCGTCTCAAACGAGGCTCAAAGTAAAGTATCTGGGAGTTGCACAAAGTACAGGAAAATAGACTAGCATGTCTAGGATAGGTATGGGAACTTTGTTCGGGGATAACAGTCAAGGTAAAGCTCCAAATAATTCGGTGATGGACAGGTGTACAAGTCAATAGGATATGTAAGCAAAATAATTTAAAATATTGCCATAAATCCTAAATTGATTAAATAATCCTAAAATGCTGGAATCTGTTCGAGGGGGTTTACAGCTGAGTTACAAAAATATGCCATAGATGGCTTATAACTCTTTTTATAATCCCAAAACTAGCCACAACACCCACACATCATATCCTTTTATTAGGACCAAAATAAAATACCTAGCAAAAAAAGAGCTTGCACACTGGAGAGGAAAGCTAACGAAGCAGTACGAGCACGGTTCTGCTGGATGGATGCGCTAACACTGGTTCAAAATGCTCGTCAAGCTCTCGCTACCAGAACCTGAAGATTTGCCCACAAACGTGGGTCAGTACTACAACATCTACCCTTGAACGATCATGGCCAAACTCACCTTAAAATCCATACTAAGTATACAAGTAAAGCTGGCATTTTTAGGTGATCTTTCTAGTTGTCTAGCTCATTTTTAACAATTTGCAAAGAAACATAAACGATTATTTGAACCATGCATATGCTAATTTTACCCAGGGCCGAACGGTTATCTCTGCAACAGACACACAAGTTAAACATAAATTGCATATATGAATAAACTTATGAATCAATCTTGGCATCAGATGTTAGGTATGTAAGAAGGTAAACCTAGCATGCGCCCTAACTACATGATAGTCCCCTCCACGGGATTAGCACTTTGGACGTATAAGCCCATCTTACTAATAGACCTATACCTTCCCATAAGTAAGGACTTCAAGTCTTAGGGTATCTAGATCTCTCCTAGGCCAAACGATCCCCAGTGTCCCAGGAATCGCTTGAGAGATAAACCTTGTGCATAAGTTATCCTGACCAAATGAATGAATACAAGTTCCGATTAGATAATATGCTATCATGCAACTGATAAACAATAAACAAGTATGTCTATCTCTTTTTCTTATTTTCTAGATCAAATTAAGAGGTTTCCAGTAGTATTTCTTAATATGCAGCATACGAGGGGCAGATAAACGTTCATGAAGTAATTAGTAAGGTAGCAGTTCTATACTTGAAGCATGCAATAAGGTTTCTTTTTAGCTTATCTTGTTAGTGAGGCAACATTTATATGCGAAATAGAGATTCTTTATTAAGATATGCTGACTAAAGGATTCATCGAAGGGCCTAAGCCACTCAACAATTAAATCGAACGAGAAGGATGGAAAAGCCTTATGTAACGGCCACTTCTTGGTTATGCGTCTTAAAATTATAATAATACTTGGTTAGCATCATTCAATTTCTTTCCCTTATGATTCAAAATGAATGCTTAAGTGATAAAGGTGATTCATGAAAACCAAGTCATCAAAAGCAAGACAAAACACAAAGCAACACAAAAGCAATCATCAAAACAACCAACGAAAACTCTTGGACTTATTTCAATAGAAGCCGTTCCATTAATTTGAAGGGTTTATTGTATTTCGTCCGTGTTGATTTGGCAGTAAGATTTTTTTGAGACTCGATTCTCAACCGTGTCAAAGTAGCAAGTATTCCATAAGTAACCCGTTAGAAGCGAGATATTACACCCTCAGTACCTTTAAAGTCCTTCGGTCACATCCTCTTAAAATCTATGATTTTCTCCGGCCTCGGCTGCTGTGGAGTGAACTGAGGTGGTGCCGTCTATGACTGGACTAAGATGACTCTCTCAACTGTGGTGAGCGTTATAACCTTCGTATCCTAAAATTCTAGCTTGAATGTTATTTTTAGGTTAATTTGGGGCTAGTAGAATTTTTTTATAATTTTTAGTTAATTTAAAACTAGTAAAACTAATTTTCTAGGACTTTCAAGAATTTATTTTAGGACCAAACTTAATTAAAAATATCCCAAACTTTTATTTTAGGTTCTAAATAATAAATATATTTTCTAGAATTTTTTAGGGAATTTTTTGATTATTTTAGCATTTAATTTTAGTTAATTAGGGAAATTGAATTAAAACCTAATTTTTAAAAAAGAAAACCAATAATAATTAATATTCTACCCAGTCAACCAACAGGGGGCCCACCCGTCAGTCTCCCACAGCGAACTGGACGGGGCCCGCGTGTCAGCGACCGCGGGGTGGGTGCGGGTGCAGCCGAGCCGAGCCGAGTCCGAGTTCGACACGGACTCAGTTGAGCCAAGCCGGGTCAAATTTGGATCGTCCAATTTGGGCGGGGCTGCGTGGATGCATGCCACGTAGCAGATTCTTGAGCCACAGCTGCCCTCTCTCCTCTATATATATGAGTTATTTAGGAATTCTAGGGTTTTTTCTTTGAGCCAAATTTTAGAGAATTGCCATCTAGGGTTCTTTCATCTTCCAAAAACTATTGTGCATAGCTCCGGACTCCAAACGAGACCTAATTTCTTGTGTTAGAACGATATTGAGGTTAGATTTCTGAATATATAAATTTTTTCACGAAATTATGATTATTAAATTCTGGAAAATTCGTAGAGCACAGCATATCCAAAAATAGACGTGTTTCGATGTTTTCGTGATTCTGGGAGAACCAGGAATCAGAATCATGAACCGTTTTTTAGTTTCGGAAAGCTAATGTCAAGATCATTGACATATGTTTTTCCTAGAATTTAATTCGAAATATTTATATACTATTAATTCTATAGAACTTCTAGGTTAGAATTTAACCATCGGTGCACGATACAAAATTTGTATGTGCCATAAGTCCCAAACAAATTTGAATTCGGATGAGCCATAAATTCCAGCATATTTTTGATGATAAAATCTATAGAAAATCATGCATGAAAGTCGAGTTTGTTTTGGTTGACTTTTTGGTCAATAGATTGCCTCGATTTGCGTGCCATGAGTCTCGAGTCGATAAAAATTTAGGTTCTTTTGGGCAAAATTAGGTTTTGACCTAAAAAACAGAATAATAAGATTTTAGAGTAATTATTCTAGAATTAAATAAATTAAAATAAAGTTTATTTTGATATGGTAAAATTGTAATACATAGACTATTTGGACTGTGACTTGGATTCTGATTCATACTAGCAAAGGACCACAGGCGAGTACATTCTCTGATAGTTTTTTATTTATGATATTCTCTATGTTCATTATATCTAGTGTAAATTTTTATATTTCTTGACACGATGGTTACACGGATTAGTATATCCGGATCTCGTCATGAGATGTTATTCCTTGTATATGGTGTATCGTGTACAAGTCTTGTTTCATTGTTTATCTTGTGCATGTACAGACACTGATTCTCGAGGAGACTTACTATCTTCCTAGAGAATCCCGTGCCATAGCGTACCATGGTTGGATCTATTATACCAATCGGGGATGGAGAGTATTTTAGTGTAGATATGTGATCATACCCTTCATGTACAAGTCTCGTTCATATGTTAGTGTTGGTCATACACTACACATATGACTAGCCAGGCCCATACTCGTGTACAAGTTCCCAAGTCAATCACATGTTAAAGCTAGTACTCACACACTTAGTCATAGTATTCTTCTTCATTGACATATTGTTCCTTTCCGTATTTATTTACAGTATTTCCAGTATTTCCTTTATTGTATATCTCGTACATGTATATGCATCTTGTATATTTTTATCTATTTACTGCTACATAGTTTATATCATTAATGTAAAAATGCTGTTAAAGATGTACTTTGCTCCATCCTGACTGAAATATATTTTTTCAGACTACGCCTTAGAGGACGGGTGTCCAATATTTTATGGACCACAGGGAGAGTAGCTGCTGACTTGGACCTTGTAGCCAGGTGTGATTTTGGGAGGTCTAGCCAGGATCAATAGTTATTTAGTTAGTTTCTATTAGCAATTTATGGCACCGGATTTGTCTCCGGCATACTTTGTTGAGACTTGGATATTATTGTTGAGTTAGATTATTCTATTTAGACTTGTGTTGCAATTTGGTTTATTTATTTTTTTGATATCTTATCGTGCTTTAGCTATGTGATTAAGTATTGTTCATATTATATTATGCTATCTGTGACTCCTTATGGAGTTGGATGCTCATGTAAGAATGATTAGATAGCATTGTGACCTAGACAACATTCTACCGCCGATGTTGCGGCGTAGGCTGGACGTACTCACGTACTCGTGCCCCTATACTGGGTGCGGGTCGTGACACGTTTTAAGTCGTAGCCCATGTAGGTCAGACTTCACAAGTTGTGCGATGTCGTGGTAGTGCGACAACTTAGTTGTACTACTGGTGTCTGTGATAGGATCTAGGATATAGCATACTAGGATGAGAGCGAATACTCAATCACAACTAGGAATATTTCTAATCTATTATCTTGTTGTCCTTATTTTTCCTTCTGAATATTGCTTTCTTTGAATTTTACTGTCCTCCCTTGATGATATCGCATCTATTGCCTTGATTGATTCCTTAGTACCGTAGTTTGTATTCATAATTTTCTTGTTAGAATATAGTTAATAGTACACCCTGACAGAGACTACAATACCATGACAAAATAGACCATAAACTATATATATATTTTTCTAGATTGCATGTTGTATGACTGTAGGTAGGATTTTTTTCTAAGACTCTGATTGAGGGGGGTTTGACCGTAGTGAAGAGTAGTAAAGAGGTTATGACTTGACAAAGAGAGACAAGGTGCCTAAAATTTGACGATAAACATTAATAAAGAGTTGAGAACTTAATATGGCAGAATTGATGATTTGTTAAAATCATAGATTTTATGAAGATTAGGATTTGATTGAAACTGTCATTAAAATATGAGGATTTAAGAAGGTTATCATTATATTTATTTGACTACAAGATATAAATTTAAGATATAAATTGAATGCGGTATTTGAAGATTTATAAGTATTATATTGATGAGTGTTGTGTGGAAAAAGAATAGAAGGTAAATCATTAATAGATTAGTGTTTGAATTCAAACCTTGGGATGAGACTTTAGATTTTATAAATATACACAGATTGGATTTAAATTAGAGGATTGGATATTAATTTTTTGAGTATTTAATTATTAACTTAAAATTTTGAAGGAGATTGTAATAAGAATGGAATTTGATTTTTATTTCAAGGATTTTCAGGAATATGATATTTTAAAATTTTTGTAAAATAACAATGTGGATTTACTTCATGATTATTTGGTTTGATGAATTTAATTTCGATGGTAATAAATAAATAAAACAATTAAAGATTTTAAATTTTGAGGACAAATTTTTTTTAAGGTGGGTAGACTTGTAACATCCGTATCCTGAAATTCTAGCTTGAATGTTATTTTTAGGTTAATTTGGGGCTAGTGGGATTTTTTTATAATTTTTAGTTAATTAAAAACTAGTAACACTAATTTTCTAGAACTTTTAAGTATTTATTTTAGGTCCAAACTTAATTAAAAATATTCCAAACTTTTATTTTAGGTTCTAAATAATCAAATATGTTTTCTAGATTTGTTTGGGAATTTTTTGATTATTTTTAGCATTTATTTTTAGTAAATTAGGGAAAACTGAATTAAAAACTAATTTTTGAAAAAAAACCAATAATAATTAATATTCTGTCCAGTCAGCCGACATGGGGCCCATCCGTCAGCCTCCCACAGTGAACTAGGTGGGGCCCGCCTGTCAGCGACCGCGGGGTGGGTGCGGGTGCAGCCGAGCCGAGCCGAGTCCGAGTTCGACTCGGACTCAGCTGAGCCAAGCCGGGTCAAACCCGGACCGTCCAATTTGGGTGGGGCTGCATGGACGCACGCGACGTGGCAGATTTCTGAGCCGCGGCTGCCCTCTCTCCTCTATATATATGAGTTATTTAGGAATTCTAGGGTTTTTTCTTTGAGCCAAATTTTAGAGAATTGCCATCTAGGATTCTTTCATTTTCCAGAAGTCATTGCACATAGCTTTGGACTCCAAACGAGTCCCAATTTCTTATGTTAGAATGATATTGAGGTTATATTTCTGAATATATAATTTTTTTTACGAAATTATGAGTATTAAATTCTAAAAATTCGTAGAGCACAGCATGTCCAAAAATAGACGTATTTTGATGTTTTCGCAATTTTGGGAGAACCAGGAATCAGAATCATGAACCGTTTGAAGTTTCAGAAAGCTAATATCGAGATAATTGACATATATTTTTCCTAGAATTTATTTCTAAGTATTTATATACTGTTAATTCTATAGAACTTCTAGGTTAGAATTTAACCATCGGTGCACGATACTAAATTTGTATGTGCCATAAGTCCCAAACGAATTTGAATTCGGACGAGCCATAAATTCTAGCATATTTTTGATGATGAAATCTACAGGAAATCATGCATGAAAGTTGAGTTTGTATCGATTGACTTTTTGGTCAATATATCGTCTTAATTTGCGTGCCATGAGTCTCGAGTCGATAAAAATTTAGGTTCTTTTGGGAAAAATTAGGTTTTGACCTAAAAATCAGAATAATAAGATTAAAATAAGATTTTAGAGTAATTATTCTAGAATTAAATAAATTAAAATAAATTATATTTTGATATGGTAAAATTATAATACATAGGCTATTTGGACTGTGACTTGGATTCTGATTCATACCAGCAAAGGACTACAGGTGAGTACATTCTCTGATAGTTTCTTATTTATGATATCCTCTATGTTCATTGTATCTAGTATAAATATCCATATTTCTTGACACGATGGTTAAACAGATTGGTATATCCGGATCTCGTCATGAGATGTTATTCCTTGTATATGGTGTATCGTGTACAAGTCTTGTTTTATTATTTATCTTGTGCATGTAAAGACACTGATTCTCGGGGAGACTTGCTACCTTCCTAGAGAATTCTATGCCATAGCGTACCATGGTTGGATCTATTATACCAGTCGGGGGTGGAGAGTATTTTAGTGTAGATATGTGATCATACCCTTTATGTATAAGTCTCGTTCACATGTTAGTGTTGGTCATACACTGCACGTATGACTAGCCAGGCCCGTACTCGTGTACAAGTTCCCTAGTCGATCATATGTTAAAGCTACTACTCACACAATTAGTCATAGTATTCTTCTTCATTGACATATTGTTCTTTCTCGCATTTATTTACAGTATTTTCAGTATTTTCTTTATTGTATATCTCGTACATGTATATGCATCTTGTATATTTCTATCTATTTACTGCTACATAGTTTATATCATTAATGTAGAACTGTTATTAGAGATGTACTTTGCTCTATCCTGATTGAAAATATTTTTTCAGACTACGCCTTAGAGGACGGGTGTCTGACATTTTATGGACCACAGGGAGAGTAGCTGCTGACTTGGACCTTGTAGTCAGGTGTGATTTTGGGAGGTCTAGCCGGGATCAATAGTTATTTAGTTAGTTTCTATTAGCAGTTTATGGTACCGGATTTGTCTCCTGCATACTTTATTGAGACTTGGATATTATTGTTGAGTTAGATTATTCTATTTAGACTTGTATTACAATTTGGTTTATTTATTTCTTCGATATCTTATCGTGCTTTAGCTATGTGATTAAGTATTGTTCATATTATATTATGCTATCTATGACTCCTTATGGAGTTGGATGCTCGTGTGAGAATGATTAGATAGCATTGTGACCTAGACATCGTTCTACTCCCGATGTTGCAGCGTAGGCTGGACGTACCCCCGCACTCGTGCCCCTATACCGGGTGCGGATCGTGACAAGCGCAATCTAGTGGGCATTCTCAATATCCTACCTCATAACCTCTGACTGACGCTATTGTGCCTCTATCATCTGCTGAAAGAGTACAAACATCTGTGTTTGATCGACTGTGGGTGGAGGAGATGGAAGATCCTCTGAGACTGTCGGCGCTGCTCTCTGTACAGGAGGTGGAGCACCCCCAAAAGCTGCTACAAAAATGCCTACCTGGATCGGTGAAGCAGACCTCTGAACTGAAGCTACTGGAACAGTGTCTGCTAGTAATGCCGTCAGAGGCGACGAAGTGACCGACCTCGCTGACACTGTGCCTACGCGCTGAACACGTCTTCAGCGACATCCTGAAGATAGATTCAACAAAGGAATCAATATTGAGTAAGATACGATATCATCAAATAAGAACATAATTATTTAAAGTAAAGCAAGCATTCAAATGGATAAGGATAGCAAAACAGATATTTTGAAATATTCTCTAGTTGTGATCGAGTATACTCCCAGCCTATATCCTATATCCTAAAACAGGCTCATAGTAGTACTCTAGGTGGGCACTACTACAATATCGTTCTAATGGCGACTCTTGACCTACATGGGCCAATACTAAAAATATGTCATGACCCGCACCCGAAATAAGGGTACGAGTAGTAAGCAACGCCCAGCCTACGCCGTAACATCGACGGTAGAACGTTGTCTAGGTCAACAATACTAATTAAATATCTCAGGAAATATATATTGAAGGACCGTAAAGCAACTCTTGGGGGTGAATAGAGTACAGCAAAATAATTTACCCAATTTAAGATTATCAGAATGAAGGCAGTTAATAACTAATAGTGTATATAAAGACAATAAAGTAAAGCAGTAAAATAAAGAGAGAAAGCAAATACAAATACCAAGATGTATACTGGTTTTCCTCTGAGAGGACTAGTCCAGTCCCGAGAACTCAAGCTCAGAGTTTTATCCACTATAATCACTAATAGTGAATCACAAGCTTTGATCCGCAGGCTTGCCACTTATTTACACCATGAGGTTTGATCCGAAGTCTCGCAACTTCACAGCATGAGAGAGAGAGAGAGTAACTGATGGAACAAAGCTATTTATAACTCTGTAGACTTCTAGACCGAGATCGCACTTGGCACTAGAAAGTCTAGGAAGTTGCTATTGGAGATGAGAAAGTTAAGGCTTAGATGTTTGCTCACAATAGGATAGCAGATTTAAGAATGGTTCAGTAAGTAGGAATGTAAAATTCCAATCCTATTTATAATGTGTTGGCAAACAAAATTTTGCCAAAATTTGGATGAGGTTAAATTCAAATTTCCAACCGTTGGACCAGAAAATCAGGAGCTTATTGAACTGGTTGATTTTATACCAAAAGGATAACCGAGTTCGGTCCGAGTTCAGCATGAATTTGGCCCGAGTTCGATTTCTAAGTATGGTAGACTTTATTAATGAATGTGGCCTTATTTGGTGGATAGGTTCTTTGGTTTATTTGAGTGGACTATGTATCTGAATATAGGTACTTTGATTTGCCAGTACTACTCAGCTTACATCAATTCTAGACTCAAATAAATAAAAAATTATATTTGAATAGATGCAATACAAACGACATGTAATAGCAGTGTTGAGGCTTCAGATTGCGACATAGTAATTCATGGTTTAGTTAACTATCAAAATTAAGTTGACTGAGATCGTATGGGCCAACAACTCCCCTATTTTGTTAATTAATAAATTATGAATGATACTGTAAGTCTTTGATATGCAAGGCTCCCCCGTAACTCTGGAGCAGTTGATATGCTATAGGCAACGTCTGTCAAGTATCATCTTGTATGCTATTATTATGTATGTCTTTCTCCCCCGTTGTTATTTGATCAAAATGGCATGCTCCCCCAAAATTGGTAAGATGATAAGAAAAATAAGAGAGTAAAGTGTATATAGGATAATATATAATGACAAAAGAAAATTACTTTAAACTTTATTCATTTTAAAAGAAAACATACAAAAGCAGATGTGTAGTGGAAACATCATAGTAGAGCTTCTAAAAGTAAAATTTTTAAACATTCAAATCCATTGAGTAACTAGTTGTCATTTTCTTTATCTTCATCATCAGGTTCAACTATTCTATTTGGATCAAAGAAGGCATCAGCTGAATCCAAATGTCGCTGAACATAGGGATGATCAATACGAAATCCTTGTTGATTCGAATTTCGGAGAATCAGAAAAGGTCTGGCTGGGTGCTTTGATAGGGTGTACTGGATGTCTATCAAAGTATTACCAAGAGCCTGAGTCTGAAGAGTTTCGCGATGATCAATAGCACAATTGCGTATATCTTCTTTGTGGAAGCGATCACGTAACCGATTGAAAATAGACTCTAAGGTTTGCGGTTGTTCATCAATAGGAGGGACAAAATCAACAAGATGAGTGTTAGAGTTTGATGATGAGTTATAAGGTAGAAGCATAGTTGGCTCAATTCTTCGAACTCTATTAAGGGATAAAGGTTCCTCAAGATGTGGACTAGTATCCAATGGAATGTCAAAATATCTGAAAATAGTTAGCAAGTATATAGCATAAAGTAGTGGATGCCCTTTCTTGCGACATTGGACCATTTGAGATAAGATGGTCTGGAAAAAATTAAAATTAATACCGAAATACAAGTGATATAAAATTGATATTTCTAGATAAGAGACTTCATCAAAGTAAGTCTTCTTAGATAGAAAAGTTAAAAAGATAATACGATGCATTTCAAAGAAGTGACCATTCAAGTATCTAGCATAAAATTTTCTATGTGGACATTCAAGAGGGTGATAAATGATATTTTTGAAAGACTCTAGAGTTAAGCCATGGTATAATTGAACTTGCGTGATGTTGACTAGGGTTTGTCCATCAGCAAAAATGTGTAGGATTTAACCCAAGTCGTCTGCATCGAATTTAATTGGAATGCCACAAACTCTAGATAAAATAGTATTATGTTCATATGCTAAGTTGCAATAGAACATTTGAATAGCATTGGTGTAAATATTGGTATGGGTCATAACAAGTTCTTCAAGTTGGAGTTTTTGAAGAATAGGTAGATAATCATTGTATTGGAAAAAAATTTAATAGGATGGCCAAGACAGATATGTCTCTTAGAGAAGTCATTAAATCAATTATTTAAAATTTCGATGCTTCAAAAAGTGAAACCGTCGAATTCTTCTATGTTTGGCATAATGGGACAGAAAAGAGAGTCGAAAAAGAAATCTATTTTCCTTTTAGGGGCCATTAGAAAATGATGTAGGAGGAAAAACTAAGTTTATTTATGGAGGAGGGGATATTTTTCGTTGGTCTGAATAAATAAGCCACGAAAAGATGTATAAATAGAGTAGCAGAAACCTAAATTAGGAAGAAGATTAATGACATAACATATTCTGGAATTAAACTAACTGAGTTCTGTCCGAGCTCGGTCCGAATTCTATTGACATTTATTTCTATAATCTCAATGTATCTTTAATCGATATTATGCCTTTCTTGTCTTGATATAAATATAGAATAATAAGTGCTAAACTTAAATCATACATTTTTAAGAGTTTAAATCATCTCGGAGTAGTTGTAGGGGCGAATCCCAGCTAGAGGTGGTCCAAAGACACTTAAATACCATGTTGCTTAAGGTTATTTATGCCTTTTTGACAGAAGGGCCCTTTCGGCTTGTATCCAAAAAATTTAAAGCTTTTTGAAAAAATATAACAAAAAATTTGTAAAGCATCTTATGATTCTTATATTTTATCAGAATCCAAAAGACCTAATTCTCGACGGATAAAGTTGAATCGATCTTCAGCTAAAGGTTTAGAAAGATGTCTGCTAATTGATGTTCCGTGTCCACATATTCTAAAGACGAATTTTTATGTGCTTAGTGCGTGAATGGTATACTAGATTTTTGGTGGATTAATGGTGCTAGTGTTATCACAAAGCACATGAATTTTCTTATAGTGCAGATTGAAGTCTTCTAGGGTTTGCTTCATCCACAAAATTTGAGTACAACAACGTCATACGGCGATATACTCTGCCTCAGTTGTTGACAATGCAACAAAATTTTGTTTCTTGCTAAACCAGGAGACTAGAGACTTTCCTAGAAAATGACAGGTGCCGCTAGTGCTTTTTTGATCGACTTTGCATCCAGCAAAATCAGCATCCGAGTAACCAGCAAGGTCAAAGGACGTAGTTTTGGGATACCATAAGCCTGCTGGCAAAGTCCTTTTAAGGTATCTAAAGATACGCTTAACTGCGCACAAATGTTATTCCTTAGGATTAGTCTGATATCTAGCACAAAGGCATACAACAAACATAATGTCTGGACGACTAGAAGTTAGATATAACAAACTACCAATCATACCTTGATACTTACGTATGTCTGTTGGTTTACTGCTTTCATCAAGGTCAAGTTTAGTAAATATTGTCATTGGAGTTCCGATAGGCTTTGCATTGTCCATGTCAAAAAATTTGAGCAAATCCTTCGTATGCCTAGCTTGATGGATAAAGGTTCCTTGTGAATCTTGCTTGATTTGTAATCCTAGGAAGAATGTTAGTTCTCCTATCATGCTCATCTCAAATTTACTCTTCATACACTTAGCAAACTCATTACATAGTGTCTCATTAGTGGATCCAAATATGATATCATCAACATATATTTGCACTAATAACAAATAATCACCAGAAAATTTTATAAAAAGGCTAGTATCAATTTTTTCTTTTAAAAAACCATTTTCAAGTAGATAGAAGTTAAGACGTTCATACCAAGCACATGGGGCTTGTTTGAGTACATATAGAGCCTTTCTTAACTTGAATATGTGGTCAGGGTATTTCAAATCTTCAAAACTAGGGGGTTATTTGACAAAAAAATATCTTCTTTGATAACTCCATTTAGAAAAGCACTTTTAACATCCATTTGAAAAGTTTGAAGTTATGAAAACTAGCAAAAGTGTAAAGCATTCGGATAGATTCAAGTCTAGAAATAGGAGCATAGGTCTCATCGTAGTCAACACCTTCCTCTTGGTTGTATCCTTGAGCTACGAGACGTGCTTTGTTACGTGTAACTGAACCATCCTTATTTAATTTATTTTGAAAAATCTATTTAGTACCAATGATCGGATAATTATTAGGTTTAGGAACGAGTTCCCAAACTTGATTACGTTCAAATTGGTTGAGCTCCTCCTACATAGCAGAAATCCAAAATTTATCAGCAAATGCTTCATCAGTATTTTTAGGTTCTATTTGAGAAATAAAAGCAACATTTGCAATGGTATCTCTATTTAAGGAATGTGTACTTACACCTTTCGATACATCACCTATTACCAAGTCCTCAGGATGATCTGTGGAGAACTTTAGTCTCCTTGGCAGACTTTTTGGATGACTTACACTATTTGTATCTTCAGATGTCTTGTTGGTTGCTGGTTGACTACCTTCATTGTCGCTGTCGTTTAGTACTTGAGTATTATAATACACATCTCACATATATATACATAAATCTACACATAAATACATATCTCACATATATATTGTTTAGCACTGCTTTTCTCACTATTTTATATTATCTAAATCACTGTTTTTTGTGGTTTCTTCTTCCCTCAAGCTCACACACATAAATACACATCTCACATACATCTACACACAATATATATATATATATATATATATATATATATATATATATATATATATATATATGTATATATATATGTATTATAATATTATATGTATATATATCATAATACATATGTATACATATGTATATAATGTCATAATACATACATATGTATATATATATATATATATATATATATATATATATATATATATATATTACCATATTAAAGAAGCACATGAACTTCTATTCTCTCATGATCACCATATATATATATATATATATATATATATATATATATATATATATATATATATATATATATATATATATATATATATATATATATATATTTATATGTTTGATCTATAATTTTTGTTGATGTGCTGGTGATCATGAGAGAATAGAAGTTCATGTGCTTCTTTAATATGGTAATATATATATATATATATATATATATATATATATATATATATATATATATATATATATATATATATATATATATATATATATATATAACTCACATAATAATTATAATTACATTATTTATAATATCTATAAATGAATTAAATTGCAAAGAACAAATACGTGAAGTGCATCGCACCCATATCACACTAGATCTATGATACGCTTGCGATACGGCTCCACCACACAACCAATTATATCCCAACGGATACAAGCAAGTCTAAAATCATAATTATGAACAATCGAAAGAGTTAACTACTCATCTACGTGTTCGTGTCAAAATATGACATGTTCAAACCCCCGTGTCGGAAGAAAACTCCCAAATTAACATGTATCTCCAAATTATTGGGATACAGCCTACATGTATCCAATTGTGGACACTACACTAGCCACACACAATCAAACACATGTCAATTTGGTCTAATTGACCTATTGACAAACACAAGTTGTGTTAATCTCTAAATTTCTCCAAAATTGACACAAAATATCACATAACTTTTCCCATAGGCCTCATACGAACCTAATTTCAATTCTTATAGGTAGCCTTAGCATATGGAGTAGTTTTTAATAATTAAAACATAGATTTAGAGTCTAATTAGAGAAAAAAACTAAATTATACCTAGTGGGAGATGAATTCCCAATAAAACCTCCAAATTAAGTGAAAAAGCTTCTAACTTGTAGATCCTTACTCCTCCTTGTAGATCCTTGCTTTATCCTTATAGATCATTACTTCCTCCTTGTTCTCATGGCCTCCAATGATGATTTAGGAAAGAATTGAAAAAAAAATGGGTAAAATTTGATGTGGGAATGAAGAAATTTGAAAAAAAATCTAGATCTAAATTTTAAAATAAAATGAAGAGAGAGAAACTTTTCCTCCATTTGAATAATAGGCCGGCCCCTCCCCCCTTCCTCAAGCTACTATGAAATGTCTAGAATATCCCTTGGGGCCTTTCATGAAAAAAATAATTAAGAAAGGAAGGTTCTACTCTAGTTGGTTTAACTTAATTAATCCTCCTCCTAATGATTGGGCTTATTATTGGGCTCAATTCTAACTAGAATTAAATGTTGGTCCATCGGTCTAATCTATACTAGTTAGGTCCACTAACACAAGTCCAAAATAATAAACTAAAATCTAACAATAAATAAATAATACAATAAATAAATTTATAATATGTACAATATTTAATTAATTATGAAATGACCAAAATATTATTTCTTAGAAAATGTGGTAGTGACAACTGCTAACATCTAAAACCCGACCTTCCCCATAATGTTATTGTACACTTGCACAAGAGATGCCTACTGTTGTTGATGCTCTTATATGCATCAGTGAACTGATCCATACTCGAGCCTCCTGAGTATTAGGCACTTGATACTTTTACCAAGTGCCTAAAACCCAAGCTTGACCAACCCAGTGCCTGCAAATCCTACAACAGTCCCTATTAAGTCACTGCACTTCCAAGCATGCAAAAGTTTCTCCCCAACTGCCTGTGGTCCCCCTTCACACTGTTGTCACTCTCGACCAACCCCAATCAGGCCTACTACCAAGTCTCCTACACTCTAATGCATGTACACATGCATGCCTCACTCCCTCACACACACAGTACATCCAAAGACATAATATACTAACACAATATATATAACCAACACTAACAAGTATTACCCCTTCCATATTCTAGTATCAAACTCCAACACCACCAAGACACTAAGCAATCAATAATACAAACACCTAGTGTGCACAAGTCAAAATACTCTTGATACATACCCAATAAAGTTTCAAAATCCATAATGCATTACAAATACTAAAGATACTCCTAATATCATCATTAGACAACTAAAGAAACTTGCTACAAAGGAAAATAAAGAGAATTAACACAAATCACCCAAAATGAGCCCCGTATCACAACGTATCCCAAAATATCATGATACGGCCTACTCGTATCCATTTGTGGATATGTAGCTAGTCCCACAACCCCGATCTAAGTCTAATTAGACTAAATTAGTCTCATGACACACACTTGATGTGTCAATCACGTAATTCTTCCAAAATGGACACAAAATACCATATAAAATTCACAATAGACAACAATAGAGCCTAGAACTTCTTCCTATAGGTAGCCATAAGCCATGGAAGGGTTCATAATGGTCAAATGCATGAATTAGAGTCTAAATTAAGGGATGGATTCAGAATTTACCTATTGGGAGATGGATTCTCAATGAAATGCTCAATGGACACAATTTGGACACAATCTCCTTGTCAATTCCTCTTTCTTCAAGTATTTCTTACAATCCAAACTCCAATGCTTCTTACATGGTGAAGTTGAGAGGAATAGACGTGAATTGGATTGAATTTGGTGGACGGATGAGTCAATTTGGGGAAGAACACAATTGGAGATCTAGATGGAGTAAAATAAAATAAAGAGAGAGAATGAAGCTTCTCCTTATGTGGTCGGCCCCTAGTAACCCCTTCTTCAAGCAACATTCGATGATAATAATATCCCCCACTAACTAGTCATGATGAAATAATAATGAAGGATATATTAGGAAACTTCTAAATTAATGCAACTTAATCCATTCTCCTTAATTAACTAAAAAGAATAGTCTAATTGGGCCTAGTCTAATATTGGACTCAATGTGTCATGGATAATCTAATTGGGTCCACTAATGTCAAGTCCTAATAATAGGCTAGATCATTAACTATTAAATAAATAGCACAATACATTATAATAATTACTAGCATATATATATATATATATATATATATATATATATATATATATATATATATATATATATATATATAATACAATCACTAAATATAATAAGTACAAATTAACAAAAATTCCCTCATTTAGAAATATGGGGGTGACACATGCTCCTATTCGTGTCGTATCCACAACACATAATGCCTCTAATAACTGCCAAGTCTTCTAGCAATCATTTCTATTAGCAGTTATTTCCTATAGCACGTCCCATATGTAGTACCGGCCGCTCAATACACAGGTCCGTGACTATGTGAGACTCACACCTCGTGTAAGAAAAATATCATAGCTAAATGAAACATAAAGATGCCTCAAAATTATAGGGTGGTCTCTTAACTCTAAGTTGACATGCATAGTAAAAATAAAAGACAAATAACGACGCATACTGTCGCCGTACCCAAGTTTTCTTAGATGCAAAGTTTAATAATATAAATAAATAAGAAAATAAATGACATAAATAAAACATGCATAAAGGAATATAGATAAGCAGTAATCGTGGCAAGGTATACTTGTTTGGCAATGGTTTGGTGTAATGACGTCCATACAACAACCAAAAGGAACCGAAAGATACGAACTCTGAACTAACTTCTATGGATACTGCAATAGACATCACGAACATTTTCAGAATAAATGAGATAGTCAGAAAATACTACTATTTCATCCAATTTGAATATAGAAGCAAAACGATAATTTTGGATCAAAGCAGGGTCTATATGTGGTCTACTTTGTATCGAAAAGCGTGTCAGAGATAAAGATCTATAAATAGGACAAATTATTGGTTAAAAAAATCTAAACGAGGATACAAATTCAAGGTATATTCAGTTTTGGATTCCGGTGAGCCGATCACAAAATCGCTCGTTGAATTGGATCGTAGGGCCCGCGAAACGGCCATCCGGTCAACAATTTTGAAAATGAGTGAAACCCGGGTCACAAGACAAGTCAAATTTTGTGAGTCTAATAGCATAATTTTTGTAGCGATTCGATGAGCGATCATAATCTAATTAAATTTTTTACAAAACACCGATACGGGGGACATTCGACTAATACGGGTTGATTTTGGCGTGCATACACATCCTAATCAACTTTTATGAAAGTGCACATGTCAAAAAATGCCAGACACATCTTTCAGTGCAACTGGTACCTGACAAGATGACCTGATTTGGCGAGACGTACCCCGTATCGTAAAGTTTTGGGTTTAGAAAACAAGTTCTTGGTCGTTTTGGAAACTGAATAACTAGAGTTAAAAGCAAATAAAAATAAAATAAAATAAAGGAATTAAAGTTGGTTATATTGGCTATAAGTCTATTTAAACACATTTTTAAAATAGTTATTATTTTGGAAGAAAATAGGACACAAACCTAGGGTTTGGTTTGTTTTCTGAACTATTTTGCACAATTTTTTTGTCCAACTTTGGATCGATTTTTCTCTCGATCCAGAGCACTAAAAATTATTCTACTTGAAGAGATGGGTTGAGGGTTAGGTTGTCTACGCGTACGAAGAAATCGTTCGAGAAAATGATAAGATAGGAGGAAGATATGGTACGTAAAAGTCGGGGTCACGGGAGTTGCTGTTGTCACAGGTAGGACCGGAATCCGACGTATATGGCAGTAGCCGATAGTCGAACAGCGGGCAAGGGCTGAGATGGAGTAGGCGGGAGGCTGGGTTAGGCTACGGAGAGAAGAAGTTAGGGTTAGAGTTTAGATTTTGATGGTTATAATATATATATAGATAGAGAGAGGGAGAGGTCGGATCGGGACGCGAGTCTGGGGCCGGGTTAGAATAGGATTATGAAAAAAGTTTAGGGTTAGTGTTAGTTTAGGGTTTTGGTTAAGTTTTTATATTCTTTTTCTTTTTCTTTTTTTTCTCTTATTAATACTATTATATATTTAATTATATAAATGGTAAATAACTTAAAATAAATTCTAGAAATTTTTTGTGAAGCTTTAATAGAATTTCTACACCCAAAATATTTTTATAACATATTTTATATTTACTAAATATAATTAAATATTTATAAATTTAATTAATAAAGGAATTTTATTATCTAATTAGCTAAGTTAATAAATAAAATCAAAAAAAATTAAATGATAAAAAATTAAAAAATTTAAAATTATGGAGGTTCACATTCTACCTAACTTACAAAAATTGTCCTCGAAATTAAAAATAAAGAACAATTTTAAAATAAGAGAAGGCAATATGGGAGAGAAGGGTCAAGTACGAATTATCGTACCTCAAACTTAGACGGGAGAAAATATAGATTATGTATTAAATTCTAAGGGTCAGTCAAGTCCGGTTTGGAAGAGTTGATAGGGCACGAATATGTTTTGGTACAAGGAGAACTTGCACATGGAGATCGAGGATACGAAGAATATGATAGAGGAGATAAGTAAACAAAGGGGACGAGGTATTGATAGGAAAGAGGATACTGCCACCCTCACTTTTCCAACTAGAGGTAGTTTAGTAATTTGACATGGGTATTTAATTTTAAGAATAAATATTTAATATTTGTGTGATAATTGAATTAATTAAGTTGAGCTATGATTAGTGGACTTGTATAAACTAGTTATTAGAGACTTATGTCATTTGTTAGTTAGTTAGAGAGACTAGCCAATATTAGACTTGACACATATGGACCTAGTTAGATTTGTCATGACAATTAGTGAGCCCAACTTGGACCCAAGCCAATTAGTCATTCAACTGATTAAATTAAGAAGAATTAGTTTAATTATAATTAGTTAGAGACTTCCAAAAATACTTATCATTAATTTTTCTCATAATACATAATATAGGGGTATTTGGGACCTTAGCATGTATCTTGGGGAAGGAGGAAGGGCCGGCCACTTGAAGAGGGGCTCTCCTTCTCTTTCCTCCTCATTTGTATTTTATTTTGATCCAAATTCTAGATCCCCAATTCCCTATTTTTCCTCCATTAATTTTTTACACAATTCACTATCAATTATTTCTCAAATTTACCACTTTTGGAGCCTTGGAGCTTGAAGAAGCAAGGAGCACAAGGAGGAAGAGCTTTGGAGCTAGAGATCATATCCAGATCGTGTCCAATTGTATTTTCATTGAGAATCCATCCCCCAATTGGTAATTCTTAAAATTTTCTCCTATTATGCTTTTTAACTATGCATTTGACCATTAGGAATAACCTCATGTCATATGGCTAAATATAGGAACAAGTTCTAGGCTATTTGGCTATGTATTATGAGTTATATATGGTAATTTATAGGAATGTTGGGGGAATTATGAATTTGACACATCAATTGTATGTCATGAGAGCAATTATATCTAATTAGACTTAGATCGGGGTTATGGGACTAGGTACGTGTCCATAATTAGATACGTGTAGGCCGTCTCAAGGTATCTTGTGATACGGTGCGACACGGGACCCAATTTTGGGGGATTTGCACAATTCTCTTCAATTTTCTCTTGTAGAAAGTTACTTTAGTTGTATATTGATGTTTATGTATGTACGTATGTATAATATGGTGTATTGGTAGTTTTAACATCACAATTGAGGACGTATCGTGAGTATTCTAACGATACATATGTATAATACGGTGTATTGGTAGTTTTAGCATCACAATTGAGGACGTATCGTGAGTATTCTAACGATACACCCTAGGTGTTTGTTATATTGTTCATTAGGTACTAGTTTTGTATTATATATATATATATATATATATAGTAGCATATATCTAAACTAATATGGAATGTATGTTATAGTTGTTGTGTTTGGTGTTTACTGTTATCAAGAGAAGGAAGGAGGCAGTGAGGTATGATGAGTTGTTGGAAGTAGGACTGTGTGGTGTTGGAGTGTGTGGGGGTTATATTCTTTTCGAGTAGTTGTGAGGGGGTAGGGTTTTACATAAGAGCTGCAATAATTGCAGTAAGTACAGCAGCAGCAGTATCAGCATTTAGCAACAACATGAACAAGTATCAGTAGCAATAGCAGCAACATGAACAAGTATCAGTAGCAGTTACTACAGCAATATGAGCAAGTATCACTAGTAGTGCAGCAGCAACACGAGCAAATAGTACAGTAGCAACATGAACCAGCAATTGCAGCAACAACATGAGCAAGTAGTGACAACAAGAACATAGCTACTGTATCAGTCAAGAGAGGACTCGAGTTTGATATGCATATTAAGACAGTAAGAAGTAGCAGTACTGATGACAAGGGGGGAGTTACAGTAGCTTGCAGGGCCTGTGCACTTTGTTACTAGTATGTGTGTGCATTTGAACTTAGGTGCAAGAGAATGTGAGGGAGGAATGTTAAGTGAGGACTGATACTCAGTGAGTATTAGGATGATACCCAGCTCGGGTAGGGGAAAGTATCAGTGGCAGATTGATTTGGTAGTAGTTAGTAGTAGTAGTTAGTAGCATCAGCAGCAACAGGTACTGTTGTACCTGTTATGATTTCTATAGCATGTGCAAGTATGCACATTAGCAACTGAAGTAGGTAGAGTTAGGGTATGAGCAAGGGTGTGGGGTGCACAAGTTGCTGTGTAGATGAGTGGTCTGTGCACGGGTGTATGCATATAAAAATAAAGTGTGTGAGAGTGTATTGATGTGGAGGAGTGTAAGAGTAGTGCAAGTGCAAGATGTGAGTGAGGGGTGTACTAGAGATGAGTGAATGTGTTGAGAGTATTTAGTGTCAGTGAGATATGGAATTATTAGACACTAAGGTATTAGACATCATATAGTTAATTATTAACTAGTATACTCAATATAGTTAGTTGATCTAGTTAGAGTATAAGGTATTTTCTAGGTAGTGAACTCTTGTATAAGGTATCAGTCAATACTAAGGTAATATTATATAGTAGATAATTAGTATATGTATATAAGTTATATTAATACTGTATCAATTAGTGAATGTATACTAGTTATAGATATTGGTATTGGTATTGGTATTAGTATATATAGTATCTTAGTACCTAGTGACAGCTAGATTAACTATCACTTTCAAGTTATAAACTTAGAAAACCAACCAAGACCTAGTATTCACTAGTATACCTTTGTAATCAACCTAGAACCTAGGTTTGAACCAAAAATTAAGGTATTGACCTAGTTTGACTAACATAACCTAAAAATACCTAGAAAATCATATTAGTGCATTATTAACTCATTTCTCATTCATTACACCAAAGTGACAAGATATTTTCTATATAGGTCTGTGTGACACCAGCTCGGATACCGAGATATATTATTTGCTCAAGACCACAGGCGAGTACATTTCTCTATTAGTTTTTATTTCATAATAATGTATATATCGCATGTTCTACAACTGTATACTTGATTCTGATACAGTGGTTTCACAGATTGGTACTATATGGATCCTGTCAGAAGGTATTATCCCTTACCGTGTTCAGCTGATACTCTTTTACATATATTTTATCGTGTGTATCAGGTATTAATTTAGTGTACTTCATATTCAAATATAGCTCGTATTCAGTGTGCCCATATTCATGTTCGTAATGTGTCATGATTGGATCCATTGGTATTAGCTGGGGATGGAGGAATAGGAGTTAGTTATGTGATCAAGCCCAAGTGTATTCGTGTATATGTCGATTATATATTATACGTGTAATCAAGTTACCATATTATATTCGTGTTTAACCCAAACCGATCACATAATAAACTTATATTCCATGGCACATTAGCTAGTTTCATTTATTGCCATTATATTATAGTTATTCTATTATCTGTTCTTCATTCCAGTATATTACCTGTTCACTCTAGTTTATTTCTTTCTAATATTTAGTTATCGTGTATCCTTTTCTATTATTTGTTATATATGCTCGATTATGTATTTAAAACTATTTTTAGAGGTATGTGCTTCGCTCCAATCCTGACTGGACATATTTTTAGATGATTGGCTTATGGACCAGTGTCCTGTGTACTAAGGACCGCAGGATGACGTACCATTAGAGGATACTTCTTTAGATCCAAAGGATTTTGTAGCAGAGCCTGAGGATGTTTAGATTTTTGTTAGACTTGTATTATACTTTTATTGAGGTTATTGGCATGTATAAATTATTTTAGGCTTGTGGATGTTTTGTGACTCTTTCTTTCATAATTCTATCTCATGCTTTATCTTCCTTAGTTTGCTATATGATTGAGTATAGTTTACATTTATCAGATACTATTTTGTTCCTCTATTTGGAGTTGAGATGATTGACAGGTACCATGTATATATGTTACGTCCCAGTCCCAAAATATAATGGGACCGTCACGCGACTAGGGCAGTTGATACAAACTAGATTAGGTTCCCAATTTAATGGCCCTTTCTAGATGTACTACGATGTATAAATGGACTAAGTCCTAACTAATACTAATATGCATCAAGTAAATATCTAATCTCATCTACAGAATATAAATAAAAAATGCTAAAATAAACACTGGAAATAAGTATGGAGTCTGGATGTCATAATACAACCCAAATAAGTATAATAGGAACAAACCCACTGAATACAATACTGAAATAAAAGTACGGAAGGACAGATAAGAATACTAGACTAGAACATCGACTAATTAGATAAAGATGGTCTAGTCCTAGGCGAAAGGCCTACCAGTGATCAGGAAAACTCTGAAGGCAATACCTCAAGCTCTTCCTCAGTCGCGTACCTCGTCTCCTGTCCGGGCCCATACACGGTCGGGTAGTACGCCTAGTCCAAATCTGGAAGGAAACTAGCTCCTCAGTGGGACGTAACAAGATACAAAAATACATGCCAAATATAAATATTAAATAAGTAAGGGGGGTGTACTAACCATCTAAGGACTACCTTGGTACATATGGGTAGGAGTAGGCATAACGTCCAATACTCCAAAGAGTATGTTTTCTACACATGTAACGTCTATCATTCCGAAGAATGAGGTATCTGTATCTGTATATATATATATATATATATATATATATATATATATATATATATATATATATATATATATATATATATATATACGTCTGTAATGCTCCGAAGAATGCTGTATCCGAATAAAGGGGTCATTGGATCTGTGGCTCCTCTGCACGCTACGGATACCAATGTGTATATCCCATACGCCTACCAGTTGTCCTCTCCGTCCAATGCAAATATACAAGTTGAATACACGACGAGCACACTTCGTAACTAACATACCATGTCTCAAATAACTAGACTAACCTGACTATGCACTAAACCATAATGCATGTTGCACGCCCCAATAGCTAGTCGGGTATGCCAACTCGTATCCCAACATGAGTTTATTATCGTGATAAGTGTAAGAAGTGTCAGGGTCTTGAAAGATATCAGAATATCTTCACAACAGTGGGTGAGTCTGCTAGAGACTAAGTTGATACACTACTCATCGACGTAATTGTCGACTACACCAGAGTCATTCTCGGATGCATACAGTTATAGAAAATATTTGCAACAATAACTCATGCAACATTTAATAACTTTAATTAAATAGTAAATAAGCCAGGGTATACTTGCCTGAATCCTTAAGATGCGAATGCCAAAGTCCTTCTCCCGAAGGCTCGTCCGAACCAACGAGCCTATATATAATATAATATAATATAATAATAATCATTCATTATACTAGTATATGCACAAAAGTACATCTATACACTGTACTTAGAAGCTAACCTAAGTAGGGGTTCTAACCAGGTCAACTAGAAGGGTTGAGTGTGCAAGAGTCTAAAAAGTGCACAAGTGTCAAGTCCCTCGAATCTCAATATTAATCTCAAATATAATGTCACAACTTAGGTGCATTGATCTCGTGTTAGGGTAGGTCCCAGTATAAATATGTAAATTCTACATACTACACCCTTAAGTTCCATGATTCAACTCCACAAATATTTTTATGTATCAAGCTATTATGAAATACCAAATTTCAAGTGTATGCAATGTTGTCAAATCTGGACATTAAGAAAAATAGGTGCAAAATACTATATAAATTATGGTATTGTATATATTAGAACCTAATCATCATCACAACTCATCTAGGTATTATATCCTCCATTAATTATTATATTAAAATATATTTTAATATATGTAAATACTGAACTCTCTTCCCTACTACATGTTGAATTTTTCTACCTCACATAATATTAGACAAAACTAGTTCACTCTCATTCATAATACACATTCAAACTTTATAGTAAATATCACGACCCGTACCCGGATATTCGGACACAAATACGTGGGTACGTCCAGCCTACGCTGCAGTATCGATGGTAGAACGATGTTTGGGTCAACTCTACTATCTAAACATCTCAAATAATATATACATGGTACATGTCAATCATCTCAACTCCAAACGGAGGAATAATATGTTATCTGATAAATGATAAACAATACTCAAATCACAATGCAAACTAAGAAAGATAAAGCACCAGATGGAATAACGAAGAAAAAGAGTCACAATACATCCACGAATCTAAAAAATAATATATACATACCGTAAGCCTAAAAAAATCTAATAAAAGTCTAAACAAATATCTAAACCTCCTCAGACTCTGGTACTAAGTCATCCTGCTCTAAATGAGTATCCTCTAATGGAACATCGTCATGCAGTCCATAGTATGTAGGATACTGGTCTACGAGCCAATCATCTAAAAAATATATCAAGTTAGGATTGGAGCAAAGTACATACCTCTGTAAGCAGTTTCAAATACATAATCTAGCATATATAATATATAATAGAAAATAATACACGATAACTGAACAACAGAATAAAATAAACTAGAGTAAACAGGTAATGTACTGGAATGAAGAACATATAATAAAATAACTACAATATAACATAAATAAATGAAACTAGCTAATATGCCATGGAATACAAGTTCATTATCTAATCGGTTTAGGTTGAACACGAAATAATATGGTAACTCGATTAAAAGTGTGATATATAATCGACATGTACATGAATACACTGGGGCTTGATCACATAACCAACTCTATTCTTCTATCCCCAACTAATACCAATGGATCCAATCATGACACATTATGAACACGAATATGGGCACACTGAACACGAGCAGTGTGTGAATACGAAGTACACTAAATCAATATCCGATACACACGATAAAATACATGTGAAGGAGTACCCGTTGAACACGGTAAGGGATAACATCTTCTGACAGGATCCATGTAGTTCCGTAAAACTACTATGTCGGAATCAAGTATACAGTTCTAGAATATGAGATATATACAATATTATTAATAAAAACTAACAGATAAATGTACTCCCCTGAGATCCAGATCAAGTGGTATATCCCAGTATCCAAGCTGGTCGAAGTCACCTAAATTTGGATATCATGTCAAATTGGGTATAAAATAAATAATAATAATAATAAGCTACAATGCAACTATACATGTTCTACTAGG
The DNA here is from genome assembly GCA_036927795.1 of Iris macrosiphon. Lineage (NCBI taxonomy): Eukaryota > Viridiplantae > Streptophyta > Magnoliopsida > Asparagales > Iridaceae > Iris > Iris macrosiphon. The sequence continues at coordinate 39,314,158 of JAYESA010000002.1, forward strand.
CCATACTAGGTCACTTTGGTCAAACCTAGGTCAACTAGGTTTCTAGGCTAAGACTATTCACTACATTGCTAATATTCAAGTTATACTAGTTAACTAACACTAGCATCCAGATAATAGGATACTATGATACCTAAATTAGCATATTACAAAACTTAATACTATACTAGCAACAAGGCCTATCCTAAACTCACCACAATAATCCTCATCAAGGTACTACCTCTACACCCAACTATTCAACCATTGTGAATCTGGAACCACATATAGGTGTCATATTGCTTCCAACATTATGAACTAATAATACTGGTTTATAAGTATCTCTGATACCTATATAACCCTTCTCTAACCCATGCAACATGTCTTCACTTGATATTGTCCAGTTGCCCCAGGCTTGTAACCTCTGCACCTATTATCCTGGACAAACTGCCACTTATTTATAACATACTTACCTATACATTAGTATTATACTTGTTCCATAATACACCTAATACTTCCCCTTTCAACTGCACTCAAGTTGGACACTCCATACTAACTCACATTCACTCCTCACCTAGACTCTCAAAACTGTCCAACTGTGCAAATCTCTTGTACAGAGGCCTAAACCTACCTCTTCTACTGGCAGACCACTGCACACAATTCCCACTACCTACCCCAAGCCTCACTACTAGATCTACTGAGATTTTTGCTGCTGCTAGGTGCTAATGCTTGCTGCTGCAGCTATTGCTTGCTAAAACTGCTGCAGTTATTGCTGTTTACTGCTGATACTGCTGTAGCTATGCTGCTGATACTGCTGTGGCTAATACTGCTGATACTATAAAACCTGACCCCCCTTTACTGTGTATATACATGAACCCGAGCACTTAACTTATCCTTCTCGATACTCTATGAGACCCTCAAACATACTGTCACTAATACACACACACACACACACACACACACACACACACACATACATATATATTGAGGTATTTAAACAAATACCTATAGTGCACCAACCAGGATATCTATGATACTCAACGCATTGAGGTGCCAAACTCTACATTCTCCATAATTGATGATTCTCTCAAGTCATATATATATATATAATTACAACTATTAGAAGTCATTATAACATATAATAAAGAGAATTCATATAAATCACTCAAAATTAGTCCCATATCACATTGTATCATAAAATATCGTGATATGGTCTATACATATTTATTTGTGGACACGTACCTAGTCACATAACCCCGATCTAAGTCTAATTAGATCTAATTGGTCTTATGACATACAACTGATGTGTCAAATTCGTAATTCCTCCAACATGCACATAAAATATCACATAGAACTCACAATACAAAGCCAAATAGCCTAAAACTTGTTCCTATAGGTAGTCCTATGCCATGGAGTCATTCCTAATGATTAAATGCATAATTAAGAAGCCATAATGAGACAAAATTTAGGAATTACCAATTAGGAGATGGATTCTCAATAAAAATGTAATTGGACACAATCCGGACACGATCTCTAGCTCCCAAGCTTCTTATCCTTGTGCTCCTTGCTTCTCTAAGCTTCAAGGCTCCAAGAGTGATGAATTTGAGAAGAAATAGTGGTAAATTGTGTAAAAATTAATAGAGAAAAATTAAAAAATTGGTGATCAAGAATTTGGATCAAAATTAAAATACAAATAAGGAGAGAGAGAGAGAAGAACCCCCCCTCTATAGTGGCCGACCTATTCCCCCTTCCCCAAGCAATTTTAAATATCCAAGTTGCCCCTACATGTTGCATTATGAGAATAATTAAAGGTAGATATATTTGGAAGTCTCTAACTAATTATAATTAAACTAATTCTTCTTAATTTAATTAGTGGAATGACTAATGGGCTTGGGTCCAAGTTGGGCTCACTATTTGTCATAATAAGTCTAAATAGGTACATATATGACAAGTCTAATTATTGTTTAGTCTCTAGCTAACTAATTAACACAAGTCTCCAATGACTAATTAATACTAGTCTTAATAATTATAGCTTGTCTTAACTAAATAAAATATAAAATCATCACACAATATTCAATATTATATTTTTAAAATCAAATACCTATGATAAATTACCTAACTACCCCTATCTGAAAAAGTGGGTGACAATCCTACCCACCTTAGAAAATTTTTGTCCTCGAAATTAAGGAAGAAACTAACTACCAAAAGCAATCATTACAAGAAAGAATTATACCTCACGGCTCAAACAGATAAGGATATTGCTCGCGCATCTCGGCTGCTCACTCCTAGGTACTCTCTCCTAGTGAGTGATTCCTCCACGCAACATGCATCAAAGGAATCGTCTGGTTCCACAATACCTTCTCCATGCGGTCCAAAATCTCCACGGGCTGCTCTGGGTAGCTGAGTGTCGGACCAACCTCGATCTTCGAGTGATCTAGTACATGGCTAGAATCTACCATGTACCATCTTAGCTGTGACACATGGAACACATTATGCACTTCCTCTAATGTAGACGGCAAGTGTAGTCTGTAGGCTACTGTACTGACCCTCTCAAGAACACTGAAGGGTCCGATGTTTCATGGACTAAGCTTTCCTCCTCTACCAAAATGAATCGTGCCTCGTGTCAGAGAAATTCTCAAGAAAATTAGATCGCCAATCTAGCACAAAATATAGCCTTAGCACTCTAACAAAAATAAACAATCACATTCAATACAAAACAAAATATATACCTCAAACTCCAATGGTCTCCGGTGGCTATCGGCCCAATGCCGATGTCGGTCCTGTCCTACCCGAAATCTATTCCTGATGAGCTTCACCTTTTCAGCTGCATCCAGGATCATCTCTGGTCCCAATAAGGCTCTCTCACCAGCATTATCCCATGATAACGGAGTATGGCATCTCTGTCCAAATAATGCCTCAAATGGTGACATCTCTATACTAGCCTGGTAACTGTTGTTGTAAGAAAACTCTACCAAGTAAAGGTGATCCTGCCAAGAGCCTCCAAAATCTAAAATACAGGTGCGTAGCATATTCTTAAGATTCTGGATAGTCCTCTCCGACTGTCCGTCTGTCTGAGGGTGATATACGATACTGAACTTGAGTTGAGTGCCCAAGCTAGCCTGCAAACTCCTCCAGAAGTGGAATGTGAAGTGACTATCCCGATATGAGACTATGCTCACGGAAACTCCATATAATCTGACTATCTGATGCATATACATCTCTGTGAGCTTCTCCTTAGACGTATCCACTTTGAATGGCAGAAAGTGGGCTGATTTGGTCAACCTGTCTACGATGACCCAAATTGTGTCTTTGCCTCCTGATGAACGCAGAAGCCCTAAAATAAAGCCCATCGTCACATGCTTCCACTTTTACTCTATGATGGGTAAAGGCTAAAGCAATCCATCTGGCCCCTGTCTCTCTACCTTTACCTGCTGGCATATCAAGCATCAAGATACGAAGCTAGCCACCTCCCACTTCATACCACACCACCAAACATGCTCTCTCATGTCTCTATATATATTATTGGCACCTGGATGTATAGAATACTGAGATCGATGTGCCTTCTGAAGAATCTCCTCGTGTAACGCTCTACTCAGCACACACAATCTGGTATCGTTCTGCAATAATCTATCATCTGCAATACTGAAGTCCTCTACCAATCCCATCCAGACCTGCGCTCTGATGCTCCTTAGAGACTCATTATAGAACTCTGTGGCTCTGATCCGGTCTATCAACTCTGACTGTACCTGAAGTCCCCATATCTGTGCTGCAACTCCAGGGACTAATACCTTAATACCCAAGTTGTCAAGATCAGCCAATAAGTGCCTATCCCTTGTCAAGTACATAGCCACTGGATACCTGCTCAAGACATCCGCGACTACGTTGGCCTTCCCTAGATGGTACTATAAAGCAATGTTGAAGTCCTTCATCAACTCCAACCACCACCGTTGTCTCATATTGAGCTCTTTTTGTGTAAACATATACTTTAAGCTCTTGTGATCTGTAAAGATCTCTAATCACCCTCCATACAAGTAGTTCTTTCATAGCTTAAGAGCAAAAATAACTACTGCAAACTCCAAGTCGTGGGTAGGGTAATTCTTCTCATGCGGACGTAATTGCCTAGAAGCATAGGCAATCATCTTTCCGTTCTGGTGCTACACACAACCCAAACCCTTACCTGATGTATTACTATATATAAAAAATTCTCATATCCCTGATGGCAATGTCAATACTGGAGCTGTAATCAACCTCTTCTTTAGCTCCTCAAAAGCAAACTGACAATCTTTAGTCCAGACGAACTCCACGTCCTTCCTGGTTAGTCTATTCATTGGCTCCGTAATCCTAGAAAAATCCTGAACAAATCTTCGATAATAGCCTGTCAGTCCAAGAAAACTCCTGATATCCGCTACTGAACTCGGGGTAGACCATGACTCAACTGCTTAGATCTTTTTCGGGTCTACTGAGATTCTGTCTCCTGTAATCACATGTCCGAGAAATTTAACCTTATCAAGGAAGAACTCATACTTTGAAATCTTGTCATATAGCTTCTCCTTTATGAGGGTCTCCAGAACTATCCTCAGGTATTTCTTATGCTCCTCCGGGGTCATCGAATAAATCAATATATCATTAATGGATACTACCACAAACTGATCTAAGTATTGATAAAATACCTTATTCATCAGGTTCATGAATATCATCGGGGCATTAGTCAACCCAAACAGCATTAAAAAGACTCAAACTGCCCATACTGAGTCCTAAAAGTTGTCTTCAGAATGTCTTACTTCTTTACTTTTACCTAGTGGTACCCCAACCTCAAGTCTATCTTTAAGAATACCTTTGCTCCGTTTAACTGATCAAATAAATCATCAATCTGCGACAACGAATATCTGTTCTTGATAGTGAGGTTGTTGAGTACCCTATAGTCGATACACATGTGTACCGACCCATCCTTCTTTGGTACAAATAATACCGGAGTACCCCATGGTAATAAACTGGAGCGGATGAAACTCATGTCCTGTAACTCATCTACATACTTCTTTAACTCTGCCAGTTGGCTGTTGTTCACCCTATAGATGTGCTGTGATATTGGCTCTGCACCTGGTACCAAGTCTATAGAGAACTCCATATCTCGATCTGGTGGCAACCCCGATAACTCCTCTGAAAAGACGTCCATATACTCAACAAGCAATAGATGTATCGGCTCATGCTCTTCTACCAAAGCTTTACAGAAATCTCTTTCGCTCTGCTCTGTTGCTTCTCTGACGAACTCAAACTCTGACTCTTATGGTACCTGAAATAAAACTCTGCCTCCTTGACAATCGATACTAGCATCATGCCTACTCAACCAATCTATCCCGAGTACTATATCGTAGCTCGGAAGTGGCATTACGAGTAGATACACGCTCAACTTTTGGCCTCCCAAGGAAACATTTTGATCCTTACAAACAACACTGAACATGATAATGCTACCCTCGGTCGTGATCTTGCAAGTCCTTGCCAACGGTTCAGTCTCAAGGTGATGTTTCAGAGCAAAAGATATAGATACAAAACTATATAAAGCACCAAAATCAAATAAAGCATGAGCTAAAAAAGAATCAAGATATATTGAACCTGAGATAACATCACCGACTGGCTCCTCCTCCTCGAAAGTCAAGGCGAAAGCTTGCCCCTGTTGTTGGGCACCTCTCTACTGCTGGTGTTGAGCTAACTGCTGCTATTATGGTGGTAGAGGAGGTCCTCTCTTATGTCCCCCCGGTGGTCTTGCGGGTGCTCTATGTGCCTGAGCTCCGCCCTGAGCTTGACGAGATGGAGCTTTAGGACAAGTCCTCAACTGATGGTCTCCTAATCCGCAGAATAAGTACTGACCCAATCTTATCCTACATGCATCACATCCGTGTCCTTCCTTTTTACAGAATATGCAAGGAATAGATGACCTCTGGATCTGGTGCATCTGTTGTACCAGTGCTCTAGCTGGTCCATGATACTGCTGCCCCGGCTGCTGGAAGTGCCTCTTGTGCTGCTGCTGAAAATGAGGCCACTTTATTAGACCAGTGTTAGTACTGGATCCTCGTATGTACCTCGACCTCTTAGAGCCAAGCTCTAGATTATCCTCTGCCCGCTGTGCCTGCCTCAGGATCTCCTCAAAGTAGTGGTGGGATCTCCATTCGTTTGTGATTTGATCTCCCTGTTCAGACCCTTCTTAAACTTTTTGGCTCTTCCTTTAGGATTCTGCCCCTCTACAAAGTGGCTTAATCTGTAATACTCTACCGCATACTCATCTACCATTATACCTCCCTAAACGAGGTACTAAAACTGGCTCTCTAGAGATATCAAAGCCACATCTAAAAAAACTTTTTCTTGAAGAGCACTTTGAAAGCTTCCCAAGTAAGTCCCGGTACTGAAATTCTGGGGTCCATCCTGAACCAAGTCAACGCAATATTGAACATCATGCTCCCAGCAACCTCTATCTGTAACCTATCTGGAATCTGTGCCAGCCGTAAGGCCCCATCCTCTTAAAATCTATGATAGTTCCTGGTCTCGGCTGAAGTAGGGTAAACGGAGGTGGTGCCATCTATGGATAGACTAAGATGACTCTCTCGACTGTTGCAAGCATAATTTGGTGAGCATTCTCAATGACCTATCTCATAACCTCTTATTAACGCTGCTGCACCTCCATCATCTACTAAAAGAGTGCAAACATCTGTGTCTGATCGACTATAGATTATGGAGGTGGAAGATCTCCTGAAATTATCGGCGCTGCCCTATGTACCGGAGGTGGAGCACCTCCTAAAGCTGCTGCAAAAACGCCCACCTGAATCGGTAAACCGGACCTCTGGAATATAGCTGCTGGAACAACGTATGCTGGTGCTACCCTTATAGGCGATGAAGTGACCAACCTCACTAATATTGCTCATGAGTGCTGAAAATGCATCTTCGACGACATCTTGAAGATAGATTGAACAAATGAATCATTATTAAGTAAGATACGATATCATCAATGAAGGATAAATTTTATTCAAGCTAAAAAAAATATTCAATAGATAAGGATAGCAAAACTGATATTTGGATGTTCCTTAGTTGTGATTGAGTATACTCTCAGCCTAAATCCTATATCCTAAAGTAGGCCCTTAGTAGTACTCTAAGTGAGCACTACTATGATATCGCTCTAATTGTGACTCGCCACCACTAAAAATGTGTCATGATCCGCCCCCGGATATTCGGGCATAAGTACGTGGGTACGTCCAGCCTACGCCGTAATATCGGCGGTAGAACATTGTTTGGGTCAACTCTACTATCTAAATATCTTAAACAATATGTACAGGGTACCTGTCAATAATCTCAACTTCAAATGGAGGAACAATATAGTATCTGATAAATGATAAACTATACCCAATCATAATACAAACTAAGGAAGATAAAGTATGAGATGGAATAACGAAAGAAAAGAGTCACAATACATCCACGAATCTAAAAAATAATATATACATACCGTAAGCCTCAAAAAATCTAATACAAGTCTAAACTGATATCTAAACTTCCTCAAACTCTGGTAGTAAGTCCTCATGCTCTAAATGACTATCCTCTAATAGAACGTCGTCCTGCGATCCATAGTATATAGGACACTAGTCTACAAGCCAATCATCTAAAAAATATATTCAGTCAGGATTAAAGTGAAGTACATGCCTCTGAAAGCAATTTCAAATACATAATCGAGCATATATAACAGATAATAGAAAAGAATACATGATAACTAAATAACAGAATAAAATAAAATAGAGTGAACAGGTAATATACTGGAATGAAAAACATACAATAAAATAACTGCAATATAACGAAAATAAATAAAACTAGCTAATGTGCCATGGAATACAAGTTTATTATCTGATCGGTTTAGGTTGAAAACAAAATAATATGGTAACTCGATTACATGTATGATATTTAATCGACATGTACATGAATACACTGGGACTTGATAACATAACCAACTCTTATTCCTCCATCCCAACTAATACCAATGGATCCAATCATGACACGTTACAAATATGAATATAGGCACACTGGATACTAGCAGTGTGTGAACACAAATTACACTAAATTAATATCCGATACACACGATAAAATACATCTGAAGTAATACCCGTTGAATACGGTAAGGGATAACATCTTCTGACAGAATCCATATGGTTCCGTAAAACCACTATGTCGGAATCAAGTATACAGTTCTAGAACATGAGATATACACTATTATTAAATAAAAATTAATAGAGAAATATACTCGCTTGAGATCCTGAGCAAGTGGTATATCTCAGTATCCAAGCTGGTCGATGTTACGCCCCAGTCCCAAAAATATATGGGACCAGGCCATGTGGCAATAGCCAGCTGTCACATCTCCGAGGATATTCCAATTTAATGGATCCTAACGAAGAGTGCTATGATGTCCTAAATACTAACATGTCCCATATAAATCAACAAAAGGTAATCTAATCTCATCCACAATATAAACAGCAAGAATATACTCATGATAAATGCTGGAAGATAAATGCCAGTCTCAAAATATCAAAGTACAACCCAGAATGTCTGGTGGGGACAAACCCACTACTATGACGAAATAAAATACTGAAATGATAGATAAAAGATAGTGACTAGGGCATCGGCTGACTAGATAAAGATGCACCCAATCCTAGGCAGAATGCCTACCAAATGATCACGGAAACTCTGACGGTAGCACCTCTAACTCCTCAGCTGTAGCGTACCTCATCTCCTGTCCTGGCCCGTATACTGTGGGGTAATAGGCCTCGTCCAAATCTGGAAAGGTACCAAGTCCTCAGAGGGACGTAACAAGATACATAGAAGCATGCCATATATAAAATACTGAATAAAATAAATAAAATAAAGGGTATGCTAACCATCTAAGTGAATGCAATATGAGGACAACATTGGTACATATGAGTAGGTGTAGGTATAACGTCCATACCACTCCGAAGAACGTGGAAGCTGCATAGTATATATATAACGTCCATATTGCCCCGAAGAACGTAGAATCTGTATAGAATATAATGTCCATATTGCTCTGAAGAACGTAGAATCTGCATAAAAGGGAGTCATTGGATCAGTGGCTCCTCTGGATACTACGGATTCCAATGGGTGTATCCCATAGGCCTACTAGTTTTCCTTCCTGCCCAATGTAGATATACCAATCGAATACTCGATGTGCGTACCCCGTATCTATATGCCAAGTCTCTACCAATAAAATAATCTTGAGTTACGTACTAACCGTAATGCATGTCACATACACCGATAGCTAGTCGAGTACGCAATTTCGTATCCCAATATAAATTTGTCACAGTGATACGTGTAAGAGTGTCAGGTCTCGAAAGATATCAGAGTATCCTCCCAATAAGGTGAGTCTGCTGGTGTCTAGGTCCAGTATACTAATTATCGACGTATCCGTCGACTACACCCAAGTCAATCTCGGACACACACAATTGTATAAAAGAAAGTAACAAGATAATAATACAACATATTCATAATTTAAATTAAACAGTAAATATGGTAAGGTATCTTGCCTGGGTCTTGACGCTGTGAATGCCAATAGTCTGCTCCTACAGTATCTCATGGCTGGTCCGGTGACCCTAAACACACAATATAATATAGCAATCTAGCATCAGATACTAAAGTAACACACACAGACACTACGACGCTACTCTTAGGTACTGTCGCAAGGGTCACGGCTAGTCGACTACAGAGTCACGTGTACACGTAGCTAGGGTGCACACGTGTCCTATCCTCAGTTACCGTATCTTTTATGATAATAAGTTACCACGTTATGGGTTTTTCGAAACTATTTGTTCTGTATAATTTCATGTCCTTATTCCTCATGTTTAAGTGCACTAGGTCTATGTTTACGTTTCTATTGGTGAAATATATAAGTCTTTAATCGCAGGTCATATCATTAGGGTAATTCCTATTTATTAATTACTATCTAATCTAATTAACACTCATACATAAACATATAGGGTTTCTTATTGCATAGCTTGTGTCCAACTCTATGACACACGATACGCTGACACAATGCCAATAAAAAAGAGGTAATACAATGTTCACCTAGTCATGGTCGAGAGGGGGGTTCTGCCTCGTCGACGAGTCCTCCGGCGATCGACGGAGCTTCGGTCGACAGTCAAAAGTAGCGGCGGCAGCAGTAGTCTGGCAACGACGGCAGGCAGTCTGGGGTGGTGCTAGTCGGGGATCAGAATGTGGGGGAGGTCGGGGTCGGCCGGGCAGGGGTGGTTGGCGGTGCTGGAGGCGGCTGGGGGAAGTCGGAATTCGTCGTCGGGTTTAATGCTCGGGTTTGAGGGTGGTGGAGATGGGGTTGGCAGTCGGTGCAGGTGGTGGTGTGGTGATGTTAGGGTGGTGGAGTCGGTGGTCAGGCGAGTGGCTGAGGCGGAGATGGTGGTGGCTTACGGTGGTGGGTGTTGGGAAGTCGGGGGAAGGGAAGGGGAGGTGCTCGGTTAGTGTAAGGAATTCGGCTAGGGTTTGAGGGTTGAATGATTACTTATGATTTTTAGGGTTTCTCCTTAGGGAAATGTATATTTATATGGGAGGGGAATTTTGGGCTACCCTCAGGATTTGGGCCTGTCCGGACTCTTTGGTGTGGGGGCTGGTCCACATGAGGGTGTGCACATGGGCTTGGTTAGGTCCTATTTAGAGTAAAATTGGCCTTAATTTTAATTAGATTAATAATTATAAGGCATTCTTTTAATGAATATTGTGTAGCTAAGATGAGACATAATAACGAGAATTTAAAGTTACACAATGGTCAGATGGGTAGTCTGGCGCGTCTATGAGGTGTTTGTGACATTGGGTTGAAGGTAATTGCTGGTGTGGCGTTCCAACCTCGAAGCAACGGTAAGGTGTATTAAGACATATGATTGATGTACATTAATCCTAATTGAATCCAATTTAATCCTAGTTTCTCGGTTTAATTCAAATTAAACCCTAAATTAGTCGAGGGGGTTTACATCGAAGTCACCTAAATTTGGATATTATGTCAAATTAGGTATGAAATAAATAATAATAATAAGCTACAATACAAATATACATGTTCTACTAGGCCATACTAGGTCACTTTGGTCAAACCTAGGTCAACTAGGTTTCTAGGCTAAGACTAGTCACTACATTGCTATTACTCAAGTTATACTAGTTAACTAATACTAACATCTAGATAATAGGATACTATGATACCCAAATTAGCACATTACAAAACTTAATACTATACTAGAAATAAGGCCTATCCTAAACTCACCACACTAATCCTCATCAAGGTACTACCTCTACACCTAACTGTTCAACCATTGTGAATCTGGAACCACATATAGGTGTCATATTGCTCCCAACATCATGAACTAATAACACTGGTTCATGAGTATCTCTGATACCCATATAACCCTTCTCTAACCCATGCAACCTGTCTTCACTTGTTGTTGTCCAGTTGCTCAATGCTTGTAACCTCTGCACCCATTATCCTGGACAAACTGCTACTTATTTATAACATACTTACCTATATATTAGCATTATATTTATTCCAAAACATACCTGACACTCCCCCTTGCACCTGCACTCAAGTTGGACACTCCATACTAACTCACATTCACTCGTCACCTAGACTCTCAAAACTGCCCAACTGTGCACATCTCTTGTCCACAGGCCTGAACCCACCTCTGCTACTGGCAGAGCACTACACACAATTTCTACTACTTATCCTGAGCCTTACTACTAAAGCTACCAAGATTTCTACTGCTACTAGGTGCTAATGCTTGTTGCTGCTGCTATTGCTTCCTGAAACTGCTGTAGTTATTGCTGCTTGCTGCTGCTGTTATTGCTGCTGCAGCTATTGCTGCTGATATTGCTACGGCTAATGCTGCTGATACAGTAAAACTCGACCCCCCTCTTATTGTGTATATACATGAACCCGAGCACCTAACTTATCCTCCCCGATACTCTATGAGACCCTCAAACATACTGTCACTAATGCACACAAAAAATATATATATATATATATTAAGTCATTTAAATAAATACCTATAGTGCACCAACTAAGATATCTATGATACTCAACCCATTGAGGTGTCAAACTCTACATTCTCCATAATTGATCATTCCCTCAAGTCATATATATATATATATATATATATATATATATATATATATATATATATATATATATATATATATATATATATAATTATAACTATTAAAAATTATTACAACATGTAATGAAGTTCATTTAAATCACTCAAAATTGGTCTTGTATCACACCGTATCGCAAAATACCCTGATACAGCCTATACGTATCCATTTATGGTCGCCTACCTAGTCCCATAATCCCAATCTAAGTCTAATTAGATCTAATTAGTCTTATGACACACAATTGATATGTCAAATTCGTAATTCTCTTAATATGCACATAAAATATCACATAGAACTCATAATACAAAGCCAAATAGCCTAGAACTTGTTCCTATAGGTAGTCATATGCCATGGATTTATTCCTAATTATCAAATGCATGATTAAGAAGCCATAATGAGAGAAAATTCAAAAATTACCAATTATGAGATGGATTCTCAATAAAAATATAATTGGCCACGATCCGGACACGATCTCTAGCTTCAAAGCTTCTTCTCCTTGTGCTTCTTGCTTCTCCAAGTTTCAAGGCTCTAAGAGTGATGAATTTGAGAAGAAATGGTGATGAATTGTGTAGAAAATCGATGGAGAAAATTTTGGAAATTGGGGATCTAGAATATGGATCAAAATTAAAATGCAAATGAGAAAAGAGAGAGAGAGAAAGAGAGAGAAAAAAGAACCCCCCTATAGTGGTCGGCCTATTCCCCATTTTCCAAGCAATTTTAAATGTCCATGTTGCCCCTACATGTTACATTATAAGAAATAATTAAGGGTGAGTATATTTGGAAGTCTCTAACTAATTATAATTAAACTAATTCTTCTTAATTTAATTAGTAGAATGACTAATAGACTTGGGTCCAAGTTGGGCTCACTATTTGTTATGCCAAATCTAAATAGGTCCATATGTGATAAGTCTAAGTATTCTCTAGTCTCTCTAGCTAACTAATTAGACTAGTCTTTAATGACTAATTAATACTAGTCTTAATAATCATAGCTTATCTTAACTAAATAAAATATACAATCATCACACAATATTTAATATTATATTTCTAAAATTAAATACCCGTGCCAAATTACCTAACTACTCCTAGCTGGAAAAGTGAGGGCGACAGTATATGAATCTATCCTTTAACACTTAAAATCTGAGAATAACAAGTCCTAAATATGAGTTCTAAAACATATTTAAAGGGTGTTTCACCATGGGTTACAAAGTTATGTACTCATGTGTTCATGGGTGTTCCAAGTTAAGAATAGAAAAGGATGAAGGACATAGAGAAAGAAAAATAAGAATAAAACTCATATATATATATATATATATATATATATATATATATATATATATATATATATATATATATATATATATATAAGATGAAGAAGAGAGTACCAAGTCATTTGAATGGATAGAGGAAGGGAGGTGCTCAGTTGGGGGGGGGGGTCGGCCGGCCGTCGGCAGGCTGCTGTGCCACCGGGTGTGGGGTGGTCCAACGGGGGAGGAGGTAGAGAGGATGGTAACATTGATGGTGGTGGTGAAGGTGGTGGTTCACGGTGGTGATGGGGGTAGTGATGGTGGTAGTTCACGGTGGTGATGGGGGTGGTTGCCGAATATGTATGAGGGAGAGAGGGAGAGGATGTTGAGGAAAGGAGAGGATGAGTGTAATAAATAAAGAGGAGAGAAAAGGGGTATTTAATGAGGGGAGAGAGGGTGCTTGGGGATTAGGGCCGACTAGGTTCCCAATGTAGTGCAGTTTGTCATGAAGGAAATGGGTGGTGGAGATGTGTTGGGGTTTGAATGGAGGGTGTGAATTTAAAATAAACATAATACCAAACAAAAGAGGGAGGGGATGCATATGACCGGTCAAGGCACTTCAAATGGGGTGTTCTTTATTTGTTCCAACCAATAGGAGGTAGACACATGGTTAGTTATTTACACAAAGGTCCCCAATAGTTTAGAATTTATAAAAAGAAGGAAATTGTATTGGATGTGGGAAAAGTCATGTTTGGTGTGTTGTAATGGGGAAATTTTGTGTGTGGTGTTTTGTATGAACCATGAGGGTTGAGTGTGGGTTTGGGTTGGTGTTTGGTCTAGTTTTGGGTTTGGTTCAGCCGGTTGCCCCAAAATAAATAAAAGTTGTATCGTAGGTGCTCTTTAATAAATTGGAAGTGCATGGGGTCTCAAATGGGGGTGACACAAGTATCATAGACGTAAAGGACTCGGAATAGATTATTGTCATAAATTGGGTTACAAGAAACGGGTCAAGGTTGTGTTTCCAATTTCGATTGGAACGACATATGTGCGAAGTTTGGGTTTAAAAATTAGATATTTTGTAACGAATATTGTGCGACTAAAATAAAGCACAAAGGATGGTTTTTATGAGAGACATAAAGGTCAAAATGGAAGACTGGCATGTCTAAGTCAAGTGTGTGAAATTTGTTAGAAGCAAAAGCTAGAGTAACGCTCCAAATATCAAAATAATGACAATGTGCACCAAGTGATATAGAATTTTGTACATTTATTTAAAATACCATGTTCTAATTCTAAATAGCTCCAAACTAACCATAATCTCTCACTAAGCCAAGTAGACCTAAATTGGTCGAGAGAGTTTATTATCTATCCTCCTTAGAGTATTTTGTCCTCAAAATTAAAACAGACATATGTTATAAACTATTGACTGAAAATAAATGCTACTACATACCTAGGACTTCAAAGAGATGGAAAAAACGTTGCCAAATATCATCCTCTCGTTCCTAGGTCGACTCGCCTGGTGCATGATGCCTCCATACAACACAAACTAGAGGGATAGTCTGACCTCGCAACACCTTCTCGCTCCTGTCCAGAATCTCTACAGGATCCTCCTAATATGACAAACTCGGCCTGACAGTGATCTCCGAGTGGTCAAGCACATGACTCAAAACTGACATGTACCTCCTCAACTGAGATACATGGAAGACGTCATGAACTCCCTCTAATGTTTGTAGCAATTCTAACCTGTAGGCAACCTTTTCGATGCGCTCCAATACATCAAATGGTCCGATGTACCTCGGACTCAGGTTTCCTTTGCCTCCAAACTTGATGGTCCCTCGGGTAGGTGAGATTTTTAGAAACACATGATCTCCAGCCTGGAACTCTAGGGGTTATTGGTGTGCGTCTGCCCAATATTTTTGCATGTCCTGTGCTGCTCGCAGGTGACCTTGGATCTTCTTTAATTTCTCCACCGTACGAATATCCAACTATGGTCCAAGAATCTGTCTCTCACCCACATCACTTCAGCACACTGAGGAATGATACTTTCTACCATACAATGCCTCATATGGAGCCATCTGAATGCTCACTTGATAGATATTATTGTAGAAAACTTGACAAAATATAAATGGTCCTCCCATGATCCACTAAAATTAAGCATGCACGCCCTCAACATGTCCTCCAGTGTCTGAATGGTGTGCTCGGACATGCTAAACTTCAGGCGGATCCCGTGACTCTCTTGCATGCTCGGCCAAAACTAAGATATGAACCTCGTATCCCTGTCAGATACTATGCTGACTGGCACCCCATGTAGTCGCACGATCTCTCTTATATATATTTCTACTAAGATCTCTATAGACTGTCCAATTCTTAAAGGTAGAAAGTGAGCGGACTTGGCGAGTCGATCTACGAAGTCCATAGTAATGTGCTCTTATTTCCACTCAGGTATCAAAAGTGGATAAAGTAAGCCTGCAGATCTCTAATGCTCAGCCTTGACCTGCTAACACACTAGGTACTTCGCCACAAAGCAAGCTATCTCCCTCTTTATTCCATGCTACCAATAGTACTGTCTCAAGCCTCTGTACATCTTTGTGTCCCCTAGATGAATAGAGTATGTTGAACTGTGCGCCTCTACCATCAGCTCCTGACGAAGCTCTTTGTTCGAAATATAGAGACGATCTCCATATCTCAAAGTCCCGTCCTTATGTATGCATAATTATGTCTGCATTTCGGCCTCTGTCCTCTGTCGAAGTCTCTGGAATCTGGCATTTATCGGCACGCCAGCCTTGATCCTCTAAACCAATGTTGATTGCTCCTGAAGAATCAACAACTGGTTGTCTGCTCTGGGCATAATGACCTGTATACCCAACTTCTCCAGATCACTCAATAGGTGTTGCTGGATAGTCAAAAACAAAGCCATGGACCTCATGCTCAATGCGTCAGCTACCACGTTAGCCTTTCCCAGATGGTACTATAGCTCAATCTTAAAGTCTGTCATCACCTTGATCCAACATTTTTGTCTCTGGTTCAGGTCCTTCTGAGTATAGACATACTTGAGGCTTTTGTGAACTGTGAATATCTTCACCCACTCTCTATATAGGTAGTGCCTCCAAAGCTTCAGGACAAAGATCACTATGGCAAGCTCCAAGTCATGAGTGAAATAGTTCTTCTCATGGGTCCTCAGCTGCCTAGAGGCATAGGCCACAACTTTCCCATGTCGTATCAAGACACATCCTTATCCCTTTCTAGACGCATCACTGTAGATCATAAATCCTCCGGGTCCAAAAGGTATAGTCAAAATAGGTGCCGTAGTTAGTTCATCAAACGTCGTCTGATACTCCTCTGTCCAAATAAACTTTTGCTCCTTGCGGGTCAAGCAGGTCATCGATTTTGTGATCCTCGCAAAGCTCTCGACAAACCTCCGATAATATTCGGTAAGTCATAGGAAACTCCTCACCTCCGAGACATTGGTAGGGGTCGGCCATGTCTCTACTGATAAAATCTTCATTGGATCTACTGAAATACCATCTCCTGAGATGACATATCCGAGAAAAAAGACACAGTCTAGGAGAAACTCATACTTGCACAACTTAGCATAGAGCCTCTTACGCCTCAGCTTTTCCAACACTATCTTCAAGTGCTCACCGTGCTCCTTGTGGCTCTTTGAATACACCAAGATATCGTCGATAAAGACTACCACAAACTAGTCCAAATACTGGTGGAAGACTCTATTTATCAGGTTCATAAATACTATAGGCACACTCCTCATTCCAAAAGACATCACCAAGAACTCATAGTGGCTATAGCGAGTCCTGAATGTCGTCTTTGGAATATCTTCTCTCTGCACCTTTACCTGATTATACCCCGATCTCAAGTCGATCTTCGTGAATACCTCTGCTCCTATCAGCTAGTCGAACAAATCATCAATCCGTAGCATGGGATACTTGCTCTTGATAGTCAAAGCATTAAAGGCTCTTTAATCAATACACATACGAAATATCCCATCCTTTTTTGGTACCAACAACACTGGTACTCCCCAGGGTGATGTACTAGGATGAACAAATCCCTTGCTCTGTAAATCCTCTAAATGTAGCTTTATCTTATCCAGTTCCCTCTTCACCAACCGGTACACATTTGAAGATACGGGCGCTGCTCCTGGTACCAACACAATAGTGAACTCCACCTCTCTATCCGGCGGTAGGCCTGGCAACTCCTCTGGGAAGACATCCTCGAACTTTGTAACTATTAATGGAGGTGCCATCTCCATAGCCATGTAAAATCCAGTTGTCTGGACTACTTCTTGCTCGATGGTCCCCCGAAGGTACTCAAACTCTGGGCGATCTGGCGGTCTAAAAATGATGCTACCCCTCCGGCAATCCAGTATGATATTATACTGGTTCAACCAGTCCATCCCTAGTACAACGTCAAAGTTTGGAATCGGGCATACCAAAAGTTGAGCTCTCATCTCCCGACCGCACACGACTATCGAGCATGTTCTAATAGTACTGGTAACTGATACGATACCTCCTCCGGTAAGAATCTTCCAATTCTTAGGTAAAAGAAAAGTAGCTACTCTATACATAGCTACGAAACTCCTAGATATGAAAGATAGTGTAGCACAAGAATCAAACAAAGCAGTCATAGGTAATGAGACAACTAAAATGGTACCTGTGATAGCTTTCCCTTCTGGTTCCTCCTCTGTCACTGCTAGTGCAATGGCCTGCCCGTGCCTCTTCCCTCCTGCCTGCTATCGGCTTCTATCATACTGAGTCTCCTATGGGGCTAACAGTGGTTTGAACTGGTATACGCCAGGTACAGGTGGACGCTGAACTCCGGCCTAGAATGGTGCTTTCTGGGCTGGTGCCACTGGCCTCTGTCCAGTCTGCGGTGCTGCATCCCTGCGCTGCGGGCAATCTAGGGCAAGGTATTGACTCATTCACAGATCATGCACAATCCCAGCTTCTTTCGACAATCCCTGATAACATGTCCCTTCTTGCCACAATAGTGACAAGTGGGGAGCTTCTTGTGCTAGGATGGTATTGGCCTCTGCTGTGTCTGCGCTCCTGGATAACAGATCGGTCCTCCCACTCCGGGCTGAGCTCTGGCTGGTACAACCACACTAGGATGCCTCAATCCTTTGCCAATAGCCTCCTGGATCCTGGCCTCTGTCAGAACCTTCTCGTAAGAGATCCTTGCATGTGAGCTAGTAAACCTCTGGAGCTCGCAAGTTAGTCTGGCGTGGAACCTCTTGGCCTTATCTAAATTATTTGGTATCAAGACGATACCAAATCTGCTAAGATGGCTTAACTTCCTGTCATACGTGTCCACAGTCAGGTTCCCTTTCTCCAGGTGTAAGAACTGAGAGTAGAGTACTTTTTGGACCATAGCCGGAAAGTACTTCGTATTAAAATATTATAAAAACTGCTCCCACGTCTGCTTCTTGCCGACGCTATGCTCCATAGAGTCCCACCAGTGATGGATATTACCTTTCAACTGGCCCCTCACTGCGGTCATCCAAAGGTCCGAAGGCAGCTGAGAAGCCTCCAACAGCATCTCTGTATTGGCGATCCAATCAGAGATATCATTTACGGTCTCGCTGCCCGAAAAGGTATCCAGGCCCATCTGACAAAACCCTCAAACTGTGCCAGCTGGCTGAACAGGTGCAGGTGCTAGTGCGGGTGCTAGGATTGGTGGTCTCTCCAGAACTTCCATCAAGCTATGTCTTATAGTCTCGGCCTGATGCTACTGCGCCTGCATCATGGCCTGAAAAAAACTAAAATTTCTGTGGCTGTCCCTCCGGCTGTGGCATCTGGGGTGGAGAGGCTCCGTATGACATCTGCTGCGAGTATGGTCCGTACGACATATGTAGTAAAAATGGTGGAGGTGGTGACAACGGAACCTCCGGCTGCACTTTAGGTGTCTACTGAGACATCGGCCTCTTGGGCTGCGACATCGGCATGGCCCTCGAAGTCTAGCGCCAGTATATCAACGGGGTCTGAGATATCAGCGGGACCTGTGGCGGTGGCTGCTCTCCAGGTGGTCCCAGGGATGTATCCTCTCTCTGCGTGGTATCGGATGGCACAATGGCATTGTATGCCTCGCATCTGCTACGCAAGTTTATCTCTCTATAAGAGATAGAACTACATTAAAAGAGTACAAAAATAAACAAACAGGGTGCAGATATTTAAGTAGTTAGATACGAAGGAGGTTCAAATACAGTAGTCAAGGTGGATAAGATCAAATGTTTCTATCCTATAGCAAGCTCGCCAGGCATGATATATACCACAAGCGATAATCAGAGACCTGCAAGGGCCACCACTTAAACCATGCCACGCTCCAGTCCCAAAATATAATGGGACTGTCACGTGACTAGGACAGCTAATACAAACTAGATTAGGTTCCCAATTTAATATCCCTTTCTAGATGTACTACGCTGTATAAATGGACTAAGTCCTAACTAATACTAATATGCAGCAAGTAAATATCTAATTTCATCCATGGAATACAAATAAGAAATACTAAAATAAATACTGGAAATAAGTACGGAGTCTGGATGTCATAATACAACCCAAATAAGTCTGATGGAAACAAACCCACTGAATACAATATTGAAATAAAAGTACGAAATGACAGATAAGAATACTAGACTAGAATATTGACTAACTAAATAAATATGCTCCAGCCCTAGGCGAAAGGCATACCTGTAATCAGAAAAACTCTGAAGGTAACACCTCAAGCTCCTCCTCAATCACGTACCTCATCTCCTGTCCGGGCCCGTACACGGTCGGGTTGTATGCCTCGTTCAAATCTGAAAGAGAACCAAGTCCTCAGAGGGACGTAACAAGATAGAAAAATATATGTCGAATATAAATACTAAATAAGTAAGAGGATGTACTAACCATCTAAGTGAATGCAATCTGAGGACAACCTTGGTACGTATGGGTAGGAGTGGGCATAACGTCCAACAATCTGAAGAGTATTTTATATATACATGTAACATCCATCATTCCAAAGAACAAGGTATCTGCATATATATATATATATATATACGTCTGTAACGCTCCGAAGAATGCGATATCTAAATAAAGGGGGTCATTGGATCCGTGGCTCCTCTGGACACTACGGATACCAATGTGTGTATCCCATATGCCTACCAGTTGTCCTCTCCACCCAATATAAATATACAAATCAAATATACGACGAGCACACTTCATAACTAACATGCTAGGTCTCAAATAACTAGACTAACCTGACTATGCACTAAATCGTGATGCATGTCGCACGCCATGATAGCTAGTCGGATACTCCAACTTGTATCCCAATATGAGTTTGTTATCGTAATGAGTGTAAGAAGTGTCAGGGTCTTGGAAGATATTAGAATATCTCCACAACCGTGGGTGTGTCTCCTAGAGACTAAGTCGATACACTACTCAACGACGCAATCGTCGACTGCACCCAAGTCATTCTCAGACGCATATAGTTATAGATAATATTTGCAACAATAACTCATGCAACATTTAATAACTTGAATTAAATAGTAAATAAGGCAGGGTATACTTGCCTGAATCCTCAAGCTGCGAATGCCAAAGTTCTGCTCTGAAGTCTCGCTCGAATGATCCAACGAGCCTATATATAATATAATCTAATCTAATATAATATAATATAATATAATAACAATCAGTTATTATACTAGTATATGCATTAAAGTACATATATACACTATTCTTAGAAGCTAACATAAGTAGGGATTCTAACCAGGTCAGCTAGAAGGGTTGAGTGTGCAAGAGTCTAAAAAGTCCAAAAGTGTCAAGTCCTTTTAATCTCAATATTAACCTCAAATATAATGTCACAACTTAGGTGAATTGATCTTGTGTTAGGATAAGTCCCACTATAAATATATAAATGGTATATACTATACCCTTAAGTTCCATTATTCAACTCCACAAATATTTGTATGTATCAACCCATTATGAAATGCCAAATTTCAAGTGTCTATAATGTTGTCAAATCTGGACATTAAGAAAAATAGGTGCAAAATACTATATAAATCATGGTGTTGTATATATTAAAACCTAATCATCATCATAACTCATCTAGGTATTATATCCTCCATTAGTATTATATTTAAACATATTTTAATACATGTAAATACTCAACTCTCTTTCCTATTACATGATAATTTTTTATAACTCACACAACATTAAACAAAACTAGTTCAATCTTATTCACAACACACATTCAAATCTCATGGTATATGAATCTATCCTTTAACACTTAAAATCTGAGAATAATAAGTCCTAAATATGAGTTCTAAAACATATTTAAAGGGTGTTTTACCATGGGTTACAAAGGTATGTGCTCATGTGTTCATGGGTGATCAAAGTTTATGACTTGCACAAAGAAGAAAATTAGATTAGATGTGGGAAAAAGCAATATTTAGTGTGTTATAGTAGGAAAAATTTGTGTATGGTGTTTTGTATAAACCATGAGGGTTGAGTGTGGGTTTGGTTTGGTGTTTGGTCTAGTTTTGGGTTAGGTTGAGTCGGTTGCCCCAAAATAAATAAAAGTTGTGGTGTAGGTGCTCTTTAATAAATTGGAAGTGCATGGGGTCTCAATTGGGGGTGACATAAGTGTCATGAATGTAGAAGACTCGAAATAGATTATTGTCATAAATTAGATTATAAGAAACGGGTCAATGTTGTGTCTCCAATTTTGATTGGAATGGCACATGTACGAAGTTTGGGTTTAAAAATTAGATATTTTGTAACGAATATTGTACGACTAAAATAAAGCACAAGAGGATATTTATGAGTGACACAAAGATCAAAATGGAAGACTAGCACGTCTAGGTCAAGTGTGTGTAATTTGTTAGAAAGCAAAAGCTAGAGTAGCGCTCCATATATCGAAACAACGGCAAGGTGCACCAATGTCATAACCCGCACCCGGTATAGGGGCACGAGTACGTGGATACATCCAGCCTACGCTGCAGCATAGGTGGTAGAACGATGTCTAGGTCACAATACTAGCTAAGTTAATCTCTCACGAAATCCAACTCCATAAGGAGACACAGATATCACAATATAATATGGAATACTCAATCACATAAACTAAAGCACGATGAGATATCAAAAAAAACAAATAAAATATAAGATAAGTCTAAACAATAATAAATAGTCTAACCTGTAATCAATAATATCCAAATCTCCAAGTATGTCAAAAATAAGTCCTCTAGGTCATAGTCTGGAAAAAATATACAGTCAGGATTGGAGCGAAGTACAAGCACTAACAGCAGTTCCATGTATATTGACAAAAACTATAATATAGTATAAAAAAATACAAGATGTATATAAATACTGGCAATAAACAATACTGGAATAATGAGATACTGGAAATAGAAATACTGGAATAATGAAGTACTGGAATAAAGGAATACTGGAGCATATGTCATCATCAATGGTACAACTAGCAATAAACAAGAATACAAGTGCACGCTAGAACAATGAACTGGTATAAAAGTGAATGCTAGAACCATGACTAGAACATAAGGAATTCTAGATCAATATACTAGAGATACATGTCAAGAACATCTAGCTAAGTGTATGAAACATCAGCATATCATGTGATCATCTTGGGACTGATCAAGCTTGCTATGTATGACTAGCTATGATTTATGTAAGGTCAGGCTAACCATCCGGATAGCTATGATGCGATCAATAGTCAGGCTAATCATATATAACAGGCTATGAGGCATATAATAGTCAGGCTGCAATAACATGAGGTATGGGTGAGCTATGATTCATGTAGAGTTGGGTATGGTCACATAATCTACTAATATTTCCCTATTTTCCCAGCTAGCATGATGGATTCCAACCACGACTCCTCATGACAGGTCTCGATGATGCCAACTCGTGTATACAACAGTATCAGAATCATGTACGCTATACAACTGGAATCATAGAGATAATCAACATAATGAAAACTGTCAGAGAATGTACTGGCCTGTGGTCCTTAGCTGGCAATACCAATGTCTGGTTTTCGAGGTCTTGTCTAAAAATCCAACAGTCCTAAAGACAACATTTAATAATAATACAGAATCAGTCAATACACTAATACACAATCATAAATACTCTGGACTCAGGAGCTACGCTAGGTATGACACTGGCAACTAGGGTCAAGTGTGTATCTAATTGTATAGGTGTCACATCTGTAATTGCTGTACAAGATCATACAGTCGACTCACAAGTCCCACGGTTACATGGTCAACTGTAAATACGGGATATCGATAATTTATAATAGGGTCTCTCAGTACATATATATATATATATATATATATATATATATATATATATATATATACTAGTATAGTATTTAATTGCTACACAGTATAAACACATACTAAATATACATATATAGATATATCAAATTGAATAATATATACATTCTAAATATATATATATATATATATATATATATATATATATATATATATATATATCAATTGAATAATACACATATACTAATTATATACCTATTAAACATATACTAATGGAATACATATACTATACATACCAAATATATACATATACCTATTTGAATACATATACACATACGTACATAAAATCATGAAGGAGGGCAGGAACAAACTTGTGTGGGCATGCACGGGATCGACGATGACGATGGTGACGATGATGCTAAAGATGATGATGACGATGATGTTGAAGGCTACCGAAGTGGAGGGGCTCAGCGAGGAGGAAGACAGGGAAGAGGGGAGCAGAGGTGGACGATGGTGGTGGCTGAAAAGAGAACA
Organism: Iris macrosiphon; assembly: GCA_036927795.1. Taxonomy (NCBI): domain Eukaryota; kingdom Viridiplantae; phylum Streptophyta; class Magnoliopsida; order Asparagales; family Iridaceae; genus Iris; species Iris macrosiphon. Next base: position 39,338,362 of record JAYESA010000002.1, read on the forward strand.
GAGAGAGGAGGAGGAGAACGGTTGTGCTCGGCTTGCAGGCGAGCAGGTTCGGTTTCCAGGTGATGTCTGGTTGTAGAACGGCCATGAGCGGCCAGGTGGTGTCGGGCTTCGAGCGTTCAGTCACGCTCCAGTCGTGCCTACTCCAGTCGACGACGGATAACAGGGAAAAAGAGGCTAGAAAGATGGGTAGTCGAGCTGGTGGTGTGCTCGTTGACTCCGGCGGGGAGTGGGGGTCGTGCACGGGTCGACGAGGCTGATGGCCAGGGTGAGGGAGGTCGGAGACAGAGGCATGGCGGTACTGTTGGGTTCCGATGGAGGAAGGTGACTAGAGGAGGTGGCCAGGGAAGAGGTAAGGAGGAGGAAGGAGATAATGTTGGGTTAGGTTTAGGGTTCGGGTTGTTTGATGTAGGTGATGAAGAAATAATGGAGAGGTGGAGTTTGCATATAGGAGAGAAGATGACTACCTAGGGATTTAGGCCGGCTGCCTCCTAGGGATTGGGTTTTGCATTGGGAGAGGAATTGGTATGAGGGATCATATATATATATATATATATATATATATATATATGTGTGTGTGTGTGTGTGTGTGTGTGTGTGTGTGTGTGTGTGAGGGTGTTGTATGGTGGGGATGTTGCTCCATTTAAAATGGATGGCCAAGATTAGACATGGAGAAAAATATACAAGAGGAGAGAGGGAGAGGGTTGAACGGTCAAAGGGAGGAGGGTTAATTTCTTCATGGGCCTTGACCAATAGGATGGTGACACATCATTGCATTTTTGCAATTAAGTCCCCAATAATTAGAAAATTGCACAGGAAGTGGGTTTTGGATTTAATGAGGGAAAACACCATGTTTGGTGTAATGTATTGGCTAAAAAGGCTGTGTGGTGTTTAATAGCTTCACGGTATGAATGGGGGTTTGGTTTGGTGTTGGGTCTAGTTTTGAGTCAAGTTGGGTCCTTACATCAATTTAATTAAAATTAATGCAATTGGTGTTCTAAAATAAATTAGAAGTACATAGGATTAAAATTAGGTGGGACACAAGTGTCATGAACTTAGAAGACTCATAATAGAATATTATCATAATTTGGGTTGCACAAAATAGGTCAAGATTGTGTCTCCAATTTTGATTGGAACGCACAATGATGAAGAGTTAGATTTATATAGAATTAAAATAAACGCCCATGACGAATATTGTGCGACTAAAATGAAGCACAATAAAGCATATTTATGAGTTACACAAGGGTCATAATGGGAGACAGGCACGTCTAGGACAAGGGTGTAAAATTTGTTGGAAGGCAAAGGCTAGTGTAGTGCTCCCAATATTGAAGCAATGGTAAGGCACAACAATAAAATAAAATAACGGTAATTAATTACAACCTTAATATTTAATTTTGAATAATCACTAATTAAATCCATAATCGTATACTTCGGTCGGGGGTTCATCTAGTCGGCTTCTAGGTCTAGTATACTAACTCCTGCATTAATGAACACTATACAATATAATATATATGTATACACATATCATGCCATTATTTAAAATAAATACACACAATATTCATAATAAATAAAATGACAAAATACCCTTATTCTGGAATGTGGTAGTGACAAGTCTACCCTCCTTAAAAGAATTTCGTCCTCGAAATTTAAATCCTCAATAGTCGTATTTATTTATTTATTTTACCATCAAAGTTTAAATTCATCAAACCATATAATCATGAAGTAAATCCATATTGTTATTTCACAAAAAAATTAAATTTTATAAAGATATAATATTCCTAAAAATCTTCAAATATAAAATCAAATTCTATTCTTATCATAATCTCCTCCAAAATTTTAAGTTAATCGCTAAATACAAAATTTACTATCCAATCCTCTAATTGAAATCCAATCAATGCACATTATAAAATTTAAATCGCATCCCAAAATTTTGAATTCAAACTCTAATCCATTAGTGATCTTATTCCTCGATTTCTTTTTTTACACAATACTCAAACAATATAATACTTATAAAATCTTCAAATACAACATTCAAAATATAAATTTTAAATTTATATCTTGCATCTTCTTAAATTCCTCAAATATTAATGATAAATTCAATCATATCTTAATCTTCATAAAAATCAATGATTTAACAAAATCGTCAATTCTGCCATATTAAGTTCTCACTCTTTATTTAAATTAATATTTATCCTCAAAATTTAAGATACATTGTCTCTCTTTTTCAAATCATAACCTCTTCATTAATCTTCACTACGGCCAAAACCCCAACAATCAAAGTCTATGAAAAATTATACATACAGTCATACAACGTACAATCTAGAGAAAAGATGCATGGTTATGGTCTCTTTTGTCATGGTATTATAGTCTCTGTCAGGATGTACTACTAACTATATTCTAGCAAGAAGATTATTGATACAAGCTATGGTACTAGAAAATTAATTAATCAATCAAATAGACAAAAAGAACAGAAGGAAAGAACAAACATAGTCTTCTAACCCATTACTTGGACATCTTCAATCTCTATCATACACTTAACTCTGGCACATTCACTCGGTAATTCCTATCCCTATAAACTGATACACATATCAACTAATCACTAGTACACAAAATATCCATGGATACATCCACATGGCACACACATGTCTATTAATACCAAAATTTGATACCAAGAATCTCTAACACAACCATAGGTCAAATTGCATCTGAGTTTAATACCTCTATCCCTTGGTACCACTATTTCTACTACAAGCACGTCCACTGCTAGTTCTCTTATCTACAACAATTATTTATACTAGTTGTTCTTATCACTCAAGTGCATGCCAAGTGCAACAAAACACACTAATTACTGCTCCCTCTTATACAACTCTAGATGGACACCCAAGTCAATTTGTAGTGCCATCTCAGACATGCTCAGCCAACAGATCCTTACACATGCACGTTATCTACTCATATACTAGTACATATTTCTTATCTACCATAAAATTTTATCCTCAATATAAAATTCTCAAAATTTAACTTCTCGAACAATTAAAATAAACTGTATATACTTTCCTCAAAAGTCAAATATTCAAATACTGAAATAAAATTTTAATCACTTCCAAAAATCTTTATAGCTTTGACTATGTTTAGTAAATTGAATTCGAATCCTCAAAAATTTAATAACATAAAATATCAACTCCTCAAAATTCTTAAAAATTGAAATTTATTTCTAATGTTCAAATTATAAATTTAAATCCATATATATCTAAATATACATATACTCACAGTCTCTCACTCACAAGATACACACAAATACACCAATTGTCTACAACCTCAACTGTGTACTAAAATTTGCACTACCCGAATTACTTGCACTATTACTTCCAATAATTAAAGTTATCATCACACGTATTTTCTCCAATGATTTTCTATCTATATTAACTGATACACCAATCTAATATTATCATACGAAGTACTTACTGTTACTAGCACAATTCTTAACTAATCCTTGATATATAAATACTAGGACTATTGGTATAGTAACACTAGCTTTATCATTAGATCATCTCATCAAATTTATTAGAATTCACGATTATTTGCACTAGTTATTAATTTATATAATACACATGCCCCACTTCACTCTCAAAGGTAGGCCTATGGTTCCATATCTCAATTGATGTATAAGTATCTCCCTTTTTAATCTTTTACAGACTGTTACACTAATCTGTGATACACTTCTTACCTTTCATGATCAATCTTGATTTTTTTTAACCCATGGCATACTCATTAATACCCTTTATGCATATACATTTCTTTACTCTTAACACACCCAAGTAATCAACCATCAAATTGAATATCATGCTCCATTAATTTTCAACATAATTTCCTTGATAAATAATTATTTACATGGATCACCCAGCTACATAAATTCATGACTATCCAGGACTGGCATGCTGACTCTGATAATAACTTCTGGAACCATCACTGATACTCTTTACTCCCTCTTCTACCTATAGTACCTATACTAACTATAATGATACCTTATCATAGAACTATTGCTACCAGGTATTATGCTACGGGTTAACTCAAGATTGATGGCTATTGCTCACATATCCAACCAAGAAACACTTACAGACTCACAAGCAACACTCAGTCAACTCTAATACTCAAGACACAGACCTAATTGCAAGTAACCAATTATCACACTAACAAGGATCCTTAATAAAAAAAACTCAAGAAGGAACTGGACTAAGGACTGAAGGTATCTGTACTGCTAGCAAAGAAATAATTGGAACAAAATCCTAGAATAACAGAAGTGGATGAGTATTGAGATGATACTTTAAGAACCAATTTAAGATACAACCTGATAATCATACACGTCTGTCCGAAATCATGACAGTCAGAATCCTCGCCACGCCAGTAAGCATAGCTGCGATAAACAATAGGCTCCATAACTAAGGTATGCTACTCTATAATCACGTTATCTAGAATCCTTGTCACGTCAACCGGTATGGCTGCGAGAAACTCTAAATTTTATAACTAAGATATGTACTTCCAAGGTTAGGTTTCTATATTTTTGCCACGACAGCTAATGTGGCTGCGATAAACTCTAGGCTCCATAACCAAAGTAGATATTTTATCTTTCTCACTATCCTCATCAACATATGTCATCAGATGATACCATAAATTTTAGTCCATAAAAATTTATCTCGATATGAAATCAAACTCAACAACGACACCAAGGATTAAATTTAACAACTGATCAACAAGAATCAAATCCAATAACAACAAGTGAGAACGGACAAAAATAAGGGAAAAGATTTAAATTGGAAATTATAATAAGATTCTCAAGGGTCGTCCCAGGAATCTCTCAAAAATTTATGATTGAGTATCCTCTCTCATCCTAGTATCCTATGTCCTATCGCAGGCACGCAGTAGTACAACTAAGGCGTCGCACTACCACGATATCGCACAACTTGTAAAGTCTGACCTGCATAGGCCGCCACTAAAAATGTGTCACGACCCGCACCCGGTATAGGGGTACGAGTACGTGGGTATGTCCAGCCTATGCTACAGTATTGGCGGTAGAACGCTGTCTAGGTCACAATACTAGCTAAGTCAATCTCTCACAAATATTCAACTCCATAAGGAGACACAGATATCATAATATAATATGGAATACTCAATCACATAAACTAAAGCACGATGAGATATCAAAAAAAACAAATAAAATACAAGACAAGTCTAAACAACAATAAATAGTCTAACCTGTAATCAATAACATCCAAATCTCCAAGTATGCCAGAAACAAGTCCTCTAAGTCATAGTCTGGAAAAAATATCCATTCATGATTAGAGCGAAGTACAAGAACTAATAGTAGTTCCATGTATATTGACAAAAACTATAATACAGTATAAAAAAATACAAGATGGATATAAATACTGAAATAATGAGATACTGGAAATAGAAATACTGGAATAATAAAGTACTGGAATAAAGGAATACAAGAGCATATGTCATCATCAATGGTACAACTAGCAATAAACAAGAATACAATTGCATGTTAGAATAATGAACTGGTATATAAGTGAATGCTAGAACCATGACTAGAACATAAGGAATGCTAGATCAATATACTAGAGATACATGTCAAGAACATCTAGCTAAGTGTGTGAAACATCAGCATATCATGTGATCAGCTTGGGACTGATCAGGCTTGTTATGTATGACTAGCTATGATTCATGTAAGATCATGCTAACCATCCGGATAGCTATAATGCGAGCAATAGTCAGGCTAATCATACATAACAGGCTATGAGGCATGCAATGGTCAGGCTGCACCGACGTGAGGTATGGGTGAGCTATGATTCATGTAGAGTTGGGTATGATCACATAATCTACTAATATTTCCCCGTTTCCCAGCTAATACGATGGATTCCAATCATGACTCCTCGTGACAGGCCTCGATGATGCCAACTCGTGTATACAACAGTGTCAGAATTATATACGCTATATAACTAGAATCATATAGATAATCAATATAATAAAAATTATCGAAGAATGTACTCGCTTGTGGTCCTTAGTTGGTAATACTAATGTCCAATTTTCGAGGTCTTGTCTAAAAATCCAACAGTCCTAAAGAAAGCATTTAATAATAATACAGAATCAGTCGATACGCTAACACATAATCATAAATACTCTGGACTCAGGGGCTATGCTAGGTATGACACTGGTCAACTAGGATCAAGTGTGCATTTAATTGCACGGGTGTCGCGTCTGTAATTGCTGTGCAAGATCAGACAGTCGACTCACAAGTCTCAGAGTTGCATGGTCAACTGTAAATACGGGATATCCGTAATTTACACTAGGGTCTCTCAGTACATATATAAATAAATAAATAAATATATATATATATATATATATATATATATATTTATATATACTAGTATAGTATTTAATTGCTATACAGTATAAACATATACTAAATATACATATATAGATATATCAAATTGAATAATATATACATACTAAATATATATATATATATATATATATTAATTGAATAATACACATATACTAATTATATACCTATTAAACATATACTAATGAAATACATATACTATACATACCAAATACATACATATACCTATTTGAATACATATACACATACGTACATAAAATCATGAAGGAGGGCAGAAATGAACCTGCGCGGGCATGCACCGGATCGACGATGGCGATGATGACGACGATGACGATGGTGACGATGATGATAACGACGATGATGTTGAAGGCTGCCGGAATGGAGGGGTTTGGCTAGAAGGAGGACAGAAAAGAGGGGAGGAGAGGTGGACGGTGGTGGTGTCTGGGAAGAGAATAGAGAGAGGAGGAGGAGAACGGATGTGCTCGGCTTGCAGGCGAACGAGGTCGGTTTCTAGGTGATGTCTGGCCAGAGAACGGCCGTGAGCGGCAGGGTGGTGTCGAGCTTCAGGCGTTCAGTCGTACTCCAGTCATGCCTACTCCAGTCGGCGGGGGAGAACAGGGAAAATAGGCGGGGAAAATGGGTAGTAGAGCTGGTGGTGTGCTTGTTGACTCCGGCGGGTAGTGGGGGTCGTGCACGGGTCGATGAGGCTGATGGCCAGGGTGAGGGAGGTCGGAGACGGAGGCGTGGCGGTGCTATTGGGTTCTGACGAAGGAAAGTGACTAGAGGAGGTGGTCGGGGAAGATGTGAGGGGGAGGAAGGAGATGATGTTGGGTTAAGTTTAGGGTTCGGGTTGTTTGATGTAGGTGGAGGTGATAAAAAAATAATGGAAAGGTAGAGTTTGCATGTACGAGAGAAGATGACTACCTAGGGATTTGGGTCGACTGCCTCCTAGGGATTGGGTTTGCATTGGAAGAGTGGTTGGTATGAGGGATTATATATATATATATATATATATATATGAGAGGGTATAATGTGGTGGGGATGTTGCTCCATTTAAAATGGATGGCCAAGATTAGACATAGAGAAAAATATAAAAGAGGAGAGAGGGAGACGGTTGAACGGTCAAAGGGAGGAGGGTTAATTTCTTCATGGGTCTTGACCAATAGGATGGTAACACATCATTGCATTTTTGCAATTAAGTCCCCAACAACTAGAAAATTGTACAGGAAGTGGGTTTTGGATTTAATGAGAGAAAATATCATGTTTGGTGTAATATATTGGCTAAAAAGGGTGTATAGTGTTTAGTATGAAGCTTGAGGGTGTGAATGGGGGTTTGGTTTGGTGTTGGGTCTAGTTTTGGGTCAAGTTGGATCATTACATCAATTTAATTAAAATTAATGCAATTTGTGTTCTAAAATAAATTAAAAGTACATAGTATTAAAATTAGGTGGAACACAAGTATCATGAATAGAAGACTCAGAATATAATATTATCATAATTTGGGTTGCACAAAATGGATCGAGATTGTGTCTCCAATTTTGATTGGAACGTACAACGATGCAAAATTAGATTTATATAGAATTAAAATAAACGTTCACGATGAATATTTTGCGACTAAAATAAAGCATAAGAGAGCATATTTATGAGTTACACAAGGGTCATAATGGGAGACAGGCACGTCTAGGACAAGGGTGTAGAATTTGTTGGAAGGCAAAGGCTAGTGTAGCACTCCCAATATTGAAGCAACGGTAAGACACAACAATAAAATAAAATGACGGTAATTAATTACAACCTTAATATTTAACTTTGAATAATCACTAATTAAATCCATAATCGTATAATTCGGTCGGGGGTTCATCTAGTGGGCTTCTAGGTCTAGTCTACTAACTCCTGCATTAATGAACACTATACAATATAATATATATGTATAAACATATCATGCCATTATTTAAAATAAATAAACACAATATTCATAATGAATAAAATGACAAAATACCCCTATTCTGGAATATGGTAGTGACAACCAAATAATACAAAATTTTGTACATTTATTTAAAATACCATGTTCTAATTCTAAATGGCTCAAAACTAACCATAATCTCTCTCTAAGCCAAGTAGACCTAAATTGGTCGAGAAGATTTTTAATATATATTATATGAGATGTTTAGTTAGTAGAGTTGACCCAGATAGCGTTCTACCTTCGATGCTGCAGCGGAGGCTAGGCGTTGCTCACTACTCGTGCCCTCATTTCGGATGCGAGTTTTGACAGATACTACTACTGCTACCTTTGTCATCTACTAGTTTTGTGGATATGACATCTAGTTAAATTATCAACCTATCCTTATAGCTAGTAAACCACCATATATATATAATTATACATCTATCTATACTCCTAAAATCTGGTGTCATAATGGGGTCTTGATTATGCAATGGTAATTATAACTACAACGTCATGCCTCCATATACAGTCTCATGAGTCTGCGCTCCCACAATCGTCATACTCAATGCTTGGCCTTGTCCTTGATTGCCTAGTTGGGTCTGGCCCTCTCAAATTGAGCAGAATATGGAAGTGGTGGTGGGCCTCTTTTATATCCATTAGGTGATGGTGATCATGGTGTGTCTGGTCCTAGGGGCAATGGCCTCTGCATCTGCGGCTGGGAAGAGATAGGAGAAGGTAGTATTAGCCTCTGGACTTACTGTGTTGCAGGGGTATAACCTCCAATTTTCCAAAATATTTTATTTATTTATTTATTTAATGTTATTGTTAGGATTAGTTCATTTCTAATTAGTGATTAATTAATTAATCATAATTAGTATTAAGTATAGGGTTAACTTTGGTTTAGGTTAATGGAGGATTAGTATTAGATTATGATTAAACTTAGACTAGGAAAATCTAGATACTCTAGTCTTCCACCTCTTCATAATTAATATCTTGAGGGTAAACTTGTAAATACCATTCCACCTCTTCAAGAATTAAATTTCAAGAGAGGCTTTCAAGAGAAGCTTTGACCCCTCACACCCCAACACCCCTTTAATGTTGCCAGCCACTATAAACCCCTCTCTACCCCCCTTCACTTCATCTCTCCCACTTCAATTCTTCTCCATTTTTTTTCCAAATTTTCACAACCCTAAACACTTCTCAAGCAAACCATTCCCTTTTTAACTTTCTATCAAAGTTGGAGCCAAAGGCTTGTGGAACATAGGAGGCTAGCAAGGAGCACTACCAAGGAGGCTTGAGCACAATTTTTTTCCTACACCATCCATTTAAGAGGTTGTTATTGGGAGCCCTTCCCATTAGGTATGTTACTCTTCCCTCTAGTAGAAAATTAATCTAGAACTCAATTGGAAACCCCATCTTGGTTAGGAATAGGTTATACAAGACTTTAGTATTATAAAATCTAAAGTTTTTATGGTAGGATAGTTGTCATAGTTTGCTAGTAGTTTTATGACCACCCTTTGTTTGTGTAATTCTTCAAAAGAAATATTTGTCTTTAATTAGTAATAAAAAATATTATTATATTTAAAATAGATATTCTAAGAGTGTGTCAAAGAGATTCATGAAATGCATGGCTAAACAAAAAGCTCTTATAAGTATTTTTGTATCCAAAATGTTTATAAAAGTTAGTACTTGGAGATGTTACATTAGAACTTGAGTTATATTAGATATGTATGTTAATATATATATATATATATATATATATATATATATGTGTGTGTGTGTGTGTGTGTGTGTGTGTGTGTGTGTGTGTGTGTGTGTGAGAGAGAGAGAGAGAGAGAGAGAGAGAGAGAGAGTGTGTGTTATATATAGTATATAAATAATTATACACATAGTTATTTTTATATTGTTATGTCGGTATCATGAGGTTGGGATTGGTATCCTAACATGTGTGTTGCTATCATGAATACTAATAATTATTTCTAAGTATTTGTTTGTGTATGTGTGTGTGTGTGTGTGTGTGTGTGTGTTGATGGTATCATAGAGTGATACTTGCATATCAAGGGTACTAATTGGTATTGGTTTGAAATATATATAAATATATATATGTATGTAGGTATTTATTTATATATGTATATGCATGTGTGTGTGTGTGTGTGTGTGTGTGTGTGTGAGAGTTATATATGTATAGATAGATGTGTGTATGAGTTTATATATATATATATATATATATATAGGAGATGGATCAAAAGCCCTGTCGCGGGAGCCCCGCCAAAGCCACCCCCCCTTGCGCGTCGGATCGGGGGGCCCGTGTTGGGCCCCTCTCAATCCAACAGTTGGGGAGAGCGAAACTTCGACGGGGCTCCAAAAATGGGGCTCCCGATCCCCTCCCATATGTGTGTGTGTGTGTGTGTGTGTGTGTGTGTGAGAGAGAGAGAGAGAGAGAGAGAGACAAAGAGAAATACACATATACTTATGTGTTTATATATATATGTGTGTGTGTGTGTGTGTGTGTGTAATAGGGGAGAATGCAGAAAAGCAGCAGTAGTAGCAAAAGCAGTAGCAGTAATAGTTGCATTAGCAGCAGCAAAAATTATATTAGTAACAGTAGCAGCAGTATAACAGCACTAGTAGAAGCATAGTAGGCAGCAGCAACAGCAGCATCACGATTACCATCACCATTATCAAGTGAGTGTGTATGTGTTTGAGATGAGTATTAGTATAAGGGATTAAGTGTTTGAGTGAGTGTTCAAGAGGTAAAGTGTATAGGTGAGTTAGAAATACCAAAATTGGTAATGTGATGAGTAATATTTCGTATAGGTATTGAGTACGTACCAAGATATCAAGATACCAAGGTATTAAATTTGTATCAATATACCAATAGTACTTGAGTATTAGTTAGTGTCAAGGTGTTGGGGTATCCATGAGATACAATTACCTTGAGTATGTATTGAGGTACGATAAAAGGTAATGGGTATCTAGGTATTGCATATGATAAGAGTTATATACGTGTTATATAAAGTATAATAAGTGAGTTATATATATGCAATTATATATATTCTACTTTGAACTATATAAACTATATTTTAGTATTGTAATACTTATTATATAGGTATCACAAGTAGGTAGTAATTGACCTAGAGACTCACTAACTAAATAGATAAAGTTAGACTTTGATTTCCATATTCTATATTGATATTGTAAACTCATATATAGGTTATTTGGACTGCGATACAGACTCGAACTTGTATCACCATCTCAGGACGACATGCAAGTACATTCTCTGATTATTTTTATTACTTGATAGTTTTAATACTTCATATTCTAGTTATATCTTACTTTAACGCTCGATACACAGATTAGCATTGTATGAATTCTCTGTTTGAATTATGATTCTCATGTTGGTCATGTTGTCAAGTTGGTCATGGTTATCATGTTGAACATATTGTTGTTCATATTCACGTATCTCGTGCCTACCTTGCGTAGTAATTTCAATGTTTCTAGAATTATTCTATCTCGCCTTGAATCCATGAGTATTAGTCGAAAAAAGGGAAAATACTAAGTGGATGTATGATCAAAGCCGGTCTTTCATGTTGCTTTTATGTCTAATAGCAAATTATGTCATTCATGGATGATTGTGCTGGACCTTTTCTCGAATAATAGCTCATCGCAAGACGAGCCGGATACCTAAGCCGATTATATATTGAAAACAGTATTTTAAATTCACCTAAAGTATTTGCAGCCTTTTATTTTTCCATTCGGATACTTTGCAATTATGTTCATGGATTCTCGTAATTACTTGTTTATTATAGGTTATCATACCATAATTCTAATTTATCGTCTTTTAAGAATTGCATGCATATTATAGTCTTATAGTCTCTACCATGTATATGAAACTATTTTCATTGGTGTACTTTCGCTCCAATCCTGACATGGATATGTAAAAAAATTTAGGAGATGATTTTGTGGACCACTACATATTAAGGGGCCCATGAGGACCTTATATCTGAGATTGATCCTTCCCTACCAGAGGATCCGGAAGCCCTTGCAATGGAGATCTAGGCTTCTACTACTTAGTTTAGTATAGCTTAGACTATTATATTTATTCTAATTTTTTTTTAGGTAGTCTACTATTATATATTATTTTAGAATCAGACTTTTTAAGTCATTACCTAAACCTGGACTTCAGACTTATAGTTTCTATATGACGTTTCTTTCGCAGTTATTTCTTTAGAATCGTGATTTGAGTACTATGATAAATCATATATATTGCGTGAGTAGTTAAATAATTATGAGTTACTAGATAGCATTCTACCACTGACACTACGACGTAGGCTGGACGTACCCACATACTCGTATATGAATTATCGGGTGCTGGTCGTGACAAGGGGCCCTCACTTGTGGAAAATCTCTGTCCTGATGTTGGCTAGACCCATAAGATAGACACTGACCCAGACGTCATCCACAATCTTGCACAACATGGCCTATCTTGTCACAAAAATAACAAATGGGCTTATCTGGAATATGATACGGGACTACTCCTAGTTGTTGATGTTGTCGTGTTAAGGGATGTCTATTGGGTCTGCTCTGAGGCACTCTAGCTGGTGTAGCTGCTGGTGCGGGGCATCTCTGCATCTGCTGCATCTTCTTCAAAAGGAGCTCATGGATTTTAGCTTCCCCCTATATGGCTACATAAGATATCCTTGATTATGCACTAGTGAATCTCCTGATACCCGGTATTAACCCATGATAGAATCTCTTGGCTCTCTCCAGCTCCGTAGGAATCAACATCTCACCAAAATAACTCAAACTGCTGAACTCTGCATCATATTTGTCTACCATCATATTCCCTTATTTAAGATGAAAGAATTGATCATAGAGAACATCTAGAACATTGATAGGGAAGAACCTTTCATTGAAGAGTTCGTAGAACTTCTTCCAATTCTGGTTGGCGTCAAATCGTCTTTGCTCATCCTTCCACCAATGGTGAGCATTATCCTTAAGTAGAAGGTCCACAGTTGTCATCCACAGGTCCTCAGGTAACTGCGACGCCTTCAACAATTTCTTATTGCCACTCAGAGACTTCTAGTAGAGTCTCCGTACCTCTGAAGTGCTTCTGATTCGTCTGAGTGAAATCCTTAATGTGACCCTCATAAGGTTATGGCACTGGTGCTAGTGCTAGTATTGGAGCTGGTAGTGGTGGGGGAGGCATCTTTATTGCAGCTAAAAGGCTTGACTTAGCAGCTGATTTTGTTGCCATTGGTCTTGCATCATAACTTGCATAAACTGGTAAGAGGTAACATTTTCGTCGGACTGTGAAAATGGCTGCGGAGGTGGAACAAAGGGTATCTGAGAGGAAAATTGAGGCGATAACTGGCGTGGTGGTGGTGGTGGCATAATCCAACCTTAGGGATTTGTAGTCTGTTGCTCCTGATGCCCCACGGGAGGTGCTCGAACCTGAGGGTCCTCGACAAAAAAATTGTGTTAGGTCCTGGTCTGTACTCCTGCGTATAGTCATGATCGTCTACACCTGGGGACAAAATCCGGATCCAGGTCCTCATAAGGACATAACAAGATACAATAAAAGTATGCCATAATATACTAAAAATAAATATCCAAAAAGGTCTCATAACCATTCTATGATATACTTTTGAGGACAATATTCTTAATGAGGAGCTCTCGACAAATACATGTGCTAGACTCACGTAGTTCTCATCCGAGTTACCCGCGGCCAACTAGAGGAAAGTAAATAAATGCAAGACACACGTAGCGCTCTGTTGAGTCACCTATGGCAAACTAGAGGAAATTAAATAAACAATGAGAGCCCTTATGCTACTAGCTGTCATCCTCACTCCATGCTCATATTCATGTCATATCCACAACACTATAATACCTCTAATAACTGAAAAGTTTTCTAGCATGCATTTATATTAGCAGTTATTTTTTATCGCACATCCCATATATATTATTGGTCGCTTAATACACAGTTCCATAATCTATATGAGACTCACAACTTGTATAAAAAATGTGTCATGGCCAAAAAAAATATAAAGATACCTCAAAATTATAGGGTGGTCTCTTAACTCTATATTGACATGCATAGTAAAAAATAAAAGACAAATAATGACACATACTGTCGCCGTACCCATGTTTTCTTAGACGTACATTTTAATAATATAAATAAATAAGATAACAAATGATAGAAATAAAATATGCATAAAGGAATATAGATAAGCAGTAATCGTGGCAAAGTATACTTGCCTGGCAATGGTTTGGTGTAGCAATGACGTCCAAACGACAACCACAAGGAACCAAAAGATACAAACTCTGAACTAACATCTCTAGATGCTGCAACAGACTTTACCAACATTTTCAGAATAAGCGAGATAGTCAGAAAATACTATCATTTAGTCCAATTTGATCATATGAGCAAAATGATAATTACGGATCAAAGTGGGGTCCATATGTGGTCCACTTTGCACCTGTGAGACTCGGCTCAATGATCTAGTATACGTACCTGATATACGCGTATTATACATGTATAGCTAGTTTATTATTTAATTGCTTACATCATATCTTATGCCATTCTTGCATTTTTTTAGGTTATTTTTGTAAGTTTTTCTTAGTTGCATGCTTTGGACCGTTGGTCCCTTGATTTTCTTGGTGAATAGCTGTGATAAACCCGGGTGAAGGGCATAGATTATGATCCAATGGACAATCCTAGATCTTATTATATAAGCAATCACATTCTTTTTTCTCCATTTTTTGTTTTCTTTTATTTCTCTTTCTTTCTTTATTTCTTCCACAGCAAAGAGCAGCAGCCTAGCTTGGCCTTGGTCATTTGTTTTTTGGTAACATTTAGAACTTGTCTCATTGATAAATTTTTTTCTTGAATTGGATTGCTCATGGAGCCGAGAACAACAAGTCAGGCAATGCAAAGTTGGCCTGAGAATGCATATAAAAAGTATGCAGGGAACCCTTATCACATAAAGCAAAGTTACAGTGAGCACACTTGTGTGTGTTTCACACATTCCTTAGAAAGTGAACCAAGATATATTGAGTACTCTGGGCGCACTTCTCTACTCCTACGTAAGTTTTGTACTAAGCCAATTCCTTCAAAAGTATGTCAATCCTACTTGGCGCACTTTTGAATGGGACCGCAAGTCATCAAGAATGTACGCCATTGGTTAAATAGCCAAGTTGGCACACTTTACAGATATTGCAGAGTTGACGCACTTTGGTAAAATTTTCCTTACCGGTACACTTTTTCGCTTTTGGAGAATGACTCACTTTGTTGTGTTGGCGCACTATGTAGTATTTTTCAGAGACTGCGTACTTTGTAGTCCTTCGTAATTACTTAATGACTAAGCAATGACTTCTGACCATTCTCGAGAATTGTGTTCACGACTGCAGGGTTATCTCGACTGCTATGACATGTCTTAAAATTTGTGTTTTTTTCTTTTAGTAGACCTTCCTAATCTTGTTTGTGCGCCAAACCTCACTACTGGCATACTTAATGAAAGTGCACAAAGCTCATAGCATAGGTACTTTTATTTGTTCGCCAATGATAGATTTATGCGCCAAGCTCTTGGCTCGCGCACTTCTATCATTGTGCGTCACCTTTGTCCGGAGCACTTTTGTATCAAAGTGCGCCAAACTGTGCGGATTAGTGATTTGTGGGATAAAGTACAAAAAAAACCTCCCTAATTTGCCTCTTTAACAAATTAAGATCCCCAAAATATTTTGCTCGTAATAGCCTAAACTACCCTTTCTTTTTCCCCCTCCATCACAGAACCTCCCTCCCCCTCCTGATCCGCCTTCTCCTCCTACCTCCTCCAGCTCCTCTCTCCTTCTCCTTCTCCCCTATCGTGCTTCTTCCTTCTCCTTCCAGCATCGTCGGCTTCCACCTCCTCCCGGCGTCCCCTACCCCTCCTCCCCGAGCACCTTTCCTCCTCCTAGCATCTCACCCCCTCCTCCCTGCACCCCCAACGGGCCACCCCCCTCCTCTTTGGGCCCCTACTCGTCACCTCCCTCTCCTTTCATGCCTCATCCCTTTCTCCCCGTGCCTCACCCCCTCTCCTCCCCTAGTCCGGCCACCCGCACCCCCTCTCCTCCCTCAAGTCCCCCCTTCTCCATGTACCCCACCACCTCTCCACCCGTACCTGGCCACTCGTACCCCCTATCCTCCTTCGAGCCCCCCCTCCCCGTGCCTCACCATGCCCGACTACCTGCCCCAGGTGACCCGCGCCATCCCTCCCCCGAGCCCCCCTCACCTGAGCCCCCCTCCTCCCTATGCCTCACTCCCTCTCCTCCCCGAGCCCAATTCCTTCCCGTACCTCACCCCCTCCTCCACGCGCCCGGTGACCTACGCTCCCTCCCCGGTGCTTCCTCTCCTCCCTCGATGCCACTGTTGTGCCGTCACCGCCCCCACCACCGAAGAAGAGGGGGGAGAGAGGATTAGGATTAGGATTAGCATTAGGGTTAGGATTAGATTAGAATTAGGATTAGGGAGGGGTATATTAGTAATTTTATGCCAAATTTGACGTCCATTAACGACAGAAAATCAAATTTGGTGCAAAATGTGCCAAATATAAAATGTGAGGGTTTTTTAAATCCAGGGCTCTTTAATTGCAAAAATGCAAATCTAAGGAGGGAGTTTTTGCACTTTATCCGTGATTTATGCGTCAAAACTATTTTTGGCCAGTTGTATTGGCTCATTGTGCACGGATATTATTTTTTTGCCTGATTTTATGTGCTAATCTTGAATTGATAATTTATGTACTTGTATGCCAGTATTCTGTTTAATATGCTTAACTCTTGATGATTATTTGGTTCTCTTTTATCTCGTTATTTTAGTTAATCCTGGTTATTTCTTGCATATAATACTCTTGATATTAAACTTGATTTCCTGGCATGATCTAGTGATTATACACGATAAACGAACTCATAAATCTTGACATGGACCTGATAATCCTGATACTGTACTGATAATCTTGACATGGAACTGATAATCCTAATATTGTACTGATAATCCTGATATAAAACTTATAATCCTGATACTGTACTGATAATCTTGACATAGAACTGATAATCCTAATATTGTACTGATAATCCTGATACTGTACTGATAATCCAAATATGGAACTGATAATACTGATACTATACTAATAATCCTGATAGTGGCTCGACGTATCGCACCCATAACTCGAGAATTCCTGTAACTATCCTGATCAAGGCTATTAGTAGCACATGTATTGCATGACATGTATACTCGTTGTTGATTTTGATTGTACTCGTCAAGCTACTGTCATTTCTTGCATTATGTCTAAGGCAGATTTCTGAACACCATGGTCGGCAATCCTTGTTAATTGGCCAAGCTAATAACTAGAATAATAATCTAGATAGCATATAGAGATATTTTCTGGCTACATGTAATCCCGGTATCTCAACGACACTTGATAGATTTGGAGCTCTCCGTCGTAAGGGGCACACTTTCAGTATATCGACGAGTGTTGTACTACCAAAAAAGATAAGAAAATAATTATACGTGATAAACCTATACTATGTATCCGTTTGTCTGGATAATCCGGATAGTCTGTAGGGCATATGGCTGTAGGAAATCTCAAACTACAAATGTTAGTAACTAGGACTGTGATAACCCTAGTTAGCTAATGATAGCAAGACATAGAGCATGATTGGCCGTGATTGCTTGATTACCAGTCTAGTCTAGTCCTATCATGATTTAAATTAAATACTGATCCAGAAATGGTAACCGCAGTACTGATTCCAGATGTCCTTATTTATATACTTCAGAACAGTTTAACTATTACTTTACCTGCTATTATTACTAATTTCTCTTCATGTTGGTTTTAGTTCAGAAGTTTTGCTACCTTGTGGTACTTATTGGTTTAGGGTCTGATCCTACTGGTTTTGTATGGTCAGATATCGGAGCAAGACCACAGGATCTCCTGTACTTTCTGTCTCAAGATGGTGAATACCAGGAGCACCCGGGGCCATGTGTGGGTTCCACTTTTACCACCCACTAGATCTTGTATAATTATTCTTTTGAGATGTTTAGCCACCGAGCACGTGTTTAGCTTGTGTTTTGCGACTTGACATTCTATCCTGCGGGTCTACATATAAAATATATTCTAGATTATAGCTAGAGCTGATCATGTAACACTGTACTCTGCTAGTTCTTTTTTTTTTGGTAACTAGCTTCATAATCATCTGGGTATATATAGTTTGGGACGCCTTACTATTATATGTTGGTGATCATAAATCTAGTAAACTTGTTGCTTGCTTGAGATTGAGATACCTAGGATTCTTGATGCAGGATTGCCTAATGGATTGTAGAGTAAACCCTCACATATCTAGACAGTTGTAACTGTATCTTGGGGTATAGAGTACTCTGTTATACGTAGCTGGCTTTGTATGCCCCTGCTTTCCAGTCTAGTTCTGGGACATGACACGGCTTAAGTGATGGTCCATACAGGTCTAATAATTCAGAAGTATGGGGGATTTACCAATGTGTTTTAGATATCTCAATCATGCTACTGCTTGATCTCCTCCAATATCGAATTTGTATCCCTGAAATCTTGATTCAACATCTATTTGATTCTCGATCAGTCATGTTCATCCCTTTGATGATCCTTGTATACTTTATCTTTTATGGACATTGTTCCTTGTCCTTCTGATCATCCAACCCAAGTTCCTCCAGTAGCAGGACAGCATTCTGATGCCCAGTAAACCCTTGAGGTTCAGTCTCAGCATTCTAGGGCCGGGTCCAGAACAACTCAAAATGAGGAACCTCAGATCCAACCAGTACCTCTCGTGCAACCACTACCTGATACAGGAGGGGAAAATAGTGTGCTAATTAGTATTCTTCGAGAATTAATGGCATCTCAAGGATGTCGAGAGGATGTACTCATTTAGTTAGTACAAGGGGCTTTGGAAAGAGGTGGACCTCGTGCCAATAACTCGGCAAGAAACTTCAAGCGCCTCCAATCCTCGTATTTCTATGGTACCGAGGATGCGATTGCATCGGATGCTTGGCTTCAGGATATTGAGGCTATTGTAGAGGCAGCCAAAGTTTCGGCTATAGATTAAATCTCGATGGTTCGGTTGCAATTGCTAGATCTGGCCAAAGACTTATGGACAGCATAAAAGGTTTCACTAACAGTACCCGTCCCCTGGGCCGTATTCAGCAAAAGATTTTAGGTCAGATACTTTGATGCGGTATCGCATTATGATCTGTAACATAGATTTAATAACTTAAAACAGATGGACAGGAATTTCGATGGCTATGTGACAGAGTTCTGTAGGTTAAGTCGGTTTGCTCCCACCTTGGTGGTGATCAAATTAGACCGAGCAAGGAGGTTCCAGCAGGGACTTCACCTGGAGATCAATTGGCAGTGGAACAACACGAGTTTTAGACTTTTGATTATGTGTTAAGAGCAGCAAGGAGGCATGAATATACCTCCCAGAGAATAGTTGATAGGACTGGATTCGTAAGAGGACCCATACATCAAGGGAAAGGTGGTCGGCCTTAGTTTTAGGGAAGGAGATTCTCTCTTCTCTCATTTTCTTTATCCAATTATTTCTTAATTAGTGTTCTTCTCTAAATTGACTCATCCCTCCACCAAATTTCACCAAACTACTTCCAATCCCTTTCCTAATCATCATCAAGGAGCACTAGGAGCTTGGATTGCTAGGAGCATTGGAGAAGGAGTTTGGCTAGGAGCTTGTGTTCAAATTATGTCCTATTGAGTTTTTATTAGGAATCCATCTTCCAATAGATAAAATTCTGAAATCCCTCTTTAATTAGGTTCTAATTGTTGTATTTGACCATTAGAAATCCACCCATAGATTAGGGCTACCTATAGGAAGAAGAACTAGGTTCTTATGACCCCTATTGTGACTTTTACATTGAGATTTATGTCCAAATTAGGAAAAATCTCAGATTGGTACACCAAGTGTGTGTCATTGACTAAAATAGATTTAATTAGACCCAATTTGTTATTATGGGGGTAAATACGTGTCCATAATTGGATACGAGTAGAGCGTATCGCGATACATTATGATACGTCATGATACGGGTTGGTAAATTGGGAGTTTTGTGCTTGTTGGAGTATTTTCCATCTATTCTTCATTATAGATAATTATATTAGTAGTATATAGTTATTTTTCAGGTGTATATTTGTTATGGGTTGAATAATTGAGGATTTGGCATGTAGGTTGATAGTGTATCATGACACTATAGAGAGTATCTTGACTTGTGCAATCAAGTGTTTGATAATTTGACTAATAGAGAGCGTACCTATTTAGAATGCTATATTCATATGATATTGTATACATATGCATGTATAAATATATATATATTAGTGTACTAATATTATCTAGTGTGTGTGTGTGTGTGTGTGTATGTGTTGGTGCACATACAAGTGTGTGGGGAGGTGTCGGGTCTGTGGTTTATCAGTGCACAGTGGCGACAATGCACTGATCTGAGAGTAACAACATCTAGAGGTGTTCTTATTAAAGTATTGCATATGTATATATATATATATATATATATATATATATATATATATATATATATATATATATATATATATATTGATACACACATATTCATATATATATATATATATATATATATATATGTATTATGTGTTCTGTTGATAGCGTGGAAGAGGTAAGAGGTGACTATGGTATGTGGTTGTGTGTTGGGGTGTTGGGGTGTTGAGGTGTCGGGTTAATGCAGTATCAGTTGCAATAGTAGCTGGAATTGAGGACCCTGGATTAAGGGATGTCAGTCATATGTTCTGTAATACCAGTGAAAGGGAGGAGAAGTGATGAGACCTGCGAAGTGAGTAGGGCTCGAGTGTTGGTTCTAGTGTATCAGTGAAGAATGATACACTGATCTCAGAGTGTTGGTGCCTAGGTTAAGGTATAGTAGTAGCAGTTTGGGGTTCATTTGGGTGAAGAGAATTGGAGGTATCAGTGGGTCTGATACCTGAGGTTATTGGGTTAGGTGTACAGGTCACTCGCTTCAGAGTCTTGAAGACTTGGGTATTGACTGGGGATGGGGGTTGTGTAGGTGTTATCAATAGGGATTGGACCCTGCCAAGCTTGCACAACAGCTAGAGTCAGGGGTTCAGTATTTAGACACTTAGTTCAACTTGTAGGTGTTCAGATTTTAGTGTGTCACATGTTAGGGGTCCTAAGAGTCTATCAATCAATAACTGTTAGGACAGTTTTAAGAGGGATTAGGATCAGATGGATTAATATCTAATTGTACTAAGCAATGAGGTCTAGTTAGATATTGTTATTGGTTAGTTGAATTAGAATATAGTTATATAGTAAGGTTATGTATTAAGATACTAACTAGAATCTATATATGAGTTGGTATACACTAATAACATATAGTATCTGATAGTAACTAGTATTAGCTAAGTGCTAACTAATATAACTAGAATACTTTAGTGCTAAGTAGTATAATGGGTAGTAAGTAGTAATAGACTAATATGGACTAGTATTAGTTAGATATTGACTAATTGACCTTGTTAAGGCCTAAAAAACCTAGTATAACAAGGTATTAACCTAATTAGTCTAGTATACCTTGTATAGACTTAGAAATGGCCTAAAAACCTCATTCAACCTAGTTAACCACTTTTATCATTTCAAACACCAATACACTTATATTTCATATTTATGTCATTGCGACTCTATTTTGGATATCGATCCTCACACTTTTCTCAAGACCACAGGCGAGTAAATTCTTTGACAGTTTTTATTATTTCTGATAATTATTATAATTCTAGTTGTAGTGTTATACTTGATTCCCAACACAGTGGATACACGGACTAGTATCATAGATACCTGTCATGAGGAGTCATGATTGGATCCATCGTACTAGCCGAGAATGGAGAAATATTAGCAAGCTATGTGATTATACCCCACCTTACATGCACCATATCTCACCTCACATCTCACGTAGGGTGTAGCCTGACCATATTACATGCCTCATAGCCTATTATATATAATTAGCCTGACTCTTGCTTGCATCATAACTAACAAGATGGTTAGCCTAACCGCACATGTATCATAGCTAATCATATATAACAAGCCTGATCTAGTCCTAAGCCGGTCATATAGAAAAATAATATTTTAAGGAACATAGCCAGTATTCTATTCCTCTATTTCCAGTTCATACATTGCTAGTATTCACATTTATCTATTTTCACTGATTAGTTTTACCAGTGTACTTATTACTAGTTATTTTACTTTGATATGATGATTGTCTCTCTAGCTTTCCTTACATTCCAGTATTTTATTCCATCATGTATATTTCTTACTCACTGCTTTATAGTTTTTATCAATATAATTAGAATTTTTGTTAGTTTATGTGCTTCGTTCCAATCCTGACAGGATAATATTTTTTAGTGAATCTCGAGCACTTTTGTCCCACTTATTATAGACCAGGAGTAGACGATGGGTATATTCCAGAGCTTCAGGAGGAGCCACTTCCTATAGAGGGTACACTAGTAGTGATTTAGCTAGTTATATTATATTGTACTAGATATGTCTCCATCCTTGATACATTGTGTTGTTATTGTTTCTGAGTTTTATTTTGCGATTGAGTTATCTAGACTCTTAGAATTATTGTTATTGTGTGAGACGTTATCTCTAAACTTATGTGTTGGAACTCTTTTATATCATTTTCATATATTTGTCGTGCCATTCATCTTCCTATAGATATTATTGTGATTAAGTATTAGTTTGATATTATATTTATATTCATCGTATCATCCTTATGGAGTTGAGATCATTGACAGGTTATATATTATTGTGAGATTTGATAGATAGTATTATGACCTAGATAACGTTCTACTGCTGATATTGTGTTGTAGGCTGGATGTACCGACGACTCATGCCTAATTTTTTGGTATGGGTCATGACACATTGGGAGTTTCTAGTAATGCTCTTTGGAGCAACCAATGCGCCAGTAGTATTTATGGATCTCATGAATTATATTTTTATGTCATACTTAGACAAGTTCGTGATTGTGATCATCGATGATATCTTGGTTTGCCGTCGAAGTGAAGCAGAGCATGAGCAGCATCTTCGCACAGTTCTCCAAGTCCTTAGAGAACATAAGTTATATGCTAAGTTTAGCAAGTGCTGTTCTGGCTTGATCGTATTTTGTACTTGGGTCACATTATTACAAAAGGTAGAGTAGAAGTGGATCCCCAGAAGATAGAAGTCGTTGAGACGTGGCCAGTTCCCCGAACAGTTGCAGAAGTTCGTAGTTTCTTGGAACTAGCAGGATATTATCAAAAATTTGTGTCATAATTTGCTAAAATTTTTGTACCCTTGACACAATTGACTCGTATGGATGTACGCTTTGATTGGATAGATGAATATCAAACCTCTTTTAAGAAGCTCAAGCAGAAGTTGATTACGGCACCAATTTTGACGCTTCCAGATGGGACAGGTAGTTTCACGGTATATTGTGATGCGTCAAAAAAAGGAGTAGGGTGTGTTCTTATGAAGCATGGCAAGATTATAGCTTATGCGTATCGGCAGCTTTGAGACTATAAGAAGAATTATCCAAAACACGACTTGGAGTTAGCAGCAGTTCTCTTTGCACTCAAACTTTGGAGACATTACCTATATGGAGATCGAGTAGAGATTTATACTGACATAAGAGTTTAGAGTACATCTTTACTCAGAAGGATCTCAACATGAGACAGAGAATATGGCTAGAGCTAATAACAAACTATGATCTTGACCTTCAGTATCATCCAGGGAAGGCAAATATCATGGATGATACTTTGAGTCGGAGAACGGGAGCTTATTCTCTCACGGTGCTGCGAGAGATTTTAGAAGATCTTCAGGATATAGACATAGAAGTAGTATGGCCGGGCAATACATCATTGATGGCCAGTCTGGAAGTTCAATCCCGTATAGTAGGACAGATCAGAGCAGCATAATCAACAGATGTCAAGCTTCAGCAACTTAGAGCAGAATGTGAGGCAGGGCATAGAACAGAACTATGCATTCATAGTGACAAAACTCTCTGATTTGGTAATCGACTATATGTACCAAGTGTAGATATCCATCAAGAGATCATGTCAGAAGCCCATAGTTCTCAGTATTCTGTTCACCCAGGAGGAACGAAGACGTAGAGAGATATTCGTTAACATTTCTGATAGAATGGTATGAAGAGAGAGGTAAAACGATTTTTCTTTCAATGTTTGGTTTGTCAGCAAGTCAAGGCTGAGCATAAGAGACCAGCATAACTTCTTCAACCTTTACCAATTTTGGAATGAAAGTGGGACCATATTACCATAAATTTTATAACCGATCTTCCTAGATCCATAGCTGGTAGAGATACAATTTGGGTAATAGTGGATCGACTCACAAAAGTTGTTCACTTTCTTTCCGTCAGAGTGGGACAATCTACAGAGCAGTTGGCTCAGATGTACATTAATCAGATTGTCAGACATCATAGAGTACCAGTCAGTATCATATCAGATAGAGATTCCAAATTCATATCTCACTTTTAGCAGAATCTACAACAGAGTTTGGGTACCCATCTAAAGTTCAGTACAACTTATCATCTCCAAACATATGGTCAGTCAAAATGTACGATCCAGACTCTAGAAGATATGCTTCGATCTTGCACCCTTGACTTTTGTGGTTCATTGGAACACCATTTACACTTGGTAGAATTCTTCTACAATAATAGTTTCTAGTAAAGTATCCAAATGATACCCTTTGAGGTAATGTATGGCAGGAGGTGCAGATCACCGTTAGCTTGGGATGATATTGGTGAGAGACAATTGCTTGGTCCTGAGATGATAGCCCAGACAGTTGAGGTAGTCAAACAAGTCCGAAAGCATCTAAAGGTTGCTCAAAATTGTTAGCATCATTGGACCGATTCACATCAACGACCTCTTGAGTTCTCTGTCAACAACCATGTATTTCTTTATATTTTGCCTACCCGAGGAGTTATCATGTCCCAGTACCAAAATACGGAGGCGAACATGGCCAGCTACCCCATACAAGGTACTATACGTTATATGGTGATTATGGCTGTAATAAGACAAGGAAGTGCATGCTACAATCAAGTATGTTAGGATCAATAATTTCTATGTCTCAATCATTCAAACAAGAAAATAGTAAACATAGAGCATTTATGATAAAGCAATAAGGTGTCCCAAATGCTTTGTCAAAGTATTCTTGAGACCAATTATGCAAAATAAGAAGCTGGAAGAGTATCAAAAGTATATAATAGTGATCAACTGCAGTCTGATTTAATACAATCGTGTTAGGAGACTAAATATCCAGACGTGCCGGCTAACAGGTGTCAGTGGCTAAACGTCCAAAAAGAAGTAAATATAAAATGATGAGCATGAAAGAAAAAAACACACTCGATATCTCTTCGACTATATTTTTGGTATACGCCATGAATTGGGGGATAGTACGCTGGATCCTCGGGTATTGGCTCAAAATTTGGCCATGCAAAACCAGTAAGATAGACCCCAAATAGCAAGTACCACAAAGGAAGCACGAAATAGAGAAACAAAACCCAAGAAATAATTATATAATAATAATTTATAGGTTCAGTGTCGTAGCTTAGGTCCATGGCATATCTTAATGCAAAAGTCCAACCCTACAACCAAAAAAGGACAAGGGTTGAACCATCACACTATGATAGTTCAGTTTACTAGACTACTAACCAAAAAATACAAACACAACTAAGTCAATTTTCTTTATATCGGCCAATCACTTATACGACTTATTATTTGTGGAGTCAGAGGTTATCTCAGAAATAATGCATAATAGGTATCCTCAGATTATGCCATTGCCGAACATGAGCTAACCGAGCCAAATAAGGAATATATAGGCACTTCATGATTCCTCGTAGGGCCACTGCACTAAAATATGGTATTAGCGGTTCTAGTACTCCTATAGGGAGACAATGGCTCATTGTTATTTATAATAGGTCAGATATTGCACTTTACTAAGGTGGATGATATACAGTATCTGTGGTGGCCAGCCCACAGTGTACTTAGAATGAATCTCTATGGGAAGGTTCGTTGGCATGATCTAGGGATACCGTTCCCTCCAAATGTTACTACCACTTTTTGTTACCTAATTAGTCCTATATTGTGTTCGAAATCTCAAGGCATGGATGTCGTACAAAGTACGGGAACGCTAGATACGAATCTACAAAAGGTCAATCTAGATTCACCCAAGCGTGTATAAAATATTTAATCAATCAATATCCTACCCACACTTTGGTAGTTAACTCGCATATCATGCTCGTTCTGGGGAATAATATATATTTATAATATCACACATTCAGGAATTTGGAGGCATTTTCAATTCATAATTCAAATATAATTCACTTAACACGTGACACGGTATGTCATATATCGGCGCACATCCGGTCATATACACTTTCAGGCAATAATTTGTATCAGCACGGATACAGAATTTGAGTCCAATTATCAATTATATATTGGGCCACATAAATCAAGATCATATTGTAACACGAATGCTTATGTCATGCACATAGCCGGTTAGTCACTATCTAATTAGTCCGTTTCATACTAAAATCTCAGTTCAACTCATACCATATTCATAGCCAATCTTAGCTCATGGTCATGTCTAGCATAAGGTCTGGTTAATAAATCTATTCCTCCTTAGAATAATAACACAAGTATTAACCCAAATATAAATCATAAAAGAATAAAAAAAATATTCAATAAAAATAATCAAGGTCGTATGGGTCTCTAGGGCGCATATGAAGTCCAGGCCGCATATATCTCTAGGCCGCATGGGAAGTCCTGCCCACACAGGTCACTAGGCCGCATGCTCAGGGTTAAAGTCTACTCCTTTGGACAAGTGTTTGAAGTAACGGGCAATAAATAAAGTGTCAGGGAAGTGACATAAAGTGACTGATGTGACTGATGTGACATGTAATAAAGTATGGCAGAGTAAAAGAATAAAATCATAAAAATATGTGCCAACGATTCAGAGTCACGCATCCAAAGAAGGTGGCTGCATGCTCTGTTTGCCGCATAGGTCACCCGGCCGTATATTGCGCTTTGGACTTAGCAAATTTTTTATTCTTTCAGCGAATAAAATACAAGGAGTTCTGTTACTTAGCTCCAGAACGCTTTGTGTAATGATCAGTCATGTTTCTAACAAAATAGACGCATACTGGTCGGCTATGCGGCAAAGAGTCCAGGCCGCATAAGGATCATGCCATATGGAAGTCTCGGTCGCATATAATGCTGGCCTCAATTAGAACTTCGTCTTCTCCAGACAGCAAGTTCAGCCATGACGGAAAAGCTCCAAAAACCCAAAAATTATTTTTTTCATAAAAACTTTATTTTAACTCTGAATCAAGTGAAACAAAAGCCAAAATGTTCGATATAAAGTGCCCCATAACCAAAAAAATTGATTTTCTAAACTACCATATTTTAGTAGATCAAAACTATAAAAATATATGGAACCCATAAAATCATAAACTTTAAATGTAGATCTACTCATATCTAGCCATAAAAACAAAAAACTCCAAGAATTAAAAGTGGTTAGAAACACATAAAAAATATAATAAACCAATAATATGGAAGATTTCTTTATTTCTCATGCAAGATATACTTGTTTAAGACTTGGAGTGAGAAAGCTTAAGAGAGAGAGAAAATAAAGTAATGAAGAGAGCGAATGAGAGGTTTGGTTTATATAAATGAAGGTTTGAGATTTAGACTATTGTAACCCCATAATTAAATCAATCCCAATAAATAAACCATAAACCAAGATAAGCCAAAGAATGGATCCAGTCTCATAGAATATACTAAATATGCAAGCAAAAAAAATAATACACTTCAAATACGTATATTTGGGAAGGGGGAGTGACATCTCTATCCACCTTAGAAAAAAAATTTATCCTCAGAATTTGAATCCAAGTAAGCTAGAGAAGTCAGGACAAGCACGATATAATCCTACTAGTAAAACTACACATGCAAGCAATATCATCACAACACATGGTTATCACCTGATCATGGAATCTAGATACGAAGGCATAAAATAGAATATAACTTCTGAATCAAATAGGTATAGATACCGAGATCGAATATCATTCTCGTGCTTCTACGTCGATTCTTCAAGAGTGTGATATCCTCATGCAACTCCGATAAGAGAAATAGTTCGGTTCTTGAGTATCTTCTCTCTTCGATCTAGAATGGATACGGGTTGCTCCTCATAAGATAAGTCGGTACCAACGACTATTTCAGAGTGGTCGAGGACATGACTCAGATCTGGGACATATCTACACAACTGAGATATATAAAATACATCGTGCACCTCACATACCAAAGGTAAAAGAAAAAGACGATAAGCCACATCACCTACCCGATCTAGAATGTCAAACGGCCTAACGTATCATGGACTAAGCTTCCCGCGAACCCCGAATCTAATGACTTCATAGATAGGCAAAATCTATAAAAATACATGATCGGCAATATAAAACTCTAAAAGCCTACGTTATTGGTATGTCCAGTGGCGATGCCAATCTTGCGTAACCTGAAGTCACTCTCTGATCTGCCTGACAACTTCTACTATCTGCGTGATTATTTTGGGGCCTAACGTCTTTCGCTCACCAATGTCGTCCTAAGTCAACAATGATCTACACTTTCTGCCGTATAGTATCTCAAAAGGTGTATCTGAATACTGGCCTGATAACTATTTTATACGAGAATTCCACCAAGTGAAGGTAATTCTCCGAAGATCCATCAAGGTCTAAGATACAGGCCCATAACATATCCTCCAAGGTCTGGATAGTTTTTTCTGATTGTCCGTCTGTATGGGGGTGGTAAGTTGTGCTGAATCTTAACTTGATACCCAATCTCTCATGCAAGTTTCTCTAAAAATAAGAAGTGAATCTCGTATCGCGGTCTGATACTATGCTTACTGGCACTCCATGCTGCCTCACAATCTGTCGTATATATAATTCTGCCAACTTCTCCATAGACAGTCCCACTCTGAAGGAGAAAAAATGTGCCACTTTTGTGAGTCGATCGACCATCACCCAAACTGCATCTCAACCATTCAGTGATCTAGGTAAACTGGTCACAAAGTCCATCGTGATATGTTCCCACTTTTACTCTGGAATAAAGAGCATCTGCAATAATCCTGTCGGTCTCTATTATTTTGTCTTCACTTGCTGACATATCAGACATACCAATATAAATTAGGCTATTTCTCTCTTCATCCCGTTCCACCAAAAGTGTTGCTTGATATCTTGGTACATCTTCGTGCCTCCTGGATGAATGGAATACTGGAAACTGTGTGCTTAAGTCATAACTTCTTGCCAAATATTTCTATTTGGTATGCATAGATGGTTTCCATACCTTAGTGTTCTATCCACATGTAATTTCAACTCCTTCCGAAGACCTGACTCACATTCTTCTCGTACCTTTTGAATCTTCAGGTCCTCTGCCTGAGCTAGCTTAATTCTATCTACCAATATTGACTAAATATGTAGGCTACCCTAAACTCTTGTACTCCGTGGAAGTATTATCTCGATACCTATCTCTCGCAAGTCTTCTAAAATATTCTTCTGAGTAGTCAACATAAATTTTCCACCTCTTCTGCTAAGTGCATCAGCTACTACATTAGCGTTTTTTGGATGGTACTGAAGTTTCACGTCATAGTCTTTCAACAACTCCAGCCACCTCCTCTGCCTCATGTTCAGGTCCTTCTGCGTGAACAGATAATTTAAACTCTTATGATCTGTGAATATTTCTACTCGATCGCCATAAGAGTAGTGCCTTCATAACTTAAGTATAAAAACTACGGCTTCTAACTCCAAATCATGAGTTTGATAGTTCTTCTCGTGATCTTTGAGCTACCGAGAAGCATATGCTATCACTCTCCCTTGTTGTATCAAAACACATCTAAGACCTTTGCTAGATGCATTATAATACACTGTGAATCCTCCAGAGCCTGCTGGAAGAGTAAGGATTGGTGCAGAGATTAATTTCTTCTTCAACTCTTCAAAGGCTATCTGGCATTCCACTGACCACATAAATTTAACTTTCTTGCGGCAAAGTCTGACACAAATCTTCTATAGTATCCTGCCAAGTCCAGGAAACTACGCCCCTCTGCCACTGTCCTCGGAACTGGCAAGTTCTCTACTATATCTACCTTCTTGGGATCAACTGATACTCCTACTCCAGAAATAATATGCCCAATAAAGGATATGTGATCCAGCCAAAATGCACACTTACTAAGCTTCGCATATAACTGGTGCTCCCTCAAAGTTTATAGTACTATCATGAGATGTTCTTCGTGCTCCTCTTAGTTACGAGAAAACACAAGGATGTCGTCTATAAATACTATCACAAGTTGGTCTAAGTGGGGCATGAAATATTGTTTATCAAATCCATGAATACCGCTGGAGCATTAGTCAGTCTGAATGGCATAATGTCATGCCCCAGTCCCAAAATACATAGGACTAGGATACGTAAGCATGCCAACCGCATGTATATATGGCAACTCCAATATATGGAAACCATAATACATGCGTACGTTGTATAATGAACAATAATTCACAAGTGGTAAAACTTACACAAGTCACAGTGTATAATCTAAATCTCATCCACAGAAATTAAATATAAATGAATAACCAATAACCATGTAACTAGATCTCAATATAAAGTATCTAAAGAATGACATTCGGATGGAAACAAATCCACTGCCGAAATAGAATATAAAATGAACAAGATAAACCCCACATAAGCACAATATCTAACGATCACGAGGCTCGAAGAGAAGGCCTCCTCGAAATATAAGTAGCATGTCTGGATCTGTGCTCCCGTGAATATTCATGAACATCTACACCTGGAAAGGGACCAAGTCCTCAGAGGGACATAGCAAGATACATAGAAATATGCCATAAAGTAAATACTGAATAAATAAATGGGGTGTGCTAACCATCTAAGTGAATGCAATTTGAGGACAGCTTAGTGCGTAGGGAAAGTGTAGGCTAGACATATGCTGACATAATTTGCCAATCGTCGTGACTGACTAGTATATGCCATATATGCCCCCAGAACATGGGCACTCTGCAATAGTCCATCTCCGAGGAGCATGGTATCTGAAATAGTATAACGTCCAACATTCTTTAGAGTGTGGTATCTGCAAAAATAACAAGTGACGCCCAACACTCTAAGGAACATAGTATCTGCAATATATATACGTCCGTATCACTCCATCGAGTGTGGTATCTGTATAGAAGGAGTGGGTGTCCCATACGCCTACTAGTCGTCCTCCCTGCCTAATGTAGATATACAAGTCGTGAACACGACGTGGACATCTCGTACTATGACGCAAGTCTCTATAGAAAAAAAAAACTAGCTAAATATCGTTACACGTGTTGCTCACACTGATGGCCAGTCGTGCATGAGACACGCATCCTTACATGAACTCACTCTGTGACGTGTAATGATACGTGTCAAGGCCTGGAGAGTCATACCAATAACTCCACAACTTTAGGTGGGTCTACTAGACACTAGGTCAGACACAAGTCCTAACGTCAACGTCTTCGTTGACTGCACCCGAGTCTTCTCGGACGCGCACATTTATATAATATTAAAATAAATAAATATGTAACTAAAAATAACTGAATTTAAATAGTACAAGGTAAGGTATACTTGCCAGGCAAGAGAGATACAAAAATATAATGTCCAGATGTCAAATGCCAAAAGTCAGAAACTATAGCCTCAGAATGAACGTCTCCAGATGCTGAAATAAATATCACCAACGTTCCCAGAATAAGCAAAATAGCTAGAAAATACTATCCTTTCGTCTAATTTGGCACAGGGGCAAAACGATAATTTTGGACAAGGTGGGGTCCACATGTGGGGCATCTTGCACCGAAAAGTGTGCCAAGGATAAAGGTCTCTAAAAAGGACAAATTATAGGTCAAATAAATTCTAAATATCAGTAGAACTCAACGGTATGTCCAGATGTGGATTCCGATGAGCCGAACATAATTTCACCCAAAAAGTCAACTGTGGGGCCCACTAATTGGCGACTTGGTCAACTATCTCAGAATTATGTGAAAATTGGGTCACAGGACCGGCGCGATACAACGAGTCCAGTGGAGCAAGTTTCATCGCATTCTGACGAGTATGCACAAAATGCACATGACTTTTGTAAAAGTCGCGACACTAGAAATTTGCTGCGGATACAGGCTGATTCTGACGCGCATACACGTCCAAATCAGTTTTCGTAAATTCTCACATGTCCGGGTATACTGCACACACTTTTTGGTACATTTGGTACACAGCGGAGCGGTCCCGTTTGGCGAGGCGCGCTCCGTTTCATAATTTTTGGAATTTAGAAAAAATTAAGTTTTTGGGTTTTTCTACCTAATTTATTTTAACATACAGCAACAATTAAAATATTGTATTTGACAAAAAATAAACTAGGTTAAGTGGTCTTCGCATACCAACAAGAAAAACTGGATTCGGATCTCTGTGGTGGGAGATACGAGTCCGAGAACATGGGTGGTTGCAACATAATTTCTAAAATTTAGAAAGTGGTTATTTTTTTTCGACTTGACGTCAATTTTTACCTAGGTTGGCACGTTGTTCGAGATAAACTAACATACAAATATGGAAGGGAGATAGGTGAGGATCATACCGGTAAAGACGGAGTCGAGTTTGGTCAAGCGAGAAGACAGAAAATAGGACATGAACACTGTTCATCAGTTTCTGTCTCGCGCGTGCGGCATCGCGGTGTGCGGCCGGCGGCTCCGGCGCATGGTGGCCAAATTAGGGAGAGAGAGAGTCGGCGGGGGCGATCGGTGGCGGGCTCCGGTGGCGCGGCGGCAGCGTTGAGGTGGAGAGGGAGGATTAGGGTTAGGGCTTGGGAGAGTGGGTTATATAAATAGGGAGAGAGAGATTCGACGGGGGGGGGGGGGTTGTATACGCGGGGGGGGGGAGGGGGGTTCAGTGGTATTTAATACCACTGCTGCTGCCACTGTTTCTTTTCTTACTTCCTTTCTTTCTTTCTTTCTTTCCTTCTTACTTCTTTCTTACTGCTGCGGTTTTTCTATGTTTTGGTTTTGTTTTA
This sequence comes from Iris macrosiphon, assembly GCA_036927795.1. Taxonomy (NCBI): domain Eukaryota; kingdom Viridiplantae; phylum Streptophyta; class Magnoliopsida; order Asparagales; family Iridaceae; genus Iris; species Iris macrosiphon. The sequence continues at coordinate 39,371,856 of JAYESA010000002.1, forward strand.
GGCGGGTTGCGGGTTTAAGGGTTTGCGGGTTTGGGTTTGGATCCATAACCCACTATATTTTCTTTTCTTTTCTTTTCTTTTTCTTTTTCTTTTTCTTATTCTTATTCTAATTAACTGATATATACATATATATATAATTATATATATACATATATATACCTATAAAATTCTAGAAAATTATATTTGTGCACACCATTAAGCTAGCAACTGTCTACAGGGTCTCCTACATGAAATAAATTAGGAAATATTTATAATAGCTCCAAAAATTCTCTAGATGCACAAACACCTCAAATAAAAATTAAATAAAATCTATTTTCTCTATTTAGCACATAATTACTATAAATAAATTAATTAATTAAAAAAATAATAATAAAAAAAATAATTGATACGGTTTATTAAAAATTGGGGTTCATAATCTACCAAACTTATAAGAATTTTGTTCTCGAAATTAAAACTAAGCCACGGTAGAAAGTCAGGGATGGCATAAGATATAAATTAACAAAGTAATTTCATACCTTGATCTACGAATAGATTCGAAAAATGTTTGTGCATGTCATTCTCGCGCTCCCAAGTTGATTCTCCTGGTGCGCCATACTTTTATGCCACGCGGACCAAGGGAATAGACTGGTTCCTCAATACTTTCTCTCGATGATCAAGGATTTCCACGGGTTGCTCTTGATATGACAAGCTCGGCCCAATGGTAATCTCTGAATGGTCGAGAACATGACTGTTTTATGTCACATATCGCCTGAGCTGCGATACATGAAATACGTTATGTACTCTCTCAAGTGAAGGTGGCAGCGCAAGTCGATATGCCACTTCTCCCACTCTTTCTAGCACGTCAAATAGTCCAATATACCTTGGACTCAACTTGTCGCGCCCTCCGAATCGAATAGTGCCTCTGGTAGGTGGTATCCTCAAGAAGACATGATCGTCCTCTTTGAACTCCAATGGACGACGATGAAGGTCTGTCCACTGCTTTTGTCTGTCTTGCGCTGCTCGCAAGTGTCCTTGTATCTTCTTAACTGTCTCTATGGTGTTGACCACCAATTCTGGTCAAGCAAATCCCTGTCTGATATAATATTGACTGGTATGCCGTACAATCTTATTATCTGCCTCATATATAAGTCAGCTAAAGTTTCTGTAGACTGGCCAACTTTAAAAGGTAAGAAATATGTTGACTTGGTGAGTCGGTCTTCTATTACCCATACTGTATCTCTTCCTCTTAGACTCTTGGGAAAACCCGTAACGAAGTTCATAGTGATGTGCTCCCACTTTCACTCTGGAATCAAAAGTGGTTGCAATAATCCTGCGGTTCTCTGGTGCTCCGCCTTTACTTGCTGACATACCAGGCATTTAGCTACAAAGCGAGATATCTCTCTTTTCATTCCATGCCACCAAAAGTGCTGTTGTAAGTCACGATACATCTTGATGCCTCCAGGATGAATAGAATATATCGAACTATGAGCTTCTGTCATCAGCTCTTGTCGAATCTCTCCATTTGGAATATAAAGACGATCACCATATCGTAATGTCCCATTTGCCCCGGGTAAAATTACTTCAATGCCAAAGCTCTTGCATGTCCTCTAATAATTCTCTCTGTGCTGTCAAGAAATAAGCTGCTGGCTTCCAGCTTAATGCGTCTGCTACAACGTTAGCCTTGCCTGGGTGATAATGTAGCTCTATCTCGAAATCTTTCATCAATTCAAGCCATCGACGTTGCCTCATATTTAACTCCTTCTGCGTAAAGACGTACTTGAGGCTTTTGTGGTCTGTATAGATCTCCACTCATTACCCATATAAGTAATGTCTCCATAGCTTCAGAGCAAATACAACGGCTGCAAGTTCCAAGTCATGAGTTGGATAATTTTTCTCATGCACTTGTAACTGTCTAAATGTATATGCAATCACCTTGCCATGCTGCATCAATACGCATCCCAAGCTTTTCCCTGATGCGTTTGTAGATCACATAACCTCCTGATCCTGATAGAATAGTCAATACTGGTGCTGTGGTCGGTCGCTTCTTCAACTCCTCGAAGGCGGCTTGACACTCGTCGGTCCATATAAATTCTTGATCCTTACAAGTCAACCGAGTCATACGTGCTGCTATCCATTCAGGAGTCAATCAATTATCCATCCAGGTGAAGTCCATTTAGACCCCCGATAGCAAAATGATACATTCTTCATTGAAACACTTGAGTTCTGAACTTGACCAAAGTAATGAGGCTAAAAATTTCATGCTTCCATAGTGATGCATGTAACAGGAAAGTAATAAAATAAAAATGTAGGAAGGCAGTGAAGGGTCATTTCTAAAGGTAGCACAGTTTTAAACTGCAATCAAATCTAATAATAAAGTTTGGTAATTTCCCAAAAAAAAATAGAAATGGCTACGGAAACAATACACTTTTTGCACTTATACTAAGCACGAGGTTTCGTCTTTCCGAAATAAGGGAAGACAGAAAATAATAATCAAGAGTTCAAGGGGGAGGTAATAGATTAGAAGTATGAGGATCAAGGCATTTAATAAATTCAAATGAGAATTGTCAAGGCAGTTGTGGATTGAAATCATATTTTGGTAATTCCTATTCACATGCTCGTATCAGTATAGTTACGTAACTGATATGATATGCTCAGACATATCTAGAGCGCAAGTACATTCGTCTACTAATCACTTGTCACGCCCCAGTCCCAAAATACCGAGGGACCAGATACGTGGCAATGGCCAACAGCACGCACCGATGGACAAACCCAATTTAATGGATCCATCAGGGCATACTTAAGCTATAAAACAAAGTCTACGACAATCAAGGCACAACTAATCTCATCCACATAAGATATAAAATATGATCCACAGATATAAGAAATGTAAATCATCAAACAGTCTCACAAAGTACTTCGGGGAACAACCCGATAAATATCTAATGTAAAGGTTCATCTGACCAGAAAATAAATGACTGAAATAAATAGATAAATACTGAGCATGAAACATGGATGCTCAGGAAAAGTCTTCGACAAATACCTCATCCTCGGATGGCGGTACAGCTCCTGGATCAGCTCCTACTCCGGTCCCGTATACCTTGGGATAGATCTCGTCCTCAAATCCTGGAGACATAATCCGGATCCAGGTCCTCAGGGGACATAGCAAGGTACAAGAAAGCTCATGCCAAAATAAATGCAGTGCAGCAGATAATGAAATAAATAGGGCAAATAAGTAACCATCTAAGTGAAAATGCAAGTGAGAGCAGCACGAGTACTCAGGCTGAGCCACTACAAGCTCTGTGTCGGGGAGCCGGTAGTGGTAATAACACGTAATGTGCCTAGCTCTGCTACGAGAGTCTACAGCCTCACAATAGTAGTAGATATATATAGAAAATAGCCTGTAGACTGTGTGTCTCTCCCCACCCCATGTAACCACGCATATCATGACCATAACGTCTCATATCCATGTCAAGCGGGATCATCACTAATGCGACAAGTCATATGTATCTATGAATATAGTATCTCTGTCAAGTCCTGTATTCTATACAGAATTACCACGAATATCTCGGGAATATCCTGTCTCATGAATAGTGTCAAGTATCCTGGGTCAAAGTGTACTTGGTAAGACAAGTACGAGAAGATAAAGTGTCACGAATATCCATCTCTAGATGACCATACACAACACCGCGTACAGTGTTGGCACCCGACTAATAATCGGACGCTAAGTACGTCACACGGTCCTAGGTTAAGCATACACAGCAATATAAATAAAGCAAAGAAAATATAACAATACTGCAGAGTTTGGCAAGGTACACTTGTCTGGGGTCCTGCTGCTGGTATGAATCAGAGTCCAAGTCACAGTCCAAATAGCCTATGTAATACAATTTACCATGTCAAAAGATAATTTATTTTAACTTATTTAATTCTAGAATAATTACTCTAAAATCCTATTTTAATCTTATTATTCTGATTTTTAGGTTAATTCCTAAATTTTGTCCAAAGAAACTAAATTTTATCAACTCGAGACTCATGACACGCAAATCGAGGCGATCTGTTGACCAAAAAGTCAACCGACACAAACTCGACTTTCATGCATGATTTTCTGTAGATTTCAGCATCAAAAATATACTAGAATTTATGGCTCGTCCGAATTCAAATTCGTTTGGGAATTATGGCACATACAAATTTTGTATTGTGCACCGATGGTTAAATTCTAACCTAGAAGTTCTACAGAATTAACAGTATGTAAATACTTCAAATTAAATTCTGGAAAAAATTTATGTCGATGATCTCGACATTAGCTTTCCGAAACTTTAAACAGTTCATTATTCTGATTCCTGATTCTCCCGAAATCGCGAAAACATTAAAATACGTCTATTTTTGGACATGCTGTGCTCTACGAATTTTCCAGAATTTAATACTCATAATTTTGTAAAAAAAATTGTATAATCAGAAATTTAACCTCAATATCGTTCTAACGCAAGAAATTAGACCTTGTTTGGAGTCCGGAGCTATGCGCAATGGCTTCTGGAAGATGAAGGAACCCTAGATGGCAATTCTCCAAAATCTCTCTCTCTAAAAAATAATGGGACAATTAGGGTTATAATAATATATATATAGGGATGTTGAGAGGCTAAATGAAAGTTGATAGGGTGACACGTGTCATGATTTGATTGGATAGTTTTGGTTATATTATTTGGTTTTATGATTTGCCTTTATCAAAATATTATTTAAGTCGTTTTAAATCTAAATAACTCAAAATAAACATTAAAAATAATCATAAAAATCTGAAAAAAATACAGAAAATATATTTTGAACCTAAAAACCCTAAAAAAATATTTGGAATAATTATATATTCATAAATTTTCTACTATAATTAGGAGAAGCTCTAAAAATTAGTTTTGCCATAAAACTAAAAATAAATACTAACATTATTCCAAAAATTCTAAAATAATTCTAGAAAATATATAATAATATTATAAATCTTAAAAAATAACATGGGTCCATTATATATTCCTGGGCTTGCACCATAAATTCTACAAGTCCTAAAAATTAGTTATTAGCCTAAATAACTCCCAATAAATACTAAAAATACTCAGAAAATTTTCAAAAATTTCTAGAAAATATATTTTATTATTTAGAACCTAAAATAAAAGTTTGGGATATTTTTAATTATATTTGAATCTAAAATAAATTCTTGAAAATCCTAGAAAATTAAAGAAAATTGTGAAAAATCTAAATTAAAAATTTCTTAAAAATCAGGGGGTTACAATCTACCCAACTTATAAAAAATTTGTCCTCGAAATTAAAATTAAGCCATGGTAGAAGTCAAGGATGGTCTAAGATTTGTATTGGTTAAAATGCAAGGCTAGGTTTAACTGAGTGGACGATGTTGCACGTTGCACATTCAGAAAATCATGGGAGAAATTCACATGAGTGAAAATAGGTTTCTTCGTGTGTCATGTCCAATAGTATGGACACCTAAATGCTCTTTTGCATAAAAGCGTCCAACAATTGAAACGTTGCACAAAGATGAAAATTGGAGGATGGGCATGTCTAGGACAAGGTGTAGAATTTGTAGGAAGGCAGTGACTAGGGAAGTGCTCCAATTATCGAAGCAATGGTAAGGCGCGCCGAGGGATACCATGTTGTAAAAGTAAATAAAAATACCGTATTCTATTTCTAAGTGGATTCGAGCTAGCCTCAGGCTCACTATCTAAGCCAAGTAGGTCTACTTCTTAGGTGAGGGGATTTCACAATCCAGCCAACTTAAGACAATGTCGTCCTCAAAATTAAAATAAGGCATAATTTGTTAATCCTTCGTGTACATAAGGCAAGTCAATCGCAATCTCCTTGCGACAATTAAAATCCTAATCATATCCATTGCAACACTTCTAGGTTAAGATGACCATTGATCCAATCAAATTCAACCTATGGTTATCTCTTCTCGCTTTTTCAAATTATCCATATCCAAATTTAAATTAAATCCATATATCATCTTCAAGATTTAAATACGCATATCAATTTTACCTCACGATCTCCAATTATTATAATCTCCTCTAGAAGTAATTCGAGTCCATTATTATTCCTATTTTCACTTATAAATTTTTGTATGCTTCAACTTCTTAAATTCTATTCACATCCTTAATATTTCAAATAGGTAGTCCAACCATCAAGTTTTTATTTTAACTCAAATCATCAAATTGAAAAAATAGTTTAAATGCAGTCCACCATTGTTCAAGTCTGAAATTCCATCTTTTTATCCTCTAAATTTCAAGTTGATGATTTTACCTTCATTGTTTAAATCATGTACTTAAGGTATAAATATTGGGTCCTCAATATCAATTCATTAATCCTCATCATCTTAGTCATTCTTCTAAAATTCTCAAAATTAAAATGGCTTGAACCTCTCCCAATTTAATCTTACTCGATCACAATCTAAAAAAAATTCCTCTCGAGTTGACAATGCACTACTACCCAACTTAGAATTTACCCATCTATTACATAAGGCTATATACCTTAAGAGAATATTCCTTAATATGTTTACTCATGTCATTCAATCCTCGAACTTCAATGCCGACCATATCATATATGATATGTCCTTAATTACGAAGAATGATCCTCAAGTATGTGATCGGCCTATGGGGTATATCTAGTATTCTCTGTGTATCAATTTATACCAAGCACGAGGTTTCGTCTTTCCGAAATAAGGGAAGATGGAGACCAATAATAAAGAGTTCAAGGGCAGCATAATAGAATAGAAGTATTGGGATCAAGGCGTTTAAAGAATTCAATTGGGAATTGTCAAAGCAGTTATGGATTGAAATCATATTTTGGTAATCCTTTGTTCGCCTGCTCGTATTAGTACAGTTATGTAACCGATACGATATGTCAGACATGTCTAGGGCAAGTATATTCGTCTACTAATCACTACATATCTCAATCCACGTAAGGTATTATTGTGAGGGAGAATCAAGCGCACTATGGTTGATCAGACCATAATACACTGATTCTGAAATGTATTATTGTGGGCCTCCCCAATAATACATATGTCATGAACAAGCTCGATAAAGAATAAGCTTGCAAAACTAAGCTATAAAATATCATAATAAGGCAAGGTAGTATATGAAATATAAGCACGCTAGATGATGATAAAAGGAGGTACAAATTATTCAAGTTCATAAAACGAACAAAGTGAGCAACAATAATAAAAGACTCTACAATCTCTACAGTTATTATACAACCTCCTTGTCTAAGTTGCTAGTCGACCCAATAGGGCATGAACCTCTAAATTCTATTGTCTGAATAAACACTGTCGTCTTATGATAGCATACAATTAACATCATTCAATTATACTATCTCGATGGGTCAAGTGGACTATATGGTACTAGGTTGTGAAGCATACTACCCAACTTATAAGAATTAAACTACTACTGTGACAGTCTTAAGAGGATCCTGCAAATAACCTTGCACATGTAAAATAGAATAAAAACTCTTCTTAGGGTATATGAGGAAAGATCTTGGTACTTATTAGGGTCTCCTATTGCATTATATAGGTAAGGGTCACCTTAAGTCTTAATCATAGTGCTCATAGAACATGTGTCAATAGCGAGAATGGAAAGGTTATTAGTCTCAAGGGAAAGGGAATATAACTTGTATCGAGGTGGGGGTACAATTTACATGATTTAACACTAAGGGATAATCATCGGGTCACAATCTACAAGATTAACTCAAACTTATCGAACTATAACTACAAACACAAAATTTTCAAATTCAAGGCTACAACTATAATCCTAGCAAACTATGTGTCCTTAACAAGGAATAAAATTACTTGGCCTACTATTAGAAGTGTCAGGTGGCACGAATTAAAAGACGGAGAAAAGAAGAACATATTTTAGCCGTTGCGCATTAGCAAACGTTAAGGTCGCAGACGAACAACGTATAAAATTAAAATATGAGGCTCTAGATAATATCATAGTTTCCTAAGGTGAAGGTGGCGAGCAATTCTCCGTGTTTGAGGTATGATCTCATGGGGAATGTCATACTCGTTGCTCTGGGCTTCCTGAGGTACCGTCTGCTAATATCACGATAAGAACCTATATCCTAACACTATCTCACTATGCACACTAGGTTCCGTTCTAACATTCGATCTCAGATTTCTATTGGTTCCTCAAAACTGGGGTCAACCACTAGGGTCAAACATTAGGGTCCAATCTCTAACTAGCTCTTAGCAGTGCCTCTTAGGTCATTCATGACTATAACAAGAAATAATGGTAAATTATTTTATAGGTAAGGGACGCTAGGGTTCATTAAGCGTTCTACTTAGGGGTGTGTCAATATCCTAGCTGTACTTATAGTAGGAAGGTTACCCTACCTATCATTCTATCAACAGGGACTTCTATATTATAGAAGAAAGCTACACTCAAGGAACTAATGAGAAGGCACATGAATCAAGCAGGATGCAATTTTTTAACGGAATAGATTGGAAGGAGGAGAAGGAGAAGCCATAGTCAGTTGTGGATGAGATCCTATACTCTAATCCTATTTGCAGGCTTGCTTGGTCCCTAAGTTGAAACCGAACAATTTAGTCGTAGACTTGCATGGGCCACCACAAAAACCATGTCACGCCCCAGTTCCAAAATACCGAGGGACCAGATACGTGGCAATGGCCAACAGCACGCACCGATGGACAAACCCAATTTAATGGATCCATCAGGGCATACTTAAGCTGTAAAACAAAGTCTACGATAATCAAGGCACAACTAATCTCATCCACACAAGATATAAAATATGATCCACAGATATAAGAAATGTAAATCATCAAACAGTCTCACAAAGTACTTCGGGGAACAACCCGATAAATATCTAATACAAAGGTTCATCTGACCAGAAAATAAATGACTGAAATAAATAGATAAATACTGAGCATAAAACATGGATGCTCAGGAAAAGTCTTCGACTAACACCTCGTCCTCGGATGGCGGTACAGCTCCTAGATCAGCTCCTGCTCCAGTCCCGTATACCTCGGGATAGATCTCGTCCTCAAATCCTGGGGACATAATCCGGATCCAGGTCCTCAGGGGACATAGCAAGGTACAAGAAAGCTCATGCCAAAATAAATGCAGTGCAGCAGATAATAAAATAAATAGGGCAAATAAGTAACCATCTAAGTGAAAATGCAAGTGAGAGCAGCACGAGTACTCAGGCTGAGCCACTACAAGCTCTGTGTCGGGGAGCCGGTAGTGATAATAACACGTAATGTGCCTAGCTCTGCTACGAGAGTCTACGGCCTCACAATAGTAGTAGATATATATAGAAAACAGCCTGTAGCCTGTGTGTCTCTCCCCACCCCATGTAACCACGCATATCATGACCATAACGTCTCATGTCCATGTCAAGCGGGATCATCACTAATGCGACAAGTCATATGTATCTATGAATATAGTATCTCTGTCAAGTCATGTATCCTATACAGAATCACTACGAATATCTCGGGAATATCCTGTCTCATGAATAGTGTCAAGTGTCCTGGGTCAAAGTGTACTTGGTAAGACAAGTACGAGAAGATAAAGTGTCACGAATATCCATCTCTAGATGACCATACACAACACCGCGTACAGTGTTGGCACCCGACTAATAATCGGACGCTAAGTACGTCACACGGTCCTAGGCTAAGCATGCACAGCAATATAAATAAAGCAAGGAAAATATAACAATACTGCAGAGTTTGGCAAGGTACACTTGCCTGGGGTCCTGCTGCTAGTATGAATCAGAGTCCAAGTCACAGTCCAAATAGCCTATGTATTACAATTTACCATGTCAAAAGATAATTTATTTTAACTTATTTAATTCTGGAATAATTACTCTAAAATCCTATTTTAATCTTATTATTCTGATTTTTAGGTTAATTCCTAAATTTTGTCCAAAGAAACTGAATTTTATCAACTCGAGACTCATGGCACGCAAATCGAGGCGATCTGTTGACCAAAAAGTCAACCGACACAAACTCGACTTTCATGCATGATTTCCTGTAGATTTCAGCATCAAAAATATACTAGAATTTATGGCTCGTCCGAATTCAAATTCGTTTGGGAATTATGGCACATACAAATTTTGTATTGTGCACCGATGGTTAAATTCTAACCTAAAAGTTCTACAGAATTAACAGTATGTAAATACTTCGAATTAAATTCTGGAAAAAATATATGTCGATGATCTCGACATTAGATTTCCGAAACTTTAAACAGTTCATGATTCAGATTCCTGGTTCTCCCGAAATAGTGAAAACATTGAAACACGTCTATTTTCGGACATGCTGTGCTCTATGAATTTTTCAGAATTTAATACTCATAATTTTGTAAAAAAAATTATATAATCAGAAATTTAACCTCAATATCGTTCTAACGCAAGAAACTAGGCCTTGTTTGGAGTCCGGAGCTATGCGCAATGGCTTCTGGAAGATGAAGGAACCCTAGATGGCAATTCTCCAAAATCTCTCTCTCTAAAAAATAATGGGATAATTAGGGTTATAATAATATATATATATATATAGGGATGTTGAGAGGCTGAATGAAAGTTGATAGGGTGACACGTGTCATAATTTGATTGGATGGTTTTGGTTATATTATTTGGTTTTTTGATTTGCCTTTATCAAAATATTATTTAAGTCGTTTTAAATCTAAATAACTCAAAATAAACATTAAAAATAATCATAAAATCTGGAAAATTATAGAAAATATATTTTGAACCTAAAAACCCTAGAAAAATATTTGGGATAATTATATATTCATAGATTTCCTACTATAATTAGGAGAAGCTCTAAAAATTAGTTTTGCCATAAAACTAAAAATAAATACTAACATTATTCCAAAAATTCTAAAATAATTCTAGAAAATATATAATAATATTATAAAACTTAAAAAATAACATGGGTCCATTCTATATTCCTGGGCTTGCACCATAAATTCTACAAGTCCTAAAAATTAGTTATTAGCCTAAATAACTCCCAATAAATACTAAAAATACTCAGAAAATTCCCAAAAAATTCTAAAATATATATTTTATTATTTAGAACCTAAAATAAAAGTTTGGGATATTTTTAATTATATTTGAATCTAAAATAAATTCTTGAAAATCCTAGAAAATTACAAAAAATTATGAAAAATCTAAATTAAAAATTTTTGAAAAATCAGGGTGTTACATCACTATATATATCAATCCACATAAAGTAGTTATGCGAAGGGCGAACCAAGTGCACTATGGTTGATCAGACCGTAATACACTGATTCTAAAATGTATTAGTGTAGTACTCCAATAATACATATATTATGAACAAGCTTGATAAAGAATAAGCTTGCAAAACCAGGCTATAATAGCAGCATAAGTCAAGGTAGTACAGCAAATATAAGTACGCTAGATTATGATGAGAGAAAATACAAAATAATTCAAATTCACAAAAAGATAAGACTCTACAATCTCTACAATTATTATTCTAACTCCTTGTCTAAGTTGCTAGTTGACTAAAAAGAGGTATGGCCTTCTAAGTTCTACAATCTTAATAAATACTATAGGTTATCCACATAAAACAGAGATTCAAGGAAGTTTAGACTTGGTTTATCCAAACATAGGATAATTGAAAGAAAGAATGAGGTTTCAGTCAAGCATGGATGAGATCCTATACTCTAATCATATTTGCAGGCTTGCTCGGTACAGTAACGTAACCGAGACAATATGCTCTGACCTGCATGGTCCACCACTAAAAATATGTCATGCCCCAGTCGCAAAATACATAGAACTAGGACACGTAAGCATGCCATCCGCATGTATATATGGCAACTCTAATATATGGAAACCATAATACATGTGTACGCTGTATAATGAACAATAATTCATAAGTGGTAAAACTTACACAGGTCACAGGGTATAATCTAAATCTCATCCACAGAAATCAAATATAAATGAATAACCAATAACCATGTAACTAGATCTCAATATAAAGTATGTAAAGAATGACATTCGGATGGAAATAAATCCACTGCCAAAATAGAATATAAAATGAACAAGATAAACCCCATAGAAGTACAATATTGAACGATCATGAGGCTCAAAGAGAAGGCCTCCTCGAAATATAAGTAGCTTGTCCGGATCTGTGCTCCCGCGAATACTCATGAACATCTACACCTGGAAAGGGACCAGGTCCTCGGAGGGACATAGCAAGATACATAAAAGCATGCCATAAAGTAAATACTGAATAAATAAATGGGGTGTGCTAACCATATAAGTGAATGCAATTTGAAGACAGCTTAGTACGTAGGAAAAGTGTAGGCTAGACATATGCTGACGTAATTTGCCAATCGTCGTGACTGACTAGTATATGCCACATATGCCCCCAGAACATGGGCACTCTGCAATCGTCCATCTCCGAGGAGCATGGTATCTGAAATAGTATAACGTCCAACATTCTTTAGAGTGTGCTATCTGCAAAAATAATAAGTGACGCCCAACACTCTAAGGAACGTGGTATCTGCAATATATATATATTCGTCTGTATCACTCCGTCGAGTGTGGTATCTGTATAGAAGGAGTGGGTGTCCCATACGCCTACTAGTCGTCCTCCCAGCCCAATGTAGATATACAAGTCATGAACACGACGTAGACATCTCGTACTATGATGCAAGTCTCTATAGAAATAAATAACTAGCTAAATACCGTTACACGTGTTGCTCACACTGATGGCCAGTCGCGCATGAGGCACGCGTCCCTACATAAACTCACTCTGTGACGTGTAATGAAACGTGTCAAGGCCTGGGAAGTCATACCAATAACTCTACAACTTTAGGTGGGTCTACTAGACACTAGGTCAGACACAAGTCCTAACGTCAACGTCTTCGTTGACTGCACCCGAGTCTTCTCGGACGCGCACATTTATATAATTTTAAAATAAATAAACATGTAACTAAAAATAACTGAATTTAAATAGTATAACAAGGCAAGGTATACTTGTCTGGCAAGAGAGCTGCAAAAATATAACGTCCAGATGTCAAATGCCAAAAGTCAGAAACTATGGCCTCAGAATAAACATCTCCGGATGCTGAAATAAATATCACCAACGTTCTCAGAATAAGCAAAATAGCTAGAAAATACTATCCTTTCGTCCAATTTGGACACAGGGGCAAAACGGTAATTTTGGACCAAGGTGGGGTCCACAAGTGGGCCACCTTGTTCCGAAAAGCGTGCCAAGGGTAAAGGTCTCTAAAAGGGACAAATTATAGGTCAAACAAACTCTAAATATCAGTACAAACTCAACGGTATGTCCAGATATGGATTTTGATGAGCCGAACATAATTTCGTCCAAAAAGTCAACTATGGGGCCCACCAATTGGCGACTTGGTCAACTATCTCAGAATTGCGTGAAAATTGGGTCACAGGACCGGCGCGATACCACGAGTCTAGTGGCACAAGTTTTGTCGCATTCTGATAAGTGTGCACAAAATGTGCACGACTTTTGTAAAAGTCGCTATATTGGAAATTTGCTGCGGATTCCAGCTGATTCTGACGCGCACACGCGTCCAAATCAGTTTCTGCGAATTCTCACATGTTCGGGTATACTGCGCTCACTTTTTGGTACACTTGGTACATAGCGGGGCGGTCCCGTTTGGCGGGGCGTGCTCCGTTTCACAATTTTTGGAATTTGGAAAAAAGTAAGTTTTTGGTTTTTCTACCTAATTTATTTTAACATACAGCAACAAATAAAATATTGTATTTGACAGAAAATAAACTAGGTTAAGTAGTCTTCGCATACCAACAAAAAAAACTGGATTCGGATCTCTGTGGTGGGAGATACGAGTCCGAGAACAGGGATGGTTGCAACATAATTTCTGAAATTTAGAAAGTGGTTATTTTTTTCGACTTGACATCGATTTTTACCTAGGTTGGCACGTTGTTCGAGATAAACTAACATACAAATATGGAAGGGGGATAGGTGAGGATCATACCGGTGAAGACGGGGTCGAGTTTGGTCGAGCGAGGAGACAGGAAACAGGATATGAACACAGGTACGTTGTTCATTAGTTTCTGTCTCGCGCGCGCGGCGTCACGATGTGCGGCCGGCGGCTCCGGCGCATGGCGGCGGGCCTGGTGCGGTCGACGGCGGGCTCCGGTGGCACGGCGACGGTGTTGAGGTGGAGAGGGAGGGTTAGGGTTAGGGCTTGGGAGAGTGGGTTGTATAAATAGGGAGAGAGAGAGAGAGTCGGCGGGGGGGCTTGTATTAGCGGGGGGGCTTGTATTAGCGGGGGGGGGGGGGGGTTCAGTGGTATTTAATACCACTGCTGCTGCCGGGGGGGGTTCAGTGGTATTTAATACCACTGCTGCTGCCGCTGTTTCTTTTCTTACTTCCTTTCTTTCTTTCTTTCCTTCTTAGTTTCTTTCTTACTGCTGAGATTTTTCTAAGTTTTGGTTTTGGTTTGGACGGGTTGCGGGTTTAAGGGTTTGCGGGTTTGGGTTGATCCAAACCCACTACCTTTTCTTTTTCTTTTTCTTTTTTTTTTCTTATTCTAATTAACTAATATATACATATATATATAATATATAATTATATATATACATATATATACCTATAAAATTCTAGAAAATTATATTTGTGCACACCATTAAGCTAGCAATTGTCTACAGGGTCTCCTACATGAAATAAATTAGAGAAAATTTATAATGGCTCCAAAAATCTCCTGGATGCACAAACAACTCAAATAAAAATTAAATAAAATCTATTTTCTTTATTTATCACATAATTACTATAAATAAATTAATTAATTAAAATAAAATAATAATAAAAATAACTAATACGGTTTATTAAAAATTGGGGTTCACACATAACTAGGAATTTGTAATATCCATATCGTGACCAAAATGATGTACTCGATATGTCCTGCTCCTGAACTCGTATATGATGATATCCTAATCGTAAATCTATCTTGGAGAAGACTCTTGCTCCGCTTAATTGGTCAAACAAATCACCAATCCAAGGTAATGGGTACTTGTTCTTCACTATCACCGCATTCAACCGCCTGTAATCCATACACAAGTGCATTGATCCATACTTCTTCTTCACTAATACCTCTGGTGCTTCCCACAGTGATCCACTAATCCAAATAAACTTCTCCGCCTTCAGTTCTTCCACGTGCTGATATAACTGATCAAGCTCTGATGATGACAATGAGTATACCTTCTGGGATATTGGTTCTGCTCCTGGCATCAACTCTATATAGAACTATACTTCTCTAACTGGGGGTAATCCGAGAAGCTCGTTGGGAAAGATATCCATAAATTCTTTAACTATCTTGGGCATCGAGTCTTCTTTCTTTGTTACTGTTGCGACTCATCCCATATGCTGGTCTTTTGTTATTTGCTAAGGACAAACTCTTTAAGATCAAAATTCTAAACAATACTCTACCCTCACGACAGTCTATCGTCGCATGACTGTCTCTCAACCAGTTCATGCCTAAGATAACATAAAAGTTGCCCATAGAAAACTCGATCAACTTTGCAGGTAATAAATGCCCATATATTACGACTGGACATGCTAGGCACACCCTACTAACTTCTATGATCCCTTTTCCAGTAAGTAAATTTAGCCACTCTGGCAATACCTCAAACTTTAATCCAATACTTGTCGTAAATTATACAGATATAAATGAGTGTGAAGCACCAGAATTAATTAAATCTATGGCATGAAAGGTTGTAATAAAAATGTTACCTATAACTACGTCGTCCGACACCAAAGCTTCCTCCAAAGAAAAGGTGAACGTCAGCCCTTGGCCTTATCGAGCTCCATGTTGTTGTCTTCCTTGCTACCTTTGTTACAGTTTATGCTGATTATGTTGTTGCTGCTGTCTATAAAGTTGGGCCTGCATCGGCAACGGACGTTGAGCTAAAGGCAGTACTGTTGGTGGTGGTCCTCCTTGTTGTACCACCCTAGGAGCTGGCAATGCAGGAAACTATTGTATTGGTCCTCCTGGCCTCTGTATCAATGGACATATAGAAATTTTTTGATCAAGGCTCCCACATCTGATGCCTAGTCTGTTAGATGCCCGACAAATATCTCGGAGATGACCTGCCCTGCCATAATAGGTACAACCTGTCGACGCTCCCCGTCGTTGTTGCAGCTGCTGCCTCGGTTGCTGCTGTCAAGTTGGTGCCATCACTGTCGAGGTTACTAGCCTTCTATGTGTCACGTCATGGATGTGAATGCCAGGGGATGGTTTTGACATTCGTGGTACTGGTCCTCCCCTATTGCTCTGTCCATGAGACCTCTTCCGATCCACTCTTCTTGATGCCATTCTCTTGGAAGTAAGATCAACCCTCTTGGCTGCTATCAATACCGCCTCAAAAGTCTGGTAGTCATGCACCTCTACCATGTGTAATATTTCTTAGTAAAATCCCTACTGGAACCTTATTTCTCTCTCTAACTCAGTTGCCACCATGGTTGGAGCAAACCTGCTCAGTCGACAAACCTCCGCAGCGTAGCCGTCTACTGTCCTTTCAATCTGCTTGAGGTTGGTGAACATTTACTGCAACTTACACTGAGCCATAATCCCAAAGTACTTCTCTATGAACCAGGTCCTAAAATTATCCCATGAAATAGGATGCCTTATCCTACCTCCATCGTGGCCTACCAATCTCTTGCAAGATCCTGGAGTTATAAGCAAACTAGGTCAACCTATTCCTCGGTCGAAACTTTAACTACTGCCAGAATGGTCTCAATATCCTGGAGCCAATCATCTGCGATGATTGTGTCCTCTGTGCCATCAAAATATCTGGGATTCAGTCTGTAAAATCTAACAGATGCCCCAGAATCTGTTCTCACTCCTCGTTCTAGGGTCGTCTATAACCCTTGGTTCAATATAATATTATGTTCTTGCTGCTGAAGCTGTTATTGTTGATGTTATTGTTATTATTGTTGTTGCTGCACCACCATCTACTGTTGTTGGGTAGCCAATAATCTACGAATAATCTCTAACAAGGCTGGGGTATCCAGTATTATCGGCACTGCGGGAGGTACAGGAACACCTGGAGCTTGCTGCTCTATCCCATTTATTATGGACTCAACTTGGATCCTTGGTTGGAATTCTATAGGATCTTATTCCACTAGTAACTATGTCTCTTGTTGCTGCAGCATTGGGGGAAGAAGAAGCCATAAAGAAAAGCACAAGACACAATCAAGTACAGGACGAGAAGGAACAAGGAAGCAGCCAATCTGAAAGAATTTAAGCTGAGTACCGAAGAGGACAAATTTGGAATTTCAAGAAGGATCATGTTTGATTGAGACTCCTATGACCATGATACCCCATAAGTCTGAAGAATAGACCTGCATGGGCCACCAATAAAACCTTATCATGTCTCAATACCAGAATGCAAAGACAAACATAGCCAGCTACCCCATATAAGGTACTATATATCGTACGGCGATCATGGCTGTAATAAAATAAGGGAGTACATGCTACAATCATATCTTCTAGGGTCAAGAACTTCTATGTCTTAATCATTCAAACAAGAAAACAGTAAACATAGAGCATATATGATAAAGAAATAAGGTACCCCAAACGCTTTGTCAAAAAATTTTGGAGACTAGTTGTGCAAAATAAGAAGCTGGCAGAGTATTAGAAGTATATGACAGTGATCAGGTGCAGTCTGATTTAATACAATAATGTAAGGAGACTAAATGTCCAGACGTGTCGACTAACAGGTGGCGGTGGCTAAACACCCAAAAATAAGTAAATGTACAATAACAAAAAGGAAAGAAGAAAACTCACTCGTTATCCTCTGCGACCATGTTCCTGGTATGTGCCATGAGTTGGGGGATAGTACACTAGATCCTTGGGTGTTGGCTCAAAATCTGGCCAATGAAAACCAGTGGAGTTAGACCCCAAATAGAAAGTACCATAAAGGAAGCATAAAATAGAGAAACAAAAATCCAAGAAATAATTATATAATAATGCATAGGTTCAGTGTCATAACTTAGGTCCATGGCATACCCTAGCGCAAAGGCCCAACCCTACAACTAAACAAGGACAAGGGTTGAACCATCATACTATGATAGTCTATTTTCCTAGGCTACTAATCGAATAATACAAACACAACCAAGTCCATTTTCTTTATATCAGTCAATTACTTATACGGCTTGCTATTTGTGGAGTCTGAGGTTATCACAAAAATAATACATAATAAATATCCTCATATCACATTATTTCCAAAAATAAGCTAATCGAGCCAAACAAAGAATATATAGGAACTTCATGATGCACCAGTTCCCCTTAGGACCATGGTGCTAAAATACGGTATTAGCGATTTCAGTGCTCCTATAGAGTTACAATAGCTCGGTGCTATTTATAATAGATTAGATACTGCACTCCAGTAAGGCTGATGATATACAGTATATATGGTGGCCAGCCTACAGCGTACTTAGAATGAATCTCTGTAGAAAGGTTCGTTGGCATGACCTTGGGATACCGTTTTCTCCAAATATTACTATCACTTTTTGTTACCTAATTAGCCCTATATTGTGTTCAAAATCTCAAGACGTTGTCACATGAGAATTTTCCTTAAGATTTTGTACAAAGTACGAGCACGCTAGATAAGAATCCATGGAAGTTTAATCTGGATTCACCCGAGCGTGTATGCAACATTCAGTCAATCAATATCCTAGGCAACCTTTGGTAGTCGACTCGCATCTCATATATGTCCGTGCTAGAAAAATAATATATATTTATAATATCACGTATTCAGGAATTTGGAGGCATTCTCAATGCACAACCCAAATATAAATTACTTAACACGTGATACGGTATGTCGTACCTCGTCACACATCCGGTCATATACACTTTCAGGCAATAATTTATATCAGCACGAATACAATATTTGAGTCCAATTACCAATTATACATTGGGTCACATGAATCAAGATCATATTGTAACACGAATTCTTATGTCATGCACATAGCCGGTTAGTCACCATCCACTTAATCTAGTTCATACTAAAATCTCAGTTCAACTCATACCATGATCATAGCCAATCTTAGCCCATGGTCATATCTGGTACGAGGTCTGGTTACTAAATTCATTCTTCCTTAGAATCATAATACAAGCATTAACCCAAATATAAATCATAAAAGAATAAGAAAAATATTCAATCAAAACAATCAAGGCCGCATGGGTCTCTAGGCCGCATATGAAGTTCAGGCTGCATATGTCTCTAGGCCGCGTACGAAGTCCTGGCCACATAGATCTCTAGGCTGCATGCTCAAGGTTAAAGTCTACTCCTTGAGACAAGTATTTGAAGTGATAGACAATAAATAAAGTGTCAGTGAAGTAACATAAAGTGATTGATGTAACTGATGTGACATGTAATAAAGTGTGGCAGAGAGAAAGAACAAAATCACATAAATATGTGCCAACGGTTCATAGTCTTGCATCTATAGAAGATGGCTGCATGCTCTGCTTGCCGCATAGGTCACTTGTCCGCATATTATTCTTTAGACTTAGCGAATTTTTTATTTGTCCAGCAAATAAAACACAAGGAGTTCTGTCACTTAGCTCCGAACACTTTGTATAATAATCAGTCATACTTCCAATAAAATGGACGCATGCTGGTCGACTATGTGGCAAAGAGTCCAGGCCGCATAAGGATCATGTCGCATGGAGGTCTCGGCCGCATATGATGTTGGCCGCATAAGAAATTCGTCTTCTCCAGACAGCAAGTTCAGCCATGACGAAAAAGCTACAAAAATCCAAAAATTATTTTCTTCATAAAAACTTTATTTTAACTCTGAATCAAGTGAACCAAAAGCCAAAATACTCAAAATAAAGTTCTTCATGAACCACAAAAACAAAATTTTTAAAATACCATATTTTATTAGATCAAACCACGAAAAACACATAAAATCCATGAAGACCCTAAACTTTAAATGTAGATATACGCATATCTAGCCATCAAAACCAAAAACTCTAAGTATTAAAAGTGGTTAAAACACATAATGAACTAATAATATGGATGGTTTCTTCATTTCTCATGCAAGGTGTACTTGCCTAAGACTTGGAGGGAGAAAGCTTAAGAGAGAGAGAAAGAAAATAAAGTAATGAAGAGAGAATAAGAGGTTTGGTTTATATATATGGTGGTTTAAGGTTTAGACCATGGTGAACCCATGATTAAACCAATTCCAACAAATAAACCATGAACCAAGATAAGCCAAAGAATGGGTCTAGTCTCATGCAATATACTAAATATGCAAGCAAGAAAAATAAAATGCTCCAAACACATATATTTAGGAATGGAGAGTGACAGGAGTCATCAGATTTAGTGTACGAGAAAAGCTTAGTCCACGATAAATTGGTCCACTCGATATCCTAGAGCGAGTGAGAGATATTTCTTATCATCTTGCTCTTCCGCCATTGCTTCGCGAGATAGATAACGTTATCCATGTATCTCAGTTATGATGGTATATCCCAGATTCAAACCATGTCCTGCATCATTCTAAATTAGTCGTTGGTACCGACATTTCATATGAGGAGAGGCTTGTATCCATTTTGGACTGGAGAAAGAAGATTCTCAAGAACTGGACCATTCGGTTAGTCCGAGTTGCTTGGGGGCATCACTCACCGGGCGAGTCAACTTGGGAGCGAGAGGATGATATCCATGTTTGATACCTTTATTTGTTTGACCATGAGATATACTTGTTCGTATATCTTGTACCCTGATCTTGTCTTGTGCATGCTTGTCTTATTTTATGATTGTACTTGATTTTCATGTGCCCTTGATTACCTTGATTGCATGTCCCCAGAGTTTTCTTTCTATACCCCATACCTTATTAAAATTTTGAGAACAAAATTTTATAAGGAGGAGAGAGTTGTGAGACTCATCTCATTGATCTAGTATATATACCCGATATACACGTATTATACATGTATAGCTCATTTATTGTTTAATTTCTTACATCATAATTTATGCCATCCATGCATTATTTAGGTTATTTTTGTAAGTTTTTCTTAGTTGCATGCTTTGAACCGTTGGTCCCTTAGTTTTCTTGATGGGTGACTGTGATGAACCAGGTTGAGGGGCATAGATTATGATCCAATGGCCTACAATCCTAGTTCTTCCTATATAAGCAATAACATTCTCTTTCCTCCACTTTTATTTTTCTTTCCTATCATTTCTCTTTTCTTTTTTATTTCTTCCCCAGCAGAGAATAGCAGTCGAGCTTGGCTTGGCCATGGGTGACCTTGGTAGTGTTGGTATTTGGCTATAACTTGACCGCAGACAAGTACATCTTGTCAACCGAAGGAACAACCATGGATCTTACTATGATTCTTAGTATAACTTATTTTAATCATTTGATTAGTTTTATTTTTGGGTAACACTTAGAACTTGTCTCATTGACAATTTATTTTTCTTGAATTGTTTGCTCAGCTGAGAACAGCAAATCGGAGAATGCAAAATTGGCCTGAAAATGCATACAAAAAGTACGCAGGGAACCCTTGTCACATAAAACAAAGTTCTAATGAGCGTACTTGTGTTTGTTTCATAAATTTCTTAGAAAGTACGCCAAGATATATTGATCACTCTGGGTGCACTTCTCTACTCCTATGTACATTTTATACTAAGGCAATTCCTTCAAAAGTACGTCAATCCTACTTGGCGTACTTTTAAATGGGTCTACAAGTCATCAAGAATGTACACCACTACTTAAATAGTCAAGTTGGCACACTTTGTAGATATTACAGAGTTGGCACACTTTGTAGCTTCTGGAGAATGGTACACATTACAGTATTGGCGTACTATGTAGCATTATTCAGAGATGGCGCACTTTGTAGTCCTTCATAATTACTTAATAGCTAAGCAATAACTTTTGACCGTTCTCAAGAATTGTGTTCTCGATTGCAGGATTGTCTCGACTATTGTGTCATGCCTTAAAACTTGTGTTTTGTCTTTTAGCATACCTTCCAATGCTTTTTTGTGCGCCAAATCTCACTACTGGCAAATTTGATGAAGTATGTCAAGTTCATAGCTTGGGTACTTTTATTTGTGCGTCAATGATAGATTTATGCGCCAAGCTCCTGTCTCGCGCACTTCTATCATTGTGTGCCAAGGTCCTAGAAATGAGCTTAAGTATGATTTGTGCACCACCTTTTTCCCGGAGCACTTTTGTATCAAAGTGCGTTAGAACTGTCCGAATTAGTGATTTGTGCGTCAAAACTGTTTTTGGCCATTTGTGCGCCAATACTCATTTTGTCCATTTGTGTGCCAATAGTGATTTTGGCCCATTGTGCGCGAATATTATTTTCTTTCCTTATTTTATGACTCAAACTTGAATTAATGATTTATGCACATGTATGCCAGTATTCTCTTTAATATGCTTAACTCTCGATGATTCTCTGGTTCTATTTTATCCTATTATTTTAGTTAATCTTTGTTATTTCCTGAATATGACATTCTTGATATTGATCTTGATTTTCTTGCATGATCTAGTGATTGTACATTATAAATGAACTCTTGATTCTTGACATAGAATTGATAATCATGATATTGTACTGATAATCTTGGCATGGAACTGATAATCTTGATACCGTACTGATAATCCTGATATGGAACTGATAATCTTGATATTGTACTGATAATCCTGATATTGGCTTGACGTAGTGCACCCATGACTCGAGAATTCTTGTAACTGTCCTGATCAAGACTATTAGTAGCACCTATTTTGCATGACATATATTCCCGTGGTTGAATTTGATCGTACTAGTCAAGCTACTGTCCTGGCTTGCATCATGTCTAAGGCAGATTCCTGAATACCACGGTCAAAAATCTTTGTTAATTGTCCAGGCTAATAACTATAATAATAATCTAGATAGCATATAGAGAGATTTTTTGGCTACATGCAATCCTGGTATCCTAGCGACGCTTGATGAATTTGGATCTCTCCGTCATGAGGGGCACACTTCCAGCACACCAACGAGTTTTGTACTACCAGAAAAACAAAAAAATAATTATACCTGATAAACCTATATTATGTACCCGTTCGTCTGGATAACCCGGATTGTCTGTACGGCATGTGGTTGTAAGGAATTTCAATTTGCATCTGTTAGTAACTAGGACTGTGATAACCTTAGTTAGCTAATGATAGCAAGTCGTAGGGCATGATTGGCCATAATTGTATGATTACCAGTCTAATCCTATCCTGATTTAAACGGTCATCCGGTCAATGATATTGGAATCGAGAAAAACTTGGGTCACAGGACAAGTCAAATGCTGCGAGTTTAATGGCGCAAGTTTCATGGAGATCCGATGAGTGATCAAAAACTAATTAGAAAATTTGTAAAACACCGATACAGAGGACTTTTGACTGATATGGGTTGATTTTGGCATGCACACACATCCAAATCAAGTTTTGTAAAAGTCTACACATCAAAAAATATCATACGCATCTTTCGGTACAACTGGTACCCGACGAGGTGGCCTGGTTTGGCGGGACGTATCCCGTATTGCAAAATTTTTAGTTTGAAAAATAAGTTTTTGGTCATTTTGGAAACTGAATAACAAGAGATTAAAAGCAAATAAAAAGAAAAGAAAAGAAAGAAATTAAAGTTGGTTATATTGGCTACAAGTCTATTCAAAATTATTTTTAAAATAGTAATTATTTTGGAAGAAAACAGGACGCAAACCTAGGGGTTTGGTTTAGTTTTTTGAACTATTTTGCACACTTTTTCGTCCAACTTTGGATCAATTTTTCTTTCGATCCAGATCACCAAAAATTATTCTACTTGAATGAATTTTTAGAGGGTTAGGTTGTCTATGCTAACGAAGAAACCGTTCGAGAAAATGATGAGAGAGGAGAAAGATATGGCACATAAAATTAAGGGTCCCAGGAGTTGCTGTTGTCGCGGGTAGGGCCAAAATCTGACGGATATGGCGGTAGTCGATGGTCAGAGGACGGGCAGGGGCTGCGCTCGAGTAGGGGGAGGCTGGGGTCGGCTATGGAGAGAAGAAATTAGGGTTAGGGTTTAGGTTTTGATGGTTACAGTATATATATATATATATATATATATATATATATATATATATATATATATATATATATAGAGAGAGAGAGAGAGGGAGAGGGAGTGGTCGGATCGGAGCATGGGTCTGGGGCCGCGTTAGAATAAGATTAGGAAATGAGTTTATGATTAGGGTTAGTTTAGGGTTTGGGTTAAGGTTTTATATTTTTTTTCTTTTTCTTTCTTTTTTTCTCTTATTAATACTAGTATATATTTAATTATATAAATGGTAAATAACTTAAAATAAATTCTAGAAAAAATTTGTAAAGCTTTAATAGAATTTATACACCCAAAATATTTTTATAAAATATCTTATATTTAGTAAATATAATTAAATATTTATATAGTTAATTAATAAAGAAATTTTATTCATCTAATTAGCTAAGTCAATAAATAAAATCCAAAAAATTTAAATGATAAAAAAATATAATTATAAATTTCAAAATTAGGGGGGTTCCCAACTTACAAGAATTTTGTCCTCAAAATTAAAAATAAAGCATAATTTTAGAATAAGAGAAGGCAATAAGGTAGAGAAGGGTCAAGTACAAATTATTGTACCTCAAACTTGGAAAAGAGAAAATATAGATGATGCACTAAATTCTAGGGCTGAGTAATCGGTTTAATCGGTTTCCACCGAACCGAATTTTGGAAAACCGGTTAAACCGAATTTTTTTAAAATCAAACCAAAACCGAACCGATATGTGAAAAAACCGAATATAACCGAACCGAGAATTATTAATCGGTTTATTCGGCTAAATCGGTTTATTCGGTTGGGCCTTTTTTAAGAGTGGGCCGGATAATTGGGCAATATTTTGATACTGGGCCGTTTTTGGTTACTGGGCCTGGACCAAATACTTGTTAAAAATCCAATAAAAATTCATACAGACAGCTTTCTTAGAATAGTCACAGCAATATATACACATTACACATCTTTCCTTCTTATACTCAAGTTTCTTAATTATGCAAACAAGTCACAAGACTAACAGCAATATATAAGGGCCATTATATACAGTTATACACAGCAATATATACACATTACAGCTTTCTTCCTTCTTAGTTCTTATACTCAAGTTTCTTATACACAGCAAAGTCAAACAAGTCACAAGACCGACAGCAATATATAATGATTACACAGCTTTCTTCCTTCTTATACTCAAGTTTCCTAATTATGCAAACAAGTCACAAGACTCACAACAATATAAATGGGCCATTATATACAGTTATACAATATACACAGCTCCATATTTGTTAAGCTCCAGATTTGTTAAGACATTCCTTGCCAAACATTACAAATGGTGTAGCCCACTGGCCCCACTCCTTTGAGGTGTGCTTGTTGTGTTGATAGAGACATGAAACAATCAAATGATACATTAAACATTAAACATTAAACTATCAGTATGTGGAAAGCAGCAAAACATACTGGCAAGTAGAATATATAAGCAAAACATACTGGCATCAATGTAAAACTAAATGCATGAGCATAACTACATAGCTAGTATAGATTTTCCTGCATTCACAGTAGCCACAGTAGCCTGACAGATTTATAGGCTACTATCAATCTTTAACAAGCATGAACAGTCAGGACTCAGAAGCAAAACGTAGAATATATAACTTATGATGAAAGCCTGAATGTAAACAAATCTAAACATACTGGCATCTAAACATTTCTAAATATATAACTTATGATGAAAGTATGAAAAATTCTGCATTCTCAGTAGCCATTCACAGTAGCAACAGTGGAAAATTAAGATAGCATCAATATTCTTACAACTGTTTTGAGCCTTTACCTCTGTTTGATTAATGAAGGGAGACAATGAGCAACTGCAGGAACATCACTGATTGAAAGTGGCAGACTTAGCACACATTAAGAATCTTGAAGTATGGTTTGAAGTCTGCATGATGGAGCAAGAGAAAGTATGGTTTGAAGTATTTGAAGCTCAGATCAGATAGGCAATTGTGCATCAAAATGTGATGCATTGTAGTATCTGTCCACTTACTAATGCCATATCATCATATCATCATTGCAATTATTTGAAGCTCAGATAGGCAATTGTGCATCAAAAAATAATGCATTGCATTGTAGTATCTATCCACTTACTAATGCCATATCATCATTGCAATTTTCTTCAGATACTTGTTAGCAACATATAATGGAATAAAAAAAGTAACTGTAATCCAAATGTGTATTGTAGAATCTATCCCTAGCTACATATAATGTATAAATATGCAGTTATACTTATACACATCCAAAATGGGGTAGTGCATTGTTTAGTGTCCTGTATAATATTACATTTCAGTGACAGTGACAGTGTTTAATATTACATAATCCAAATTCCAAAATGAGGTAGTGCATTGTTTAGTGAAAACTGAAACCTTGGGGCCTGGCTACACATTTCAGTGACAGTGTAAAATATGACATCATCCAAACCAAAGTAATAATCCAGATTCCAAATAATAACTTTTCAAACATCGCTTGAGGTTGAACCCATCAATTGGCTTAAATCTACACAAGTATACAAAATTACAGGAACAATCAATACAAGTAAAAAACAAAAAATAACATTATGTGATATAAATTGTTATATAAAACGATACCTCTTTCAAGTTTATCGAGGGATTCCAAATTCTCTTCAAGATTACTAACAATAGATCGATCGGAACAAGTCCTAAACCAATCTTGAGAACAAATAAGACCCTGAACAATCTTAGGTGTCAAAGAACTCCTAAATGCATCAAGGACCCGACCACCGGTACTAAATGCACTCTCCGAAGCTACCGTAGATATAGGAACGGCTAAGATATCACGAACCATTCTTGAAAGAACAGGAAAACGAGGAGAGTTAATTTTCCACCAAGCCAAGAGATCAAAATTAGGATTCTCATCTTCATCGGCTTCGGTGGGCTCAACAAGATAACGATCCAACTCAGATTTATTATCACAACCAACAGTTTTCATTTTATGATTTTTATATTGAGCCTTCATCATACTTTTCAAGTTGAAGACTGGACGATCTTCGATGGTAGGAGAGTCAGTCATTTCACTAGTTGTAGAAGAAACTATAGGTGCATACAACTTTCTGTATTCTTCAAACATGGAATAAGCAACAATTTTAACCTTCTCTAGCATGGTGTCACCCTTTGATTGGCCATAGAGTTGATATAGCCACCATTCCAAATATGCAAACTTTTGCCTTGGATCAAATAGTGGCGCAATGAATACAACCATATTCATCTTCTCAACGTCCCCCCAATATTTATCATATTTCTCTCTCATTTTATCCGCCATAATAGACAACTCGAAGTCGTCATTACTCTTAGCATTCTTCAAGAGAAAATCAATAGATGCAATCTCTTCAAAAAACTTGTTTGAAGTGACATATAAAGACCCCGACACACGTAAGGTGAATTCATAGAAATGTTCTAGAAACGTACACAACCTTCTCACATTCATCCAATCCTCTTCGGTTGGAAACAAATTCTCACCCTCAAGTTCTCTTTTGAATGAAAGATCTTCGTCTTGGAATCTCTCAAAGGCACTTTGAAACCTTTGGGCCGTATCCAACATCAAATATGTTGAATTCCAACGGGTGCTCACATCTAGACACAATAATTTCTTGCTTTCAATTTTTTCGATTTGAGCACAATCTTTAAACTTTTGAAAACGTGAAGGAGATTGTCTAACATAGCTAATAGCTCTCCGGACACGAGCAACTGAAGAAGACATCATTTTTAACCCATCTACTACAACAAGATTGATAATGTGTGCAATGCAACGCATGTGTAAATACTTGCATTGAAGAATACTATTTCCCCGTTGTGCAAACTTTTTGCTTAGATAAGCAATAGCAACATCATTAGAGCTAGCATTATCAACGGTGATTGTAAAAATTTTCTCAATCCCCCACTCAATCAAACATGACTCAACTTCCCTCCCAATAGCCTCACCTTTATGACTTGAAATTGGACAAAAGTTGATAATTCTTTTCTGTAATTTCCAATCTTCATTAATGTAATGTGCCGTAAGACACATATAGTTTATCTTTTGATTAGATGTCCATGTGTCCGTCGTAAGACACACCCTTTGATTGGACTCCCTAAAATAAGCCTTTAACTTAGTCCTCTCACTAGTATAAAGATTGTAGCAATCTCGTGCAACGGTCCATCTCGACGGTACAACAAATATCGGACATGCAATAGAAACGAAACGTTTGAAGCCCTCACCCTCGACAAACCGAAATGGAAGCTCATCGACAATTAGCATATAAGACAAGGCCTTCCTTACGGACTCTTGATTAAATTGCCAACTAGTGAGAGTTGACTTGCCTTTCTCAACACATTTCATACTCAATATTGATTGAGTAGGACCTTTGTGCTTTGGATTAAGGGGACATATAAGCCAATGATTTCTAACTGAGGAGGTCCCATTAATTACGGGGTGACAATAATACTGTTTTTTGCAGTAGTTACACTCTGCTTTTGGGTTCCCATTCTCTTGAAATTGTCTAAATTCATCCCAATAAATAGCCCTTTTTTTCCCAATCCGTTTGTTTTTTGCTTTGAGTTTACAAATAATTGGGTCAGGGTCATTTGTGCCTTGGGAACTTGTTCCCCTCACAACTGGAACCTCAAGCTCAATAGGTTGAGCTTCGCTTGACATCTAAAATAAACATGAAAACAAAAATCTATTTCAATTCAAAAACAAATTCACAAAATGAAACTGAAGATAAGAAAACGCACATTGCATGAGTATGATGTTGATGCCATGAACTTGACTTATTTGACGCAATAAATGACCTATTAATTTTTGATAGTAATTTTAGTATAAAGTAATTTTAGTAAATAATATATAAGATTTTAAAATGTGCCAAAAATATTCATTTCATTTCAGTTACAAATATTCAAAACTCAGTTAAACATGCTAAGGAACTTATCTGTTCTTATCAGTAAATATCATATAAGAATAAGATATAAGAAAGTGTGGTTTTACAACTTATCTGTTCTTATCAGTTTAAAATATTCAAATATTCATTTCAGTTTAAATATCATTTCAATTTTCAGTTATCAGTAAACAAACTAAGCAACTTTTCATAAAGTAACTCAGACACTTTAGGTAAAAAAAAGTATCAAACTAAGCAACTTATATGTTCTTATCAGACAATATCATTTCATTTCAGAATATTCATTTTATTTCAGTTACAAATATTCAAAACTCAGTTAAACATGCTAAGGAACTTATCTGTTCTTATCAGTAAATATCATATAAGAATAAGATATAAGAAAGTGTGGTTTTACAACTTATCTGTTCTTATCAGTTAAAAATATTCAAATATTTATTTCAGTTTAAATATTTTTTCAATTTTCAGTTATCAGTAAACAAACTAAGCAACTTTTTATAAAGTAACTCAGATACTTTTGGTAAAAAAAGTATCAAACTAAGCAACTTATATGTTCTTATCAGACAATATCATTTCATTTCAGAATATTCATTTCATTTCAGTTACAAATATTCAAAACTCAGTTAAACATGCTAAGGAACTTATCTGTTCTTATCAGTAAATATCATATAAGAATAAGATATAAGAAAGTGTGGTTTTACAACTTATCTGTTCTTATCAGTTAAAAATATTCAAA
Organism: Iris macrosiphon; assembly: GCA_036927795.1. Classification (NCBI taxonomy): domain Eukaryota; kingdom Viridiplantae; phylum Streptophyta; class Magnoliopsida; order Asparagales; family Iridaceae; genus Iris; species Iris macrosiphon. The sequence continues at coordinate 39,401,549 of JAYESA010000002.1, forward strand.
TATTTATTTCAGTTTAAATATTTTTTCAATTTTCAGTTATCAGTAAACAAACTAAGCAACTTTTTATAAAGTAACTCAGATACTTTTGGTAAAAAAAGTATCAAACTAAGCAACTTATATGTTCTTATCAGACAATATCATTTCATTTCAGAATATTCATTTCATTTCAGTTACAAATATTCAAAACTCAGTTAAACATGCTAAGGAACTTATCTGTTCTTATCAGTAAATATCATATAAGAATAAGATATAAGAAAGTGTGGTTTTACAACTTATCTGTTCTTATCAGTTTAAAATATTCAAATATTTATTTCAGTTTAAATATCATTTCAATTTTCAGTTATCAGTAAACAAACTAAGCAACTTATCAGTAAACAAACTAAAAAAAGTATCAAACTTATATGTTCATATCAGTTTAAAATATTCAAAACTTAACCAAGCACTAAACAAAACAAGAAATAATGTTCAAAACTTAACCAAGCACTAAACAAAACAAGAAATAATGTTCAAAACTTAACCAAGCACTAAACAAAACAAGAAATAATGTTCAAAACTTAACCAAGCACTAAACAAATCAAGAAATATCTGTTCTTATCAGCAAATATCATTACAAGTTATCTGTTCTGTTCTTATCAGTTAAAAATAATCAAAACTAAACCAAGCACTAACAAATTGTGCCAAAATCATTCAAAAACTAATATAAGATAACAAACTGTCCTAAAATCATATAAGACAATCAAAATATTCAGATTATAAGCATTTTGGCAAACTGGCCATTGCGCAATGCGACATTTGTGCAAACTGGCACTATAAGCATAGTTGGCTAGCCCTGCAAACAAATTCCATTTCCAGCCAACATATATAGTAATTCAGATTGATCAAATAACAATATAACTAATACATTTATTGTAAATCTACAAACTATATATTTTCTTCTAGATCTAAAAAATATACACAAGTAATCATATAGTATACTCTAAATATATTAAACAACACAACAACCACAATACATTTATAAATATACACAAATATTCATATAACAGTATAACACTCCAATTTTAGATCTACAAAGACATGTACTAAAAAATTACATTTTAGATCTAAAAAGTGAAAATATACACAAGTAATCATATAACAGAACTAATTAGTTAAAATATACACAAATAATCATATAACAGTATAACAGTCCAATTTTAGATCTACAAAGACATGTACTAAAAAAATAATTTTAGATCTACAATGTGAAAATATACACAAGTAATCATATAACAGAACTAATTAGTTAAAATATACACCAATAATCATATAACAGTATAACACTCCAATTTTATATCTAGAAAGACATGTACTAAAAAAAAATATTTTTGATCTATAATGTGAAAATATACACAAGTAATCATATCACAGAAACTATACATTTTTTTCTAGATCTACAAACTATACAACCACAATACATATATTGTAGATCTACAAACTATACATTTTTTTCTAGATCTAAAAAATATGAATATAACACAGATCGAGATGTAGATCTAGGAGATCTGAACATATAACAAAAATTATAAAGTAACATAAAGTATAGATCTACAATTTATAAAGTAACCTCTAAGACTAATTACCAACTAGTAACTAAGAGATGTGAACAGAGATACTTACAAAGTATAGATCTACAATTTATAGATCTACAAATAAGAGATGTGAACAGAGATACTTACAAAGTATAGATCTACAATTTATAGATCTACAATTTATAAACTGTAACTAAGAGATGTGAACAGAGATACTTACAAAGTGGACTTGGAGATCTGAACAGAGATCGAGATGTAGATCTAGGAGATCTGAACATATAACACAAATGAAAAACAGATCTGAGTGAGGATCTTGTCTAATGAAACAAAATATAACAAAAATAAAAAAATAGGAACAAAATACTTACAGGGTGGAGAAGAGAGTCAAGAGACTCAACAAGAGATCTGAGTGAGGATCTTGTCTAATGAAAATAGCCGTTGGCCGGCACTGAGGAGTGAGGTGGAGGAAAGTCACATGCACGGAGGCGGGAGATGTGTGAGAGAGAGGGAGAAGAGAGGAGGTGACCGTGAGAGTATAGGAGAGAGTCTGAGAAGCAAGAAGGGTGGTGGTGACCGGTGTTTACTGACGGTGGGAGGCGGTGGAGGCGGTGAGAGGCGGTGTTAGGTAGGGTTAGGGATTAGGGTTTTTTTCCACAGAAAGGAGCGGAGCGGAGAGAGGCAGCGGCTAGGAAACGAGAAGGAATGAGAGGAGAGAGAGAGAGGAAAATATGTTATATACTGAGGTTTAGGGCTGAGGGTATTATAGTCATTTTAGGTATTAATTCGGTTTCGGTTTTAAACCGAAACCGAACCCAATAACCGAATCCGAACCCGATAACCGAATATATTGATTCTTATAACCGAATCCGACCCGTTATGTTTTGCATCCGACCCGAAGAGCTAGTTCGGTTCGGTTCGGTTCTTTATTCGGCTATGAACCGATTTATGCTCACCCCTACTAAATTCTAATAGTCAGTTTTGGTCTGGTTTGGATGAGGTTATAGGGCATGAATATGTTTTGGTACAAGGATAACTTGCACATGGAGATCGATGATACGAAGAATACGATAGAGAAGATAAGTAAACCAAGGGGACAAAATGTTGATAGGAAAGAGAATACTACTACTGCTACATGTGTCATCTACCAGTTTTGTGGGTACGCTATCTAGTTAAAATATCAACATATCCTTATAGTTACTAAACCACCATATATGTAGTGCCCCGTTCCCCCTATTAGGAGAGCGCGACTAAGAAATATTTTGGTATCATTCGATTGGGATAGATTGAATCAAGATCCTTTCCTCATTATGGATTGGCTTCTTAGGAATCGATTCTCATATTCAGTGGATCATATCCTGAGGACAGACTTAGCGACAGAATCAAGAGGGACCTCTCCACTGTAAGTTTTCTTGCATAGTTTTTGCTCGCTAGTAGAATAAGTAAAATTAGTGACGTCTGGAAACGACGCTATATGACATAAAAATGTCACTAAAAAGTTTTAGCGACGTTACAATAAAGTCGCATTTTTGCTAGTCGTTGATAGAAAAATGTCACAAAATATCGTTATAGCGACGTCCAGACACCGCTAATTTTTTTCAAATTAGCGACGTTATATCGCTAAATTAGAAACGTGTTATTTGTTACTAGACGTCACTAATTTTTTTTTAAATTAGCAACGTTTAGCGACGTTACGTCGCTAAATCAGCGACGTGTTATTTTCTGCTAAATGTCGCTAATTTTTTCTATTTAGCGACGTTTTGTAACACATTTAGCGATATTTTGCTGACCTGGTAAATATTGTCATGTCAGTAATTTAGCGACGTTTAGCGACCTAATTAGTGATGTTCTAATACAATTAGCGACGTATATAAACGTCGCTAAATATCGCTAAATTATAAAAAAAAATTAAAAATTCTGAAATAATATATGATTGAAGTTTGTCATATAATTACTCAGATATCCTTGAAATATCGTAATTCATAAAAATAGACAAACTCGGAGCAACCTTCCGTTGAATTTTCTGGGTTCGTCGACCCCTTTGGTGGAACACTCAATACCTATAAATTCACATACATTTAATATGAATAATAAAATAAAATTTGAAGAAAATGACACATTAGAATTACAAACCGAGTCTCAAAAAAATTCCATCGTAAAGAATGCACTAAATATCCACACAACTGAGTGCAAGAAATAAAGTCTAAAAGCCTCAAAAAATGTATAATAATGGGTTAAAACACAAACAACCAATAAACTATCCTAACTCGGACTACTATGGATCTGGAGGAGGATGAGCACCGACGCGCATAAGGGATAAGAATAACTCATACTGCTCCCGTAAAATTGACACCGATGTCGATGAAGAAGGCAGTGACGTCGGTAGAGTCAGTGTCGATGAAGGCACACTAGGAGGACGTATCTGCTCCAATAATGTTAGTCGATGGTTGTATGAATCCATGGTAGATAACAGTCTCGTACTGCTAGCAGCCATTGAATTATGTATCATCGTCAGCCTCTCGTCCATGGACAGCTGTGATGCATGTAGCTCTGTCACACTGTGCTCTATCGATGCTCTAAGATCAGTAACGCCATGCTCCTTCCTCTCTGTCATATCCTTGAGCTCCATGATGCTGCGCTCGAGCGTATCAAATTGTGTGATGAGTGTCACATCGTCGGCTGCGGCTGAGACAGTGGCTGCTCCTCCGTCCTTCGCAGCAACTTGTCACGGAGAGACGCAACCTGACGGTCAACGGTCTCCTGGACTCGGGAAGACGCCTGCGAGGGCTGTGGGGAATGTGCACTTACAGCGGAAGCCCTAGAGGACTGCATCACAACAAGTGTGTTATAGGATCATGTACCGTAGTACGTACCCCTCTGGAGACCATAAGCGGCGGTCACCCACCGCTCATCTATCGACGAAGCTTGAGAGGGTTGCGAATAAGTACCAGCCTCCGCTATAGGTGCACTAGCAGTCGCCTGCTCACGGAGCCTAAGATACTCAACCTAAAAAAGTATGAATACTCGATAATTGCTAATGTCTAAGGTACTTATTACTAACTACATAGATATTTATTTCCATATTTCCTAAGTTATATTAAAATTAACATAAAGTAAATTAATACTTACATAGATCTGCGAGCTCCCCCCATCAATAAGGTTTTTGCCCTTCCGATGGGTGGACAGGAAGGCGGTCACCATATTGACGTTCTCACCCCTTTGTACCTGTTAAAAATATATTATTTAGTACTAAAATAGAATATTTTATCATACTACCATTTTATCGTACTTGCATTAAAATAATATATTAGAAAGAAAAAATATACCACCACATCACTTTGCTGCCTTCTTCCTAGCCGCTTTGGCCTTATCAGACCTTTTTTGTACCTTGGATCATCGAATCTAGCCCTCATCGCAGTCCACTGCTTAGGCATGATCCAACCTTCGATCGGTTTTCCTTCATGATCACGATCCCTCTGGTCATCCAGAGCATCACGGATCAGCTTGGCGGCGACGACAGGAAATATCTGCTCGATCAACTCGGCCCTGTGCGGTGAATAAAAATATATTTTCTACAAGAAATAATTTAATAAGTTATATAATATGCATAAATTAGATGATTGATATTAAAACCAAATATATTTTTACTTTGAAGTGTGCAAACCAGAACACCTTTCTCTCGTTCGGAGCTTCAGAGTAGTTGATCAAAGGGCCACCATAGTTGTACCTCAGAAAGTGGCGCAGGCATCTCTGTACTGACGAGGGACAATATATATACAGAGATAATTATATTCATAAAAAAATATATGATGAATAAAGAAATATACGATATATATGATGATAAACCAACTAATTGACTTACTTTGTACTATTGGCCCCAATCTCCGTCCTCGTCTCATCCGAAGGTGGGCATGGAGGATCTCGCTGATGCTGGGATGGAGTCCTCAACCTCTGCCTTCTTCTCATCTGTCTCTATGATTCCGTCAGCAGGAGGAACTTTAGACAAAGGAGTAGTCTCAGGCCTGGAACTACTCGTCCTAGGAGTGCTGCCACGTAACATCGTCGCAGTCGAAGATATAACTGATCGATATACTGGAATACTTGGCAACGAGGATCCAGAACCAGCAGTAGGCAGTACTGGAGGAGCACTCTGTCTACCTCGGGACCTGCCAAATGATCCACGTCGTCCTATCATACCTGATAACAACATATGATGATAGAACAAATAAACAGATATATAGTACATTCTATTGTCAAAATGTTATATATATCTCACAGTATTAATAGAATTGTACAGTAAATAACTAGTAGTGTCACAAGTCTAAATGGATAGTACATTCTATAGTCAAAATGTAATACATGTCACTAGTCTAAATGTATTTATTTATTTTTAATCATCTTTAGAAAATTTATCTTATTCATCTTTCTTGTCCTCCTCTTCTTCCTCCTCGTCTTCACTTTTATCTTCTTTGTCTTTATATTCCTCTTTATCTTTGAATAATTCTACCTCTTCTATATTATTAGTCGTGTAATAAGTAACTTTTATTGAGTCAACATCTACAATATTTGTTAGAAGAGGTAGATCGTCCTTTTGATAAGCTATTTCGTCAACGTCAAAGGTATTTCTAGCTTTAGTCTTGTATACTGCCCACCAGTCTGACCTCGTTCTTCCTCGTCTAGGATAAGTTACGAAGTACACAAGCTGAGCCTGACTTGATGGGACAAATAGTCTGTATCCTTGATATCTACGCTTGTAGTTTATATCCATAAGACCGTGCTTGTCAATTTTCTAATCTTGATCTTGAATTGGATCAAACTACTCACACTTGAATAATATAATCTTAGTAGATTTTGTGCCATAATTATATGTCAACTTTATAAGCTCTCGTAAGATGCCAAAGAAATTATTGCCTGTATCGACGTCTTTGTAGTTTGAAGATTTGATACACAAACAACTATTTTTCGTGGAATCAAGATCCAGAAAGTTGTCTCTGATCGGAACATTTATTGACTTAAACCTAAATCTATTCACACAGTAACTTGGCCATATTTTGTTAGCAGTAATTGGTCCCTTGGCTAGAGTTCTAATATATTCAGTCTCGGATGTTATTAGACGATCGACCTAAATACCAAAGAAGTGATAGTAAGTTATTTATTGTGCAAGTGCATACAAAAAATTAATTATCGAGCTCCTTACATATGTGCTCAACCAAGAAGAAAAATGATGTCTCATTTTTTGTTCTACTTCTTCATCTGTTATGTAGGGTCTAACCGACCTCAGCTCATCATTATATGTGCTAAAAAATAACGAAGCAACCGCCTATTAGTAGCATAATATTAGCTTATACTATTACATTGAGATGATGTAAACGTAGACGTATTAATTACTTACCCCTCTAGCTTCTCCACTTTATCCTCATCATAATTGAGTAATATATACAATTGAGCAGCCCTTAGCTCATCGTCATTCAAGTATCTCTTCTTTATTTTCCCCGAAGGCTTTTCGGATGCATTGAATACTTTCAGTATTGCATCATTATATTCCTGATATCTGTTGTCGTTTCTTGGAGCTCACGTTATATTATTAATAACAAAAGATTTGAAATACGTCGAGCAAAAGTTTGTAATATCCTCAAGAACATAAGCTTCACAAATAGAACCCTCAATCCATGCCTTATTTTTTACCTTTCTCGTTAGGTGATTCAGATGTCGTTCGAACGAGTACATCCATTGATAACCGACATGCCCACCAAAATGTGCCTCATAGGAAAAATGAATTGGCAAATGCTCCATGGAGTCAAAGAATCCAGGACGAAACACATTTTTGAGCTTGTACAGTGTTACCGCAATATCCTTCTATTGCTTTTCTAGATGATCGACGAGCAACTTAGTAGAACAAAGATCTTTGAAGAATATGTTGAGCTCTATCAATGGATCCTAAACGACCTTCGGTAAGAATTCCCAAAATACAATAGGAATTAACCTCTCCATGAATATGTGACAATCGTGGCTCTTCATACCCGTCAGTTTATTCTCCTTGAGGTAGACGTATCTTCTCAAGTTTGACACATACCCTCTGAAAATTTTAGGCCCTGAATTCACCTACAAATTCTTCCTTTATCCTCTTTCTCCAGTAAAAAATTGTCTTCGGTTGCTTTAAATTTCTATTCCCCTCCTCTATCAAATACAACACATGACGTCTACATGTTTCTTCCAAGTCCAACCTGGCCTTCGAATTATCTTTTGTCTTCTCCTTTACCTCCATTACAGTATTAATTATGTTGTTAAACACATTCTGCTCGATATACATGATATCAAGGTTATGTCTGATCAGATTGGTGCTCCAATATGGCAGATCCCAGAATATAGTCATGTTCGTCCAGTTATGAGTGTGACCAAATATGTCACACTTGTACCCCTTAACAGGCACTTCTAAAGAACTTGATAAATATTTTACCTCTTCCCATATCATGTATCCAGGCCACCTTTGTGGTGGATTGGCCATATCCACAACATCGGCACAAAAAGCATATATGTTCCTCCGGTACGGATGATCCTTCGGCAGAAATTATTGATGACAATCAAAGAAGAACGGTTTGCCTCTGTGTTTCAAACAAAAAGCCTTAGTGCGGTCCATACAATACGAACAAAAAAGACGACCATGAGTGCTCCATCCCGATAATATTGCATAGGCCAAAAAGTTGTTGATGGTCCACAAAAGTGTTGCCCTCATCTAAAAATTTTGCTTTCTGGAAATATCGTACGTGTTGGCATCTACCTCATACAGTTGATTCAATTCATCTATCAACGACTATAAATACACATCGTTGTTCCTCTTCGGATTGTTCAAACCCAGGATAATAACGATTAGAACATATACGGAGTCTTCATGCACATCCAAGGCGATAGATTATATAGAGTGACGATCACAAGCCAACACGAATATTGGGAGCCAAAAGTCCGAATGGGGTAAAACTATCGGAGGAGAGCCCCAATCTGATATTACGCGGATCCGAAGCAAAATCTGGATACTCTAGATCAAAGTACTTTCATGCTTCTCCATCAGATGGATGATCCAATACTCCTTTGATTTATTTCTGCCTTTGCCAACTCATGTTTTCTGCAGTCTCCTTTACCATAAACAACTTCTATAATCGCGACGTCAAAGGCAAGTAGTGCATCAAATCGGTAGGCTTACTTGCATTGATAGACCTTCCTCTACCAATGGCCTTGTAGCGATCAGCACCACCGAATCTGCATGCATCTTCATCCTTGTTGTCTTTGTAGTTCAACATGTACCCGTTATGAAATGCATCAATTTTCTCGTATCCCATCCAGAGCGATTTCACCATCCTCTTAGATCGGTAGAAGTCTTTAGGAAACTTAGCACCCTCCGAGAAGATCTCTATAATCAACTCCATCAGTCGGTTGTGGCATTCTTGCGATATGTTAAAATCGGACTTGATGCTCAACAATCTTATAACAACCTCCAACGATGAATGATCCTCACAACCAAGATATAATAGAATTTTTGCATTCTCCAGTAACTCCATAAACTTTGCAGCATCGACATTTAGTGCCTCCTTATCGGTATCATGATTATCCAGATTAAAACTAGGTCCGACAGCATCAAAAACTATGTTGTGCTATCTCACGCATGGACACTTAATTTTGGTATCGTCCATATACTGAGGGAACGTCTTGGCAAACTGCAAGAACTATTCTACCCCATGTATAAATTTATCCCACACATCGTACATGTCACCAAGATAACGGTTATACATATACAAACGATAATGCAGATAGTAATTCAGATTCATTTTTAGATAATTCTGTAAAGATGAATAGACATCGTTCAAGTATATTATCCATGTATCTTAGCATATTTATACCTACTCAAGTATCTTGGGATACTAAACCAAAACTCAAATATCCTTAGATACTCAATCCTAATATACATACCCTCACTCAATACTTAACCTATACTAACTCACTAACACTAACACACTAAACGCACTCAAACACACACATGTATACAATATGCACTCACTTGCACATAGTACAAGTTGCTGCTACTACCATTGCTTGCTGCAGCTATTACACACACATACACACATATACATATACATACATCACTAGTACACCCTAGATACACACTCCACTCATGAAACTCACTCCAAATATAGGTTATCTGACCTCTGACCGAAGAGGGTGGTCATCAGGGTTGAGGGGAGCCGAAGGGGGTTTTTGGGGCCGAGGGGGACATTGTGCCCTTGGTTACGCGATACATATATCAATGTCGTGCCACAACCACCCAAATACGAACTCTTGTGTCAAGGATAGGTTTGACACTGCTCTAACTCAAGTTGGATACGAGTTCTAGAAGAAGCAAATAATGTGTCGTATTTAGGCTTTGAAGAGTCATTCCCGTGTCTATGTATATGACTCTCCTTAAGTCAAGATCTGTATCGTATTGTACATGATGCTGATACCCAAGGCTACGTCTAATAAACTTAGACAGCTAACTAGAAGAGAGACAGGATTAGGGTTAGGGTTAGGGTATGTGTCATGTCCTGTGTCATGTCAGTGTATGTCTTCGTGTCATGTCCGTGTTATTATCGCCTTCGTATAGGCCCTAACCCTAGTTTTGTGTTAATATTTGTGTGTCCATGTCGTGTATGTGTTTGTGTGTCCTTGTCGTATCTGTATTTCTGTATATATATGTGTCGTATCAGTATGTCAGTGTTGTGTCAGCAAGAGGGAGATAGGGTTAGGGTTACCCGACCCTCTGATCGAAGAGGGGGGTCATCAGGGTCGAAGGGGGTCGTCGGGGCCTAGGGGAGCCGGGGCAGGGGGTCGTAGAGGCCGAGGGGCACCGGGACAGGGGGCCGTTGGGAGTTGTCGGAGTCAAGAGGGGTCAGGGTCGCCGGAGTAGGGGGCTGAGGGGGGTCGCCAGAGTCGAAAGGGTTAGGGATCGCCAGGGTGGGGGGCGAGGGAAGAAAGAGGGAGAAGGGGAGATTGAGAGAATAGAGGGAAATAAAAAACTCAAAATCTATATTAACTTTTTAGCGGCGTCTAAATTTAACGTCACTAAACGTTGCTAATTAAAAAAAATTATGACGTTTGCGACGTTGCTAAAAATGTTGCTAATTAAAAATAAGCAACGTCGGTAAATACGTCGGTAAACTTCGCTAAATCAAAAAAATTAGCGACGTTTAGCGACGTTAAAGAAGCTTATAGCGACTATTCTTTAAAAAAATCCAAGTACAATCGCTAAACGTCATTATGCATCGCCAACCGACGTATAATGACGCTTATTTTTGGAGTCGCTAAAGTCTTTAACATTAGCGACGTTTTATTACGACATGGCTAAAAACTTTGCTATTTTATCATTTTTTGGTAGTGGATGTATCATTGTTGCTTTCGTGCTTTCGAGTTGGTTTTCGAGCTTATATTTTCTTGAACGATTTTGATAGATTTTATTGTTTTCATTCATTGAACTTTGCTTTTGTATCGATCTTTGAGAATGAGAAGGTATTGATCATCTATTTATGGCAATGCAGGTGATCGTATAGATGTCGCGCGAGCGGAGTCTTGAAGAACCTCTTTTCTTTCCTACCTACACCGACTTGTGAGTGGCTACCATCCTGATTAGCTAGCTCTTCTTCTAAGTCTTCACACCTATAATCTTGCTCTCTTGATTGTTTCGATAAAACGATACCATAATAACTAGAAAATATCAAGATAAAATAGAATAAACTTGGAATACTTTATGCTTGTCAAACCAACTTGTGAATGATTACATTATTGTATGCTAGTTCGCTTAAAATATTCTTTTATCATATTTCAATTCTAGTCAGAATATATTCTTCTATTATTGTGCTATGTATAAAATACTTTATTATACGATAAATTGAACAAGAAGACTATGCAAATCAGATCATGCCATGTACTTGTCTCGTGCTCGTATTGTCTTGAACTTCTCGTTTGATAACATAGTTTTAGATATCGTTTGGTCACGTACAACTTATGCACAAGATTTTCGTTTCTGCAGTCGATCATTGGGGCACTGGCACCAATCCAATCCAGAAGGAACATCATGATAGTCGCATGTTTCGGGAAGGATTGAGTGTATCGTCCTATTTTTTTTGTGTTGTACACCATTTCTGCTCAAGGCAAGATGGCGTGTAGCGATAACTGTACCTCAGTCATCTTTGCCCCGAGATTATAACTAGTCCACAATGGCATCGTGTATGTGACCCCTACATATATTTAAACTGTGCAAGCTAACTATATCTTCGTGGCAGGAAAAGTTATGGTAAGTTTTGTGCAGGTGGTTCAAACAGGCAGGTAATGTCACCAACCGTGGCATGATATTTTGGTCAATTCCATATATATTGCATGCTTGTAACTTGAACTAAGGCAAGATATAATGACTATATAGTAACTTGCATGCTTCACATAAATAACGTGTTGATTGGTATAATTGGGTTAGCTCACCCTCACCAATATATTTTGATGTACTGACACTCGTTGCAACAGGTTCTCCATGCCAAGGTGATCCTGCAAGGAGACAACTTTCCAATCCAGTCCACCTATCAGCGCGCCCTTCTCATGCCCTTTTGAAGCATGTTCTACTTCTGAAGCTCGTGCACATACCTTATGCAGCTCCGTGACAAGGCGATAGCTTCGCACGAAGGTGTCTATAGCTTTTGAAGTTTTAGAAAAAGGATGTAATGAATCGGACGGCTATCTCATTTTGTGTCTGCTTTTGTAAGCCCGTGCAGCAACCTTTTGTACTTGTTCAAAAAATTTGTAAATGATGTTCATTATCAATAAAGAGAACTTTTTTTTGTTTTAATATTGTGTTTAATTATCTGCGTACTTTGAATATGTTCTCGTTTTATCAAATACCATGGCCTTGTGCATTGGGAAACTTAGGCACACACGGCATCACGTCCGGGGGACGACTAGCGATTCCACGGAATTGGGGCATGACATATTGGTATCAGAGCATGGCTTCAGTTCCTTTGACCCTCATGTCAAAAAGGTTCTCGTTAACGATTTATTTTCTATGTGAACTCTTGAACTCGTTCGTCCAAAATGAGATACGTTCCATACAGTGATTCTATAATATGTTATGACAGTAAAGTGGTACTCTGCCAAGTTTAATCGGCTCGCAAAGTTTGCCAGCTCTGCCAAGTTTAGTCGGCTCGCAAAGTTTGCCAGCTCTAACCTACCAAATGAGGCTAGTCGAGCTAGACGATTCGAAGGCGTCCTATAACCTTTCATTCATGCGCACGTGATCGTTCTCCAGTACCAAACGATGCAGAAAGTCCTTAACTATGCCCTCACCCTTGAATCGCAGTATCCCCCTATTTATGTTGATACTGTGCATACTTCCAATCACAAGCGCCCTAGCAATGCGGGAGAAAATAATGCTTCAAAGCGTCCAAACAACGGCGGTCACCAGGGTCCCAACCCAGGGCTACGTTGTACTCATTATCGAAGGACTGGGCACACTGCCAATGACTGTGGCCGAAAGAACGGGTTATGCCTCGTTTGTGGTAATCCAAACCATAGAATTCATGACTGTCTGCTCCTCTCTGATCATCGCCCTCAACTTTCAAATCCTAACACAGCGTCTCAAGCCAATCGAGTTGTACCACAACAGGATCATCGTCAAGCTCAAGGCCGGATATTCACTTTAACACAGGAAGAAGCCCTCACTTTGGATATCGTTGTGTCAGGTATATTACTTTTTAATAATATACCTGCTCATGTGCTATTTGGTTCTGGTGCTACGCATAGTTTTATATTCGCAAATTTTGTCCTAGAACACAAGTTAGTGATGGCACCGTTATACTTAGACCTTAGTGTTAGTACCCCGTCGGGCAAAAAAATACATATTTATTCAGTATGTCAAGGCGGTCATGACTGTATCGGAGGAAGGAAATATTGGCTCGATGTGTCCTAGACATCCGGGATTATGACATCAACTTAGGCATGGATTTGCTCGACGCTTGCTCAGCAACTATTAAATGTACGGAGAAACGGGTCATGCGAAGAAACGGGTCATCTTTCGTCAACCTGGAGAGGCCAAATTATCACGCCCAGTCCCAAAATACGTAGGACTAGGTATACGTACACATGCCAGCTGTACGAACAAGTATAGGAACCCAATTTAATAGACCTAACTAGTCGTAGTACGCTATAAAATATACCTATGTCACGGTATCATAGGCAGGTAAAATCTAGTCTCATCCACAAATATCACAGAGTAAGAAACTGAATGAATAAATAAGTCTCAGAATCCACTACAAAATAAAATCTAGTGAAGAACAATCTACGAAAAATGAGTACAAAAGAATACTAGAAGAATATAACTAAGCAATAAAGAAATAGTCAGGACACCAGCTAACTAGGTAAAGACACCCAAGACACTAAGCAACAGTCGTCCATGATGCTCAAGAAAACTCTTGTGGCTCCACCTCAAAGTCCTCGTCTGTAAAATCCCCAACTCAGTAGTCCATCGGGTACAAGTGCTCGTCTAGATCGAAAAAATATGCCAGGTCCTCAAAGGGATATAATAAGTACACAAAAAATCGACAAGCATGAAAGTAAAGCAGTAAACAATAAATAGGGTAACTAAATAATCTATATAAAATGTACTCGAGACACCTCTAGTGGCGCATGAGGGGAGAGAAATAAAAGAATCAGTCATCCCACCAGACGTTCGATAGAACTCGAGGATACACCATTTACATCATATACACAGTAAGAAATAAAAATCACATACGCTCACAAGTAGATTCTTCTCTCCCAATGTACTATCTGAACCATATACGCGATGCAAACATAACACAACGACGTCAATAAAATCTAGAAAACTAGACCAACACTAACTATCAATACAAGACGTGAACTGACGTATCGATGCCCAGTCAACACGCTAGTCCATGCACTCACTCACTCAGTGATCATGTTAAACATGTGTCAGGTCAGAAGATACCATATAGCTTCACAATATACCAGATAGGTCTACTACTCTAAGACGCGTCCACACAACTAACAAATAAAAAAAACTAGGCATAATATAAACTGAACAATACAATCAAGCAAGGTGTACTTGCCTGCACTCTCAAGCTGCGAACAAAGTAAACCTGCTCCTGAGTCCTCAATCAGATGGTCTCGAGCTCCTATAAATGTATATATCACATACTAATTAGACGCTACACTAAGTTGCTAATATTACACTATTAGCCTTATGGTTTGAGCTACGTTAATAGGTTAATAATAGGTAGTTGGTATTAATAACTTCTCATGCAAGGTGACAACAATCTCATGTATGTATCGTAAATTATTCAACTACGTGAATTTACAAAGCTATGCAACTTGTACAACTCGTCGAACTAGTTATTGGAAGAAGACTTTTACGTTTACATACTTAAAAATATGCAATACAACATGGTTAATTTATAATAATAATTCTGGAATTAATTACAAAAATTAGCAAATTAATAATTTTTAACTCACAAGGGATTTCTATGAAGGTTGGCAACTAGTCATGCAATTATGGGTGCTAAATAGGGTTTTTTCGACATGTAAGTTCTCAAAAGATGAATTCATAAAAATGTTAATTCTGAAATATTTCTAAAATATTAGAAAATAATTATTTAATGAGTTCATACATGTATATTTATCAATTCTACTTATTGGTCTTTCCGTTGGACACATACTAGTCTTCTAAAATAGTATTGGCAAAAATTTTGTCATTATAACCCTACTATTATGCTTTACATGAAAATTCTAAATCATATTTAATTTTAGAAAATTAAGTTTTAATCACAAAATAATAGAAAAAAATATTCATATATGGCCAAAGAATAAGTTACAATAATTTTACATGTAAATTAGGTCAAGTATGTGTCTTTTTATGCATAAAATTTATTTAAATCAAAAGTAATATTTCTAGAAAAATATTTAAAAATTAAATTTAATATAGGTTAATAACATCATATTTTAATTATTTATAAGGTTTTAGAAGAGTTTGATTCGGGGTTTTGGATAGAACATTAAACTAGGTCACCCTACACATTGTACATGTAATTTATTTAACAAAAATTTTATCAAACTAATATTCTGAAATAAACAGTAAAAATATGGATAAAATTATTTTAATCATTATATTTCTCCATTATTAACATGGTGTAATCAAGGTTTCTACCTATGGGTGCATACATGCATTCATGGGGGATGAAGAACTAGGATTCTTGGATGAGGGGGTCGGTTGGGGGTCCACGTGGAGGGGGTCGCTGCTATGGGGGCCGACTTGGTGTTGAGGGTGATGAGGGTGGTGTTGTAGAGGAGTCGGAGAAGGAGGAGATGAATTAGGTTAGGGTTTTGAGAAAGAGATAATATATATATATATATATATATATATATATATATATATAGAGAGAGAGAGAGAGAGAGAGGGAGAGGGAGAGGGGTCGCGGATTAAGAGAGAAAGAATCCGCGGGTATGGGGGATTTCGGCTATGGGTAGGAATATGATTAGTTTAAGTTGTTTCCAAAAAAGATTTGGTAGCAATTTATGATAAATCACTAATCCAAATAGATATTAATAACTTAGATTTAATTTGGGATTCTATAGGAATAAGATAATAGTAAATAATATACAAATCTTTCAAAAGAAAATTTTCTAGATTTGATTGGCACGGGAATCTCATGGTGGAAATTAAATTATGGGTTGTTAATTAAAGAAAGTTTGGATTGAAATAACCATAAATAAAAATATCTCATTATTAAATATAAGAAACTACGGTTGTTACACTAGTGCCACACTAATGTTGAATGATCAAATTTTCTGTCACGCGAAGATCCTACGGGTAGTGTCTCCAGTGTAGGCTACTTCCTACGAAGGACGATGTAGGTTTTGGGGTTGTCCTATATCATTAATGTCAAAACTACGGTGAAGTGTCCTAATGCACAATTGAGTTTTAATTGATTTTAAAATAATCTAAATAAACACAATAAATATAAAATACACACAAATACCTATTTTTTGGTGAGGGTATTTACATGAATTCTGCTACTCGAGTGGTTCAGCGTCAGAGGCGTCGAAGACCTGCATGGTGATTTCTGCGATATCAGCACGGCGGATGCTATACTCTGGATACGAAGGATACTTAGCGTCGGTTCGAGACACGCAGTGGGATTATGCAAACGTCGAGTCTTCTTCCGTTGTGGTAGAATTTTTTGATGTATTTTCAAACGAACTACCTGGCATGCCACCCGACCAAGAAATCGAGTTCACCATTGACACATTCCCAAATACCCGACCAATTTTTAAGGCTCCGTATTGAATGGTCCCTGCAGAATTAAAGGAGTTAAAGTTTCAACTACAGGAACTGCTTAACCGTGGGTACATCCGTCCGAACGTGTCTTCTTGGGGCGCACATGTGATGTTTGTGAAGAAAAAAGATGGGATATTACGGCTCTACATAGACTACCGGGAACTGAATAAGGTCACCATCCGGAATAAGTACCCCTACCCAAGATCGATAACCTCTTTGATCAACTACAAGTTGCATCATTGTTTTCAAAGATAGACCTTCGCACTGGCTACCACTAATTGAATATCAAGCTAGAGGACGTGCCGAAGTTCGCGTTCCGCACTCGTTATGGCCACTATGATTTTTTTGTCATGCTGTTCGGACTGATGAATGCTCATGCCGCATTCATGGATTTGATGAATCATGTGTTCCGACCATTTATTGATAAATTTGTGGTGGTATTCATAGACGATATCTTAGTATACTCGAAGAATAAATAAGAACACGCAGGACACCGGCGGATGGTGCTTCAAACTCTTCGAGATAGTAAGTTGTACGTAAAGCTAAGTAAGTACAAATTTTGGTTGGACGGCGTATCTTTCCTCTACCACGCCATTTCTGCGGAGGGCATCTCAGTCAATCCGAAGAAAGTCAAAGTTATTGTTGAATGAAAGAGACCTGAGTCGGCCAACGACATTCTTAGCTTTCTTGATCTAGCGGGCTACTACAAAAGATTCGTCGACAATTTTTCAAAGATCGCATCGCCTCTGACTCGTCTCACTCGGAAGGGAGTAACGTTTGAGTGGTCAGACGATTGTGAAGCTGCATTCAAAGAATTAAAGTGACACCTCATCTCAGCACTGATTCTTACACTCCCGGACGGGCCCGATAATTTTTAAATGTTTAGCGATGCATCTGTCAAGGGTTTGGGATGTGTCCTTATACAAAGGGGAAAGGTGATAGCCTACGCATCGAGGCAATTAAAACCACACAAAAAGAATTATTCGACACATGATCTAGAACTGGTAGCGGTAGTGTTCGCGTTGAAGTTATGGCGGCATTACCTCTATGGCATACCGTATAAAAAATTTAAAGATCATAAAAGCCTTAAGTACCTCTATACTCAAAAGAATCTGAATTTGTGTCACAGGCGTTGGCTCGAACTCCTTAGCGACTTTGACTTATTGATCAGATATACACCGGTCAAGGGCAACGTTGTAGCTGATGCACTGAGTCGAGTGTTTGCAGGGAGCTTAGCTATCGACAATAGGCTACAAAGAAATCTGGAGAATTTGGGCATTACACTCCAAAATAGATACAAAGGGGTAAAGTCAGCTCAGTTGTGCCTCAAATCGGACCTAGTGGAGAAAGTCAAGTCCACTCAGAAGGACGAATTATTCCTGAAGAAGATACGCGAGCTTAATTTGGCCTAGAACTCGTAGAACAAACTGTCTAGAAGATTCGTTTGATCTGTGAGTGGCTGAAGATAGCACAAAGTTGTCAAAGAAGTTACTCAGATGTGCACCATCGACCTCTTGAGTTCTTAGAAGGCGATCATGTTTTTCTCAAAGTCTCGCCCATACGAGGAGTCATGAGATTTGGAGCAAAAGGGAAGCTAAGTTTGAGATTGGTTGGCCCGTTCAAGATACTCAAACGAGTCATCCCAATCACATATCCGATTATCCTGCTACTGTCATTATCAGAGGTGCATGATATCTTTCACATTTCATAAAATAGACTTAGAATACTTTATGCTTGTCAAACCAACTTAGGAACGATTACACTATTGCATGCTATTTCACTTAGAATGTTCTTTTATCGTATTTCAATTCTAGTTAGAACATATTCTTCTATTATTGTGTTATATATAGAACACTTTACTATGCGATAAATTGAACAGGAAGACTATGCAAATCAGATCATGCCATGTACTTGCCTCGTGCTCGTGTTATCTTGAACTGCTCGTTTGATAACTTAGTTTTAGACGTCGTTTGGTCATGGACAACTAGTGCACAAGGTCTTCATACCTGCGAATGGTCGTTGGGGGCACTGGCACCGATCCGATCCGAATAAAACATCATGATAGTCGTATGCTTCGGGCAAGAATAGGTGTATCGTCCCCATGTTCCTTGCGTTGTACACCATTCTATCCAGGGCGAGATGGCGTATAGCGATACCTGTACCTCCGTCATCTTTACCCCGAGACTATAACTCATTCACTATGGCATCGTGCCAGTGACCCCCACGTATATTTAAATTGTGCAAGCTAACTATATTTTCGTGGCAGGGAGGGTTATGATAAGTTTTGTGCAGGTGGTTCAGACGGGCAGGTAAAGTCATCAATTGTGGCATGATATTTCAGTCAATTTCATATCTATTGCATGTTGTAACTTGAACTAAGGAAAGATAGAAATACCACATAATAACTTGCATGCTTCATATAAATAACATGTTGATTGGTGTAGTTGGATTAGCTCGCCCTCACAAGTATATTTTTATGTACTGACCCTTGTTGCAACAGGTTCTCCGTGCCAAGGCGATCCTGCAAGGAGTTAAGGCAACTTTCCAATTTAGTCTACCCATCGACGTGTCCTGTTCGTGCCCTTTTGAAGCGTCTTCTACTTCCGGAGCTCGTGCACATACCTTATACAACTCTGTGGCAAGGCGATAGCTTTGCCCGAAGGTGTCTATAGATTTTAAAGTTTTAGAAAAAGAATGTAATGTATCGGACAACTATCTCATTTTGCATCCACTTTTGTAAGCCTGTGCGGCAACCTTTTATACTTGTTCAAGAATTTTTAAATGATGTTTATTATCAATAAAGAGAACTTTTTATTATTTCAATATTGTGTTCAATTATCTGTTTACTCTAAATATGTGCTCGTTATATCAAATACCATGGCCTTGTGAATTGGCCAACTTAGGCACGCACGGCATCACGCCCGGGGGACGACTATCAATTCCACAGAATCTGGACGTGATAATATATATACAATTTTATATCTATCTTTACTCCTAAAATCTCGTGTTATGATGGGGTCAAGATTATGTAATGGTAATTATAACTACAAGGTCATACCTGCATCTACAGCCTCATGAGCCTGCGCTCCCACAATCATCATACTGAATGCTTGGCCTTGTCTGAGTCGTGCGACCCGCATATCTTATTATTATGAAGTAAAATATCTATATTGTGGACAAAATTTGAATCCAGATTCTCAGAGGGACGTAATAAGATACAATAAAAGCATGCCACAATATACTAAAGCCAGTGTTGCTCTGTCCGAGTCGTGCGACCCGCATACTTTGTCGTCCTTCACCGTGGGCTTCCTCTGAAGTCAGTGCTGCCAGAGCTCCCTGGACCTCTGACCGGTCGTGCCCCCCCCCCTCCCCGAGCGAGAGGTGTGATGGCTCCACTGACGTCTCTGTGTCCTTGTCGTCGACCCAGATCTGATTTGTGAGAGGAAAAGTGAAGGCATGAGAGAGAGAGAGAGAGTTGATTTGTAAAATAAAAAAAGATAGAGAAAGAGAAATTATTATTATTATTATTATTATTATTATTATGAAGTAAAATATCTATCATAATTATTATTAGATTAACGCGAACTCGAGTGATCCTTGCGGTTATCAGAAAGAGACATAAAAGTCCTGGTTGTGTGACAGAAGATCGGTGGATCGATCTACTGGATCGTATTATTCTTTTCATTGCCAAAAAGTTATGGTGAACAAAGTCCCGAACGTTACGTCGGACATCTCAAAAAAATTATTATTAGATTAACTACTATTTATTTTTATATTAAAAGAACTATTATTATTATTACTATTATTATTATTATTATTGTTACACTTTTTGCTTTTCAGTTATTTATCCTAACGAAACACATTTGTCCCATACTAGAAGACAAGAAAGTGCATGAATTTCTAATCATTTTTTATTCTTGAAAGTTTAAATTCAAATATTTCTTCACTTATAGTTTATAAAACTCCTAAATAAAAAAAAAGAAATACATAAGGGGATTGGGCGACCATTCAGGATTTGAGCGAGGAGGAAGCACGTGTGGACTTTGGAGGGTGAGGGAAATTGCGACGACTCGAAGTATGGGGGGAGTAAGAGGAAAAAGTCCGTGATCGGGATCCAATATATTGATTGCGCAAGCGCTGGAATCCCGTGCATAGAAGCTGCTTTGTCGGCTGGCTCCATGCAGCATGCGAGCGTGCTGCCACTTCAGTTGCGGCACTATCTGTTCCACTTTTTTAGAGTAATTTTTCTTTTTTCGATCCATTCACTGTCAGGTACTAGTTACTGGCTATTACTGCTTACTATTTATTGACCATTTATAGAAGTATTATAGAAGTTGATCGGGGCTAACCTAAATTTTTTTAGCTTTGACTGTCAAAATTTTAACACTCCTATATGTAGTTAGAACTGTCAAAATTTTGAAAGTCCTGTAGTGTGAGGGTGGACAGTTTAGGACTATCAAAATTTTGATAGTCCTATATGCACTGCAGTTAGGACTGTCAATATTGACAGTCTAAACTTGGACAACTCCCCGTCAACTTCTGTAATGTCTTTTATAAATTCTCTATTTCTTTTACACAGTTGGCCCTCACCTAGTTCTCATGTTACAATTGCCATGTTGCTCTTATTTGCGTTGATTTGTAATACATTGGTAGGATGGTGGACAAGTACCTTTAATTCACGATCTGAGTGAAGTAGAAAGGGATCATAAGAGTGCTTTAGTCAGAGATTGGAATAGTGGGGAGACAGAGGGCCAAACAGTGGCAAGAGTGTAAGGTGGTGTTTGGAAAAGGAAAAAAGTGGGGGAAGAAGAAATGTTGAGAGAAAAGTAAGAAAAATTACAAGTAATGGTATCCGGAAAGGAGAAGAAGAAAAGAAATCAAAAGTGAGAAGAAAAAAAAAGTTACGTGGTTCCACTAAAAAAAAATTCTTTCAAAAATGGACAGAGATTAGAGAATAATTTATCCAACTATCTTTCGTATAAATTATGATATATGAATACTAACTAATTATATCTCTATCCATATACAAACAAAAAAATATTTTAATTTTTTTTTCTCCTACTTTTTTTCATCCAAAAAGAAAAAGAAAAATTAATTTTATTTTCATTTTACTCTCTATTTTTTTTTTCCTCCCTTCAAAAATTCTTAAACAAAACGTAAAGGACAAATAACGATGGAAGGGAGGGACTCGTACAGTTGAAATGTTTAAGACTACAAGATTTGGAATTTTTAAATTTAAATATTTTACTACAATGAAATTTTGGGAAGGACGTGAAGCTGACACTATAGAGGTAAAACTGGATTGGATGTGCAGGCCTAAATACAGCCATAATCACAACACATTGCTGTACACGTAACAGATTCTGTGAGGATCCCCCACTCAACACTATTTTTCCTTAAGACCTCATTTGGTTCCTAAAATATTGGCATTGGAAAAGAAAAGTGACTCTTTTTTTATGTTTGGATGTCAAAAGAAAAAAATATGAAAAAAAAAATAATTCCCAAAGAAAAAAAAATAGAAAGAAAATTAATTTTCCCCATCCAACCAAAGAATCACTTTTCCATCATAGAAAATTTATTTTCTTTCAAATTTTCTTTACCTTTCCAAACAATGAACACGAATTATAATTTTCCAAAAGAAAGGAAAGACCAAGAAATTTATTTCCTTTCTTTTTCTTTCCTTTCCGTGATCCAAACGAGTAAGAAATCCTGATACATTCACCAGCATATCAATTCAGCAACTCCACCTGATGGAAAAGATTTTTTAAGCAAAAACAGTAGACTGCCCCTCTACCTATGACAGCAGTAAGGGCTCCATGACAACTGACTTTATAATCAGGCGCCATCACAACACTTGGTCATTAGAAGGTGAAATAGTTGAGCAACTACAAAAATGGTATTATGCTAATACAAAATCACCGATGATATCAGCTGAACATGATATGCATTGTACAAATAAGGTTTTGGTTATTACAATAATAAGTTTTAAGAAACAGCCAACTCTCCAAAATGATGAATTTGACAAGCACATCCAGCAGTGAATCCTATACCATATTAGGTGAGCTTTACTGCAATTCATCCCGAGTTACCAGGGGCCTGTTGCATCGGTGGAGCATTTGGTGGCAGTGGCATCATATGCATCTGTGGTGGGGGCATTGGTCTTCCTCCCATTTGCTGAGGTGGCGGTGGCGGCCTCCACATCATTGGCGGTGGCGGCATCCCATGTCCTGAAGGTGGTGGTGGCCTCATCATGGCTGATGGTGGAGGTGGGGGCATGTTTACCGGTGGTCTCATAGGTGGTCTGAATTGCTGAAACTGTTGATGTTGCATGTCAGGTTGTTGATGCCCCGGCCATGCTGGAGGGCCACCCATATGCATCGGAGGCGGAAATTGCACATTTTGTGGAGGTGGTGGGGGCCGAACTGGAGGCATCTGGCCTTGAGGTATTGGAGCATTGGTGTATGGACGCGGTGGGAGTGTACCAATGTTGCCATTTACCTGGACACCATTTGGGAGAGTTGGTGGCCCACTCGCAAACATAGTGTGAGGTCTGTTTTTCGTTACCCCTGGATTACTTGCAGCAAGGACTCTCTCTGTATAGATCAGCAATATATAAAAGAGGAATTAGAATAGTTGAAATCTTCTCCAGTTTCTGCAGCCAACAGAGAAATAGTAATAGTGGCACAAATTCAACTAAGTCGCCTGTGTTAATTTACTTCAATAGGCTTTCAAGGAACGTTCAGTTGCATGTACTTACAATTCCATGAGATTTTATATTTATGACGTTGAAAAACATAGGACTGTAATTTCAATTCATGTTGTTTGATTTCTTCTAGTTGGATAGAGTGGTCCAATTGTATTTTAGTTGTCTTTCATAATTCAGTGATGGCTTGATGTACATCTTTGGACCCAGGCTTATTATTAGACCGAGGTTTTGATAGCGAGTTCCAATGCCCTATTTTCTAATAAGACTAAGGGTCTGCTTGACAATTGTAGGGGTAGCTGTTATGAGATGTTTTTAGAGTACCGGTTATGAGCGGGGTTATTAGGGGTCCGATTTTTGGTAGTTTTAAGTAGCGGTTTTCAAACCAGTCCAACACATGATAAATAATTCATTAACGAGCGGTTCTGAAAGTTTTTTACACGAATAAAATTTCATATATGCCCATATATAAATAAAATAATAGAAGCATATGAAATATTAGAAACGTTTGGATGAAAGTAGGAAAGAAAGATTTTAAGAACTTACCGAAAAAAATAGTCGTAGTTTAGAAAAAATATCATATTTGATCAAAATAATTGAAACGTAGTTGCCTAATTCGCCAACCCCCCTACATCCCACGAATTGGGATGAACGATCCCGAACGGGGTGCATTCGCGAACCGTTCGTCAAATTTAGCAATCCGAATTTTGATGGCTTTGTTTATGAACTTATGATATTTGGTTTAGTTATAAGAATATTGTCTATGCTTTCCTTCACTTGAATTTTGATGGCTTTGGTTATGAACTTATGATATTTGGTGTATACTTCTATATAATTGTATATGGTACAAAAGACGACCCAGATAAAAACGAACGACGACCCCAAATAGCGTACCGAATAAGCCTACCAACACCGCACCGCGTACTGGCTGAGGTACCGTACCGCCTATCCGTACCACGTACCAAAGCGACCCACGACCCTGGTAACATTAATTGAAACACATGAAATAATAGTGCTGGGTCCAGTCTTGAATTAGTAAGAGCAAATTTTGGAGCCCAAATATGATAAAAGATTTGATTTGATGTAATTTAAAAATCTACATTCATTTGATTAGGTTTCTAATTTGTATCAAATATTTAATTTGACCATATTTGGACGTCCATAATTGGTGTTTCCTATTTTAGATTTTCCTATTTAGGAATTCATATGACCTAAACTAGGGTTTTCCATCCTATTTATATCGGTAAGGAAGGAGGCACAAAGAATATAGCACAAAAGGTAGAGATTCGGGGTGCTAGTCCACAGAAAATATAAGAGAAAATCTGTACTTTTCTCTTACGGCTCGCCATCCAAAGACAGAAGGAAGAGGAGTCGTCGTATTCGTTCAATAAAATTGCTACGGAATTTGGTGAGTGATTTCAATTGTAATCGTAATCTTTCTTTTTTTCTTTAGTGTGGTAAGAGGGTTGAACCTATTAGGGCAAATGGTTCAACATTGGTTTTGTCAATCTTGTAATTTCACCTGAGTTATATATAGATTAGAATTTGACAAGGTGACGTAGTCACCGCCATATACGTTGTCTTTATCTGTGCTTTGTGTTCGTTAGACATTGGTTGGTTATCTCAGGTGAGCTGACCTAAGTTTCCACTGCGGTCGGTCTCAGGATCGGTATCGGAACGCTTGCAGAGCGTGTCCGATCCCAACATCTGGTATCAGAGCTATTGGTTCTAATCTGATAGTCTGATACCAACAAATAGAAACGACTGGATGAAAGTAGGAAAGAGATTTTAAGAACTTACCGAAAAAAATAGTCGTAGTTTGAAAGAAGTAGAAGAGAAACACAGATGAGAAATAAAAAATAGATATGATATTAGTAGTTATAATTATATAATTATGGTGAGGATATAAATGGAATAAAAATAATAAAATCCCTGAAAACCCGTCGATTTGGAGTGTTAAGACATCCAAAATTACATTACACCGGTTTTAGGAGGTTTTTGAGCCAACCAAAACCAGTGCCTCAAAAAGATTAACAAACAGGAATTTTTAAAAGACTTCATAAGCGGCCGGTTCAAAAATATCCCAAAATCGGTGAAAATACTATAACCAAGTAGACCCTAAAATAGAATTACCGTGGATAAGGAATTAACAAGTAAAAATAATTGAGCAGCAGGAGTTTGAACCAATCCTGAAATCCAAATTGCATTCAACAAGAGATCTTACAATTTTGACAAAATTTAGTAAGGTCGTGCTAACACTTGGTTATCAGCAATAGGAAACCATTGACGGATGTACATCCGGCACAATACTATTGATCAATAGCAGCATGCGGTATTTACTGTTAAGCAATTTCATTTTGTCGCTAATTTGTGGCCTGTGGTATCACAATTCTACTTAACAGTCACCTGCTTAATCCACTTTTTAGTGCTACTAAAAGTTGATTCTGACTAATTTATCCATGAGCATGAACAGAAAATCATGTGGTGTCAATACACAAGGTTTCAGTGGATTTGTGTTTCCTCTACCATTTATGTAGCTTAGTTGATGAAACAAGATCCCAGCCTGATTTCAGTAGATTTGTGTTTCATCTGCCATTTATGTATTTTAGTTGATATAAGTGAAACAAGATCCCAGATATAATTAGTATTGACTGTGTACAAGAGAAAAGGATACACGAGACGATAACAAGACCCCTTTTATCATTTCTCTTAGAAACATAATAGAGATGAACCATACCTGCTGGAGTGCCATGTCGTTCCCCTTTTGTGTCTTTCTTGTATGCATAAGAGACGGTAATTTGCCGATTACAGAGATATTGACCATTCATGGCCTGTAAAAACATAGTAAATGAAAGATGTAAAAAGTATGAAAGGATACCAACCAATTTCTCGTTATTCTGAAGATCGCAACTAATTTCATTTGTAACTATCCATCTAGTAGTTACATGAGGATACCTCAATTGCTGCATCAGATGTTTCGAAGGAATCATAGCTAATAAAACCAAAGCCACGAGAATTTCCAGTTTCAGGATCCCGCATTATCTGAAAGTAAGAGCCAAGTGAGAAAGAAATCAACTCGCATGGTCAAAAGGACATTGAAAAAGGATTATTCTTGAATGAGGTAAATATAAACCGAAGACTAAGGCTAGGTTCAGGACTGCTTATCATGGTTGCTTCTGCATTTATTTATTTATTTTAAAAACAGTCCCAAAAGCTGTTTGGAAACAACAGCTTATCAAAAGAAGTTTAAAAAGCTACTTCAATTTTGGGGCAGCTTTGAAAGGGTGGGAGGCTGCTTTCAAAAACTGTTTCAGCTGCTGCTTTCTGAAAAGCAGCACAAATCCCAAAGCAGGCCTAAAGACGATCATCCCAAACTATGATCTTTCTGATGAACAATGATAAAGGGAGCTCATTAACACCCGTCTCCTCTAGAAGGTTTCAGAAAAGCAAGTCTCTTGATTTGAAAGTTTAAGAGAAACAAAATTAGTCAAACATTTGTCATATGCAAAGAATTACAAACAATAAATGTCGATATTTTGGTAATCCCCACCTAATAGAAAAAATCCATTTCCCTGTGAAGTGTAGTAATATTACCATCATTCATAGCTCATATGGGTAACTACAAAATGCACAAGAAATAAATAGGATAATATAAAAAGTGGCTTGATGCTTGATGCATGCATCTTAAGGAATAAATTAATCACATCTTATTGATATTGTCCATCCATCCCCATCCTCCATTGCTCTATAGTTGCACCTTTGATACGCAAGCTTAGACTTCATTAGCAATAAAACATTTCATCTCTACCAGCCAAATAGCCTTCTACAGTTCCCAAAGACACAAAACTTCCTTACCAGGAATTGGAAGCCAATATTGATGGTTGACAAAGGTTGAATAGTGAGTGAAATATGGTCAATCTTTCGCTCGAGCCTTCATCATTTAGAGCTGTGCCCAGCCAGTCCTATTTTGACGGGGAAAAGCTTCAATGATGGTGGTGGTGATTCTATTTTGAGAAAACAGGTCAGTTGCCTTCCAGCCAGACCCAGAAAGGTACTCAACTGACTACTAATAAAGATTATTAATCACAATATTCAATGGTGGTGGTGTTGAATTACAGTGTACTAGTCTATCTAAAGTTAAAGTGTTGATTTAGAGTACTGGTGTCAGTTAAAGGATAATTATCAATATAACTCCATGGCGTACTAGTTTTCAAAACATTAGTATTGAACTGAGAGAGAATGTTGATTTCATATACCATGTACTAGGGCATGTGTTATTATTATCATCGACAGTATCAAACTTACTAACAGCCATCCCACAACTGATAAAAAAGAAAACAAAAAACTAGTTGTCCTTCCTATTCATAAAGAAAACTTTTTCCAGGTTGCGGACTTTTCCCATCGAACATGTGGTGGGCCACCACAATGAACAATTTATGATGTTGGAGATGACCTACATATTTTTTCAGACAACCTACCTATCATGAAAATTTTACAATTTGAGGACATCTCAGCGATGGGTCGAGTGGGCACATCACTGTTTGTTTGGTCAACCACTTGATGCACGATATCAAAAACATGTGACACTAAACATTTTAGATTTCCATCACAAATCAGGGAACATTAATTTAGGATATCACAATAAACTTTGTAAGTGAAATTAGCCATTCTGATTATGCATCTAGGAACTATCAAACCCAATGTCACATAAAGTTATTTCAATATGCATTCAGTCCATGAAAAACTACCAGCTAATCAAATTATGCATATACAATTAAGCTTTATTCTGCAGCCACCTGGAAATTTTGCTTGATTGGCTCAATATATCGGATTACCAGCCGAACATTCGGCCTATTATTCCTCGCCTAGCCTATTGAAGCCTACTAACTAAAGTTGTGGTAACTAGTCGAGTTAATTTTGAAGTTCAAAAGCTTAGACATTGATTAGGCTAGGACGTAAACTTACTTGTGGCAGCCATTATCAAGGAGAATTATGTGTCCGCTACTTGGTAAAACATAAAAGACATGAATGAGAATATACAACTAAACAAATAAAGGGGGGTAACTACAATTACAATTAACAGATTATGAAGGAGGGAGGGGGGTGGGGGGGGGAGGGAGGGGGGGTGGTTAAATACAAATAACTCTAGAAATCCAGATGAGCAATTAGATTCTTGAAGAAGAAAAAAGCAATCGGAGGTATGAGAAAAACGTTACATCACCTTAGGATTAGTGACAATAACACCAAATGCGCTGAATGTATCATAGAGAAGTTTTTCATCCACATCCTGTACCCAAATACACAAGAAAAATAAGTAGGACATTGAAACATGTAAATAGAAGTATTGGAATAACATGAAAATCTTACAGGGTCAAGATTTCCAACAAAGAGGTTTGCCCCAACATCCAAGCTCTTCTTATCTTGAGAAGCCTAAGATAACAAAAGAGAAGAAGCAAGAGACTAAGAAGAAATATTGGCGTACAATTGAATTTACTTTTGGTCAGGATAGAATAATAGATTCATATGACTAAACGATATCCCAGTCAATATTCTAATACTAATTGATAAAAAAAAGTCTGATCATGATAGAATAAAAGTTTCATATACTCGTGAAATATCCCAGGCAATATTTGAATAAATAATTGATAAAAAGAAAGTCCTAGCTGCCTAACATATTGACACTCCGGAAGGAAAAAAAAGAAAAGCTAGAAACTATGGATACATAGAGATAAAAAGAAAGATAGCAACTACTTAAGCGATAATACATGTCATTGGAACGTAAATCTATATACAGATATGCAGTTGGAAAGTCCAAAACAAATAGCCTGCTACTGGCACAAATCTATACTACTACTATTACTACTGCTGCTACTACAAACCTCTCAGAGCCCTGTCCACGCAGCATAGTCGAAACCTAAGATGACAAACTTGAAATGCTAACGATTCTAGACAACACAGCTTTAAATTTTTCTTGGTGTTTCTTATGATTTTTAACCACCATATCATTTCAAACAAGTCCAACGTATTAATCATGTAAATGACTAGCTTTATTTTGTCTAGGGCCATTTGACCACAAGTCAATGGACGTAACTTCTTAATTAGATCGAATCATTGAAAGCTTGCAACTCCTGACTTAAATAATAACTTTTCATGCAATGGTTAGTGTAATTTAACCACCACCCCCCCCCAACCCCACCTCCGATCAGTAATCTAAAAAGAAATACCTCTTTTTGATAATAAAAAAAAAACACTTGCCAACTTTTGTCTCGTGCATTGCTCAATAAATTTCAGTGTTCCAAAAAACAACCTAGGCGGTCGTCCGCCGGACCGAAAACCCTTTGTTCGGCGGTCCTAAGCACTTGTTCGGTCCTATTTGGACATGTTGGACGCCTAGGCGGGCCTATTCGGCCCTACGCGGTCATGTCTGGCAGTTCGGTTTTTGATTTTTTTTTTTATGCTTAGTCGTATTTTGGATATGTTGTTTGGGTCTTAAGATTGAATTTGGATTTTAGAACATTGAAATTTCAAATTTCAAAAATTCCAAATTTGAAATTTCAAAAAAAAATATGAATTGTATTTATGGATTTAGAAGTTAGAACATGTTTGGACTTCAAATTTTAAATTTCAAATTTCAATATATATATATATATATATATATATATATATATATATATATATGTGTGTGTGTGTTCGGCCGTCTCGGTGACGCGTAGGCGACCAGGAATCTAGGCAGCCCTCCGTTGCACTGAATCCACCTAGCGAAATTTAGAACACTGAGAAATATCAAGTCATAACAGGTTCCAAAATATTACCTTCTCTCCAAATGTGCTTCAAAACTATTTTTCAGATGCTCTTTTGCTAATAAATGCTCCCCAAAGTAAGATAAGTGGAAACGCCTCATGGTCAACCATAGCAACTCCCTCTTCTTTGTAAAACCACCAAGATAGCCAAAAGCATAAATAAGCCAATGTTACATTCTGTACACCAATAAGCATAAATAAAATAAGTAGCTACAATTACATGGCCACTTAGAAAGCTCCATTTGCCATCCAGTTACTCGGGTTAATCAGTCAATTACTATTCTTGGTGTATAGATTTTTTTCCAATATCGTCTAACATGAGATATAGGTTACATGTCGGGCGTACAATTCAAATGAGGTTTTTCACTTCCAAATAGCTACCTGCAGTAATAGATATCAAAAAGAAGGTTGTTATGTGAAGGTCCTCCCAATGCATGATCGATGTCATTCAAAGTGATTTATATGCGCCTTAAAACATTTATAAATCAAAGATCCTGTGGATTGACCATTTCTAACTCAAGCAAGCGATCTCTCTATTTCTATTGATGAAAAGTTTTTACTTTGCCATTATTTTAATGAGGTAGAAATTTCAATTCAAAAGATTTTCACATATGGATACTTCAAGAATTATATTCAAAATGGCTATGAACCACTGAATCAGGTACTAGCCTAGTCGGCAGTCCAAATCCTGTTATATATAGTATGCATGCCACCCCCACCCCCCACCCCAACCCCCAACACACACACACATGCATATATAGGAGTACTATAGAGAAGGCCTAAGTTCATTTCAATCTTTCTATAGAATGAAGTATATTAAACAACTATCCTACTTCTCTGCAAATGACTCCAAATGTTGTTTCTTATAACCAACAATAAGTCCCATCCATTAGAACTTGTGCTACTATACCATCTTCTAGTCATTTATCTACGCACATAACCTTAGAAGACCAAAAAAACAAATACGGATTGCCCAAAAAATAATGAGTCGATGCATATCCATCAGTGTTGGCAAGATCGGATCAAACATAGAATCGTAAAGGGGTCCGGATAGGATCAGGATCCAGATCATGGATTATAGGAGACACGATTAAAACCTTAAAAATATTCAAATAATTTAGAAAAAAAATGGACAATTTATATCCATGCTATATCATGCATATTTGTAGACTAACCAAACTTCTATTAATATGTCCAAAGACTCACAAGCGCAAGCACAAGATAGAAAAGAAAAACCTAAATAACATCAATTATATGTTTCATGCATTGCTTTCACTTAAGTTCTCTTGGATGTTCATTGGAATCATCCATACAAAGAATGTTAGTCCTCTCTACTTCCTTCTCATCAAAGATATCATCCCTTCTTCATCAATATCCACTGTAACGAACGGATATCAATTCGCACAAGTGAGGAGGAGATCCAAGTTTTTTAACTTGTAGATTTCTAGAAGAGGAAAGTTTAGATCTTGGAAAGAGACAATAAATAGGTTTGATATGTTAGGAAGACCCTCCATAACCTATACAAGGGTCTTTTTTTTTGGGTGGGGGGGAACTACCCAAATTTGGCCTGCTCGATCTGAATTATATGATCCAGGTCGGACGTGCAATCCACCAACCGGACACAATCTGGCTGATTCTTTGCCGGTGCAATTCAGGACGGATTGGGTCCGATCCAAACCGGATGCGTGATCCATGATCAGAATCACACAATTTTGACAACATGGCACTCCATTAAAATAGTGTGGACTTCAGTAAAATTTATGGACTTATTACATAATGTTTAAGCACTTTTAATAGATGTAGAAAATCCCATGTGCTATGATATCACTGAACACAGGACAGATTAGCAGAGGATGGTGATCCCTTTTAGAGGACATTTGTGTGAGCTTAGATGGTGCTGCATGCTTTTATTACATAATATGTTCAATAATGTATATCAAGTTTCCAAGCAAAATCATATAGAACAAATATTAATATTATTCAAATAGCAGACAACACACCAGGGGTAGTCATAGCAATACAACATGATATAACCCAACTAAGAAAATCAGAATAGTGAAAGACATGACTTTTCGTGAAAAGAAGATAAATAGAACCTCAATAAAATGAGACAATTCATACCTTATTTACACGTATTGGCTTTGCATATAGTTTAATCATGTTTAGTGTCTTAATAGCCTGAAGAAATTGAACCAAAAACCAGAAATTAATTCAAGAATTTAATAATAAAAAAGGCCATGCAGCTCCTAGTAACTCACGTTCAACATTAACTAAATTTAAAAGGAGAGCAAAAGTAATCAATACAATAAATTTACATAATCAGCATCTTCTTCGCTTCGAAATTCCAAAAATCCGTACCCTTGACGAAGATTTGTAACTCTATCTTTTGGAACATAGACATTAACTGCAAAAGATAATGGAAAACAATATTAAGTACATCTCTTATCAACCCAGAGTATGCTTGAATTAAATAATCAGCTGTATCAACATGATTCTTAATTTATATTTTACATTTTATGTATATATATAATTTTTGCGCCTCGTGTCGCTCGGGCGCGCGCCTTAAGTGCGCCTTGCACCTCGGGCGATTTGGATCATTTGCGCCTTGAGTGCGCCTTGAGTGCGCCTTTGACTACCTTGATATATATATATATATATATATATATATATATATATATATTCACATCGGATTTCTACATTGATAAACATGTGTGCTTCAAATTCTCCCATGTCTAGGTTGCAATCACTTTGAATTGAGTGAGTGAGAGAGAAAACAATAAAAAAAAGTACATCAGTTCAAAAAACAGTCTAAAAACAGTACAACAGTTAAAAAAAAGTCTAAACATGTTATTTTTTCACAAGATTTTCAAGGCGCGCCTTAGCTATTCCAAGGCGCTCGAAAAAGGCGCACCTAGGCGCGCTTTAGGTGCGCCTTAAGAATTGTGCCTCGTCTGGAGTGCCCTGAGGCGCTGCCCCTGCGCCTAGGAGCAAGGCGCGCCTTCGGCGCGCCTTTGACTACATTGATCTGCGATAAATAAGTTTTCTTCGTTTACATGCTTTTACAACTTTACTATGCTTTTACACCCTTAATGATTGATCTTTGTTGTTCAATTTATTTTTTGCAAAATTGACTACAAAAGAGATCCCCAACGTCGGTATCGATCAGCATGAATATCGGATCGGAACATGCCACACCATATCGGTATTGGCGATATAGGATCGATATCGGACGAAACTGCAATTATGGTTCAAACACATTGTATCATTGCCAAAAGAGAATCACAAATGATACTCATTCCTAACATCTCTGCTAAAAGAATCTAGCCTCAATGTCCTCTGGAAATAACCGCAAGGTGCTGGGCAATGGAAGAAATATTGACAACAAAAAAGATGACCAATGTGCAGCCTCAAGCACAAGGACATTGTAGGAGGTTTGGGAGCGAGTTAATGTAAAATGGATCCGATATTGGTCCAGGGCGGTGTTGTCTGCCGCTAACAACATATACCTACAAACATCAACAACAGGTATGTCCTTCGTATAGATGTCTCATCCATGTCCTTCTAGAAGGCCAACTCTAGCACCAAGATCTTTTCCACTATTTTCTTGAATGAGCTGCAACCTGATTCAATAACCAGCTCTTCTCACAATAGGAGATTTTGATTGCAAGCCGCTTCTAGCATGGCATTGCAAGCACAGATGTAGATTCAGAATGTCATCTTCAAGACAGGAATTGTAAAACATAGGTTTAGCATTAAGAAATCCTGAGCAAATGTAGGTATGAATATGTTACCCAATTACACCAACATAAGTGGTGTTACATAATGCTAAACAGCACTCATCAATAAGATATCTTTTTGAAGAACAAGTTAATGTCTTTGCCAACTTGGGTAACCATAAGACATAGTCGGAGCTTAGGTTCAATTCCTTAAAGAAGCAACTGGAACAGAATTCAAGGCATAACCATCTTCTAGCCACCAATTAAAATCATTTGTTGGTTAAAGAGGTCTTGGAAGGCAATGCCTTTTTAAGGATTTGTGTTGTAGGGTTACGACGTCAACATTATGTTACCATTACTTTCCCTAGCTTCAATGGGAGAGAATGTTACTTGAGAAGAACGGGAAAACATGCAACAACGAAGGACTGCCTAAACCAAGGAGATAGCTACTGAGTAAGGTTTTGGATTTGATGGGGGGAAAATAAGAATGGTCACCAGTATCGATAAAGGAGACCCAGTCAGGTCGCAGACTCGCAGAGTTGCAATGTTTGAGGCGAAAACATGATGTCAACATCTAAACCATGCAAGAGGCCATTCTTTATGTCCCATTGGAGTCGCAATGAGCTAACATTTTTGTGATTAATGAGGTCAGGACTGATGCAGCATCAATGACCACAAGATCATGGGAGAGAGGACTTTGGCCAAGAACGAAGCTAGAGACAATTGAAAGGTGGCAACATAGAGGTAATGTTGTAGAGAGTCAGAGATAATGTTGCAAATGAATAAAGCAGCTCGTGATCTCAACTCCGATTTCTTAAGGAGCCGAGCTTGAAGAAAATTTTGAGCCCGATTCCCTTAACAAGCTGAGCTTGAACAAAGGAAGCTCGGCTCGAGAGCCCGTGAACAAGATGGGCTTATTAAGCCCGAAGAGTACCGGGATCGGCCCTGGTCTTCTGAGTCAATTATGGCACGACTTGGTCATGACTCCACTTGACTCGTTGCAGCTCTGAGTCAATATTAGTGTTTGAGAATGTTGTCAATGGACCAAAGCGTACAATCTAAGTCCACAATGGTAGAGAGCCAGGCCATATAATAAGCTAGGTATTAGTGAGCTACTTATTAGTGTCTCGGAGTCGAGTTGTATAATCGAGCTCGAGCTCAGTTCAGCTTGAGCTCATGCAGCTCACTAAGCTATTGCCGAAAAGTTGCTTGACCAATTCGAGCTCGAGCTTTAACATGACTCTCAAGCTCGAGTTCGGCTCATTAATTTCTGTTCATAAACGATTCGAGCTTGAACTCAAGCTCAACTCGGCTCGGCTCATTTGCTACCTTAGTCAGAGAAAATGTCATTGTCAATGGAGGTCACACCGAATCAGAGTTACCTGATAATTTGACATAAGTATCCATTATTATTTCAGCACTTTTTTGGTTCAAACATGAATTCGTCCCGGAAAGGTGAATCTAGCTATCCAAACACTTTAAAGAACGAATAAGCGAACCCTAAATCTTAACATATATCCTAAACACTAAACCACCCTTACTATTGCAACTTGAACCATTCAATCAAGGTTCCCAGTATTTATATCAGACCCTTCCTATAAGTATCAGTATCGGCGGTATCGGCATTATTGGCGGTTTCGAAACTGAGTATCGAATTTTTTGGTACCGAAAAACAAACAATTATTATTAAATTATTAAAACTTTAGAAAAAAAATTTATTTTATATATTTAGGCATAATTTTAAGTATTTCATGTGTTGTTTCTTAGTAATTTTGGAATTAAACGAAATAGCAGTCATCCTTTGCTGATCGGTTTACCTACGATAGATAAGTTTTCTTTTACATGCTTTTACATCCTTGTTGATTGGCCTTTTGCATTCAATTTTCTTTGTTGAATTGACTGAAAAAGAGGTCCCTCGATATCGGTATTGGTCAGTATCGATATCGATTGGTATCGGATCGGAACATGCCAAACCATGCCAAACCGTATTGGTATCAACCGTATCAGATCGGTATCAGCCGATATTGCAAACTATGCGTTCAATGCTTACATCAAACAGAAAATGTAAAATTACAAATTCAGCATGTGTATACCATTACAAAGCAACAATGTCAGACTACCTTTAGACTTCACCTTTTTTCTCTGTGCCAAGCATTCGTAAGAAGCTACCCTGTTGTAAATCCCTCGAATTTTGTGTTCCGATTTAGTTCCATAAACCATAACATTTTGTATTCCTGGTAACATTCCACCGGCTTCCAGCAGGATGGTGGAGAAGATGGCCAAATCTCACATGGCCGAGAAACACCAAAGAACATATTAATGGCTACGGAGAACTCAAAAGTTTCTCCAGATTTTTTTCGGAAGCACATCAAAGTTCTTCCGAGATGAACCAAAACTCCTCTAGCCAGAAATCACCCATTTTGCTCACCAAGAAAAAGATTTCCTTTTGATGTCAACTACTTGATGTTGAAGACCTCTCAACTCGACTCACGATAAATAATCATCTCTCTCAACATCAAGAAATTGGCACAATGAGAACCCATCTTTGATAGTGGGATCTCAAGAAAATAAACGCATACCAAACACCAGAAGAAATTAAATCCCTTTTTTGTCATGGTCACGTTACCTCAGGTATTATTCACAGGATACTATCCGTCTTCTATTATTACGTTTCATCTCACTTCCATGCAAATACTACATATTCAGCTAACTGTCCATCTATGTTAGGATCTAGTGGGGCCTTCAAAGAATAGAACTATGATGGACATTTAATTAAAGATGAAACAATAAGGCTTAAAATCATTCCAAACTAATAAAGAAAACTAGTAATAAAAGACTTCATCATGTATAGTTAGGCAATTGAAAATTTGTAATGGTCCCATAAAATACGCAACTGATATGTAGTAGCTTATTTGGAACGTACCAACAGGGCCTGCTTGGACAAATAATTCCCAAAGAAGCTCCTCACTAACCTGCAACACAAATGACAATAAAAAATGATAAGAATGTGAATACACTTATAGATACTAATATCAGCGTATTTTAGACGGAAAAACATGTATCTTAGAGATTTAATGCATATTCTACTTGAAAGAATTGAACTCCCAAATGGGTACATATAAACAATATCAAATCAGCATATGTGAGTTACTGTCAGTAAATCAGAACAAATAAACATCCCGAGGTCTTCTAAGCTAACAGCTAAAAGAGCACGGTTTGGAGGGAGTTTATAGAGTGTCACAGACACCAGAGTTTCAATGGAGTGCGGACACAAAATCCAATATAAGTTTTAGACTTTTGCTGATTACAGGACCAAAGACGTTATCTAGAAACCATTCCACATCAAGAAAAAAGGAAACCAGATCTCAAAAGTGAGACAAATTGAATGAGCTCAGAGTGAAGCACTTGAATATCATTTGATCGTTAAAGACTAACTTAAACAAAGTTGACTACAGTACATACGACACTCCAAAAACTGGTGGCTTGTTTTTGTGGACAAGTAACAGACATTACATGGACGCTCCAAAATGTATGAGCACACACCAAAGTCAGTGTCGACTCAATGTTTCTGTGTCCATATCAATGTGTTCATATCTATGCCGCTATTTCTATAATCAATAAGTCATATCATTGTAGAAAATGCTTGAAGTAATGTTTGGAAATGGATTAACAGATTCCCTTATCCTGATTTATTGAGTTTAACTATCTTAAAACCATTTGTATCAATATCACTAGTTGTACCTAGACGGATTATGATCAAAGGAGAAGGCTGCAACCAAACTAGATACAATTCCCAGATCAAGGGAATAGAGTCTTGTGCCACAACGCAGGGTGAAAAGAGAAGGTTCTTCAATTTTGAAGCAAAGGAAGTCATCAGAAATGTACTTCTTCACTCATACAACAACAAAACTTGTCTCCGATATGGTTAATTATGATATAACTACCTTTAGTTTGAAAATCTTGTATACTATTATAGGCACAAGCCTATTGGGTTATCGTTCAGGATCAAGCCTATTGGGTTATCGTTCTTGGCATCAACGTACAATGTTAGTTTAGTTGTCCATCTTAAAGAAGATCAATGCAATCTATGAAGCACGGACACTGCAAAAATCGACAAAAGTAGGTAGTTCTACTGCACTCGGTTAACGGAAGACATCCATGGAACTATCTAATCAGAGTAAGCCCTCGACAAAAGTTAGTAGTTCTACTGCACTCGGTTAATGGAAGACGTCCATGGAACTATCTAATCAGAGTAAGCCCTCGAGAGACTTAATGAATTTAGGACGATTCTACTCTAAAGATTAAAAAAACTCCCAATGTCTAACACTAAGTTGTTTGATGTTTCAAACTCCCTTAACTGCTTCCGAGTCTGGCCTTCCGGTCTGCGCAGTAGCAAGAGCCATGTGGTCACTTACCAGTTCAGGATCAAGCCTATTGGGTTATCGTTCTTGGCACCAACGTACAATGTTAGTTTAGTTCATCTTAAAGCAGAACAATGCAATCTATGAAGCGAGGACACTGCAAAAATCTCGATAAAAGTAGGTAGTTCTACTGCACTCGGTTAATGGAAGACATCCATGGAACTATCTAATCAGAGAAAGCCCACGAGAAACTTATTGAATTTACGACGATACTACTCTAAAGATTAAAAAAACTCCCAATGTCTAACACTAAGTTGTTTGATGTTTCAAACTCCCTTAACTGCTTCCGAGTCTGGCCTTCCGGTCTGCGCAGTAGCAAGAGCCTTGTGGTCACTTACAAGTTCAGGATCAAGCCTATTGGGTTATCGTTCTTGGCATCAACGTACAATGTTAGTTTAGCTGTTCATCTTAAAGCAGAACAATGCAATCTATGAAGCACGGACACTGAAATCGACAAAAGTAGGTAGTTCTACTGCACTCGGTTAGGACGATCCTACTCTAAAGATCAATAAATAAATAAAAATAAAAACTCAAACCCTAACCCTAACCCTAACCCACCCAACCACCCGCCGCCCACCACCAACAAGTTGTTTCTCCTCCCTCAACATTAACACCCGACCACCATCTTCTTCCTCCTTCCTCATCCCTAAACCCTAACACACCACCACCCTTCTGCCTTCCCTTCCCTTCCCTTCCCTTCCCTTCCCTTCCCTTCATAAAATGAAAATGTTCGTGGAATTAATGGTATCAAAGTGATGAACAATAAAGTTTCAAGTTCTCTATAAGCGAGCATAGGAAAATTTTCGAGCGATTTAAGTGCGAATAAGCAAAGAAAAGAAAAAAAACACAGTGTTTAGTAGCAAATATGAAGTATTTGTGGTTGAGAAGTTTGATTGGAGTGGAGAAACCCTAGAAACCCTAGCGCTCTCTCTCTCTCTCTCTCTCTCTCTCTCTCTCTCTCTCTCTCGCTGTTGCGGTTGAGAAAGAAGTACGCACTTGTGGATCGAGATTTCCGACGTAGGTGGTTGCTTCTTGGTTCCTCTCGGCGGAGTGCTGGCCCAGAAGGTTGGCTCCCACGCCCGGAGCGATGCGAGTCGCCATCGTCCCCCCAAAGGAAGTGTTGAACAACAATTTGGTTGGGGTTTAGACGTAACAATATTTTCTATCAGTTTTGGAGTATTTTTGAACGCACCCCGTTTATGGAAAAAATTTATTTGGTATTTTTTATAAGGCATTGTTTTAATTGATTCAAAAACTCCCAAAAATTAGTATAATATAATTTTAGAAGACTTTATAAATATTCCAAATCGATAGATTTTAAACGATTTTGTAATTTTATTTTATTTATTTTTGTAAAAGTCTTTAAAATCGTTCGTTACCAAGCATTGATTGGATTGGTTTAAAAACCGTTATTTAAAACTATTCAAAATCGGACCTCTCATAACCGTTCATAATCAGTACTCTAAAAATACCTCACTATCATAATTGCAAGCAGATCCTTAGGGGTCGTTTAAAGGTTATGTATTCCTAGTAATTAATTTTTTATTCTTTTTCCATGAGAAAGGAATTTAACAATTTCATACACATATTTGATTAAGTTAGGTTGAAAATATAGAAAAGGAATCTTAATTTATTTAGTTTTTTATAAATATTCTTTCATGTTTCTATTACCTAAATTTACATGTTTGGAATATAAGTTAAAATTTTGAAAGTAAAATGAGGGTTATAAGTTAAAATTTTTAAAGTAAAATAAGGATGTTATTGTCAAAAAAAAAATATTCAAACAATATTCCTAGGAAAGCAAAACTATTCCCATGGGGGGCATCCTAGACATATCAAACAAGGGTAGGAGCATCTCCAACCCTATTGTCTTGTTTTGTGTTGTGATTTCTATGTGGCATGAGGCACAAGACAATGTCTTTCCTATGTGGCAAGACCAAATTCACACAAGACAAGACAATGAGATAGAAAAGTGTTCTCCAATGCAAAAATATTGAGAAAACAATAAAAACTGTTTTTTTTTCAACTTCCAAGACAACTTTTTCACTTCTTCTTCTTTTATAAATATTTTTATTCATAATTGATGATGTGGAATAAAGATATTGTGAAGTCTTGTCTAGATCTAGACAACCAACTTCATATTGTCATTGCCATGTCATTGTCATGTCAACTTCACAACCAACTTCATATTTGCATTGGAGAAGAATTTTTGAAATAAGAAGTTATGATTTCTATGTGACAAGCATTTTCTCCAAACTCACAACAGGGTTGGAGATGCTCTAAGAAATCAAAAATTTATTTCCAAGCCTCCAAAACTTGAACCAAACGCCCCCTTATAAGTGAATTTCACTAGAGGCTCACTTATAGGTGTGAATTTGGTCTCAATAAGTGTGTTCATTTTTCATACTTTAGTTCCAAATTTATAAGGGGTATTTTTTTGGAAGCCCACTCATTCTGGAATAGGGATAATTTGGTATTTTTTAATTTATTTATTTATTTTAATTAATTAAAAAGGTTAAAGCATTAATTTATAAATTTATTTTATATATATATGACACTTTGTCATGGCTTGGATATTTTCAACAATGCACGACATTTTTTCTTCCAGCCAAATTTTACATTATTGACCTTGACTGTACCTAGTACACTTGGGACATGGTTGTTGCATTATTTTGATCTCCTCCATGCTCCAAAAATATTGACAAACATCGTGAACCAATGACTTTGCAAAATTATCATCAACGGGCTAGATGAACCCAACCGAGCCCAAACACCCTACTTGGACTTTCAAACCAATTGTCATGAGACATGTACACAACCCCACACTCATCCCTCATTCATTTATGTATATTCTTCACACTTAAACCCCTCGTACATGCACAACAACCCAATAATGCAATAATTGTCTTATTTGAAACACCGAAAGAGAACCTTCTTGTGCACTTGCGCTCAAACTCAACCAATACCCACACAACTAGACCCAAGTACACCCAAAGCCCTACTAATGGCTAAACCAAACCTCTTAGGTCTAAACCAAGGCTTAAAGCCTATTACAAACTCAACCAATGCCCTACTAACAATCCCCTTCACAAACCCTAACCCTAACTTTCCCCTTCTTGGCCGCAACCTAGTCGACCCCCTCTCTCAACCTCACGACCCCCATAGCCCCTACTCCCTCTCTACTTCAGTTCTCCATCATCCCTCAACACCCCACACAAGTCCCCAAGGTGTTCGACCACCTCTAGAAGGATCGGCCACCCCCTAAGGACCGAAAACTGTTGCTGGTTGCAGCAGCTATTTGGCTGTGTAAAAGGCAGCAAAAGCCCCACAAAATCCTATATTTATATCATACTTGAAACCCCCAAGAGCCTCCTCAAGTTTCATGAAGTTTGGAGTCCGTTTGGCGATCCAAAAGGTCCGTGTCGCAGGAAGAGCCCCCGTCGTAATCACGAACACATAAGTTTTATAACTTCTTTGTTAATATTTATTTTTCCATGAGAAAAATCTTGTATAAACCCATAATTATTTTAAATGACAAATGAGAAAACCCGCATGCATGAGAAACCCTAATTTTACATGAAAACTACTCCTTGATGACACGAAAACTAATACATGGTAATGTGTAAACCA
This sequence comes from Iris macrosiphon, assembly GCA_036927795.1. Taxonomy (NCBI): domain Eukaryota; kingdom Viridiplantae; phylum Streptophyta; class Magnoliopsida; order Asparagales; family Iridaceae; genus Iris; species Iris macrosiphon. The sequence goes on from JAYESA010000002.1 coordinate 39,443,742, forward strand.
TAATAACCTAGTTTTGATAGATATTGTAATTTTATTATTAAAATATAAATTTCCAAAAATTAAATAATATTTTATAGAATATTAATTATTATATTTTATATATTAAATAAATTTTCATGCAATTTGGCAACCTTGCATGCAAAAACTAGTTGCCAAAGTAGCTACAACACCTAGTCGACGCACAACGGAACTTTGTGCATGCAATAGCGACTGTTTCGATATTTTCACTAAATAACTAATAATTCCAGAATTTAAATTATTTTAATTCAGTATTAATTGGTGTCGACATGCATGGTTGATTGATCATATGCATGCTCGAAGTAAAGGTTAGCGTTGTTGCAAGTTTTGGAACATCGTAGCATATCTACGTACGTATAGGAATACTTGTATCGGAACTCATATAATTGCCTAAACGTACTTATGATTGCACGATGTATGAGACCCTCACAACGTAAGAGACAGTAGTATGGTACATATTTATTGGCACGCTATCCTACGCCATGAGACTGCTTGATTGCTGGCATGAACGTCGCAATACTAGTCGACGTAGTGCAACGATCATATTATTCTATATTAATTAGATTAGATTGTGAATATTAACTAGAATATTTTATAATAGGATAACTTGGATCCGCTGTATTACTAGTTGAGGACACCAGTCAGACAATACCGCAGCAGCAAGCAGCAGGCAAGTATAGCTTGCTTTTGTTCCAGTACTTTGTGCTCTTTGCTATTACTAGATTCTGATTTATTTCTATTTCTTTGTATGTACTTATTTTGACCTAGGACCGTTACGATACTTAGCGTCTGAGTTGTATTCGGGTAGATTGCATTATCATCATATCACCTTATAAATGCAACCCTTGTACTACATACTCTAGGACACTGTACACGACTTTCATGTACAGAGGCCTTACTTGAGACATTCGAGGTTCCGACTTCTGTGTTAGGACATGACTTGTGATTATGAGATTGTGACTTGAATATATCCTTCTTGTGGACTTATGTCATAGTTAGTATTTTGTCTTGCGTGTTATGGACATAAGACATGAGATACATGGGGATCGGGGAGAACATACCCGTACCGTTGGGCTACCACTAATGATTTGCCTACTGTTGCATGCGCTTCAGTCATTCTTAGTGTTGCGGGTACCTGTAATGGGACATGTACACTCCCTTTACATTCCTTAATTACGATCGTGTCAATTGAGACCTACCATAATTAGTGGTTTAGCGGACAAGGGTGATCTCGTGGGCATTCACTTAGCTAGTTATGATAGTTTTCCTTGAGCACACTGATTATTATTTACTGTTACTTTGGCTTGAGTATTTATTATACATTGCTATTATTGGAGTAGGTGGGGTTCCCAAACTATATGAAAAATATCCCAGAGTAGGATTGAGTATTTCTACATATAATAGGAATACCACAATTTATTTGGATTGGATATTCCTAAATATAATAGGAATATCTCAATGGATTTGGATTGGATATTCCTATCTATAATAGGAATGCTAGTTGTGGGTTTGAGTCTATATATAGGTGTCTTCTGGCCCTAAAATATCTCTCTCTCTCTAAAAAAAATATAGCAACAAGGAGAGAAAATGAGGCAAGAGTGCCATTGCAACATTGGAGATCAGAAAGAAGGATTGGAGGGTGCTTCGAAGAAGGATATCAGTTTTGGGTATTTCTCGTTGTCTTTCTTCTTCGTGGTTATAATCTATTTTCTGTTCCAAAAGAGTTGTGGTGATTCTTTGGATCGGTGAGAAGTTTGTAATGAGTCGGTGTATTTCTTATTCCATTAGTGGAGGTTTTTCAGGGTTGGACTCCGATCATCCCGTGGTTTTTACCGCAAGGGTTTTCCACGTCAAAAATCTTTGTGTTTGCAATTTGTGTTTGACGTTTTTGGTTTGTGTGTTTTGCTCGGTTCTCTCGCAGGTACTCTCTGGTTTGGGGAACGGTTTTTGTACTTTCGTTCCCAATAAAGTGGTATCAGAGCCAGGTTCTAGAATTTCAGAAGGGTGTCAGGAGTTGACAGACAAACCAGGGAGGAGAGATGGACGCAAAACTGGTGCGTATGGTAAACCTGAACGGTACCAAATATCATTACTAGAGGAGCAAGATAAAGAATTTATTATTTGTCAAGAAGCTGCATCTACCGGTATTTGCTTCCGAGAGGCCCAGTGACAAATTCTAAGAGGACTAAAATTTTGAGCATATACATGTGTGTGGGTACATCAGGCAGTTCGTTGACGAGAACATGTACCACCATATTACCAGAATTGAGTACGCAAGGACACTATGGGATAAGCTAGAATCTTTGTATGCGAAGAAGACCGGAGTAAATAAATTATTCATGATCCGGATGATGATGGGTCTGCGGTACAAAGATGGGGCATCTATTATAGATCACTTGAGTGAGTTCCAGAGCATGGTTGATGTAAACCCCCTAATTTTTCAAGAATTTTTAAATTTGGATTTTCACAATTTTCTGGAATTTTCTGGGATTTTTCTGTAATTAAAATCAGGATTCTAATTATTAAATGATTTTTAATTAATAATAAATTATATTAAAATATTATGAAAATAATATTTTTGTGTGTAAAATGAAAAACTGGACTTAGGATAATTTTCTAGGAATTTATTGGACCCCGGACCTATTTTTTAAACACCTAAAAATATTTATTTAATTATTTAATTATTTATTTATTTATTTATTTAATAAGTTATTGATTTTCTTTTAAAACCCTAAAACCCAACCGGCCCGGCCCAATACCCAGACTCCGGCCCAGCCCAACCCATTCGCCCTAACCCTAGTTCTCTTGTGTCGGACACGTGTCGGACACGTGTCGGACACGGAAAATTCGGGTTTTTCGGACCCAGTTCAGGTACTCGTATCTTCCTCCTCGTAGCTCTGTTTTTGATTCTGTCAGTTGCGTTGCGTAGCCTGCATGACCCCCTCGGTGCCCGTGTAACCCGCTCGGGGCATCGCGTCCTGTGGCGATCGCGAACCGCGATCCAAAAACAGGAAAAATAATGCCCTGATTCACCCCGGAACTGGGTACGCCCCGCCAAACGGGATGACTTGGTCGCGCGCGATCTTCACAGATACGTGCACGTCATCGATACGGACGTGTGGGATTTCGATGAAGCTGATTCAGATGTGCGTGCACACCGGAATCAGTGCGTATCCGCGGACAACGTCCCATATCCGACTTTTCTGAATCGTATCCTAACTTTGTGTACACACGTCGGATTGAAACGAAACTTGCACCATCGGACTCGTAGCAATACGCTGGTCCTGTGAGCCAAGTTTGGTTCGATTTTGAGAACGTTGACGAAATCGCGTGTCGTGGGCCCCACAAGCTCCGCTCGACGGGCGATTTTGTGATCGGCTCATCGGAATCCAATTCCAGAAGTTCCGTTGGGTTCGTATCATCGTTCCTAACCTGTTGACACTAAGTTTGGTGAATTTGGAGACCTTTTGACCCTGACACATTTTTTGGTGCAAAGCGGGCCCACATGTGGACCCCATTTTGACCCAAAATTATCATTTTCGCCCTTGTCTCCAAACTGGACTCAAGGACAGGCATTTCTAGCTGATTGATATTTTCTGGATCTGATGGTAATATTTATTTCAGCAACCGGAGTACCGCCTGCAATTCCAGCTGAAGTCAGAGCCGCAATTGGAACAAGAACCACAGGCAAGTGTACCTTGCCAAACCCTGCAGCTTGCTACTTATTTCCTTGGCTCATTTATACATCAGTGGGCAAGTAAAGCTTGCCAATTCGCAGTGATTCCTGTTATAGTGCTTTGCCTGAATTCTTGTATAAATACATATAAACTTGTTTAACTGTTTAATCCAGGACTGAGTGACTTTACTTAGCGTCCGATTACTAGTCGGGTGCCAACCCCGTACGCAGAGTTGTGTAACGTCACATAGACATGGATATCGAGACCCTATGTATTCTCGTACTTGTCTTATCAAGTACATCATAACCCAGGACACTTGACATAATTCATGGACAGGATCTTCCTGAGATATTCGTGGTGATTCTGTATAGGATACAGGACTTGACATTGATATTATGTTCCTAGATACTATATGACTTGTTGCATTAGATATGATCTTATATGACATGGACATGGGGCCACATGGACATGAGATGTATGATTACATTGGGTGGGGAGAGACACACAACCTACATGTTGATTTTATATTATGCCGGCGTCTCAGTCTCTCTCCGAGCTAGACAACCACATGATATCACTGCTACCGGCTCCCCGACACCGAGCTTGTAGTGGTTTCAGCCTGAGTTCTAGTGCTGCTCTCATCTTGCATATCACTTAGCTGGTTATTTAGTGTTTCCCTATTGTTCCATTTATTGCTGGAGAGACACACAGGCTACAGGTTGACTATATTATGCCGGCGTCTCAGTCTCTCTCCGAGCTAGACAACTACATGATATCACTGCTACCGGCTCCTCGACACAGAGCTTGTAGTAGTCTCAGCCTGAGTACTGGTGATGTTCTCACATACATTGCACATAGATGGTTACATATTTATCCTATTTATTTCATTCTCTGCTGCACTGCATTTATTTTGGCTTGTATTTTCTGTACCTTGTTATGTCCCCTGAGGACCTGGAATGGACTATGTCCCCAGGTATAGCCGAAGAGATCCATCCAGAGATACACCGTACAGGAGCACTTCCAGGAGCTGTACCAGGACCTGAGGACGAGATCGTACCAGAGGACTTCTCCTGAGCATTGGCTGTATATAGTCAGTTATTTCTGTTTCTATTTCCAGTTCCTTTACTTCCTGTCTATTTGCATTGATGTATCAGACTTGTTCTCGGATTGTTCACCGAGACACTTTTATTGAGATTTGATAGTTATTTCTATTTCCTTTATTCTGGCTTTTGATCTGTGATTATCTGTTGTGGATGAGATTAGAATAACCTGGGACTTATAATAATTGTTCTATTTCCTGTTAGACTACAGCTTAAGCATGCCCTGATGGACCCATTAAATTGGATTGTCCATCGGTGCGTGCTGTTGGCCATTGTCACGTGTCCAGTCCCTCAGCATTTTGGGACTGGGGCGTGACAGTTGACCAGCTATCCTCGATGGGAGTCAAGTTCGACGACGAGGTTCAGGGACTCTGGCTGTTGTATACATTGTCAGACTCGTGGAAGACCATACCAGTGTCTATGATCGCTTCTGCTCCAGAAGGAGTGGTCAGTCTAGAGTTTTCCAAGAGCGGGGTACCGAATGAAGAGATGCGAAGATGTTCTCAGGGCACTTTATCCGCATCCCACTCAGAGACACTTGTTTCAGAGAGCCGCGGAAGGGGTAAAAGCAGGGGTCCAGGCGGTGGTAGAGATAAAAGCAGGAAAAGTTTCAAGGGTCGGTACGAGGACTCAGAGTGTTACCATTATGGCAACAATATCAAGCGAAATTATTTTGCTTGGAAGAGAAAGAAGAAGGGCGACAAGGGGAAGCAAAGTGAGAACACTACAGCGACGGCCTCGACACATGGAGGTGACGTAATCATTATAGGTGATGAGGTAGTTATGAACCTCGCCTGCGATGACAATTCTTGGCTGGTGGACTCAGGTGCTTCAGCGCACGTATCTCATAACAGGACACTATTTGCTACATATACAATAGGCGACTGTGGAGTGTTGAAGATGGGTAATAGAGATGTGTCGAAGGTGGTTTCCATTAGAGATGTGCATTTGAGGATAAAGACAGGTGCAGTTCTGGTTCTCAAAGATGTCTGTCATGTCCCTGATATCCGTTTTAACCTGGTGTCGGTTGGAAGGTTGGATGATGAGCGTTTCTTCAGTCTCTTCGGGAACAATCAGTGAAAGATTTCTGGAGGTTCGATGGTGATTGCCAGAGAAAGCAAGAGATCCAGACTCTACTATATGGAAGGGAACGCACATGGGGCACATGAGGTTAACGTAGTTACTGATGCGTCTACTAAGTTGTGGCTCAGCCATATCAGCAAGAAGGGGATGAGTTACTTGGTGAATATGAAGGTGATTACAGGGCTAAAGTCTACAAAGTTGGAGAAGTGCACCAAGTGTTTGGCGAAAAAGCAAAATATGGTATCTTTTCAAAGTTACCCAAGTTCAAGGAAGCCGGCATTGCTCGAGTTGATTCACTCGGATGTCTGCAGTCCTATGAAGGTAAAATCCATTAGTCGTGCTTATTATTTTGTAACATTTATTGGTGACTGTTCCAGGAAGGTTTGGGTCTATACCTTAAAGACCAAGGATCATGTGCTGCCCACTTCCAAGGAGTTTCAAGCCTATGTTGAAAGGAAGACAGATAAGAAGCTGCTTTGTGTTCGGTCGGACAATGGCGACGAGTATATCGATCCCTTTGATGCTTATTGCAGAGAGCAAAGGATACGACACCAGAAGACTCCACCAAAGATACCGCAGCTCAACGGTGTAGCGGAGCGGATGAACATGACGCTAATGGAGAGGGTGCAAGTATTTGCTATCAGAAGCAAACTTGCCAGGCAGCTATTGGAGTGAGGCACTTTACACAGCTGCTTATATTATTAATTTATCTCCTAGTGCTCTTTTGCAGGATGATGTGCCTGATAAAGTATGGTACAACAAAGAGCCATCATACAATCACCTGTGAGTGTTTGGTTGTAAGGCCTTCATGCATGTACCGAAGGACGAGTGATCCAAACTTGAGCCAAAGATGAGACGGTGCATCTTTGTCGGCTACGGTCGGACTGAGTTTGGCTATAGACTCTATGATCCAGTAGAAAGAAAGCTCTACAGAAGCAGGGACGTGGTATTCGTCGAGGATCAGACCATGACCAACACTCATGATTCCGAGATGCCTTCTGAGGTTGAGGAATTGCCTGAGTTAGAGTCATTTTGCTTTGAGCAGTTTTCAGAGGACATCGCAGAGGATCCAGTTATGGGGAGCCAGTACATGGAGTTGCTCCCAACCTTGATCATTAGCCTGCTGATGGTGGTCAGGGTGACCCTCAGGAGGATGAGCATGCCGAGGAGGCAGTTCCTGGAGGGGAGAAGACTGTAGATAGACAGCCAGCACCAATAATTCCTTTGAGGAAGAGCGATAGAGAGCATCGACCATCTAGAGATACTTACCGGGTGAGTATGTGCTACTGACTTACGGAGGAGAACCTAAAAGTTTTGCAGAGGCTATGAAAGATGAACACAAACAAAAGTGGATGGAGGCCATGCAGGAGGAGATGAGTTCCTTGGCGGCCAACTCTACTTATGATCTGGTACGATTGCCAAAGGGCAAGAAGGCTTTGAAGAATCGATGGGTGTTCAGAGTGAAGCAGACATATGATGCTACTCACCCTCGATTCAAAGTGAGGCTGGTAGTTAAAGGCTACGGTCAGCGAAAAGGAGTAGATTATGATGAGATTTTTTTTCAGTCATCAAGCAATCGTCTATACGGGTGGTGCTAGCATTGGCAGCCATTTTTGACTTGGAGGTCGAGCAAATGGACGTGAAGACGATATTTCTCCACGGTAATCTTGAGGAGGAGTTGTACATGGAGCAACCAGAGGGATTATATGAGAAGGGCAAGTCACATTTGGTATACCGATTAAGAAATAGCTTGTATGAGTCATTTATGGGGGAGCATGGCTATGCATGGATGACGTCGGATCATTGTATTTATGTAAGGTACTTCGCCAGGGATGATTTTATCATTTTGTTGCTTTATGTTGATGATATATTGTTGGTGGGTCGAAATGACACCAGGATAGCAGAGTTGAAGCGCCAACTAGGCGCGACCTTCTCTATGAAGGATTTGGGCGCATCAAAGACTATTCTTGGGATAGAGATCAGCCGAGAGAGAGAGTCCAAGCTGCTACACTTGTCCCAAAAGAAGTACATTCACCGGGTACTTTATCGTTTCGGGATGGACGGGTCGAAGAAAGTGAGTAACCCCCTTGCGGCTCACTTTAAGTTTACTGAGGAGCAGTGTCCATCTACCGAGGACGAGAAGAAAGATATGGAGTGAGTTCCATATGCCTCGGTCATGGAGAGTCTTATGTATGCTATGGTATGTACGAGGCTAGATATTGCTCACGTAGTCGGCACAGTTAGCAGGTACATGTACCTTCCAATCCTGGAAGGGTATATTGGAGTGGGGTCAAGTGGATTCTATAATATCTTCAGGGTACTGCTGATTAGAGACTTTCATTTGGTGGTGACGAGCCGAAGCTGGTTGGATATACCGACGCTGATATAGCTGGAGATATAGAGATAAGACAATCAACTTTGGGCTATGTGATGATGTTTGCTGGTTGAGCAGTATACTAGCAGTCGTGTTTACAGAAGTGTGTGGCCTTGTCGATGACAGAGGCAAAATATATTACGGCAATGGAGGCTTGCAAGGAGTTATTATGGATGAAGAAGCTACTGCATGAAATTGGGCTAAAGCAGGAGCAGTATCCTTTACTTTGTGATAGTCAGAGTGCTATTCACCTTGTGATGAACCAGATATTTCATAGCCGATCCAAGCACATTGATACCCGATATCATTGGATATGGGATATGGTTGACAAGAAGGAAGCGACGTTTGAGAAGGTTCATACAAATGACAACGGAGCAGATATGTTCACAAATGTTCTACCAAGGGAAAAGTTTGAGTACTGCAGACAGATCATCGGGATGACGACCCCCTCCATATAGTTGTGAAGGAGAAGATTTGTTGGAGTAGGTAGGGTTTCCAACCTATGTAAAAAATACCCCAGAGTTGGATTGAGTATTTCTATATATAATAGGAATATCTCAATTTATTGGATTGGATATTCCTAAATATAATAGGAATATCTTAATAGATTTGGATTGGATATTCCTATCTATAATAGGAATGCTAATTGTGGGTTTGAGGCTATATATAGGTGTCTCATGGCCCTAATATATATATATATATATATATATATATATATATAAAATATAGCAACAAGGAGAGAAAAGAAGGCAAGAGTGCCATTATAAAATTGGAGAGGAGAAATAAGGATTTGAGGCCGTTTCGAAGAAGGAGATCAGTTTTGGGTATTTCTCGTTGTCTTTCTTCTTCGTGGTTATAATCTATTTTCTGTTCCAAAAGAGTTGCGGTGATCCGTTTGGATCAGTGAGAAGTTTGTAAGGAGTCGGTATATTTCTTATTCCATTAGTGGAGGCTTTTCAGGGTTGGACTCCGACCGTCCCGTGGTTTTTTTCGCAAGGATTTTTCACGTCAAAAATCTCTGTGTTTGCGATTTGTGTTTAGCATTTTTGGTTTGTGTATTTTGCTCCAGGTACTCTCTAATTTGGGGAAAGATTTTTGCACTATTTTTTCCAACAGTTATGTCCCCTGAGGACCTAGATCTGGATTATGTCCCCAGGTATAGACAAAGAGAGTTATCCCGAGGTTTATGGGTCAGGAGCTGATATTGGAGCAGTACTTGCACCAATGGTCGAGGTTGTGCCGAGGACTTCTCTTGAGCACTCAGTTATTTTCTCTATTTATTTATGCTTAGCGTCTCTTAGACATTTGGACTTGGTTTAGTGACTTCTGGATATTTATACTTGGTTATTTCTCTTTCCATTATTAATGACGGGTTGTTCCCCATGACATTATTTTTACTGCATTGTGATGGACAATTTTATTTTATTATTATTGTGACTGGACTATCTTTTTGTGATCTTGATTCTTATTATGGATGACATTAGATATATAAACTGTGACAGGTATTGTAGACCAATATTTATATGTAATACAACTTAAGTGCACTATTACGGGTCCATTAAATTGGGTTTGGCCATTGGAGTTATGTTGCTGGCCATTTTCACATGGCTAGTCCCTTGGTATTTTGGGACTGGGATGTGACAATTTTTTTCACTTATAAATAAATTTTATTTATTCTATGTGGGACCTCATTTAAGTCAATTTGGTTCCAATAAATGTGTTCATTTTTTGCACTTCTAAGTAATTTTTACTTATAAGTGGCTCCAAATTCAAAAGTGAATTTTTTTTTCACTTATTAGGTTGCTTAAGTACTTATTGCATCCGAAAAGTCTATTATGCCCATGTACAAACTTAAAAATTCCTTCACTTGTCTACCTCGGGACTTGCCGAACGCTCCACGTTGTCCTGTCATACCTGATAACAACATATGCTGATATAACAAATAAACATATATATAGTATATTCTACAGTCAAAATATTATATATATCTCACAGTATTAATAGAATTGCACAGTAAATAACTAGTAGTATCACAAGTCTAAATGGATAGTACATTCTACAGTCAAAATATAATATATGTCACTAGTCCAAATGGATTTATTTATTTTTAATCATCTTCATAAAAATTATCTTGTTCGTCTTCCTCGTCCTCCTCTTCATCTTCCTCCTCGTCTTCACTTTTATCTACTTCGTCTTCGTCTTCGTCTTCCTCTTCCTCTTTGAATAATTCTACCTCGTCTACATTATTAGTCGTGTAATGAGTAACATTTATTGAGTCCTGTCACGACCCGCACCCGGTTTAGGGGCACAAGTGCGTGGGTACGTCCAGCCTACGCCGCAGTGTCGGCGGTAGAACACTGTCAAGGTCTTGATACTATCTAGCTAATGTCACGCAAGCATCCAATCTCCATTAGGAGGCACGGATGACACAAATAAGATGAACACATACTCAATCACAAGATTACAGCACGATAAGATTTCGAAACAGAAATTAAAATTAAACACAACACAAGTCCACAAGTAATATTCTAACTCAACAATATCCAAGAATCATCAAAATGCCGGAGACAAATCCGGTACCAAAATAGTCTACTTAAAGAACTAACAATAAATAATAATTCCGGCTAGGCCTTCCAGAATCACAACTAAACTACCAAGTCTGCAGCTACTCACCATATGGTCCATAAAGTGTCGGACAGCGGTCCTCTAAGGCATAGTCTGGAAAAATATTTCCAGTCAGGAAGGAGCAAAGCAACACTCTCAAATAACAGTTCCATTATTTGATAATGTCTATAATACAATAAAACATGTCATGCTAGCTACTGAGAAGACAGTGAAATAAATATAATGGCAATTTAAGAGAGACAGGCAATGTAAAGAGACAGGCAATAGGCAATATGATACAGTCAGTGCATGTATGAAAAATGAAAGAACAAGGAACAGTATCATATACGGGTGATGTAGTATATGATTTAAAATAGGGAACTGTAATCTATTCTAAGTGTTTGAAATAGTAGTTTCAAAATGTGATCGGCTTGGGAACATGTACGATAGCTACAGGGCCTGGCTAATCATGGGTGAAGAGCATGATTAACACTTATAATTTCTATACTACAATAAGAGGTTATGATCACATTTCTTACTAACTACTTCCCCGCCCCCAACTAGTACTGTGGATCCAACCATGACACGTCACGATACACGAGCAAGTCAAGTCTATCATGTACGATGTCTAATATACATGTCGTGTACAATGTCAATACGATAATCAAGGTAACATCTCATGACCGCAGATCCAGGCTATATACTAGTCCGTGTAGCACAGTGTCAAAGATTCAGTTGTAATATTTCAAGATCATTGAACTTATAGAAATTATCAAGAATTGGAAATTATCAGAGAATGTACTTGCCTTAGGTCCTTAGCTGGTATTTATGGATGTCCTGTTCCAGAGTATCCCCTGGGTGAACCAACAGTCCTATAAACATATCACAATTACAACACTTGTATCAGATGCTATCCTAACACACAGAAGAAATATATTGGCCTCAGGGCTATGCCAGGCAGGGCACTAGTCAACTAGGGTCACCTAGTAGATAGATATACACATCTTAATTAACATATGTACTTACAATATACATATCAAATTAAATACATATACAAAATATATGTATATATATATATAAAAATATGCTAAGGTTTTATACAAAATATATATACCAATATGAAAATATAACTCTACATATACATTGATACCAGAATACGGTTATTTACATATTTGTTCATTTATACCAACATACGTTTTTATTAAATATATACCCATACAAAATATATATACACATATATATTTGTATACCAAAATAATAATTATACTATATACATACTTGCACCAAAATCACCACATATACAATATATATATATCATTTAATTCATGTATAATATATATATATATTAGTTGAACAATTATGTACCATATATATGCCAAAATACAATTTACAATATATATATTGTTAACATCTTTATTAAAATATACTAAGACTAATACACCCATAGAGTTTATACTATATATATACATGTATGCATGTACATACCAATTTATATTAAGAATATACTAATGCTTATACAAAATATACATTAAGAATATACTAATTACTTATACAAAATATATGTATATATTTACCATCATTAAATTTAACAAATACAGATACTAGAACATTAATTAAAAATTATACCTAGTATACATTAACTACCTATACACATACCTACATTTTACCAAAATAATAATTTTACCCATTAATTAGCTTTATACATATGCATATGAATTAATTATACATATACATATACACATATATTAAAATATACTAATTAGATATACACTATACATATACAATTAAATATTAACAAAAGAAATAATATACACTAATACATATACTACTAAACATTAAATTAAATACATATTTATACCATTTATTTAAATACATACAACTACCTTACATTTATTATATATACATATACAAATTAATTACACTAATTATACATATACCCTTCTTTATATACACTCATACGTATACATGTATGTATATATACATATATATATATATATATATATATATATATATATATATATATATATATATATATATATATATATATATATATATATATATATATATATATATATAAAGAAAGAAGGGGAAGAAGAAGGCTTACAGTGGGTTGGTGGCTGGCCGCCGGACCGGAGGGGGAAGCCGCCGGGTTGCAGTGAGGGCCGGAGCCGTCGCCTGCCGGGGAGCAGTCTCGGCCGGGGAGATGGAGGGAGATGCACGGCTGGATGGGGTTGGCCGGCTGTCCGACGATGCAGAGGGGGATCGGAGGAGGCCGGACCGTGCGTGGAGGAGGCTCGCGGTGGTGTAGGTGGTGGTGGCAGTAGATGGTAGGAGATGGTGGTGGTGATAGGAGGAGGAGCTCGGCCGGACTTCGATGGATGGATGGATGGGAGGAGCAGCCGCCTGCCGGGGTCGGGGAGGAAGAGCAGCGGGAAAACGGGGCCGGGCTAGGCTGGCCCGCCGGAGACGGGGTCGCCTGGGCGGTTGGCCGCCGACTGAGTGCACAGTCGCCTGGCCGGTACACAATTGTGAGGGTGGTTGGTTGTTTCCCTCTCCTTTCTTAAACTTTTGAATTTAAAAAATAATGGAGAAAGGAAGAAGAAGAAAAGAAGGAGAAGAGAAGAAGAAAGGAAGAAGGAGGAGAAGAATTCCTACGGTTTTGAGGCTTGAGGAATTTTGGAGGCTTGTGAGGTGGGGGAAAACCTAGGTTTCTAGGGATTAGGGTTGATGTAGACATGTCATTATATAGGATGAGGGGATTTTGATGGAGGGTTGTGATTGACCCCTAGAATGAGTGGCTCAGATTGAACATGAGGGAAATTAATTCATGTAGGAAAAATGCAATTTGGTCCTCAAGTAAATAATCTTTCCATTTGGTCTTGGACAATGGGGTGATGACACCTACAATTGAATAATTGCAACTTAGCCCCTTAAATTTGGAAAATTGCACAAACACATAAAATGACGAAAATTTGGCGGGCGATTCGGGGTCCGGTATTTTGTAGGGTCAGGGGACGCTGTAAGACTGGTACGGGCTCAAATTAGCAGGGCACTGGGATTAAATTGGGATTTTAGAATCAGATAAAATGGTATCCTCAATTTAAATAGAAATAAATGCAAGTTGTGTTCAACAATTAATTATGAGTACATGGAGCCAAAATCAGGTCAGGTCATCAATACCAATATTGAAGAAGACTCAGAACAGAATATTACCCTAATTTGGGCTGCACGAAAAATAGGTCAAGATTGTCTCCAATTTCGATTGGGACGCACAACGATACAAAAAATAGGAATTTAAAAATAACGTCCGCGACGATTTTTGTGCGGCCAGAAATAATGCACAGGGAGCATAATTATGAGTTGCAAAAATAGCAGAATGGAAGGCGGGCATGTCTAGGGCAAGCTTGTGAAATTTGTTGGAAGACAAAAGCTAGGGTAGTGCTCCAAATATCGAAGCAAAGGCAATACGCAATAATTAATTAAAATACAGTAATTAATTACAAACTCCAAGAATTAAATTCTAAATAAATAATTAAATCCTGAATTCTACAATTCGGACAGGTGTTCGTCTACTGGGCTTCTAGGTCAATTATACCATCACAACACAAATGAACACTGTCTATAATACAATATATTAAAGTACACATCACACAGTTATTTAATTTAAATATATACTATTCATGCAATTAATTAATTATAACTACAATAATATTAAATATTGCAAAAAAAAAAAGTCGAAAATACCCCTGTTTTCGGAATGTGGTAGTGACAAGTCCACATCTATATATTTGTTACAAGAGGTAGCTCGTCCTCCTGATAAGCTATTTCGTCAACGTCAAAGGTATTTCTCGCTTTAGTCTTGCATACTGCCCACCAGTCTGACCTCGTTGTTCTCCGTCTAGGATAAGTTACGAAGTACACGAGCTGAGCTTGACTTGATAGGACAAATAGTTCGTATCCTTGATATCTACGCTTGTAGTTTATATCCACAAGATCATGCTTGTTAATTTTCTAACCTTGATCTTGAATCGGATCAAACCATTCACACTTGAATAATACGATCTTAGCAGATTTTATGCCATAATTATATGTCAACTCTACAATCTCTCGTAAGATGCCAAAGAAGTCATTGCCTGGATCGACGTCTTTGTAGTTCGAAGATTTGATACACAAACAACTATTTTTCGTGGAATCAAGATCCAGGAAGCTGTCTCTGATCGGAGTATTTGTTGACTTGAACCTAAACCCATTCACACAGTAACTTGGCCATATTTTGATGAGAGTAATTGGTTCCTTAGCTAGAGTTCTAATATATTCAGTCTCGGGTGTTATTAGACGACCGACCTAAATACCAAAGAAGCGATAGTAAGTTATTTATTGTGCAAGTGCATACAGAAAAAGTAATTACTGAGATCCTTACATATGCGCTCAACCAAGAAGGAAAATGATGTCTCATTTCTTGTTCTACTTCTCCATCTGTTATGTAGGGTATAACCGACCTCAGCTCATCATTATATGTACTAAAAAACAACGAAGCAACAGCCTATTAGTAGTATAATATTAGCTTATACTATTATATTGAGATGATGATGTAAACGTAGACATATTAATTACTTACCCCTCTAGCTTCTCCACTTTATCCTTATCACAATTGAGTAATATATACAACTGAGCAGCCCTTAGCTCGTCGTTATTCAAATATCTCTTCTTTATTTTCCCCGAAGGCTTTCCGGATGCATTGAATACTTTCAGTATTGCATCATTAGAGTCCTGATATCTGTTGTCATTTCTCGGAGATCTCGTTCTATCAGTAATAACAAGAGGTTTGAAATACGTCGAGAAAAAGTTTGTAATCTCCTCAAGAACATAAGCTTCACAAATAGAACCCTCAATCCATGCCTTTTTTTTACCTTTTCTTTTAGGTGATTCAGATGCCGCTCGAACGAGTACATCTACCGATAGCCGACATGCCCCCCAAAACGTACCTCATAGAAAAAATGAATTGGCAAATGCTCCATGGAGTCGAAGAATCCAGGAGGAAACACATTTTCGAGCTTGCACAATGTTACCGTAATATCCTTCTCTTACTTTTCTAGATGATCGACGAGCAACTTAGTAGAACAAAGATCTCTGAAGAATATGTTGAGCTCTGTCAATGGATTCTGGATGACTTCGGTAAGAATTCCTGAAATGCAATAGAAATTAACCTCTCCATGAATACGTGACAATCGTGGCTCTTCATACTCGTCAATTTATTCTTCTTGAGGTAGACGTATCTTCTCAAGTTTGACATATACCCGTCTGGAAATTTTAGGCCCTGAATTCACCTATAAATTCTTCCTTTATCCTCATTCTTCAGTGAGAAAATTGCCTTCGACTGCTTTAACTTTCCATTCCCCTTATCTATCAAATACAACGCATGACATCTACATATTTCTTCCAAGTCCAACCTGGCCTTCGGATTATCTTTTGTCTTCTCCTTTACATCCATTACAGTATTAATTATGTTGTCAGACACATTCTTCTCGATATGCATGACATCAAGATTATGTCTGATCAGATTGGTGCTCCAATATGGCAGATCACAGAATATACTCATGTTTGTCCAGTTATGAGTACGACCAAATCTGTCACACTTTTACCCCTTAACAGGCACTTCGATATAACTTGATAAATATTTTACCTCTTCCTATATCGTGTATCCAGGCCACCTTGGTGGTAGATTGGCCATATCCACAACGTCGGCACGAAAAGCATATATGTTCCTCCGGTACGGATGATCCTTCGGCAGAAATTGTCGATGACAATCGAAGAAGGATGATTTGCATCTACGTTTTAAATGAAAAGCCTTAGTGCGGTCTATGCAATACGGACATGAGAGACGGCCATGAGTGCTCCATTCCGATAATATTGCATAGGCCAAAAAGTTGTTGATGGTCCATAAAAGTGCTACCCTTATCTTAAAATTCTACTTTCTAGAAATATCGTACGTGTTGGCACCTACCTCGTACAGTTGATTCAATTCATCTATCAACGACTATAAATACACATCGTTGTTCCTCTTCGGATTGTTCGGACCCAGGATAAAAACGATTAGGAACATATACGGAGTCTTCATGCACATCCAATGCGGTAGATTATATAGAGTGACGATCACAGGCCAACACGAATACTGGAAGCCGAAAGTCCGAATAGGGTAAAAC
Source organism: Iris macrosiphon (assembly GCA_036927795.1). Taxonomy (NCBI): domain Eukaryota; kingdom Viridiplantae; phylum Streptophyta; class Magnoliopsida; order Asparagales; family Iridaceae; genus Iris; species Iris macrosiphon. The sequence goes on from JAYESA010000002.1 coordinate 39,460,801, forward strand.
CGTCGGAGGAGAGCCCCAATCTGATATTAAGCGGATCCGAAGCAAAATCTTGATACTCTCGATCAAAGTACTTTCATGCTTCTCCATCAGATGGATGATCCAACACTCTTCAATTTATTTCTGCCTTTGCCAACTCATGTTTTCTGCAGTCTCTTTCACCATAAACAACTTCTATAATCGCGACGTCAAAGGCAAGTAGTGCATCGAATCGGTAGGCTTACTTGTACCGATAGACCTTCCTCTACCAGTGGCCTTGTAGCGATCAACACCACAGAATCTACACGCGTCTTCATCCTTGTCGTCTTTGTAGTACAGCATGCACCCACTGCGACATGCATCGATTTTCTCGTATCCCATCCAGAGCGATCTCACCATCCTCTTAGATTGGTAGAAGTCTTTAGGAAATTAGCATCCTCTGGCAAGATCTCTATAATCAACTCCATCTGTCGGTTGTGGCATTCTTGTGACATGTTAAAATCGGACTTGATGCTCAACAATCTTGTAACAACCTCCAACGATGAATGATCCTCACAACCAAGATATAATAGAATCCTTTCATTCTCCAGTAACTCCATAAACTTTGCAGCATCGGCTGTTTGTGGTATTAAACGAAAGAATGAAAGTGTATTTCAATGACGGGGTTTATACGAAACCCGTGCCCTTTGGTTTACAAACAAACTTGTACAATTTAATCCTATACGAGGATGTGTGAGTACAATTTATTTAATCTGGGTATAAATTGCTATAGGTGTCTGATCTGCAGTCGATCACTTTAGCCCTTGGACCACACGATGTTGAAGAAGTGCCATGGAAGACAGGTAGCAGCTTCGAAGGTTGCAAAGGAGAGTGGATGCACGATGCCAAAGTCGTCGATCCCTACTCTTTGCCTGAGCTCCGGACTCTCTCTCTCTCTCTCTCTCTCTCTCTCTCTCTCGACCTCTGGTTCGATCTTTCTGGGAAGTTCGACCTTGTTCGATCCTTCTTTCAAAGTTTCGACCTTGTTCGATCTTCAAGTTTAAAGTTTTTCGACCTTTTTCCCCATTGATAGGGGTCTCTATTTATAGAGTTTTGGTGACAGTGACCACTCCGTCGGTGTAAAAACCGATGAGTGAAAAGTACAGCACCCTTTTACACAACGGTTAAAATAACCAATGTCTGCGTATAGATGACCTTTTGAGTGAGCATGTGACGCATGTCCAACTAAGGGGACAAAACGCGTCTATCTACTGCGAAGATCACGGCGTAGAAGCCACGTAGGTAGGTATCCCTTGTGTAGAAGAGGTTGGCGTAGAAGCCAAATGACTGTCACCCTGGCGTAGAAGCCAAAATAGGCATAGAAGCCGAGTAGGCGTAGAAGCCAAATGGGCATAGAAGCCGAGTAGGCGTAGAAGCCGAATGGTCGTAGAGACTGAGCGGGCGTTTGAAGTCGAATGGTCGTAGAGACTGAGTGGGCGTTTGAAGCTGAATGGTCGTAGAGACTGAGTGGGCGTTTGAAGCCGAATGAGCGTAGAAGCCGAATGAGCACAGATCTTGAATGGGCGTAGAAGCCGCTGCGTACCGTGCCAGAGTGCTGATGTGGACGTCTTAGCCAAAATTACGGCTTTTGAAGATATAATCAAATCTCTTGCAGAGATTTGCCACCATCTTGTGCATTAAATGCGGAGGCGTGTTTTGAAGGTCTGCAGCCCTTCTGTGCATCCGTCGCAGAGACGTGCTTTGAGAGAAACTGTCACCGCTCTGTGCAATTAGACGTAGAGACGTGCCTCGAGCCCCGTACGAAGTGCAGCTTTTGACGTGGCAGGCGGTTTGTCTACTGTGCAGCGTAAAACAACTCATGTTTGTCTGTGTAAAACAAGGCAGTGTATCCCCTTGTACGCGAAAGAGAAGTTTATGCTGAGGGGACGTCAGTAAATGACGGTTCGGTGATATTTTAACCAAATCCTCTACATTAAATGCAGAGATCCGCATCATACTATGGTGCGCGTCCTGAGGGGTCTGTCCTCATTTCCAGCCGTCGTCTGGGTAGCCGTGCAGCACTTTTTGTCAGGAGTCAGAGGTCAGGTTCACTGCGTGACTTGACATATTCATTTCGGGGAAGACGAAGCGTTCCTCGTACGCTTTAACGCTGCTTTGAGATCGGCTGAGTTTTACGCCATGGAGGCGATAAAGAACCCTGTTTACGCTGGAGCGGCCTGGACGTACTGCACTTACGCGGATGGTCCTTTGAGCTTGTACTTCACGTTGTGTTTAGCGGAGAAAGCTCTGCTTGTACGCTTGATGGCTCTGAAGGCCTCTGTTTACGCTGCTCTGCATCAGTATGCTGCGTAGCTCCTCCCAGCGTATTTTTCATGCTTCTACAAGACCCCCTTCAAAGCTTTTAAATTCCTCGGAATTTGAAACACTTTGAATAAAGCATGAAAGACCCCTTGTAACTCAAAACGTTTCTGAATGGAGCGTTTGAAACGGTCGATGCAGACTTTATGGCGGATTTATTGGGGACCGCTGTGATCTCTTTCGTCTATAAAAAGGCTGGGGGAGTTAACCTGTTCTCCCCACATTCCCATCACCATGCAGAGATGATCGCCGGAGTTCGTCGGGTCAACCTGAGGAAGAAGGAGATCATGTTCTTCCAACATGTAGGGAGCCGAAAAAGACGGCGTCTTCGAGCAAGTGTCCACTGCAACGATGGATCATGGAAGGATATCTTAGCCTCCCTTGCTCGGGATAATCAGCAACTTTATATGGTGTTTGCCCAGGAGAGAGGAAGGATCGTATTTGACCACACCGCTTGCAAGTGGTGTCTTCTCCCGTTGCCTCCGGTGACGAGAGTCAGACAGACTTGCTCTGTCCCGGCTTGAGCGACGCACGAATCATGGGATCTGCATAATTTATGCAGGCCCAGCTCTGTATCCTCCCGCCGTTGATTATTTCCATGTCAGTCAGTTTGCTGGAACTGACTGACTGCTGGAGAAGATGGATGAAGAATTGAAGCCCAGCGAGAACCTGTCAGAACAGCTTCTGGGCGATCTTCAGACGATGAAGGGGGATCTCCTTTGTAGACAGAGTTTCCCTCAGATGTAATCATAAAAAAATAGAGAAAAAAACCCTTGTAGATTGGATTTCCCTCATATGTAATCGTGATTTTGATTTTAATAAAATCGTCTTCTTCTTCATATGATCATCTTGCCATACGTTGCTGTGAAGTCTGAATATGTGTAGCTTTGACACGTCTGATTCTTTATGCCAACTCTGATAAGAAGAGTATTAGGCCCTGTCCTTTACGCGTAGCGAATATTCTATAGAACGCTGTTTAAGCATGTTGAACATTTAGAACTGTCCTGTTGCTAAGACTGAGGGACCGCGTAGAGCTCTGAACTGCTGCTTCTGATGAGCAAAAATTTTGTTCAGACTTCATCTTCAAGAATGATCTCTCGAAACTCCCTTGGAACAGGGTCGAGGATTTGGCTGTCAAACTGAGTTGTCAACTTGATAGACGAGATGTTCAGACTGGAGTCTGGATGAACCTCCAATTTTGGACCCGAGAAGAGTAATTTCTCATGTTTGAACTCTGTATGTTTCGGGTACTTGGGATACTTTGGGGTCAAGAACGAGTATCTTCTGTGTGAACTCTTTGCAATTGACCGCTTCGGGGACTGTTCGGATATGCGAAAAGTCGTGGAGCGTGAAATCATCAGTCTGTAGCCTCTGGGCGTAAAACACCATCGAGCATGAAATTGTAGACTTGTGGTTCCTGAGCGTGAAGTCGTAGGTTTGTTGCCTCTCAAGCATAAAAGCTACCGAGCACAAAGGCATCCGGACGTAAAACCATAGACTTATAGCTGTCGAACGTAAAGCCGTAGATTCGTAGCTGTCGAGCGTAGAAAGCTCCTTTAGCGTAGGACTGGAGATCTGTAGCCTGTGAGCGTAGAACACCATCGAGCGTGAAATCGTAGCTTTGTGGTTCCTGAGCGTGAAGTCATAGGTTCGTAGCCTCTCGAGCATAAAAGCTACCGAGCACAAAGGCATCCGGGCGTAAAATCATAGACTTATTGCTGTCGAACGTAAAGCCGTAGATTCGTAGCTGTCGAGCGTAGAAAGCTCCTTTAGCGTAGAACTGTAGATCTGTAGCTCCTGAAAAGAAAATTTCTCTGAGCATGAAGTTTGCGGATCTATTGCTTCTGAGCATAAACTGAGCGCCACCGAGCGTGATATCATCGATTTGGTATCTGCTGAGCGTAAAGCCGTAGGTTTGTTGCCTCTCGAGCATAAAAGCTACCGAGCATAAAGGCATCCTGGCGAAAAAATTATAGACTTATAGCTTGCGAGCGTAAAACCGTAGATCTGTTGCTGTCGAGCGTAGAAAGCTCATTTAGCGTAGAAACCGCCGAACTACTTTGCGCGAAGAATTTTTCGAATTCGCTGACTGTCCGTCTTTTGAGAGTAGTGGGCTGACGTAGCATCCAATCATAACCACCTATTAATTGCGAGATTTGGTTAGGGTCTCGAGGAGTCCGTTCGAGGATTCGAGGAGTCGACTCGAACTCCATATATATCCCAAGCCTTTGAGAGAAAAACTTTTTATCCGTCTTCTGCGAAAGAGAGCTTTCGACTGTTCGAGTTTTTCTTCGTTCCTTCTCCGAGCACTTCGAGTCTTCAGAAATGGCGCCGAAACAAACCCCCTCCACTAAGGGAAAGAGCATAGATTCTTCTTCTCATTCTTCTGCCCCAGCGAGGGAGTCTTTGGTCGGGCAAGGTGAACTTCACTCTGAGCGGAGTATCCCGCCGACGAGCAGCGCACCCAGTCTTAGAGGTAGAGCCTTTTGGGATGACAAAAACGACAAAAGAAAATCCTTCGCACACGTTGAACATGACCGCGCTAGGTCGTCTTCTGTGCTGATAGCCTCTTTGAGGAAGGTGATGCACGGAGGCATTTTCATCTTTTACGCCCACATGTCTAATGTGCCAGCGTCAAAACTCCATATTTTCGTAGTTCCGAGCGTAAAAGCTCTGGCTAACAAAAATTGGCGTATATCGTAAAATTTGAGTTTTACGCTTGTGAAGGGGACTTCCGGCGTAAAATGACCAAATTTGTGCAATCTTGGCGTAGAGCACAGACTGTCGTTTCTTTGGTCTGTATGTTCGTGCAAGATTTGTAATGACATATTTTCCTTGCACTTTTTCAGTTGATTTGGGTGAGTCTCCACTGGCCGAGGTGATGGGTTCCGCTGCCGGGATGCTGCACTCGAACTATCTGGAGGATCTGTCCCACGTGGCATTTCCTATCTCTGGACCCCAGTATCCAGAGGGAAGGGAGTTTTTGATATCGACTCAGGGCGAGCGGACGCTGCTGAACATGATCAACGGGGAGCAGTACATAAAACCGGCTTTCCTCTTTGGGGACATGATTGATAAACAGTCCCAGACGAAGCCCAAGAGGGAACCCTGGGTTTTCCCTGCCAGGAATTTGGTTTTGTATCTGCCAACGATATCGAGGGATTATCCCATCTCGGCTTTCTTCCATGCGATGCATCCCAGGAGGATGTCGTGGACGTTGACTCCCGATCTTCACGGCAAGCCGGGGAAGATCTTTCATCTGAAAGGGGCTGACCAGGGGTCGTTTGTCAGCCGCCCTTCTGGCGCTGTGACGCTGTTCAGGGGACTGTGCCCGGGCAGTGTCCCGAGTTAAGACAGCTCAGTGATCCAGCCGGTCCAATTGCCGACCTTCTGTAACGACTTCATGGGACGAGGTGGGGTATATCCCAAGGAGAATCCTCGGTGCAACGGGTGGATCACCCCAACAAACCTCCGATGGACTTGCCTAGTTGACTGGGATTTGAAGCACTTTCGGAGAGAACTGGAGGACATTGGACTGTATGCCGCTGTGAGTGCGACTAGTGTTGGGTTGCCTTCCAACCCTAACTTGTTCGTGGCACTGATGGAGCGATACATTTCGCTCACCGGGACTTTTGCCACTCCACTGGGGGAGTTGGGATTGGCCCTCCATGAGATGGCAATGGTCTCGAGACTGCCGATGGGGGATACCCCATACGAAGAGTATGTTCCCACCAACCGGGAGTTGGGGGACTTGGACCCTCGGGTGGCGGAAGTGTATCAGGAGCTGATGTGTCAATACTTCGCGTGCACCGCTTTTTATAACGAGCCTTCTGATTTGGCTCACACCACCAAGTGGATGTCCTACCTCTTCTTCCACCGAGCCAGGGCCGCTAAGTCGGAGAAAGTCTCGGAGGGCAAGAATGAGCCCGTGAACTGTTTGGACGTGCTTAGTGCCCAGGTAGTTGAGGATCTTATGGAGGAGGCTAAAGCTCCAGATCAGATTCTCGTTGAGGGGGTAGGAAAGTACCCTGAAGGCACTAAGGCCTATAGTTACTTGAGACGCTGCCGCAGGCCTCTGTCTAAGGAAGCCCAGCTGGCCGGTTTCCTCTCGATATGGCTGCGTCGAGTAGTAGTGCCCGGTACTGCGTCCGCGGACCGCATTTACCAAAACATCCTGTGGCCGACAGTGCGTCTGGTGTTCGGGGCAAGACTGGGCTTACTTTCTGCCATGGTGTGCCGTATACAGGCTGGCCTGAGAGCCATGACTGATGGGTTGCTCATCGATGAAGCTCGGCGTGAGAGTTTTCCCCGGGTGGAATTACCATACCTGTACTTAATGGGATGGTTAATTCTCCACAATCCCCGGGTGATGTCTCCCGGCTCTGGTAGCAGCTCGGGGGGTAACTTCTTGACGAACTACAAGGACTCTCCCTGGAATGTGAACACAACTTTGGATTGTCGGCTGGTGTTGAACCTCAGTCACGGTTGGAAGCTCCTCTGTACTCCCCCTCCTGTACATCGCAATCAATCAGGGGTGAGACTTGAGGATTCAGGTGGAGAGAAGACCGATCTTTCTCCGGAAGCTTTCAATTGGTTGGTCTGCATTAGACCCTCCCATCTGCTGTACAGGAGCGAAGACCATTGCTTCTTCGAGCCCTACTTGCCTAGTCGGTTTGCCAGGCAGTTTGGGTACGATCAGTTGCACGTGGGCAATGCCGTCACCAGCTTTAGGTCCAGGGGCGGACTCATTGATGGAGCCAGAGGGTGGCGATATTTTATCATGGGTTGTACGGGAGCAATCTTCATTGTGCCGGTCGTTACAACCTCCACGGAGCTCCGCATTCTCTATTCTTACGCCCAGTTCTATGTGGCGATTAACACCTTCCATCACGATTTTGACATGCGTGGAAGCTTCAGGGTGCCTTCTCCCAAGCCTGGGGGAAGAGTTGAAGTCCCCTCGGTTTCTTCTGACGAGGGTGAGGAGTCTGGCACTCCGGATGAGCCTCTGGTGTCGGTGCCGAGGTGTGAAGTGCCTCCGCCTGCCGGGGCTTTGGTAGTCTCTTCCGGGAAGCGACGGGCTTCTGCCCCGAAGGAAGCTTCTCTTTGTAAGAGGAGGAAGGAGACGGTTGCTCGTCCTCTCCGCATTCTTGGTATTGAGGCTCCCGGGAGTGAGCCTGCATCTCCCCATATCAGGGATGATTCTTTGGCTGGAGGTTCCTCGCCTTTTAGAGAGGGACCTTCTACAGTTCCGACCGGCGGCGCCAGAGAATCTTCGCTAGAGGTCGTTGTCGTTGCTACTGCTCCAGGTAGTGGAGCGAGATTGCCTGCGTGGCCGCGACAGATGGAAGAATTTTTCTCTAGACCAGCAACGGATAAAACTCCTGCTGTGTCAGCGAGCACGCCTAGCGAGATTCTAGTTGACGAACCTCGTCTGCGTCTCGGTGAAGGCTTGGCAGAACTCCGGGTGATGTCGGTTGGCCCACCTCCTTCTCCAAGTATGATAGTTCGTATTGCGTCATTAAAGCGTGGTTTAGATACATCGGCTGCAGATGCGCCATATATACCGTTGGCTCCGGGTAAATGTCGTCTTTATGTCTCCCTTTAGAAAGATTACCATCATATTGATATCAACTTTCTGGTCCTTTTCTCAGGGGATGGCGTCCACAGGGAGTACAGCGTTGAAGCACCTTCTGGCTCTGCTCCGGCTTCTGGCGATGATACTAAGGCTTTCAACTTCGAGGAGGAAATACCTTCGGGGGCCAGCTCGCCTGGAGTGGTTTTGTCATCTCGAGAGGAGGACGAACCCGTCATCGTGACTTCGCCTCTCGCGAGTATGCTGATGACTTCGACCGTCGTCGTTGCACCTCCTTTTGTCACACCACCCGTCGAGGCGGCGGCTGTGGACACTTCGTCTGCAATCATTCCCGGAGGGAGACTTGCTGATATCGTGGCCACTCTTGGCGTTGAATCGGATCTAGTTGCGCTGACCGAGCAACATACCAGCCTCTTTTACACCGGTTTGAAAACGATGATATCAATGGTGTTGGCGAAGAATCTAGATTTCGAGCGCCTGAAGAAGACTTCTCAGTTTTCGATCGGGGCTGTCAAGGAGTTCGGCGATCCTGGGGTAGCTGACGCCCTGGAGGCGGTGGTTAATGGTTTAGAGCAACCCATTAACGAATACTTGCAGCAGACTCGGGGCAGCTTTGATGCTGAGGTCCAGGCCAGATACGACCTCATGACTGCGCGGCTTTTTACACAGCTGGAAAGCCTAGACAACTCCATCAAAACACATAAGCTGGAGATGGATAAAAGAAAAGCTGTCGTGGAAGAGGCTCTCGCTCTTGAGACGAAGCTCCGATCCGAGCACGAAGGGAACGCAGCGAGGGCCCGCAAGCTGAAGGAAAAACTCGCTCTGGTAGAGGAGCGGGCTTCTCAGTCTTTGGCAGGTCTAGATGTAGCGACTGGTCGACTGAGCGCAGCACGACGGGATTTGGAGCGTGCAGAAGCTGCCCGTGTGGGCTCTCTTCGGGCAAGGGCTGAGCTGACCCTTACGAACAATCCCGAGGCACGACTGGAGCGGGCTCGCGCCGATGCCTTAGTTTCCAGGAATGAGAAGATAGCTGCACTGGAGCGGCTGATTCACGATCTGACCGCTCTCCCATCATGATGTATCCTTTCTCTTTTTGCTTCCCCAGATGTAATTCTGCTCTTTATCGGGAATAAATAAAAGCGACTCTTTTCTGACTTTTGTGGACCCATTATTTCGGAATGTAAATGACAGTTTTTTAGGCGAGAGTGATATCAGAGGTAGTATGGACATGATAGACTCTCGACAAACTTTTTAGCAGGATATATCTATTCAGAGGTCATACAGACATGATAGGATATGATCCAACTAGTTTCGTCTTGGGGGTTGTTTTGTCAGAATTGAGATCCTCGCTATATTCCACTCGAGCAGGGGAGATTAAGCATAGTACCTTTTCAGGAATTTGCCGTTGATAGGAGCCATTAACAGGTCTCCATTGGGCTGGGCTATCCTGTAGGCGCCGTTTGAGAACGTTGTCTCGATCACATAAGGGCCTTCCCACTTGGGCTGGAATTTGCCTTTACTTCTGCGAGTAAGAATCATCGGCCTTCTTACGGCTAGAACTAGCTCGCCGACTTTGAACACTCTTTCCTTTACTTTATGATTGAAAGCTTTGGAAATACGTGCTTGGTAGAGCGCGATGCGCTGTTGAGCTTGGAGGCGTTTCTCTTCTAATCCTTCTAGCTCTTGGAGCCTTAACAGGTCATTCTTTTCTTGAGTCAGCTCATTAGTCACGGCTATCCTGAGTGACGGGATCTGGATTTCAATGGGGAGAACTGCTTCGCTCCCGTAGACCAGCGAGAATGGGGTGCAACCTGTCGGTGTTCGTACCGTTGTGCGGTATGCCCAGAGACATTCGCCCAGCTTCTCATTCCAATCTCTCTTGTTTGAAGAGACAAATTTCTTTAAGAGTTTGATAATGGTTTTGTTGAAAGCTTCCGCCAAACCATTAGCAGCTGGATAATATGCCGTAGAGGCAATATTGTGTATCCGATTTTTATCACAAAATCGATGAAACGCTTGGCTGATGAACTGAGGCCCATTGTCGTGAATTATCCTCCGGGGTACCCTGAAGCGATAAATAACGTGATGCTTGATGAAGCTGATCACATTAGACGCCTTCACCTCAGCAAGAGGGATCGCCTCTGCCCATTTGGAGAAGTAATCCGTGATGGCCAGTATGAACTGGTGACCCCTGAAAGAAGACGGGTGAATAGGACCGATGATATTCATACCCCATGCTTCGAAAGGCCAGGATGCGACCGTAGGATGTAGATGTTCAGACGGTTGATGTATAAAGTCTGCATGAACCTGACAGGCTCTGCATTGTCTTACATACCGTATTGCATCTGCGATCATAGTAGGCCAGTAATAGCCCATTCTCCTGATACGATCCTGTAGCTTAGGACCGGGCTAATGTGTTCCGCATACGCCATCGTGAGCTTCACGGATAATCTGCTGTGCTTCGTCGTTAGAGAGATATCTCAATAGCAGTCCGTCGTAGGTCCGGCGATATAGGCATTGTGAAGATGCGTCATAGTAGAAGCGTAATGATCGTCTTTTGACGGATACTGCTTCTTTGGGGTCCTCCGGCAAGATTCCGTATGCGACAAAATCTATGAAGGGACTTCTCCAGTCTCTTCTGGAGGGATCTGTGTTCACGGTGTAGCTGCGTTCTATGTGAAAGTTGTTCTTCACACAGAATAAATCTCTGTTAAGAAAGATTACCGAATTCTGCCTTCTTATAGGAGTGGCTAAATTTGCAGCTAGACTGGCTAGGGCATCAGCTTCTAGATTCTGAGATCGAGGTACATGCTCTAGGAAGAACCCTTTGAATGTCATGGCTATCTCGACCGTCGCTCGGTGATAGGGGATGAGGTCTGGATTTCGGACTTCATATATTCCCCTGACTTGATTGACGATGAGCAGAGAATCACCGAAAGCTTCCAGGGACTCGACCCCCAGCTCTTTAGCAATTTGGAGCCCGATTAGTAGAGCGTTGTACTCTGCCACATTTTTGGAGCATGGCTCGCTAAGAGAATATGCTCGGTAGATGACGAGTTTATCAGGAGTGACCAGGATGACTCCTACTCCTGAAACGACGTTTCCCCTAGGACCGATTCTGGAGGCACCATCGAAGAATAGTTGCCATGCGTCAGTTTCCATTACGGAATTACATTCTGCAACTTTATCGGGAATGTTCTCGTATAATTTGGAGGCCTCCGGGATCGGATGAGCAGCTAGGAAGTCAGCCAGCGCTTGGCCCTTGATGGACTTCTCCGGTACGTATACCATGTCATATGGTGTTAATAGCATCGCCCAAGTCGTGAGTCAGGAATTAAGAGCACTGGGCTTGCTCATCAGTACTCGAAGAGGGTTGATCCTGGAGATGATGTAAATAGTCTGGCCAGCGACATAGTGCCGCGTCTTCTGGATAGCGAACATCAGAGCCAAATATTCTTTCTCCACTGGGTTGTACCGGTGTTCGGCTCCGACCATCATCCTGCTGAGGTAGTAGATAGCCTGTTCATGACCCATGTCGTTCTTTTGTGCGAAAAGGGCTTCTAGCGAATGATCTATCGCTCGAACGTACAGCAAGAATGGTCTTCCCATGACGGGAGGCACCAGAACTGGCGGACTGGTGAGGTAGCGCTTGATATCTCCGAACGCTTGCTGATAGGCTTCGTCCCATATGAAGGATACACCTTTCTTCATGAGATGAGAAAAGGGCTGACATCTCCCTGAGAGGTTGGATATGAATCGCCGGATATAAGCCAGACGGCCTTAAAATCCCCGGAGTTCCCTCAGATTATGGGGCGGTCGCATTTCTACGATTGCCTGGACTTTGTCAGGGTCCACCTGGATGCCTTTGGCGGTGATGACAAATCCCAGAAACTTGCCACTGGATACACCCAGAAAGGACTTCGTAGGGTTCATCTTGAGTTGATGTTGGCGTATTAACTCGAATACCGTCCTCAAGTCTTGAATGTGATCGTCTTTGAGGTGACTCTTGACGGCTATGTCGTCCACGTAACATTACACTGTTTTACGTAAATGCTCATGGAATATGTTACTCATAGCCCGTTGGTATGTAGCCCCGACGTTCTTCAATCCGAAGGGCATGACCGTATAGCAATATACCCCCAATGGTGTCCGGAAGGCAGTGTGCTTCTCGTCTTCAGGATGCATCTTGATCTGATTGTATCCTGAGAATCCGTCCATGAAAGACATACGTTCAAAGCCGCAGGTGTTGTCGATCATGATGTCCGTGATGGAAAGAGGAAAAGATGTCCTCGTCTGACTTGGAAGTCATAAGGGAGGTGGCATACCCTAACCCAAAATGAGTTTGTCGATAGCAGGGGTCGCCGCACGACGGAGTTCGTCTACCTCTTCCGTAGTTGAGGCCTGGCTTTCGCTTCAAGTCGTAGCCCATGTTTTGCATGATCTTCAGCGCTTAAGGGCTGTATCGGTGAACTTGCATTTTCTCAGTATCGTCATCGAAAGGATCTTCCTGGTCAGTCGGTTGATTGCGCATGCGACCGAAGAATATTGGACGCTGACTGCTGCAGGTAGGCGGGACAATGAAGATAGAATCCTCATGTGGTCCATACGTTGTGATGGCGTTGGATGATGACGCTACTTCCCAGACATACGAACGGTAGGAGTTTATAGCTTCCAAGAATTTTTGTGCTATGGGTTCTACCTCGTCACGGGAAGTGGATTTTTGTTTTGGAATTTGAGCGTCAATATACTGGAAAAGAGGATATTTATTATCATCTGGAACTCCGTTCCTAGTTGCATTTACATCAGTCGGCTGCCTGTCGCGCCGAAGGTTGATGACCATGGGTGGGGGCTTCCGGTTCAAAGTGATCACCAGAGAATCACTTCCTTCTCCTGACTTGGTCTTGTTCAGGTGGATAACCATAGGCTCTATGGCTTTTGGACGAGTGATTCGTCCTTTCACTCTGATTGACAGCGGTAGTGTGGCAGAGGGTTCTTCTGGCTCCCGGTGGGATTCCTTCTCTGCCTCGCCTGACACTTCTTCCGTGTGGTCTTGGGAGTACAACACGACATCAAAATAGTAGGATTCTATTCCTTTGAACGGGTTTAGGTCAGCCACCTCCGTTTGTACCGTTCCTTGTGCGTCTACATATTTAAGGCATTGATGTAGGGTTGAAGGAACGATATTGTGGTCGTAGATCCACGGTCTTTCCAGTAAAATGTTGTAGGACACCTCTGAATCAATGACGTAACATGTGGCCACCGATCTAAGGTTGCCGATCTGGATCCTCAGGCGAATTTTCCCCAACGGCTTACTTCTTTCGGCGTTGAAACCCACGATTGTAGTGATGGTGTAAGCCAATTCACTGGTGGGAATTCTCAGCGGTCTGAGCAGACTGTGAGGGATGATGCTGATCGACGATCCCGGATCTATGTGAATCCGGTCGACCTCCATGGAACCGACGTATCCGGTGTAATAGAGGGGCCTGTCATGTCTGTTATGTTTTAACAACATATCGTTTTGAGTGAAAGTAATATTCGGGACCACCTCCATTATACTGTGGCATTGAGGATACGCCACTGGTTCTTCGTCGTGGGACTTGAGCTGGGTCAAGTATTGTCATGACCCGCACCCGGAGATTCGGGCACGAGTGCGTGGGTACGTCCAGCCTACGCCGCAGAGTCGGCGGTAGTACGCTGTCTAGGTCAAGTCCATATTTACTAACTAGCTAATTCACAAATAACATAGGCAAGATAATAATGAGAATTGAACTTAAGATTGCAACTGAAAATAAATGTGACAACAGATTCAAATGTTTTAGTACAGGAATTCAAAATGAAATCGGGGACAAACCCGATAAATGAGATAAGAATATAAATGAAAGATAGCTACTACTAGCTACTCTGCAGCAGGGGTCTCCTGGGTGGGTTCTGGCTGCTCATAGGTAACATCAGTCCCCTCATAGGGACCATAATAAGTAGGGGCAAGATCCTCATCATCGCCTAAATCAACAGATCCAGTCAGGAAAGGAGCAAAGTACACAGTGCACACAAGGTTAAACTAAATATTTATGACAATTAAATATTGAATATCAAGTTAAGAAACTGCATAACAGAACATCATTATCGCAGAGTTAAAGCTGTAAGCAGGTATATGTGAAAACAGAAATAAATGAAACAGAAAATGAAACTACAACAGCCAGCAAGAAATATAACATGACCAGAAACTATCTGTGTGAACTTGTGTTTGTTTTTAGAATACATAGTTGGCATGTAGGGGTTTATAAGGCTAATCTGGCCGTCATAGACGGCTATTAGACAATATAATCGAGATCCGGCTGATGGACAGTCGTGTACCAACAGCTATTAGACAATACAGGGGAAAGGGTAAACTCCATGCCTCCTTAGTATTCTCCCACCCGACACGAAAAATAAGACATGAACTCCAGTATTCAAGACATGAAAATCCAGTGTTCTAACACTACATGTAATCATCCAATGGTGCTAGTAGAGCAGGAAATTAATTATCACAATATAAAAAATAAACTTGAAGTGCAGGTACTTGCCTGTTGTTTGGATCTGATTAATTTGGTTCTTGGAGAAAAATTCCAGAGATGAGTCCAAAAGCTGAAATAGACATTACCATCATGCTCAAAAGATGTCAAATAGCTAAAAACGCCTGTCCTTGGGTCCAATTTGGAGACAAGGGCAAAATCGGTAATTTCGGGTCAAAACGGGATCCGCCGGTGGGCGCTTTGCACCGAAAAACGTGTCCGGGTCAAAGGTCTCCAAATTCACCAAACTTAGTGTCAACAGGTCAGGAACGCTGATACGAATCCAACGGAACTTCCAGATTTGGATTCCGATGAGCCGAACACAAAATCGCCCGTCGAGCAGGGCCTGTGGGGCCCACGACACGCGATTTCGTCAACATTCTCAGAATCGAAAAAAACTTGACCCACAGGACCAGCGTATCGCTATGAGTCCGATGGCGCAAGTTTCGTCTCGATCCGACGTGTGTGCACGAAGTTAGGATAAATTGCAGAAAAGGCGGATACGGGGCGATATCCGCGGATACGCGTTGATTCCGATGTGCACGCACACCCGAATCAGCTTCCACGAAATCTCACACGTCCGTATCGACGACGCGCACGTATCTGTAAAGACCGTACGCGACCAAGTCGTCCCGTTTGGCGGGGCACACTCAGTTCCGGGGTGAAACAGGGTCTAGTTTTTCCTGTTTTTGGATCGCGGTGTGCGATCACCACAGGACGCGATGCCCCAAACAGTTTGTCCGGACACCGAGAGGGTCATACAGGCTTCACAACGCAATTTGCGGAATTGAAAACGGAGCTACGAGGCAAAAGTTACACGCACCTGAAGGGGACCCGAAAATCAGGGTCGAGTCGTGTCCGACTCGTGTCGGACACGCGAAGGGGAAATAGGGCTAGGGTTAGGGTTCAGGTGGATTTCCGGCCGTGGACGGCGGGGACTGGCCGGAGATGCGTCGGCGAGGGCGGGGGACGGTTCGCCGAGGGGCGGCGCGGCGTCCACGGGCGGAGCGGCGGCTCAGGGCGGCCGGCAGCGGCGGTGGGGAGCTGCTCGTGTTGCTGCTGCGGCTGGGCTTCGTCGGGGAGTGCTGACGGAGGGTCATGGCGCTGCGGTGGAGGAGACGAGGGACTTGTCATGTCTGTTATGTTTTAACAACATATCGTTTTGAGTGAAAGTGATATTCGGGACCACCTCCATTATACTGTGGCATTGAGGACACGCCACTGGTTCTTCGTCGTGGGACTTGAGCTAGGTCAAGTATGCCTCCGCCTGCATCAGCGCTTCACTCAGGGCTAGACGAGTATCTTGGGAGAGCCTGAGTAGCTCGAAGATGGACAACCTGGCTGGCGTATTAGCTAGTTGGGCCAGGATGTCGAAGTTATATGGCTTCTCTAAACCTTTGCTTGGAATATTTTTTACAGGTTTATCAAAGTGCACTTCTTTTTGCTTCCCCTTCTCCGCCGGAGTTGGTTTCGAAGGACTGATATCTGGTATGACGGGACCTTGCTCTGAAGGTTTGGCCGCTGGAGCGTCCGCCGGTGCACCTTCCTGACTTGCTCCGTAGTCGTTGAGGTAGGCCTTTCCTGAACGGGTTGCAGCAAATGCCTCGTCTTCGTCTGATGCCGAAGAAGTCGCGACCATATGGCATGGCCTGCATTTGGAGCTCTTTTTGGATGTAGGCTTAGTAGCCTTAGTTTCTTCCTCGAACTCTGACCAAATCTGGATGAACCCACATAATCTCGCCTTACCGAGTAGTCAGGGGTACCAGGTCGTAATTTTGATCCCTAGCTGGAGGGAGATTGACGATGTTCATCGTTGTCCAGGAGATGGGTGCAACGCCATCCGGGATCTCTTGGGGAGGCAGATTGCCAAACTGCAGAGAGATCATGTTGGCCGTGACCGTCTTCTCGGTGTTGTGCTGAGTGATGGCCTTAGCGTCGATTAACCCCTGGATCTTCCTTTTCAGTATGTAATACGCCTTTGTTGGGTGGTGTACGTATTTGTGGAAGACGCAGTATTTGGGGTCATTAGTATTGCCGACTTCCTGGGGCTGCCTCAGCTCTAGAAGGGTGATCTTGCCACTTTTGATGAGACACTCGAATATACTTGGGATATCGTCGTCGTCGAAAGAGTAGACTTCGACGGGCCTGGAAGTCCCGGGTCTCGTTTGCGTGGTTGCCGCAATCTTTGGTCTGGCCGTATTGATTGCCAGGGCTTCTTTCCCTTTGGGACCACGAGGATGGTCGCTGCTAGGAGATGACCTCTTGCCCCTGTCAGAGGCGGAGATCATGATGCCATTGTCGCGCGCCTTGCGACTGTTGTCTTCGGCGACTACTGCCGAGATGATGAACAAGGGCCAATCATGGAACTGATACGGTCCTGTGAACACCGAGACCACGGAAAGGAGGTTCTTCCTGCAAATGTCTACCAATGCAGAGTCTGGAACTCCTGGAGGCATCTGTAAGGTGGTCTGACGAAAACGTTCGATGAAGATGCAAACGTCCTCCTTTTCCTTCTGCTTGACTTCGATGAGAGAGGACATAGACATGTCCATTCCTCTCTCATAGAATCGCGTGAAGAATAAAGCTCTGAAGTCCTCGAAGAAAGTAATGCAGTTGTCCGCCAAGCTACGGTACCACTAATAGGCTACTCCTGAGAGACAGCGTTTGAACACCCGAGTGAGGAGGGCGTTGTTCCCTTGTAGCAACACCATCATCATACTGAAATAGTTCATGTACTGACTTGGTGATATTTTTCCCTCGAACAGGGCCATAGTCTAAGGTTTGTACCTCGGCGGGAAAGGGACCTCCTCCCAGATAGCTGGGTAGGGCTGGTTGATTCCCAGTTTCTTGAGCTGATCTTTGTGCTTCAAGGCGTCAAACTGGGCTTTCAACTCCCGTACTGCCTGCATCAGATTTTCAGTCGGAAGTGGGGCTACAGAGTGGTACGGAGTTGGTTATATCGTAACTCCAGCGGGAGGTAAGGCATTCTCTGAGTGAGGAAGCGGAGGAACTGCTGACTCTTGATCTAGCGTAGGCTCTTGGCTCGGGTTGGATGGTGGCAAGTCCACCCCTACACTGCTGACTCTTGATCTAGCGCAGGCTCTTGGCTCGGGTTGGATGACGCTACTTCCCAGACATACGGACGGTAGGAGTTTATAGCTTCCAAGAATTTTTGTGCTATGGGTTCTACCTCGTCACGGGGAGTGGATTCCTGTTTTGGAATTTGAGCGTCAATATACTGGAAAAGAGGATGTTTATTATCATCTGGAACTCCGTTCCTGGTTGCATTTACATCAGTCGGCTGCCTGTTGCGTCGAAGGTTGATGACCAAGGGTGGAGGCTTTCGGTTCAAAGTGATCACCAGAGGATCACTCCCTTCTCCTGACCTGGTCTTGTTCAGGTGGATAGCCATAGGCTCTATGGCTTTTGGACGAGTGGTTCGTCCTTTCACTCTGATTGACAGCGGTAGTGTGGCAGAGGGTTCTTCTGGCTCCCGATGGGATTCCTTCCCTGCCTCGCCTGACACTTCTTCCGTGTGGTCTTGGGAGTATAACACGGCATCGGAATAGTAGGATTCTATTCCTTTGAACGGGTTTAAGTCAGCCACCTCCGTTTGTACTGTTCCTTGTGCGTCTACATATTTAAGGCATTGATGTAGGGTTGTAGGAACGATATTGTGGTCGTGGATCCACGGTCTTCCCAGCAAAATGTTGTAGGACACCTCTGAATCGATGACGTAACATGTGGCCACCGATCTAAGGTTGCCGATCTGGATCCTCAGGCGAATTTTCCCCAACGGCTTACTTCTTCTGGCGTTGAAACCTACAATTGTAGTGGTGGTGTAAGCCAATTCGCTGGTAGGAATTCTCAGCGGTCTGAGCAGACTGTGAGGAATGATGCTGATCGACGATCCCGGATCTATGTGAATCCGGTCGACCTCCATGGAACCGACGTATCCAGTGTAATAGAGGGGCCTGTCATGTCTGTTATATTTTAACAGCATGTCATTTTGAGTGAAAGTGATATTCGGGACCACCTCCATTACACTGTGGCATTGAGGACACGCCACTGGTTCTTCGTCGGGGGACTTGAGCTGGGTCAAGTATGCCTCCGCCTGCATCAGCGCTTCACTCAGGGCTAGACGAGTGTCTTGGGAAAGCCTGAGTAGCTCGAAGATGGATAACCTGGCTGGCGTATTAGCTAGTTGGGCCAGGATGTCGAAGTGGTATGGCTTCTCTAAACCTTTGCTTGGAATGTTTTTCACAGGTTTATCAAAGCGCACTTCTTTTTGCTTCCCCTTCTCTGCGGGAGTTGGTTTCGAAAGACTGATATCTAGTACGACGGGACTTTGCTCTGAAGGTTTGGCCGCTGGAGCGTCTGTCGGTGCACCTTTCTGACTTGCTCCGTAGTCGTTGAGTTAGGCCTTCCCTGAACGGGTTGCAGCAAATACCTCGTCTTCGTCTGATGCCGAAGAAGTCGCAACCATATGGCATGGCCTGCATTTGGAGCTCTTTTTGGATGTAGGCTTAGTAGCCTTAGTTTCTTCCTTGAACTCTGATACCAAATCTGGATGAACCCACATAATCTCGCCTTGACGAGTAGTCAGGGGTACCAGGTCGTGATTTTGATCCCTAGCTGGAGGGAGATTGACGATGTTCATTGTTGTCCGGAAGATGGGTGCAACGCCATCCGGGATCTCTTGGGGAGGCAGATTGCCAAACTGCAGAGAGATCATGTTGGCCGTGACCGTCTTCTCGGTGTTGTGCAGAGTGATGGCCTTAGCATCGATTAAGCCCTGGATCTTCCTTTTCAGTATGTAACACGCCTTTGTTGGGTGGTGTACATATCTGTGGAAGACGCAGTATTTGGGGTCGTTAGTATTGCCGACTTCCTGGGGCCACCTCAGCTCTGGAAGGGTGATCTTGCCACTTTTGATGAGATACTCGAATATACTTGGGATATCGTCGTCGTCGAAAGAGTAGACTTCGACGGGCCTGGAAGTCCCGGGTCTCGTTTGCGTGGTTGCCGCAATCTTTGGTCTGGCCGTATTGATTGCCAGGACTTCTTTCCCTTTGGGACCAAGAGGGTGGTCGCTGCTAGAAGATGACCTCTTGCCTCTGTCAAAGGCGGAGATCATGATGCCATTGTCGCGCGCCTTGCGACTGTTGTCTTCGGCGGCTACTGCCGAGATGATGAACGAGGGCCAATCATGGAACTGATACGGTCCTGTGAACACCGAGACCACGGAAAGGAGGTTCTTCTTGCAAATGTCTACCAATGCAGAGTCTGGAACTCCTGGAGGCATCTGTAAGGTGGCCTGACAAAAACGTTCGATGAAGATGCAAACGTTCTCCTTTTCCTTCTGCTTGACTTCGATGAGAGAGGACATAGACATGTCCATTCCTCTCTCATAGAATCGCGTGAAGAATAAAGCTCTGAAGTCCTCGAAGAAAGTAATGCAGTTGTCCGCCAAGCTACGGTACCACTAATAGGCTACTCCTGAGAGACAGCGTTTGAACACCCGAGTGAGGAGGGCGTCGTTCCCTTGTAGCAACACCATCATCATACTGAAATAGTTCATGTACTGACTTGGTGATATTTTTCCCTCGAACAGGGCCATAGTCTGAGGTTTGTACCTCGGCGGGAAAGGGACCTCCTCCCAGATAGCTGGGTAGGGCTGGTTGATTCCCAGTTTCTTGAGCTGATCTTTGTGCTTCAAGGCGTCGAACTGGGCTTTCAACTCCCGTACTGCCTGTATCAGATTTTCAGTCGAAAGCGGGGCGACGGAGTGGTACGGAGTCGGTTGTATCATAACTCCAGCGGGAGGTAAGGCATTCTCTGAGTAAGGAAGCGGAGGAACTGCTGACTCTTGATCTAGCGCAGGCTCTTGGCTCGGGTTGGATGGTGGTAAGTCCACCCCCACACGTATCTGAGTTGGCGGTGTAGAAGCATGAAAAATATACCGGATGACTATACGCGGCATATCGGTGCAGAGCAGCATAGGCAGAGGCCTTAAGAGCCATCAAGCGTGCAACAGAGCCTTTTCCGCTAGAACAGAGCGTGAAACATAAAAGCTCAAAGGACCATCCGCGCAAGGCAGTACGTCCAAGCCGCTTCAGCGTAAACAGGGTGCTTCATCGCCTCCAGGGCGTAAAACTCCTTCCCTTTCATATGCAGCATTGAGGTGTACAAAAGACGCTTCATTTTCCCCGAAGAGAACCTGTCAGATCCTGCAATGAACCTGTAAGAGCCTGCAATGAACCTGACGTCTGGACTTCTGGCAAAGGGATACGGCTCGACTACCCAAGCGACGGCTATAATGATGGCACTGCACTGCCACCCAGGCTGTCAAATACCGCCATCCCCTTCGCGTAAACTGCTTTTTCAAGCACGAAGGGATACGCTGCCTTATTTTACACAGGCAAAACGCGAGCTGTTTACGTTCTGCAGTAGACAAACCGCCTGCTACGCCAAAAGCTACACTCCGTACGGGGTTCGAGGCACGTCTCTTCGCCTAATGCACAGAGCGGTGACAGTTTCTCGAGGCACGTCTCTGCGACTGATGCGCAAAAAGGGTTGCAGACATTCAAAGAACACGCCTCCACATTTAATGCACAAGATGGTGGCAAATCTCGGCATTTAATGCAAGAGATTTGATTATATCTTCAAAAGCCGTAATTCCGGCTAAGACGTCCACATCAGCACTGTGGCACGGTACGCAGCGGCTTCTACGCCCATCCAGCGTTTGTGCTCATTCGGCTTCTACGCCTGCTCGGCCTCTGTGCCCCTTCGGCTTCTACGCCTGCTCGGCCTCTGTGCCCCTTCGGCTTCTATGCCTGTTCGACCTCTACGACCACTCGGCTTCTATGCTTGTTCGGCCTCTACGATCACTCAGCTTCTATGCCTGTTCGGCCTCTATGACCACTCGGCTTCTATGTCTGTTCGGCCTCTACGACCACTCGGCTTCTACGCCTGTTCGGCTTCTATGCCTGTTCGGCTTCTATGCCGGTTTGATAACTATTTGGCTTTTATGCCATGGTGACAGACATTTGGCTTCTATGCCAACCTCTTCTACACAATGGATACCTACCTACGTGGCTTTTACGCCGTGATCTTTGTAGCAATTGTACGCGTTGTGTCCCTTAGTTGGACCCGCGTCACACGCTCATTCAAAAGATTATCTATACACAGGCATTGGTTACTTTAACCGTTGTATAAAAGGGTGCTGTACTTTCCACTCCTCGGTTGTTACACCGACGGAGTGGTCACTGTCACTAAAACTCTATAAATAGAGACCTCTATCAATGAGGAACAAGGTCGGAAAAACTAAAAACTTGAAGATCGAACCAGGTCGACAAAAATTGGAAGATCGAACCCGAGAGAGAGAGAGAGAGAGAGAGAGAGAGAGAGAGAGAGAGCACCCGGAGCTCAAGCAAAGAGTAGGGATCGACGACTTTGGCATCACGCATCCACCCTCTCCTGCAACCTTCGAAGCTGCTTCCTGTCTTCTACGGCACTTCTTCAACATCGTGTGGTCCAAGGGCTAAAGTGATCGACTGCAGATCAGACACCTATAGCAATATTTACCCAGATTAAATAAATTGTACTCCTATATCCTCGTATAGGATCAAATTGTACAAGTTTGTTTGTAAACCAAAGAAGACGGGTTCTGTGTAAACCCCATATTGAATACATCTTCATTCTTTCGTTTAATACCACAAACAAGATGGCGACTCTGCTGGGGACATCTTTCTCTTCTGATGAGGAAGCAATTGCTCAACACGATACGGTATCTGTAAGAACCGTGAAGAAGACACTGGTCGTCCATTTCGACCAGTCTGCCTACGAAGACATGCTTCAAACCGGGGGTAGCTCTCACTCTCTCTCCGTCCAAGACAACAGGAAGCTGCACAAAGTATGGATGCCCAAGACATCCTCTACCATTCCTGTGGACTCTCCGATCTCTCCGACCAATGAGGTTGTAGCACTGCTCCCTCCGTGCCCTGCACGTAAAACTCAGTCTCTCGCTATGCGCGGTACAGACGAAACTTTGGGCAAAGCCTCAGCGCTGACCCAGAAGTATTCACTGCGCTCTACGCGTAGGAACCAGTCTCCCGCTACGCGCGGTACAGACAAAACTTCGGGCAAAGCCTCAGCGCTAACCCAGAAGTATCCACTGTGCTCTACGCGTAGGAACCAGTCTCCCGCTACGCGCAGTACAGATAAAACTTCGGGCAAAGCCTCAGCGCTAACCCAGAAGTATCCACTGTGCTCTACGCGCAGAAACCAGTCTCCAGCTACGCGCGGTACAGACCAAACTTCTGGTAATGCCTCAGCGCCAGGTCAGAAGTACAAATCCTGCTCCAGGCGCAAGACAACATCTGACCTCTATGAGGAACCAGATGAGCACCGTAATTTCTGCGAGGGGAAGCAAGCAGCAGAATACTTGACTCCTCGGCCGTTACGCCAGCGAAGGAGCAATCTGCCTACCCTCCGGATTATGCGGGAAGCCAACGGCCTGCTGAGGACCTCTTCAGCCCTACGCCACTCTGAGCAAATCTCCAAATTACGCCAGGCGAAGTCCCACGGCGTAAAGCAAGCTCAGGTTGCTACTCCTCCTGACCTGCGCAAATACCTAATCCAGAAGCGTAAGGAGAGGGGACCTTCCAACATGTCTATTACGCCCCCCTAGCGAGCAATGTTATAATAGTCATAAAATTGTGATTGACTGCTGCTGTTCTAAAGCAAAACGGTCGGTTTTCGACCGATTGAGCTACTCTCAGTCTTTCCCGGAAGAAGAGCCCGCGTATGCGTCCGTGAACATGGCTTCACACATACCTAGAGGAGGGTCGAGCTCAAGACATCATCCCTCAGGGCCTCCGAGCCGAAGAAGATTCGAAGACCTCCTCAGGAACACTGAAGCTGGGGTGTTCCAAAACACCCGTGCAAGGTCACAGCAACCAGCTTTGTACTCGTCTGATTTCGACGCTGGGGGTCGCCAATCTCCCAGATCAGATGCTGAGAGTATAGAGTTGACTTCTGCAGCGACCTATACTTATCCTTCGAGGACGCCCAGGGAAATGGGAGTTTACGCCATTGAAGACGAACGCGAGGAAGCTTCGCCGCCAGGAAACGCGGAACAACGCATCACTATACTGGAGACGTCTCTGAAACAAATGCAATCCATAATGGAGAGCATGCACCAGATGATGCTAACTCAGCACGCAACTGCCATGGCTCGAGCGTCGGTCCCGCCAACTCAGATACGTGTGGGGGTGGACTTGCCACCATCCAACCCAAGCCAAGAGCTCGAACGTACAGCAAGAATGGTCTTCCCATGGGTCATGAACAGGCTATCTACTACCTCAGCAGGATGATGGTCGGAGCCGAACACCGGTACAACCCAGTGGAGAAAGAATGCTTGGCTCTGATGTTCTCTATCCAAAAGATGCGACACTACATCACCGGCCAGACTATCCACATCATCTCCAGGATCAACCCTCTTCGAGTACTGATGAGCAAGCCGAGTGTTCTTAATTCCTGACTCGTAACTTGGGCGATGCTGTTAACACCATATGACATGGTATACGTACCGCAAAAGTCCATTAAAGGCCAAGCGCTGGCCGACTTCCTAGCTGCTCATCCGATCCCGGAGGCCTCCAAATTATACGAAGACATTCCCGACGAAGTTGCAGAATATAATTCTGCAATGGAAGGTGACGCATGGCAACTATTCTTCGACGGCGCCTCCAGGACTGGTCCCCAGGGAAACGTGGTTTTAGGGGTAGGAATCGTCCTAGTCACGCCTGATAAACTCGTCATCTACCGGGCATATTCTCTTAACGAACCATGCTCCAACAATGTGGCGGAATACAACGCCCTATTAATTGGACTCCAAATCGCTAAAGAGCTGGGGGTCGAGTCCCTGGAAGCTTTTGGTGATTCTCTGCTTATCGTCAATCAAGTCCGAGGAATATATGAAGTTCGGAATCCAGACCTCATCCCCTATCACCAAACAACGGTCGAGATAGCCATGACATTCAAAGGGTTCTTCCTAGAGCATGTACCTCGATCCCAGAATCTGAAAGCTGATGCCCTAGCTAGTCTAGCTGCGGATTTAGCCACTCCTATAAGAAGGCAGGATTCGGTAATCCTTCTTAACAGAGATTTATTCTGCGTGAAGAACAACTTTCACATAGAACGCAGCTACCCTGTGAACACGGATCCCCCGGGAAGAGACTGGAGAAGTCCCTTCATAGATTTTGTCGTATACAGAATCTTGCCAGAGGACCCCAAAGAAGCAGTATCCGTCAAAAGACGATCATTACGCTTCTACTTCGATGCATCTTCACAATGCCTATATCGTCGGACTTACGATGGACTGCTATTAAGGTGTCTCTCAGGCGACGAAGCACAGCAGATTATCCAGGAAGCTCACGATGGCGTATGCGGAGCGCATCAGCCCGGTCCTAAGCTACAGGATCGTATCAGGAGAATGGGCTATTACTGGCCCACTATGATCACAGACGCGATCAGCTATGCAAGGCAATGCAGAGCCTGTCAGGTTCATACAGACTTCATACATCAACCATCTGAATATCTACATCCTACGGTTGCATCCTGGCCCTTCGAAGCATGGGGTATGGATATCATAGGTCCTATTCACCCGTCTTCTTTCAGAGGCCACCGGTTCATACTGGCCATCACGGATTACTTCTCCAAATGGGCAGAGGCGATCCCTCTGGCCGAGGTAAAGGCGTATGACGTAATCAGCTTCATCAAGCATCACGTCATTTATCGCTTTGGGATTCCCCGAAGGATAATCCATGACAATGGGACTCAGTTCATCAGCCAAGCATTTTATCGATTTTGCGATAAAAATCGAATACATAATATTGCCTCTACGGCATATTATCCAGCTGCTAATGGTTTGGCGGAAGCTTTCAACAAAACCATTATGAAACTCCTGAAGAAGTT
Source organism: Iris macrosiphon (assembly GCA_036927795.1). Classification (NCBI taxonomy): domain Eukaryota; kingdom Viridiplantae; phylum Streptophyta; class Magnoliopsida; order Asparagales; family Iridaceae; genus Iris; species Iris macrosiphon. Next base: position 39,486,256 of record JAYESA010000002.1, read on the forward strand.
CGTCTCTTCGAACAAAAGAGACTGGAACGAGAAGCTGGGCGAATGTCTCTGGGCATACCGCACGACGGTACAGACACCGACAGGTTGTACCCCCTTTTTACTGGTCTACGGAAGCGAAGCAGTTCTTCCTATCGAAGTCCAGATCCCGTCGCTCAGGATAGCCGTAACTAATGAGCTGACTCAAGAAAAGAATGACCTGTTAAGGCTTCAGGAGCTCGAAGGATTAGACGAGAAACGCCTCCAAGCTCAACAGCGCATCGCGCTCTACCAAGCACGCATTTCCAGAGCTTTTAATCATAAAGTAAAGGAAAGAGTGTTCAAGGTCGGCGAGCTAGTCTTAGCCGTAAGAAGGCCAATGATTCTCACTCATAGGAGTAAAGGGAAATTTCAGCCCAAGTGGGAAGGCCCTTATGTGATCGAGACAACGTTCTCGAATGGCGCTTACAGGATAGCCCAGCCTAATGGAGACCTATTAATGGCTTCTATCAACGGTAAATTCCTGAAGAGGTACTATGCTTAACCTCCTCTACCCCAGGGTGGAATATAGCGGGAATCCCAATTCTGACAAAACTACTTCCACAACGCAGCTAGTTAGGTCATATTCTATCATGTCTGTATGACCTCTGAATAGGTATGTCCTGCTAGAAGTTTATCGAGAGTTTATCACGTCCATACTACCTCTGATATCACTCTCACTTAAACCTGTCATTTACATTCCGAAATGATGGGTCCACAAAGTCAGAAAAGATTCGCTTTATTTCCAAAAAAAGAGCAAAATTACATTAGGGAAGCTAAAAGCAAGAAAGGGTACATCATTGCGGGGGAGCAGTCAGATCACGAATCAGCTTTGCCAGTGCAGCTACCTTCTCGCCCTGGAAACCAAGGCATCAGCACGGGCCCGCTCCAGCCGTGCCTCAGGATTGTTCATAAAGGACAGTTCGGCCCTTGCCCCAAGAGAGCCAGCTCGAGCAGCTTCTGCACGCTCCAGGTCCCGTCGCGCGGTGCTCAGTCGACCAGACGCTACGCCTAGACCTGCCAGCGACTGAGAAGCCCACTCCTCTGCCCGGGCGAGTTTCTCCTTCAACTTGCGGACCCTCGCTGCGTTCCCTTCGTGCTCGGATTGGCACTTCGTCTCGAGAGCAAGAGCCTCCTCCACGACGGCCTTTCTTTTATCCGTCTCCAGCTTACGGGCTTGGATAGAGTTATCCAAGCTCTCCAGCTGTTTGGTAAGCCGTGCAGTCATGGAGTCGTATCTGGCCTGGACTTCGGCTTCAAAACTGCCCCGAGTCAGCTGCAAGTATTCGTTAATGGGTTGCTCCAACCCATTAACCATCGCCTCCAGGGCGTCAGCTACCCCGGAATTGCCGAACTCTCTGACGGCCCCAATCGAAAACTGGGAAGCCTTCTTCAGGCTCTCAAAATCCAGATTCTTCGCCAACACCATTGTTATCAGCGTGTTCAAATTGGCGTAGAAGGTGCCGGTATATAGCTCGGTCAGCGCAACCAGATCTGGTTGAACACCAGGAGTGGCCGCAATATTGACGAGTTCCCCTCCAAGGACGATTACAGACGAGGTGGCCACAGCCGCCGCCTCGACAGGTGGTACGACCGAAGAAGGTGCGGCAATGACGGTCGAAGTCACCACCGTACTCACAAGAGGCGAGGTCACGATGACGACTTCGTCCTCCTCTTGAGATGACGAAACCACTCCGGGCAAGCTGGCCCCCGAAGCCATTTCCTCCTCGAAGTGGAATGCCTCCGTATCATCGTCAGGAGCCCGAGCAGAGCCAGAAGGCGTTTCAACGCTATACTCCCCGTGGGCACCATCCCCTGAGAAGATGACAAGAAAGTTGACATCAATATGGTTGTAATCTTTCTAAGAGGAGACATAAAGATGACCTTTACCCGTAGCCAACGGTATATATGCCGCGTTTGCAGCCGATGTAGCTATGTCACGCCTTAATGACGCAATACGAACTGTCATACCTGGAGAAGGAGGTGGGCCAACCGACATCGCCAGGAGCTCCACCAAGCCTCCGCCGAGACGTGTTCGAGGTTCGTCAGCTGGAACCTCGCTGGTCATGCTCACGGACGCAGCAGGAGTTTCCTCCGTTGCTGGTCTAGAGGAAGATTCTCCCATTTGCCTCGGCCACGCGGGCGATTTTATTCCACTACCGGAGGCAGTGGCAGCAACGGCAGCCTCAAGCAGGAGTTCTCCGACACCGCCAGCCGAAACTGAGGGTCCCTCTCCGAGAGACGGGGAACCTCCAATCAAAGGGACATCTCCAACAGGAGAGGCAGCAGGTTCCTCTCTGGGAGCCTCAATGCCAGGAATCCGGAGAGGGCGATCAGCCGTCTTCTTCTTCCTCTTGCGAGGGGAAGTCTGCTTCGAGACAGAAGCCCTTCGCTTCCCTGAGATCGCCAAAGCCCCCGCAGGCGGAGGTACTTCATACCTCGGCACCGACACCAGAGGCTCATCCTGAATGGCGGACTCCTCGTCCTCGTCAGATGAAACCGAGGGGACTTCGATTCTTCCCCCAGGCTTGGAGGGAGGCACCCTGATGCTTCCAAGAATGTCAAAGTCACGATGGAGGGTGTTGATCGCCACGTAGAACTGAGTATACGAATGGAGGATGCGCAGCTCCGTGGAGAGGGTGGCGACCGGCACAATGAAGATTGCTCCCGTGCAGCCCATGATGAAGTACCGCCACCCCCTGGCTCCATCAATGAGTCCGCCCCGGGACCTGAAGCTGGTGATGGCATTGCCCACGTGCAGCTGATCATACCCAAACTGCCTCACGAACCGAATGGGCAAGTAAGGCTCGAAGAAACAATGATCCTCGCTTCTGTACAGCAAATGGGAGGGTCTGATGCAGACCAACCAATTAAAGGCTTCCGGGGAAAGATTGGTCTTTTCTCCGCCTAAATCCTCGAGCCTAATCCCCGACTGATTACGATGTACAGAAGGGACGGTACAGAGGAGCTTCCAACAATGACCAAGGCTCAGCGCCAGCCGACAGTCCACGACTGTGGTCACGTTCCAGAAGGAGCCCTTGTAGTTCAGCAAGAAACTACCCCCCGCGCTGCTACCAGGACCGGGAGACATCACCCGGGGGTTGTGAAGAATTAACCATCCCATCAAGTACAGGTATGGTAATTCCACCCGGGGAAAACTCTCACGCCGAGCTTCATCGACGAGCAACCCGTCAGTCATGGCTCGCAATCCAGCCTGTATACGGCACACCATGGCAGGAAGCAAGCCTAGCCTTGCCCCGAACACCAGACGGACGGCGGGCCACAGGATGTGTCACTACAACATTTTAGGAAAAAAGGGTATTTTAGTAATTTCCTATTTAAATAAATATTGTGCATGGTAAATAATTTTTGTTGTATTATTTAATTATTGTTGGATGTTATTTAATTATTTTGGACTTATTTTAGTGGACCCAACTAGTGTAGTTTGGACCCATGGACCAACATGAATTAAATAGTTAGATTTGGCCCATTTAGAAAGCCCATAGTTAAGAAGATGGATTAAATTAATTAAGTGATTAGACTAGAAGCTTCCTTCCTTAATTATTTCTTCATGAGAGGCCCCAAGGGGTACATTGGACATTTTACAATTGCTTGGGAGAGGGGCAAGGCCGGCCTATTAAAAGAGGGGGAAAATTTCTCTTTTCTCTCATTCTTATTCCAAATCTAGATCTAGAATTTTCCACTCCCAAATTCCCTCCATTTCCATTCTAATTCCCTACCAAATTCATTCCAAAATTTTCCCAATTCACCATTAGAGAAGGAGAAAGCAAGGATCTAGAAGAAGGAAGCAAGGATCTACAAAGAGGAGCAAGAATCTACAATTTGGAAGCAAGTTCTTCTCAATTGGAGGTTTCATTGGGAATCCATCTCCCAATAGGTATAATTCAGATTTTCCCATTTAAATAGCTTCTAAATCTGAGATTTCATCATGTAAAATCAACCTATATATATGTACTACCCATAGGACTTTGTTTTGTGTTCATAGGAGACCCATGGAGAAAGTTATGGTGCTTTTTGTGTTAATTTTGTTGGTATTCCGAATTTACATTTTATTGTGTGTATCAATTGATCCTATAGATCAATTGGACATGAGCTTATGTGTTTGGGGCTAGTGTCATATCCATAATTTGTTACATGTGGTTCGTATCCCAACTATTTGGTGATACGTGTCATTTTGGGGGTTTTTCCTCCGACACGGGGCTTTGAACATGTCGTATTTTGACACGGACACATAGATCTACTTTTGACACTTTAATTTATTCATAAATATTATTTATGATTTGTTTGTATCCTTCCGGGTGCAATTGGTTGTGTGTTGGACTCGTGTCACATGCGTATCCTAGATCTAGTGGGATACGGTGTGATACTCTCCAATTGTGTGGATTTTTGAATAGATCTAATTATGTATGGTTTAAATTCTTCAATTATAATTAGTAAATATATATAGATATTATATATTTATTTTGTGTATTTATTATAGTAATTATTGTAGCATAGATCTATATATTTTTGTGTGTGCTAATATGATGTACAAATATAATATGTAGCTTTCTTGCATGTAATTATATATGTACTTATGTTAATAGTATAAATTATACATAAATGTTTTATAAAATATATTTATGTGTTTAATTATGTAATTATATTATTTATAATTTTTATGTAATTATTTGTATATTAATGTATATATTTTAGGTGTGCTTCTAGCCATGTAAAATATGAACATTAATATGTGCATGTGTTGTAACTATTGGTATTTAATTATAAGTTTATATGTGCATATATATATAAGTATATAATTATTTATTTATATATATATATTGTGATTATTATTGCATATATATATTTATATATATATATATATTTGTGTTTTAGTGACAGTGGTTTCTATGACAGTGAAACTGTCATTATTTGGTCTGAACAGCAGCCGCTGTACAGTGGTCAGCATTAATGACAGATCTGTCATTAATGCTGCGGCAGTTTTGAGCGGCAACCTTTCAGCGACATTTTTTTTGTGACCGTTTGAAACTGTCAGCAAACTGTGACAGCAGCGGTTTTGTATATGGAGTTTCTGCGACGAATTTTCAGTGACAGTCAAGACTGTCACTATTAAACCTATTTTTATTTTATCTTGTTTTGTTCACTGTTTTCAGTGACGCTTTGACAGTTTTAAATTATATTTTATACATTATTATTATATATATATATGTGTGTATATATATGTGTTTTGTATAATATTTGTAATAATATATTATGTTATTTGTATACATATTGGTTGTATATATATTATTTTAGGGTATATATTATTTGTATTAGTAGTATACTTTGTGTGAGTATGATTTGGGATCTAATTTTTATTCCTAAATTGTTGTATTTTATTTCTATATTATTTATATAGATTTCTTGTGAGGTTGACCTTGGTTTGACTTTAGTTGACTTTAGAGTTGACCATAGTTGACTTTTGACTTAGAATTTATTTATTGACCTAGGAGTTGACTAGTTTGACTTGTTCTCTTTCCGGGACCTTGTTTTAATGTGGTATTCCATATCTAGGTCTTCGAGGCACCGAGTCAGACATCTGTGAGACTGTTCTTTGGATTTCAGGCGAGTACATTCTCTGATAGTTTCTCATTTATGATATCCTCTATGTTCGTTGTATCTAGTGTAGATTTACATGTTTCTCTCGACACTATGGTTACACGGATTGGTATATCCGGATCTCGTCATGAGATGTTATTCCTTAGTATATGGTGTATATGGTGCAAGTATTGTTTCATTGGTTATCTTGTACACGTACAGACACCGATTCTCGGGGAGACTAGCTATCTTCTTGGGGAATCTAGTGCCATAGCATACCGTGGTTGGATCTATTATACCAGTTGGGGGTGGAAAGTATTAGTATAGATATGTGATCAAATCCCTATTGAATAAAGTATTGGTAAGCGAATAGTGTTGATCATGCACCACACGTATGATTAGCCAGGCCGTATTGTATCTTGCCCAAGCCGATCACATGTTAAGCTAGTACTCACACACTTAGACATTAGTATTATTGTTTCATTGGCATATTGTTCATTATTGTATTTCTTTCCAGTATTTCCTTATTGTCTATATATCTCTTGTATCTATTTTGTGCATCTTGTTTATCCACAGCTATTTACTGTTACATAGCTTTTATCATGGATTAGAACTGCTGTTAGAGATGTACTCTGCTCTTTTCCTGACTGGATATATTTTTCCAGATGACACTGAGGAGTACCCTACCTATTATGGACCCCAGGATGTTGTGGGTTTAGATTCGGAGACCCTGGCTCAAGAGGGACTTATCCCAACTGAGACAGTTGACCCTGGAGTGTAGCCTTGTAGTATGATAGTATTCTTTTGTACTGGATTTGTCTCCAGCTTATTTTGTTACTCTTCAGACTCATTGATGTATTATTTTAAACTCATGAGTTGATGACTATTCTATTCTTATCTGATTCGTGTTCATTCTATCTTAGTTCTGTGATTGAGTACACTATCTTTTGGTTGTTCATTATATTAGATAGACTTTCTAGACAGCGTTCTACCGCCGATTCTGCGGCGTAGGCTGGGCGTTGTTTCCGACTAGTACCCTTACCCCGGGTGCGGGTCGTGACACGTTTTTGGTGGTGGCCCATGCAGGTCTAGCTTCACAAGTATGTGATGTCGTGGTAGTGCGACAACTTAGTTGTACTATTGCGAGCCTGAAATAGGATATAGGATATAGGCTGAGATACTCAATCACATCTAGGAAAATTCTTTTAATTCAACTATTCTCCTTTGATATTGATACTTGATCTCTTAAACTGTCCTTTCCTTGATGTCTTACATCTTGTGCCATATTGATTCTCATTCCGTCTTTTTATAAGACATACTCGGAGATACTTGCGGAGGCACGCAAGGTTGAGCGGGATCTGAGTTTGAAGACCAAGAGAGACCGTGATTCTTTTCTGGGGGCCAACGGCAGTGCAGTATCTGCCAAACGTCCTCATTTCCAGTCCAGACCTTTCCAGCAGCCACAGCAGAACCAGACTCCAGCTAGAGCGCCTTTTCACCAGGCACCTCAGCAGCAGAGGCAGTTACAGCAGGCTCCATGCAACTTCTGCAAGAAGCCCGGCCATATCTGGAAAGTTTGCAGGAGGAGGCTAGGAGTTTGTTTGTATTGTGGTACTGAAGGGCATCAATCGAGGGAGTGTCCTCGTCGTGCAGTTCAAGGAGCAGCTCCAGCTCCGATGACACAGACGAGACCACCTGCAGCACAGCCGAGGGGACCGCTTCCGACACAGCAGCAGCGTTTTGTCCAGCATCAACAGCAGGGAGGTGCTCGGCAGGGACGAGCGTTTGCTATGACCGTCGAAGAGGAGGAACCCACAGGAGATGTCATCGCAGGTTCTATTCTTCTTGATTCTATTCCAGCTTTAGCTTTGTTTGATAGTGGTGCTTCCCATAGTTTTGTATCTGTTTCTTTTGCTCTGAAGCATGGTTTGGTAGCTGAGTCTTTGCTTAGGACTTGCAAGATCATGACCGGGGGAGGCATTATCCTGGTTAATGATATTTGCAAGGATCAGAGAGTTACTCTGGGAGGCCGGGAGTTGAGTGCGTGTCTACTTGTAATGCCACTTCCAAGCTATGACATTGTACTTGGGATGGATTGGTTGAGTAGGCACCGTGCTAGCATAGACTGTAGAGGAGGTAGAGTTTTGTTTGGTTCGCCAGGAGAGCCAGAGTTCAAGTTTGCTAGAGGAGCTGCGGAGCAGGGAGAAAGCATTATTTGTGGAGCTATGGTGGAAGATAAGGAGTTGCCACATCCGTTGATAGCAGAATTCTTGGATGTGTTTCCTGAGGAATTGCCAGGATTGCCACCAGATCGAGATGTTGAATTTTCTATAGACTTAGTGCCAGGTGCAGAACCAATTTTGTAACATGTCTATAGAGTAAACAACAGCGAGCTGGTCGAGTTGAAGAAGCAGGTGGACGAATTGCAGGATAAGGGGTTTATCAGATCGAGTTCTTCACCATGGGGAGCCCCGGTATTGTTTGTACCGAAGAAGGATGGATCGGTGTGCATGTGCATTGATTACAGGGCTTTGAATAATCTCACTATCAAGAATAAGTATCCTTTGCCACGGATTGATGATCTGTTTGATCAGTTGAGTGGTGCGAAGGTGTTTTCTAAGATAGATTTGAGATCAGGCTACCATCAAGTGAAGGTGAAGCCAGAGGACATACCGAAGACTGCTTTTAGAACTCGGTATGGTCAGTACGAGTTTATGGTGATGCCGTTTGGTTTGACTAATGCACCGACGGTATTTATGAACTTGATGAACAAGGTGTTCCACCAGTACCTTGACAAGTTCATGGTGGTGTTCATCGACGACATACTCATATACTCGAGGACACCGGAGGAGCATGAGGAGCAATTGAGGATTGTGTTGGATGTGCTGAGGAAGGAGAAGCTGTATGGGAAATTGTCCAAGTGTGAGTTTTTCCTGGACAAGGTGGAATTCTTGGGGCATGTTGTGACTGGTGATGGTATTTCAGTGGATCCGAAGAAGATTTCAGCAGTGGAATCTTGGAAGACTCCGAGTTCGGTAGCAGAGATCAGGAGTTTCTTGGGATTGGCAGGCTATTACAGGAAGTTTGTGCAAGATTTTTCGAGGATTGCCGAGCCGATGACCAGACTCACAAGGAAGGATGTGGAGTTTGTTTGGACGGAGGATTGCCAAGTTGCTTTTGAGGAGTTGAAGAAGAGGTTGACGTCTGCTCCTATTTTGACGTTGCCATCAGGGTCCGAAGGTTTCACTATTTATAGTGATGCATCGGGAAAGGGTTTAGGTTGTGTTCTTCAGCAGCATGGGAAAGTGATTGCCTATGCATCCAGGCAATTGCGTCCTCATGAAAAGAACTATCCTACCCATGATTTGGAGTTGGCAGCCGTCATATTCGCCCTGAAGTTGTGGAAATATTATTTGTTCGGAGAGCGTGTGGAGATCTTCACAGACCACAAAAGCTTGAAGTACGTTTTCACGCAGAAGGAGTTGAACATGAGGCAGCGTCGGTGGTTGGAACTGATGAAGGATTTTGATATCTCTTTGCAATATCATCCTGGGAAAGCCAATGTAGTTGCCGATGCTTTGAGCAGGTATCCGGTAGCTATATTCTTGACGCATGATCGATATCTGTTGGAGGACTTGGAGAGCTTAGGCATTAAGGTGATTGTTCCTGGGTGTGCTATGCAGATGTGGGGATTGCAGATACACTCAGATTTGATGGACATGATCAAGGCAGCACAGTATGATGATGTATCTTTGAGGAGTATCAGAGCTCAGGTGAGAGCAGGATTGGAGGATGATTTCACTATTGCAGAGGATGGATCCTTGAGGCATGGAGTTAGATTGTGTGTGCCTAGTGGAGAGTTGCGCGAGGAGGTGTTGCAGGAAGCGCATCGCTCTCAGTATTTCATACATCCAGGTGCTAACAAGATGTATCGGGATATGCAAAAGAGTGTGTGGTGGTATGGCATGAAGAGGGAAGTGGCACAGTTTGTATCCAGATGCTTAGTGTGCCAGCAGGTGAAAGCCGAGAGGCAGAGACCAGGAGGTTTACTTCAGCCATTACCCATTCCAGAGTGGAAGTGGGAACACATTACTATGGATTTTGTGTCCGGACTTCCACGATCTCCAGGAGGGAAAGACGCGATTTGGGTCATTGTTGATAGATTGACCAAGTCGGCCCACTTTTTGTCTTTCAAAGTGGGTTTGTCTACAGAGAAGCTGACAGAGATGTATGTGAGGCAGATCATTAGGATACACGGAGTTCCCGTCAGCATAGTCTCAGATCGAGATAGTCGTTTCACTTCTCATTTTTGGAGGAGTTTGCAGGAGAGTTTGGGCACTCAGCTCAAGTTCAGTACTGCATATCATCCCCAGACAGATGGGCAGTTAGAGAGGACTATCCAGACTCTCGAGGATATGTTGCGCACTTGTGTACTAGATTTCGGGGGTTCTTGGGAGGACCATCTCCATTTGGTAGAGTTTGCTTACAACAACAGTTACCAGGCCAGTATAGAGATGTCACCTTTTGAAGCTCTGTATGGTCGGAGGTGTCGTACTCCTTTGTCTTGGGATAATATTGGAGAGAGAATTTTGCTTGGGCCAGAGATGGTTGTGGATGCAGCGGAGAAGGTTCATTTGATCATAGACAGACTTCGAGTGGCGCAGGACAGACAGCGGCATTGGGCCGATAGCCATCGGAGACCTTTGGAGTTTGAGGTATAGTTTAGATTTTGTTTGTGCTTGTTCTTGTTTGTTATAGATTAAGTTCTTAAGATGGTATTTTGTTCTAGGTGGGTGGTTTGGTGTTTCTGAGGATTTCTCCGACACGAGGCACGATTCGCTTCGGTGGAGGCGGAAAGCTTAGTCCGCGATTCATCGGACCTTTCACTATTCTAGAGAGGGTCGGTGCAGTTGCTTATAGACTAGACTTGCCACCTGCATTGGAGGAAGTGCACAACGTGTTTCATGTGTCGCATTTGAGACGATACGTGGCAGATCCTAGTCATGTATTGAATCACTCGGAGATAGAGGTGGGCCCTACTCTTAGCTATCCAGAGCAGCCAGTTGAGATTCTGGATCGGAGAGAGAAGGTGCTGAGGAACCAGACTATTCCTTTGGTGCGCGTCGCATGGAGGCATCACTCTCTGGGGGAGTCTACCTGGGAGAGAGAGGATGACATGCGAGAGCGTTATCCATATTTGTTTGTACCTTGAGGTATGTTATTTCTAGTTATGTTCTGTTCATTGTTATGTTCTGTTCATTAGTTAGTTGTGATTCTTTAGTTCTGTTCTGTGTTTTTCTGGGGGTAGTTTTTGTCTTTGAATTTCGAGGACAAAATTATTTTAAGGAGGGTAGACTTGTCACTACCACATTTTAGGAAAAATGGTATTTTAGTAATTTTCTATTTAAATAAATATTGTGCATGGTAAATAATTTTTGTTGTATTATTTAATTGTTGTTGGATGTTATTTAATTATTTTGGACTTATTTTAGTGGACCCAACTAGTGTAGTTTGGATCCATGGACCAACATGAATTAAATAGTTAGATTTGGCCCATTTAGAAAGCCCATAGTTAAGGAGATGGATTAAATTAATTAAGTGATTAGACTAGAAGCTTCCTTCCTTAATTATTTCTTCATGAGAGGCCCCAAGGGGTACATTGGACATTTTATAATTGCTTGGGAGAGGGGCAAGGCCGGCCTATTAAAAGAGGGGGGAAATTTCTCTCTCCTCTCATTCTCATTCCAAATCTAGATCTAGAATTTTCCACTCCCAAATTCCCTCCATTCCCATTCCAATTCCCTACCAAATTCATTCCAAATTTTTCCCAATTCACCATTAGAGAAGGAGGAAGCAAGGATCTAGAAGAATAAAGCAAGGATCTACAAAGAGGAGCAAGGATCTACAATTTGGAAGCAAGTTCTTCTCAATTGGAGGTTTCATTGGGAATCCATCTCCCAATAGGTATAATTCAGATTTTCCTATTTAAATAGATTCTAAATATGAGATTTAATCATGTAAAATCAACCTATATGTATGTACTACCCATAGGACTTTGTTTTGTGTTCATAGGAGACCCATGGAGAAAGTTATGGTGCTTTTTGTGTTAATTTTGTTGGAATTCCGAATTTATATTTTGTTGTGTGTATCAATTGATCCTATAGATCAATTGGACATGAGCTTATGTGTTTGGGGCTAGTGTCGTGTCCATAATTTGGTACATGTGGTTCGTATCCCAACTATTTGGTGATACGTGTCATTTTGGGGGTTTTTCCTCCGACACGGGGCTTTGAACATGTCGTATTTTGACACGGACACATAGATCTACTTTTGACACTTTAATTTATTCATAAATATTATTTGTGATTTATTTGTATCCTTCGGGGTGCAATTGGTTGTGTGTTGGACTCGTGTCACATGCGTATCCTAGATCTAGAGGGATACGGTGTGATACTCTCCAATTGCGTGGATTTTTGAATAGATCTAATTATGTATGGTTTAAATTCTTCAATTATAATTAGTAAATATATATAGATATTATATATTTATTTTGTATATTTATTATAGTAATTATTGTAGCATAGATCTATATATTTTTGTGTGTGCTAATATGATGTACAAATATAATATGTAGCTTTCTTGCATGTAATTATATATGTACTTATGTTAATAGTATAAATTATACATAAATATTTTATAAAATATATTTATGTGTTTAATTGTGTAATTATATTATTTATAATTATTATGTAATTATTTGTATATTAATGTATATATTTTAGGTGTGCTTCTAGCCATGTAAAATATGAACATTAATATGTGCATGTGTTGTAACTATTGGTATTTAATTATAAGTTTATATGTGCATATATATATAAGTATATAATTATTTATTTATATATATGTATTGTGCCATAGCATACCGTGGGGAATCTAGTGCCATAGCATACCGTGGTTGGATCTATTATACATTGGTTATCTTGTACACGTACAGACACCGATTCTCGGGAAGACTAGCTATCTTCTTGGGGAATCTAGTGCCATAGCATACCGTGGTTGGATCTATTATACCAGTTGGGGGTGGGGAGTATTAGTATAGATATGTGATCAAATCCCTATTGAATAAAGTATTGGTAAGCGAATAGTGTTGATCATGCACCGCACGTATAATTAGCCAGGCCGCATTGTATCTTGCCCAAGCCGATCACATGTAAAGCTAGTACTCACACACTTAGACATTAGTATTATTGTTTCATTGGCATATTGTTCATTATTGTATTTCTTTCCAGTATTTTCTTATTGTCTATATATCTCTTATATCTATTTTGTGCATCTTGTTTATCCACAGCTATTTACTGTTATATAGCTTTTATCATGGATTAGAACTGCTGTTAGAGATGTACTCTGCTCTTTTCCTGACTGGATATATTTTTCCAGATGACACTGAGGAGTACCCTACCTATTATGGACCCCAGGATGTTGTGGGTTTAGATTCGGAGATCCTGGCTCAAGAGGGACTTATCCTAACTGAGACAGTTGACCCTGGAGTGTAGCCTTGTAGTATGATAGTATTCTTTTGTACTGGATTTGTCTCCAGCTTATTTTGTTACTCTTCAGACTCATTGATGTATTATTTTAAACTCATGAGTTGATGACTATTCTATTCTTATCTGATTCGTATTCATTCTATCTTAGTTCTGTGATTGAGTACACTATCTTTTGGTGGTTCATTATATTAGATAGACTTTCTAGACAGCGTTCTACCGCCGATTCTGCGGCGTAGGCTGGGCATTGTTTCCGACTAGTACCCTTACCCCGGGTGCGGGTCGTGACAGGATATTCCGATGAATGCGGTCCGCGGATGCGGTGCCAGGCACCACTACTCAACACAGCCATAAGGAGAGAAAGCCGGCCAGCTTGGCTTCCTCAGACAAAGGCCTGCGGCAGCGCCTCAAGTAACTATAGTCCTTAGTGCCTTCAGGGTACTTTCCTACCCCATCATTGAGAAACTGGTCTGGAGCGTTGGCCTCCTCCATAAGGTCCTCAATGACCTCGGCACTGAGCACGGCCAAACAGTTCACGGGCTCATGCTTGTCCCCCGAAACCTTCACCGACTTGACGGCCCTGGCCCGGTGGAAGAAGAGGTAGGACATCCACTTAGTGGTGTGAGCCAAGTCAGAAGGCTCATTATAAAAGGCAGTGCACGCGAGGTAGTGGCACATCAGCTCCTGATACACCTCCACAACCCGAGGATCCGAGTCCTCCAACTCCCGGTTGGTAGGAACATACTCTTCATACGGGGTATCCCCCATCGGCAGTCTCGAGATCGCTGCCATTTCGTGGAGGGCCAACCCCAACTCCCCCAGTGGAGTGGCGAAGGTCCCGGTGAGCGAAATATATCGCTCCATCAGCGTCAGAAAGAGGTTAGGGTTGGGAGGCAACCCAACACTCGTCACGCTCACGGCGGCATACAGTCCAATGATTTTCAGCTCTCTCCGAAAATGCTTCAAAGCCCAGTCAACTAGGCAGGACCATCGAAGATTTGTTGGGGTGATCCACCCATTGCACCGAGGATTCTCCTTGGGGTATACCCCCCCTCACACCATGAAGTCATTACAGAAAGTCGGCAATTACACCGGCTGGATCACTGAACTATCTTCACTCGGGACGCTGCTCGGGCACAGTCCCCTGAATAACGTCACGACGCCAGTGGGGCGGCTGACGAACGACCCCCGGTCGGCTCTTTTCAGATGAAAGATCTTTCCCGGCTTCCCGTGAAGATCAGGAGTCAGCGTCCACGACATCCTCCTACGATGTGTGGCATAGAAGAAAGCCGAGATCGGATAATCTCTCGACATCGTGGGCAGATACAAGACCACGCTCTCGGCAGGGAAAACCCAGGATTCTCTCTTGGGCTTCGTCTGGGACTGCTTGTCTATCATGTCTCCAAAGAGGAAGGCTGGCTTGATGTACTGCTCCCCATCTACGTACGTTAGGGGCTCCCCGTTGATCATGCTCAGCAGCATTCGCTCACCCTGAGCCGATATCAAGATCCCCCTCCCTTCGGGATACTGGGGTCCGGAGATAGGAAATGACACGTGCGACAGATCCTCCAAGTAGTTCGAGTGCAGCATCCCTGCAGCGGATCCCATCACCTCGGCCAGTGGAGACTCATGCAAGTCAACTGCAAAAACGTAAGGAAAACACGTCATTATGAACCTTGCAACATAAAGACCAAGAAGCGATAGTCGGTGCTTTACGCCAAGACTGTACAAAATTTTGTCATCCTACGCCAGGAGTCATATCCCGAAAGCGTAATTAACGGTATACGGTCCATGCTTTACGCCAGGCTACCAAAATTCTAGTTATTGCGCCGGAGGTCCCATCCAAAGCGTAAAACTAAAATTTTACAGTATACACCAAGTCTTCGGCAGCCAGAGCTTTTACGCTCATAACTACGAAGACATGGAGTTTTTACGCTGACACATTAGAAATATAGGCGTAAAAGATGAAAACGTCTCCGTGCGTCATCTTCCTCAAAGAGGCTATCAGCACAGAAGACGACCTAGCGCGGTCACGTTCAACGTGTGCGAAGGATTTTCCGTCGTTCTTTGTCATTTTCGATGGCTATACCTCTAAGACCGGGTGCGCTACTCGACGGCAGGATCCTTCGCTCAGAAGGAAGTTCGCATCGCCCGGCCGAAGACTCTCTCGCCGGGGCAGAAGCACGAGAAGAAGAGCCTATGCTCTTTCCCTTGGTGGAGAGGGTTTGCTTTGGCGCCATTACTGGAAACCTGGAGTGCTCGGAGAAAGTACGAAGGGAAAAAACTTAAACAATCAAAGCTCTCTCTCGCAGAAGACGGATAAAAAGTTTCTCTCTCCAGAAGCTTAGGATATATATAGAGTTTGAGTCGACTCCTCGAATCCTCAGGCGGTTCCTCGAAACCCCAACCGAATCTCATAAATTAAATATTTGGTTATGATTGGGTACTACGTCAACCCGCTAACTCTCGAAAGACGAACAATCAGCAAATTCGAAGAGTTTTTCGTGCAAAAGCAGGTCAGCGATTCCTATGCTAAGGAGCTTTCTACGCTCGACAGCAACAGATCTACGATTTTATGCTCGCAAGCTACAAGTCTATGGTTTTTACGCCCGGATGCCTTTGTGCTCGGTAGATTTTATGCTCGAGAGGCTACAAACCTACGACTTTTTACGCTCAGCAGGTACCAAATCGATGATCTCACGCTCGGTGGCACTTAGTTTACGCTCGGAGGCAACATATCCGCAACCTCTACGCTCGAAAGATTTCTTTCATTCACAGGCTACTAATCTACAGTTCTACGCTAAGGAGCTTTCTACGCCCGACAGCAACAGATCTACGGTTCTATGCTCACAAGCTATCAGTCTATGGTTTTATGCCCGGATGCCTTTGTGCTCGGTAGCTTTTACGCTCGAGAGGCTACAAACCTACGACTTCACGCTCAGCAGCTCCAAATCGATGATCTCACGCTCGGTGGCTTTCTACGCTCAACAGGCCTACGAACTCAAGATTTTCAGCTCATCTACGCTACGGATATCTGACTTTCCGCATATCCGAACTCAAGGCAGTCGATTACAGGAATTCACACAGAAGATACTCCTTCTTGACCTCAACATATCCCAAGTACCCGAAGCATACAAGAGTTCAAACATTGAGAAATTACTCTTCTCGGGTCAATTGGAGGTTCATCCAGACTCCAGTCTGAATATCTCGTCTATCAAAAGATGGCAACTCAGTTAGACAGCCATTTCTTGACCCTGTTCCAAGGGTTTTTTCGAGAAGTCATTCTTGAAGACGAAGTCTGAACAAAAATTCTGTTCATCAGAAGTTCAGAGCTCTACGCGGTTCCTCAGTCCTAGCAATAGGACAGTTCTAAAATGTTCAAAATGCTCTACAGCGTTCTATGGACTATTCGCTATGCGTAAAGGACAGGACCTAGCACTCTTTCTACAGAGTCGGCGTACAGAATCAGATGTGTCGAAGATACACATATTCAAACTTCACAGCAACGTATGGCAAGATAATCATATGAAGAAGCAAGACAATTTTATTAAAAGATTAAAGTCATGATTATATATGAGGGAAATCCAATCTACAATGGTTTTCTTTTCATCTTCATGATTACATATGAGGGAAACTCCATCTACAAAGGATTTCCCCATCATCGTCCGAAGATCACACCGAGAAGCCGCTCTGACAGGGTCTCGTGCTGGTGATGGTCTTCCTCTTCTTCCAAGAAGATGATCAGTGGTAGGAGGATACAAAACTGGGCAGATGACCCATCCTCCAAAAGGAAAGCAGGGTAACTCTGCTTTCCTACAGACCACCGCCGCTCTAGCCGGTCTGTCTGCCTCTCGTCACCAGAAGTAACTGAAGAGGGCGCCACTTGCAAACAGCGTGGTGAAATACGATTCTTCGTCTTTTCTGAAGAACCACCACGTAAAGTTGCTGATTATCCCGAGCAAGGGAGGCTAAGATATCCTTCCATGATCCATCGTTGCAGTGGACACTTGCTAGAAGACGCCATCTTTTTTGGCTCCTTACAAGCTGGAAGAACATGATCTCCTTCTTCCTCAAATCGACCCGGCGAACTCCGGCGATCATCTCTGCGTGGTGATGAAAATGTGGGGAGAACAGGCTAACTCCCCCAGCCTTTTTATAGGCGAAAGGGGTCACACCGGTCCCCAATAAATCTGCCATAAAGTCGGCATCGACCGTTTCAACGCTCCATTCAGAAACGTTTCGAGTCACGAGGTGCGGTTCATGCTTCATTCAAAGCGTTCCAACTTTCGAGAAATTTGAAAGCTTTGAAGGGGGTCTTGTAGAAGCATGAAAAATACGCCGGATGACTATACGCGGCATATCGGTGCAGAGCAGCATAGGCAGAGGCCTTAAGAGCCATCAAGCGTGCAACAGAGCCTTTTCCGCTAGAATAGAGCGTGAAACATAAAAGCTCAAAGGACCATCCGCGCAAGGCAGTACGTCCAAGCCGCTTCAGCGTAAACAGGGTGCTTCATCGCCTCCAGGGCGTAAAACTCCTCCCCTTTCATACACAGCATTGAGGTGTACAAAAGACGCTTCGTATTCCCCGAAGAGAACCTGTCAGATCCTGCAATGAACTTGTCAGAGCCTGCAATGAACCTGACGTCTGGACTTCTGGCAAAGGGATACGGCTCGACTACCCAAGCGACGGCTATAATGATGGCACTGCACTGCCATCCAGGCTATCAAATACCGCCATCCCCTTCGCATAAACTGCTTTTTCAAGCACGAAGGGATACGCTGCCTTATTTTACACAGGCAAAACGTGAGATGTTTACGTTCTGCAGTAGACAAACCGCCTGCTACGCCAAAAGCTGTACTCCGTACGGGGTTCGAGGCACGTCTCTTCGCCTAATGCACAGAGCGGTGACAGTTTCTCGAGGCACGTCTCTGCGACTGATGCGCAGAAAGGGTTGCAGACCGTCAAAGAACACGCCTCCATATTTAATGCACAGGATGGTGGCAAATCTTGACATTTAATGCAAGAGATTTGATTATATCTTCAAAAGCCGTAATTCTGGCTAAGACGTGCACATCAGCACTGTGGCACGGTACGCAGCGGCTTCTACGCCCATCCAGCATTTTTGCTCATTCGGCTTCTACGCCTGCTCGGCCTCTGTGCCCCTTCGGCTTCTACGCCTGCTCGGCCTCTGTGCCCCTTCGGCTTCTATGCCTGTTCGGCCTTTACGACCACTCGGCTTCTATGCTTGTTCGGCCTCTACGATCACTCGGCTTCTATGCCTGTTCGACCTCTACGACCACTAGACTTCTATGCCTGTTCGGCCTCTATAACTACTCGGCTTCTATGCCTGTTCGGCCTCTACGACCACTCGGCTTCTACGCCTGTTCGGCTTCTACGCCTGTTCGGCTTCTATACCGGTTTGATAACTATTTGGCTTTTATGCCATGGTGACAGACATTTGGCTTCTATGCCAACCTCTTATACACAATGGATACCTACCTACGTGGCTTTTACGCCGTGATCTTCGTAGAAATTATACGCGTTGTGTCCCTTAGTTGGACCCGCGTCACACGCTCATTCAAAAGATCATCTATACGCAGGCATTGGTTACTTTAACCGTTGTGTAAAAGGGTGCTGTACTTTCCACTCCTCGGTTGTTACACCGACGGAGTGCTCACTGTCACTAAAACTCTATAAATAGAGACCTCTATCAATGAGGAACAAGGTCGGAAAAACTAAAAACTTGAAGATCGAACCAGGTCAACAAAAATTGGAAGATCGAACCCGAGAGAGAGAGAGCACCCGGAGCTCAGGCAAAGAGTAGGGATCGACGACTTTGGCATCGCGCATCCACTCTCTCCTGCAACCTTCGAAGCTGCTTTCTGTCTTCTATGGCACTTCTTCAACATCGTGTGGTCCAAGGGCTAAAGTGATCGACTGCAGATCAGACATCTATAGCAATATTTACCCAGATTAAATAAATTGTACTCCCATATCCTCGTATAGGATCAAATTGTACAAGTTTGTTTATAAACCAAAGAAGGCGGGTTCTGTGTAAACCCCATATTGAATACATCTTTATTCTTTCGTTTAATACCACAAACAGGCGGGACCGATGCTTGAGCAATGGCAGTTGCGTGCTGAGTTAGCATCATCTGGTGTATGTTCTCCATCATGGATTGCATTTGTTTCAGAGATGTCTCCAGTATAGTGATGCGTTGTTCTGCGTTCCCTGACGGCGAAGCTTCATCGCATTCATCTTTAACGGCGTAAACTCCCAGCTCCCGGGGTGTCATTGAAGGATTAGTATAGGTCGCTGTAGAAGTCGACTCTACACTTTTTGCCTCTGATTCGGGGGCTTGGCGACCCCCAGCGTCGGAATCAGAAGAGGACAAAGCTGGTTGTTGTGACCTTGCGCGAGTGTTTTGGAATACCCCGGCTTCAGCGTTCCTGAGGAGCTCACTGAACCTCCTTCGGCTCGGGGGCCTGGAGGGATGACGTCTTGAGCTCGACCCTCCTCTACGTATGTGTGAAGCCATGTTCACATATGCATGTGCGGGTTCCTCTTCCTAGAAAGACAGAGAGTAGCTCAACCGGTCGAAAACTGATCATTTTGCTTTGGAACAGCAGCAATTAATCACAACCTTATGACTATTACAATAATGCTCGCTAGGTGGCGTAATAGACATGTTGGAAGGTCCCCTCTCTTTACGCTTCTGGATTAGATATTTGCGCAGGTCAGGAGGAGTTGCCAAAGAAGAAGACGAAGGCTTGTTTCTTCTGTTCCCATCAGCGGGCATGCGGAAGTTGGGCACCCCGATTTTCCCTGTGCCACCTGTATACAACAGATTGGCCATCTAGGTGGCGAATAATCCCCTGGGAGGGTGTCTTTCCGCAATCTGATCTTGTTTTACGCTGAGGGACCTTGCCTGGCATAACTCAGAGATTCGCTCAGACTGGCATAAAGCTGGAGAGGCCCTCAGTCGCGTAATCCGGAGGGTAGGCAGACTGTTCCCTTGCTGGCGTAAAGGCCGAGAAGTTGAGTACTCTGCCGCTTGCTTTCCCTTGCGGAGATCACAGCGCTCATCTGGTTCACCATAGAGGTCAGATGTTGTCTTGCGCGTGGAGCGTGATTTGTACCTCCGATTTGGCGTTGAGGCACCATCAGAAGTTTTGTCTGTACCGCGCGGAGCGGGAGACTGATTTCTTCGCATGGAGCGTAGTGGATGCTTCTGGGTTAGCGCTGAGGCTTTGTCCGAAGTTTCGTCTGTACCGCGCATAGCGGGAGACTGATTTCTACGCGTAAAGCGCAGTGGATTCTTCTGGGTTAGCGCTGAGGCTTTGCCCAAAGTTTCGTCTGTACCGCGCGTAGCGGGAGACTGAATTTTACGTACGAGGCACGGAGGGAGCGATGCTACAACCTTATTGGTAGAAGAGATCGGAGAGTCCACAAGAATGGCGGAGGATGTCTTGGGCATCCACACCTTGCGCAGCTTCCTGTTGTCTTGGACGGAGAGAGGGTGAGAGCTACCCCCGGTTCGAAGCATGTCTTTGTAGGCAGACTGGTCAAAATGAACGACCAGTGTCTTCTTCATGGTTCCTACAGATACCGTATCGTGTTGAGCAATTGCTTCCTCATCGTGTACAATACCCTTTTACACAACGGTTAAAATAACCAATGCCTGCGTATAGATGACCTTTTGAGTGAGCATGTGACGCGTGTCCAACTAAGGGGACAAAACGCGTATATCTGCTATGAAGATCATGGCGTAGAAGCCACGTAGGTAGGTATCCCTTGTGTAGAAGAGGTTGACGTAGAAGCCAAATGACTGTCACCCTGGCGTAGAAGCCAAAATAGGCATAGAAGCCGAGTAGGCGTAGAAGCCGAATGGGCATAGAAGCCGAGTAGGCGTAGAAGCCGAATGGTCGTAGAGACTGAGCAGGCGTTTGAAGCCGAATGGTCGTAGAGACTGAGTGGGCGTTTGAAGTCGAATGGTCGTAGAGACTGAGTGGGCGTTTGAAGCCGAATGGGCGTAGAAGCCGAATGAGCACAGATCTTGAATGGGCGTAGAAACCGCTGCATACCGTGCCAGAGTGCTGATGTGGACATCTTAGTCGGAATTACGGCTTTTGAAGATATAATCAAATCTCTTACAGAGATTTGCCACCATCTTGTGCATTAAATACGGAGGCGTGTTTTGAAGGTCTGCAGCCCTTCTGTGCATCTGTCGCAGAGACGTGCTTTGAGAGAAACTGTCACCGCTCTGTGCAATTAGATGTAGAGACGTGCCTCGAGCCCCGCACGAAGTGCAGCTTTTGACGTGGCAGGCGGTTTGTCTACTGCGCAGCGTAAAATAGGTCATGTTTGCCTGTGTAAAACAAGGCAGCGTATCCCCTTGTACGCAAAAGAGCAGTTTATGCTGAGGGGACGTCAGTAAACGACGGTTCGGTGATATTTTAACCAAATCCTCTGCATTAAATGCAGAGATCCGCATCATACTGTGGTGCGCGTCCCGAGGAGTCTGTCCTCATTTCTATCCGTCGTCTGGGTAGTCGTGCAGCACTTTTTGTCAGGAGTCAGAGGTCAGGTTCACTGCAGCACTTACACAGATGGTCCTTTGAGCTTGTACTTTATGTTATGTTTAGTGGAGAAAGCTCTGCTTGTACGCTTGATGGCTCTGAAGGCCTCTGTTTACGCTGTTCTGCATCAGTATGCTGCGTAGCTCCTCCCAGCGTATTTTTCATGCTTCTACATCGGCATTCAGTGCCTTCTCAGCAGTATCATAATTATCCGTATTGAAACTAGGTCCGACAGCATCAAAAACTATGTTAACGCACCTGTCGTCATATCAGTGTGGTCGTGGACATCCATATACGGCTCCACATAAGGCTCCAGCTCCGATGCTAATGACACAAGTTTACCGTGTGAGGTCCACTGAAAGCAATTCGGCGTGAAATTCCTCGAGTACAAATGATATATCATATCCACTTCTGAGTAATATTTTAAATTGTGCTATCTTATACATGGACACTTAATTTTGGTATCGTCCATGTACTGAAGGAACATCTTGGCGAACGCCAGGAACTGTTCTACCCCATGTATGAATTTATCCCGTACATCACATATGTCATCAAGATGATGGTTCTACATCTATAAAAGATAATGTAGGTAATAATTCAGATCCATTTTTAGATAATTCTGCAAAGATGAATAGACGTCGTTCAAGTATATTATCCATGTATCTTGGCATATTGATACCTACTCAAGTATCTTGGGATACTAAACTAAAACTCAAATATCCTTAGATACTCAATCCTATTATACATACCCTCACTCAACACTTAACCTATACTAACTCACTAACACTCACACACTAAACACACTCAAACACATACATGTATACAATGTGCACTCACTTGCACATGGTGCAAGTTGCTGCTACTGCTATTGCTTGTGCTGCTATTACACACACACATACACACATACACACACATTACTAGTACACCCTATATACACACTCCACTCATGACACTCACTCCAAATATAGGTTACCTGACCCTCTGACCGAGGAGGGTGGTTGTCAGGGTTGAGGGGAGCCGAAGGGGTTTTCAGGGCCGAGGAGGACGTTGTGTCCTTAGTTACACGTTACATATATCAATGTCTTGCCACAAGCACCCAAACACGAACTCTTATGTCAAGGATAGGTTTGACACTGCTCTAACCCAAGTTGGATACGAGTTCTAGAAGAATCCAATATTGTGTCGTATCTCGGCTTTGAAGAGTCATTCCCGTGTCTATGTATATAACTCTCCTTAAGTCGAGATCTATATCATATTATATATGATATCGATACCGAAGGCTACGTCTGATAAACTCAGACAGCTAACAAGAAGAGAGATAGGGTTAGGGTTAGGGTCTGTGTCATGTCCTATGTCATTTCAGTGTATGTCTTCTTGTCGTGTTCGTGTTATTATTGTCACGCCCCAGTCCCAAAATACCAAGGGACTGGTCACGTGGCAATGGCCAGGAGCACGCACCGATGGACAAACCCAATTTAATGGATCCATCGGAACATACTTAAGCTGTAAATATAAGTCTACAACAATAAGTCTAAACTAATCTCATCCACAAACCAATAATAAGAACAACAGCAAATAAAGAAAGTACATCAATGTCCAGTCTCAATAAAGTATGTCGGGGAACAACCCGATAAAAGTCTACAACACTGGTTCAACAGACCAGAACAAAGGAATCCAAAATAAAGTATCTGATGAGTATAAATAACATAAACTCAAGAAAAGTCTTCAGCCATCACCTCTGCTTCTGAGTTTGGTTCAGCTTCAGCAACAGCTTCTGGTACAGCTTCAGCTCCTGTCCCGTAAACCTCGGGATAATGCTCTTCTGCTAAACCTGGGGACATCATCCGGATCCAGGTCCTCAGGGGACATAGCAAGGTACAGATAATACAAGCCAAATAAAATGCAGTAAAATAATAAATAGCATAAGCAGGGTATCTACATAACCATCTATGTGAAAATGCAACTGAGAGCATCACTAGTACTCAGGCTGAGACCGCTACAAGCTCTGTGTCGGGGAGCCGGTAGCAGTAATAACAAGTAATGGGTCTAGCTCTGCTCGAGAGTCTACAACCTCACAATAGTAGTATATATATATATAACAGCCTGTAGTCTGTGTGTCTTTCCCCACCCAATGTAACCACACGTCTCATGTCCATGTCACGTGAGATCAGAGCTAATGCATCAAGTCACAATCTAAGAATAAAATATCTATGTCCATCCTGTATCCTACACAGAATCACCTTGAATATCTCAGGAAGATTCTGTCAATGTATGGTGTCAAGTGTCCTAGGTTATAATGTACTTGATAAACAAGCACAAGAATGTAAAGGGTCTCGAATGTCCATCACTAAATGACGTACACAACTCCGCGTACGGGGTTGGCACCCGATTGTAATCGAACGCTAAGTATGTCATACGGTCCTAGGTTTAAACATGTACAACAGTCATAGAAAATAAAGCAAGAGAACAAAATGAATTAATAAACTGCAATTTATGGCAAGGTACACTTGCCTGGGATTGGAATACCAGTAGTGGTCCCTGTACCAGTGGGTTCAACAAATACTCCTCCAAAAGCTGAAATGAACATTACCAACAGTCTCAGAACATAGGAAATAGCTAGAAATGCCTGTCCTTAAGTCCAATTTGGACACAAGGGCAAAAATGACATTTCTAGGCCAAAGCGGGTCCATATGTGGGCCGCTTTGCACCAAAAATTGGGTCAGGGTCAAAGGTCTCTAAATCAGTCCAACTTAGTGTCAACAGGCCAGGAACGTCGATACGAACCCAGCAGAACTTCCAGAATTGGATTCCGATGATCCGTTCTCAAAATCGCCCGTCAAGTGGAGCCTGTGGGGCCCACGACACGTGATTTTTCCAACGTTCTCAGAATCGAACCAAACTTGACCCACAGGACCAGCGTATTGCTACGAGTCCGATGGCGCAAGTTTCGTCTCGATCCAACGTGTATACACTAAGTTACAGTGACAAACAGAAAAGTCGGATACGGGGCTTCAGGTTCTGGAGAGGGGCCGGAGACGGCGCCGGATTCTACTGGAGGTGGGCGGCCGGAACGAAGGTTAACCGGAGTCGAGTCTCGCCGGAGAAGAGGGGTTCTAAGAAAATTTTCCGGCGGCCATAGTGGTTTATATAGAGGGATTAGGAGATGGGAACCGGCCGGAGTTGGCGGGAAGTCGAAGGGGAACGGTCGCCGGGTTCAGGGGAGGTGAATCGGGGGGTCGGCCGGCGGCCACGGCGGCGGAAACGGCCGCCGGCCAGGTGAAGGGTCGGGGAATTAATTTGGGGGTTAGGGTTTCGCATGGGTCGGGTCGGGTGTTTAGCGGGTCGGGTCTGACCCGGATCCGACCCGCTAAGGGTTGGGCCGGTTCGGGTTGGTCAGACCGGCCGGTCCGGTCCGGTTCAGTCTCAGGGTTTGGGTTGGTTTAAGTAATATTGGTTTGGTTTAATTAATTAGTTAAATTTTAGCAATAGTTTTTAATGCTTTAAAAATTTATCCGGGATCCAATAAATTCCCGAAAAAATACTACATGCCCGGTTTTTAATTTTACACTAGAAAATATAATTTTATCATATTTTAATATTATTTAATATCTTTTTAAAATTTTATTTTTAAATCAGACTACTTTAATTTATTGGTTTAAAATTACAGAAAATGCTAATTAATTCCAAAAAATTAAATTTAAAAAAATTCTTAAAATTTTTAGGTGATTACAATCTACCCCCCTTAAGAAAATTGCGTCCTCGCAATTTAAAGTTAAAGCTACTAATAAAACAACACTATAGGAAATAACAAAAATTTACTTAAGGTATACCTGCATCCTCGAATAAGTGGGGATATTTCTGGCGCATGATATCTTCCCGCTCCCAGGTAGATTCACCAGGAGAGTGTTGCTTCCAAGCCACACAAACCAGTTTAATTGTATGCCCTCGCAGTGTCTTCTCACTGGTGCCGAGTATACCCACTGGTTGTTCTTCATATCTCCGGCATGGGCCTACTGCGATCTCAGAATGATCAACTATGTGACTTGGGTCAGTCATATACCTTCTCAACTGTGAGACATGGAACACATCATGCACTCCCTCTAAAGATGGAGGTAATGCAAGACGATAGGCCACCTCACCAATGCGCTCCAGAATATCAAAGGGCCCAATGTACCTTGGACTCAACTTGCCTCTGCTCCCAAAGCGAATGGTTCCTCGAGTAGGTGAAATCCTCAGGAATACATATTCTCTTTCCTTGAACTCCAGGGGACGTCGGTGTGTATCAGCCCAATGCTTCTGTCTGTCCTGAGCTGCACGAAGATGATTCTGGATTTGTTTCACCTTCTCCACTGTTTGCATTACCAACTCTGGCCCCAATATTTGACGCTCTCCAACGTCACTCCAGTATATTGGCGATCTGCACTTCCTACCGTATAATGCCTCGAAAGATGCCATCTTGATGCTTGCCTGATAACTGTTGTTGTATGATAACTCTACCAAATGCAAATGATCTTCCCAAGACCCTCCAAAGTCTAACATACAGGATCGCAGCATATCCTCCAAGATTTGGATTGTACGTTCTGATTGACCATCTGTCTGAGGATGATAGGCAGTGCTGAATTTTAGTCTGGTGCCAAGACTCTCTTGCATGCTTCGCCAGAAATAAGAGGTAAATCTCGAATCTCGATCTGATACAATACTAACCGGCACTCCATGCAATCTTATAATTTGTCGCATATACATGTCGGCTAGTATCTCTGTGGACTGTCCAACTCTAAACGGCAAGAAATGTGCCGATTTAGTGAGTCGATCCACGATAATCCATACCGCATCTTTTCCGCTGGGGCTCCTTGGGAATCCTGTGACGAAGTCCATGGTGATATGTTCCCACTTCCATTCTGGTATGGGAAGCGGCTGCAACATTCCTGCAGTCCTCTGATGCTCGGCTTTTACTTGTTGGCAGACTAAACATTTAGCTACAAATCTAGCAATCTCTCTCTTCATTCCATGCCACCAATAATACTGCCTTAGATCTCGATACATCTTTGTCCCTCCTGGATGAACAGAGTATATGGAGCTATGTGCTTCAGTCATTAGCTCATGTCTCAGTTCTCCATTTGGAACATATAGACGATCTCCGCACCTTAATGTCCCATCCTCATGTATGCGAAGTCCCGTCTGCATGCCTGCTTCTGTCTTCTCCTTGAGTCTTCGAAATCTAGCATCTGTAGGCAAAGCTTCTTTAATCCTTTCCACAAGCGATGACTTTACTTCCAGATTAGCCAGCAAGCCACTCTATTTTGGTAGAATAACCTCTATCTGAAGCTCCTGTAGATCTCTCAATAGCTCAGGCTGCATTGTCAAGAAATAAACTATAGGCTTCCTGCTGAGTGCGTCTGCTACTACATTTGCCTTCCCTGGGTGGTACTGCAGATCTATATCAAAGTCCACCATCAACTCAAGCCAGCGTCTTTGCCTCATGTTAAGCTCCTTCTGAGTATATACATACTTCAGACTTTTGTGATCAGTAAAGATCTCCACCTTCTCCCCATAAAGATAATGCCTCCAAATCTTCAGTGCAAATATTACAGCAGCTAGCTCCAGATCATGCGTTGGGTAGTTCTTCTCATGGACCTTTAACTGTCTCGATGCATAAGCAATAACTTTACCGTGTTGCATCAAAACATATCCTAAGCCACTACCTGACGCATCGCTATAAACAACAAAACCGCCTGACCCTGATGGAAGAGTCAAGACTTGTGCTGTTGTTAGACGCCTCTTCAGTTCTTCAAAGGCCTTCTGACATTCTTCTGTCCATGCAAAGTCCTGATCTTTCCGTGTCAACTTCGTCATTGGCTCCGCGATCCTTGAGAAATTTTCTACAAACCTTCTGTAATATCCAGCAAGTCCTAGAAAACTCCTCACCTCAGCAACTGATGTTGGTGTAGGCCAAGTCTCAATGGCAGCAATCTTCTCTGGATCAACTAATAGTCCTTCTCCTGAGATAATATGTCCTAAGAATGACACCTTATCCATACAAAAATCATATTTACTGAGCTTAGCATATAGCTTCTCCTACCTCAACGTCTCTAGCACGATTCTGAGATGCTCCTCGTGCTCTTCGTGGCTTTTGGAATATACCATAATGTCATCAATAAACACAACCACAAATTTATCCAAGTATTGATGGAAAACTCGGTTCATCAAGCTCATGAACACAGCTGGCGCGTTGGTTAAACCAAACGACATTACTAAGAACTCATAGTGTCCATACTTGGTCCTGAAGGCTGTCTTCGGGATATCTTCCTTCCTCACCCTGATCTGGTGATAACCGGATCTAAGGTCAATCTTCAAAAATATCCTAGCTCCACTCAATTGATTAAATAAGTCATCAATGCGTGGCAAGGGATACCGGTTCTTAATGGTCACAGCGTTTAACGCCCTGTAATCAATACACAGGCGAACTGTTCCATCCTTCTTCGGTACAAAAAGTATGGGTGCTCCCCAAGGTGAAACACTGGGCCGGATGAAACCCTTCTCCAGAAGTTTATCAACTTGCTTCTTCAACTCTACTAACTCCTTAGGTGCTAGTCTATATACCGATGAAGTGATAGGCTCTGCTCCTGGAGTTAAGTCTATTGTGAATTCTATTTCCCGATCAGGTAGTAAACCTGGAAGATCATCGGGAAATATATCCACAAACTCTGATATAACTCTTGGGTAACTTGACTCCCTTTCTTCAGATAATACCCTAAGAGTTGGCTGAACACCCTGCTCTACAGCTCCTCGAAGAAACTCAAACTCTGAATGTCCAGGTGGTCTAAATATAACCTTTCCAAGCCGACAATCAAGTGTCGCATGATACTGACTTAACCAGTCCATACCAAGTACAACATCATAGTCAGGCATAGAAAAGATCAGAAATTGGCTCGCATCTCTCTTCCACAAACTTCTACAGAACATGATCTACAGATATCACTAACCGGTATAATTCTACCTCCCGTAAGAATTCTCTTGGTCTTCGGAAGGGGTGCAGTAGCTACTCTATGGGTGGCTACGAAGCTAGCAGCTATGAATGAATGCGATGCTCCAGAATCAAATAAAGCTACAGCAGGTAATAAAGCTACTAATATAGTACCTGCTATAACTTCTCCAGCAGTAGCTTCTTCCTGAACAGCCAATGCAAATGCCTGACCTCGTCCCTGAGCTGGACCCCTCTGCTGACGAGCCTGTTGGAATAGTGCTGCCTGAGGTGGCAATGGTGGTCTCGGCTGATATCCTCCTGGAGCTGGTGGTCTGACTCCTCCAACTCCCGTCTGCTGTGCTCCCACTGCTGGATAATCTGGCCTTGGTACAGGTAGAGCTAGTCGTGGTGCTCCCTCTCGGCGTTCAGAGCAGTCCCTGGATAGATGCTGGTTGGATCCGCAAACCAGGCACAGTCCCAATTTGCGTCTGCACTCCTTTTCAATGTGACCTAACTTGCCGTAGAAATGACAAGTAGGTAGGGTTCTTGGTGCTGCTCTCTGCGGTAGATTCCTCTGGAGTCGCTTTGCAGAATCCTCTTGTGATGCCTTGGATGGTACTGAGGTAAATGGCCGCTTCAGACTTGACTCCCTCCTGGTGACGTGCTCCATGCGTCGTGCTGCAGCAAGGACGTCGTTGTATGATGTAGGTGCAACAGATCCAATCAACCTCTGAAGCTCGAACCTGAGTCCGTCAAAGAACTTCTCCGCCTTCTCTTCTTCGGTAGGAATTAGAGAAGGGGCAAAATGACTCAGGCGAATGAATTCGGCATTATACTCCTCCACCGACATATTTCCTTGGATGAGGCGGTTAAACTTGTCTCGGAGTTTTGACCTAGCAACGGCTGGGATATACATCTCTTGGAAGAGTCTGGAGAACTCCTCCCAAGTGACTCGGTCATATCCGAGCCTCCTCTCTTCGGCTAGCCACCAATGGTGCGCGTTGTCTGTCAGTTGCATTCGGACAGCAGTCATCCATCTCTCTCGCGGAAGTTCAGCTGCTTCCAACTGATATTGTGTATTTGTGAGCCACTCATGCACTTCAGTTGGTCCTTTCTTGCCCGAAAAGGTACGGGGCTTGAGTTGACGAAAATCAGTGATAGTTCCCGTTGCTGGTAACTTGCGGGTTTGCCTGCTCCAATGCATTTACTAGGCTGGTTCTCAGGTTCTCTGCCTCCTGACGCTGCGCCTCCTGTTGAACTTGTTGTTGAGCTTGCATTATGGCATAAAACATCTGAAATATTTGCTGCCCGTCCATTGCTTGCCCTGGTAGAAAGGCAGGTATCTGCGGAGTGAACTGCGGCGGAGGTGGGATGTTGTCACGCCTGAACCTTGAGTTATGCTGCTCAGCTTGTCTACTTTGAGAGGATTGACCTCTGTTCTCTGGTGTAACTCCGTCTCCATAGGTAACCACAGCGTCTTGTGGTGTACTCAAAGGAATTTTATCTCCAATTCTTGGATCCATCTTTCTCTGCATTCAAAATAAACTTTATGAGAACGTTTAGTAGAGTCAAGCAGGATGCAAATCAAATACTTAATTCGAATGCGATATAGAGTTTCAAAAATGATTCAACAAATGGATGAGATCCTATAACCTATCCTATCCTTTTACAGGTTTGTTTGGCCCCTAAGTTGAAACCAAACAATTTTGTCGTAGACCTGCATGGGCCACCACAAAAACTATGTCACGCCCCAGTCCCAAAATACCAAGGGACTGGTCACGTGGCAATGGCCAGCAGCACGCACCGATGGACAAACCCAATTTAATGGATCCATCGGAACATACTTAAGCTGTAAATATAAGTCTACAACAATAAGTCTAAACTAATCTCATCCACAAACCAATAATAAGAACAACAGCAAATAAAGAAAGTACATCAATATCCAGTCTCAGAAAAGTATGTCGGGGAACAACCCGATAAAAGTCTATAACACTGGTTCAACAGACCAGAACAAAGGAATCCAAAATAAAGTATCTGATGAGTACAAATAACATAAAATCAAGAAAAGTCTTCAACCATCACCTTTGCTTCTAAGTTTGGTTCAGCTTCAGCAACAGCTTCTGGTACAGCTTCAGCTCCTGTCCCGTAAACCTCGGGATAATGCTCTTCTGCTAAACCTGGGGACATCATCCGGATCCAGGTCCTCAGGGGACATAGCAAGGTACAGATAATACAAGCCAAATAAAATGCAGTAAAATAATAAATAGCATAAGCAGGGTATCTACATAACCATCTATGTAAAAATATAACTGAGAGGATCACTAGTACTCAGGCTGAGACCGCTACAAGCTCTGTGTCGGGGAGCCGGTAGCAGTAATAACAAGTAATGGGTCTAGCTCTGCTCGAGAGTCTACAACCTCACAATAGTAGTATATATATATAACAGCCTGTAGTCTGTGTGTCTCTCCCCACCCAATGTAACCACACGTCTCATGTCCATGTCACGTGAGATCAGAGCTAATGCATCAAGTCATAATCTAAGAATAAAATATCTATGTCCATCCTGTATCCTACACAGAATCACCTTGAATATCTCAGAAAGATTCTGTCAATGTATGGTGTCAAGTGTCCTAGGTTATAATGTACTTGATAAACAAGCACAAGAATGTAAAGGGTCTCGAATGTCCATCACTTAATGACGTACACAACTCCGCGTACGGGGTTGGCACCCGACTGTAATCGGACGCTAAGTATGTCATACGATCCTAGGTTTAAACATGTACAACAGTCACAGAAAATAAAACAAGAGAACAAAATAAATTAATAAACTGCAATTTATGGTAAGGTACACTTGCCTGGGATTGGAATACCAGTAGTGGTCCCTGTACCAGTGGGTTCAGCAAATACTCCTCCAAAAGCTGAAATGAACATTACCAACAGTCTCAGAACATAGAAAATATCTAGAAACGCCTGTCCTTAAGTCCAGTTTGGACACAAGGGCAAAAACGATATTTCTGGGCCAAAGCAGGTCCATATGTGGGCCGCTTTGCACCAAAAACTGGGTCAGGGTCAAAGGTCTCTAAATCAGTCCAACTTAGTGTCAACATATCAGGAACGTCGATACGAACCCAATGGAACTTCCAGAATTGGATTCCGATGATCCGTTCTCAAAATCGCCCGTCAAGTAGAGCCTGTGGGGCCCACGACACGCGATTTTTCCAACGTTCTCAGAATCGAACCAAACTTGACCCACAGGACCAGCGTATTGCTACGATTTCGATGGCGTAAGTTTCGTCTCGATCCGACGTGTATACACTAAGTTACAGCGACAAACAGAAAAGTCGGATACGGGGTTTCAGGTTCTGGAGAGGGGCCGGAGACGGCGCCGGATTCTACTGGAGGTGGGCGGCCGGAACGAAGGTTAACCGGAGTCGAGTCTCGCCGGAGAAGAGGGATTCTAAGGAAATTTTTTGACCGTTCCCCTTCGCCGGAGTTGGCCGAAAGTCGAAGGGGAACGGTCGCCGGGTTCAGGGGAGGTGAATCGGGGGGTTGGCCGGCGGCCACGGCGGCGAAAATGGCCGCCGGCCAGGTGAAGGGTCGGGGAATTAATTTGGGGGTTAGGGTTTCGCATGGGTCGGGTCGGGTGTTTAGCGGGTCGGGTCTGACCCAGATCCGACCTGCTAAGGGTTGGGCCGGTTCGGGTTGGTCA
Organism: Iris macrosiphon; assembly: GCA_036927795.1. Taxonomy (NCBI): domain Eukaryota; kingdom Viridiplantae; phylum Streptophyta; class Magnoliopsida; order Asparagales; family Iridaceae; genus Iris; species Iris macrosiphon. Next base: position 39,518,667 of record JAYESA010000002.1, read on the forward strand.
GACCGGCCGATACGGTCCGGTTCAGTCTCAGGGTTTGGGTTGGTTTAAGTAATATTGGTTTGGTTTAATTAATTAGTTAAATTTTAGCAATAGTTTTTAATGCTTAAAAATTCATCCGGGATCCAATAATTCTCGGAAAAATACCACATGCCCGGTTTTTAATTTTACACTAGAAAATGTAATTTTATCACATTTTAATATTATTTAATATCTTTTTAAAATTTCATTTTTAAATCAGACTACTTTAATTTATCGGTTTAAAATTACAGAAAATGCTAATTAATTCCAGAAAAATAAATTTAAAAAAATTCTTAAAATTTTCCGGTGATTACAATTATCGCCTTCGTACAAGCCCTAACCCTAGTTTTGTGTTAATATTTTTGTGTCCATGTCGTGTTTGTGTTTGTGTGTCCTTGTCGTATCAGTATTTGTGTATGTATGTGTCATGTTAGTGTGTCTGTGTCGTGTCAGCAAGAGGGAGATAGGGTTAGGATTACCGGCCCCTCTGATCGAGGAGGGGGGTCGTCGGGGTCGAGGGGGGTTGTCGGGGCCGAGGGAAGCCGGGGTAGGGGGACGAGGGGGTCATCGAGGCCGAGGGGTGCCGGGGCAGGGGGCCGTTGGGGGTTGTCGTAGTCAAGAGGGGTCGAGGTCGCCGGAGCAGGGGGCTGAGGGGGGTCGCTGGAGTCGAGAGGGGTCGGGATCGCCGGGACGGGGGGCGAGGGGTGCAGGAGGGAGGGAGTGTCATGCCCCAGTCCCAAAATACGTAGGACTAGGAACATGTAAGCATGCCAGCTGTATGTATATGGCAACTCCAATATATGGATACAATAATACACATGTACGCTATAATATGAATATAAACTCACATGTGGTATATATAGTGTCACAAGTCACAAATATACTAATCTCATCCACACAATAAGTCATAGAAAAGAAATAACTAGACTAGAATGATGAGTCTGAATAATCCAAAATAATAGTCGGGTGTAGATGTCACGCCCCAGTCCAGAAATACCGTGGGACCAGATACGTGGCAATGGCCAGCAGTACGCACCGATGGACCAACCCAACTTAATGGATCCATCAGGGCATACTTAAGCTGTAAAACAAGTCTACGACAATAATGGTACAACTAATCTCATCCACACAAGATATAAAATATGATCCACAGAATAAATAAGAAGGTAAATCATCATCTAGTCTCAACAAAGTACTTCGGGGAACAACCCGATAAATCTCTAGTACAATGGTTCAGCAGACCAGAAAATAAAGACTGAAATAAATAATAAAAACTGAGCATGAGCATGGATGCTCAAGAGAAGTCTTCAGCTAAGACCTCGTCCTCAGATGGCGGTACAGCTCCTGGATCGGCTCCTCCTGCTGCGGTCCCGTATACCTCGGGATAAACCTCGTCTGCAAAATCTGGGGACAAAATCCATATTCAGGTCCTCAGGGGACATAGCAAGGTACAGAAAATATATAAGCCATCATATAAACAGTGCAGCAGAATAATGAAATAAGCAGGGTAAGTATGTAATCATCTGTGTAAAATGCAAGAGAGAATATCAATAGTACTCAGGTTGAAACAACTACAAGCTCTGTGTAGGGGAGCCGGTAGCAGTGGTGTCAAGAGGTGGTCTAGCTCAGCGGGAGACTGAGTAGCCGGCATAACATAATCAACCTGTAGCCTGTGAGTCTCTCCAGCAATAGATGGATCAATAAGGGAATACTAAAATAACCAACTAAGTGATATGCAAGATGAGAGTAGCACTAGAGCTCAGGCTGAAGCATACTACAAGCTCTGTGTAGGAGAGCCGGTAGCAGCAGTAATAATGAGTAATGGGCCAAGCTCGGGCTTCAGAGTCTTGGGCCTCACAGTAGTAGGGGTGTATATATATGATCATCCTGTAGTCTATGTGTCTCTCCCCACCCAATGTAACCACGCTAATCATGAACATAATGTCTCACGTCCATGTCAGCGGAGTCATATCTAATGCACAAGTCATAATGTATATAGAATATAGAATCTAGGTCAAGTCCTGTATCCTATACAGAATCACCACGAATATCTCGGAAAGATCCTGTCTCATGATCAGTGTCCTGTGTCCTGGGTCAAAGTGTACTTGGTAAGACAAGTACGAGAATATAAAGTGTCACGTATGTCCATATCTAAATGACATTACCCAACACCGCGTACGATGTGGGCGCCCGACTGATAATCGGACGCTAAGTATGTCAAACGGTCCTAGGTTAAGCATGCACAGTAAATATATGAAGTAAGAAAACTAGGTAACAATACTGCAGAGATGGCAAGGTACACTTGCCTGATGTTTGAATGTCAACAACTGTCCCTGTATCAGTGGATCCGGTAGGTGCTACTCCAAAAGCTGTAATAAATATCACCAACAGTCTCAGAAGATATCAAACTGCTAGAATTGCCAGTCCTTACGTCCAATTTGGACACAGGGGCAAAATGGTCATTTTTGGACCAAAGCGGGGTCCATATGTGGGCCACTTTGCACCAAAAAGCGTGTCAGGGTCAAAGGTCTCCAAATTCAATAAACTCAGTGTATATAAGTCAGGAACGATGATTCGAACCCAACGGAACTTTCAGAATTGGATTCCGATGTGCCGAACACAAAATCACCCGTCAAGTGGAGCCTGTGGGGCCCACGACACGCGATTTTATCAACGTCCTCAGAATTGAACCAAACTTGGCTCACAGGACCAGCGTATTGCTATAAGTCCGATGGCGTAAGTTTCGTCTCGGTCTGACGTGTGTACACAAAGTTACAGCGTGTTCCAGAAAGGTCGGATACGGGGTGTCGTCGACGGATACGCGTTGATTCCGGGGTGCACGCACCTCCGAATCGACTTCCGTGAAATCCCACACGACCGTATCAACGACGCACACGGTTCGGTAAAGACCGCGTGCGACCAAGTCGTCCCGATTGGCGGGACGCACTCAGTTTTGGGGTGAAACAGGGTATTATTTTTCCTGTTTTTGGATCGTATTGTACGATCACCACAGGACGCGATGCACCAAGCAAGTTGCACGGAAACCGAGAGGGTTATACAGTCTACGCATAGCAACTGACGGAATGGAAAATGGAGTTGCGATGAGGAAGAAACCGGTACCTGAACAGGGCCTCGTGAGTTCTGTTTCCCACGTGTCCAAGCGTCAATTCCGTGTCCTGCGATCGGGTGGCTGTGCCCAAGCGTCAATTCCGATCGTGCTCGCGACGGGGCTGAGTCAACTCCGAGGCGGGGTCGACCAGAGGGCGGCGGCCTTGGTCGGCTGAGGCGGCGTTGACTCGGGAGAAGCGGCCTGTCGTCAGTCTGGGAGGAGTCGACGAAGGGTTCAGCCGCCTGTCGTCGGTCTGGGAGGAGTCGACAAAGCGCCTGTCGTCGGAGCGACAGCGGCATGGGGGGGGGTTTAGTCGTGGTCGCTGGACGATGGGGGAAACGTCGGCGCCGGAGTGAGGTGAGTCGGTATCAGTGGATCTAGGGTTTCGGCAGGGGGCGAGTTTGAAGAAGACGACGGCGCGGTGGCTAGAGCTTGGCACGAACGCCGAGGGGGGGATTTATAGGCTTTGCACAGTATAATCCGGCGGCTAGGGTTTCCTTTGCGGGTTTCGGGTTGGTTTGGTTCGGGTTTGGTTTGGTTCGGGTTTGGTTCACAATCCAATAGCTTTTAGTCCTAAAAATCGTTACTCCGGAGTCCAATAAATTCACCGAAAAATGCCACGCGTCCGGTTTTCCATTTTACACAATAATTTATTACTTCCAGAATATTTTAACACCAATTAGCCACACTTAAAATTCTTTAAATCACCATTCCCTTCGTTTTAAATTTCCAGAAACTACCAAAAATCGAAGTAACTCATTTTAAAATTATTCTCAAAAATTCAGGGTGTTTACAATCTTCCCTCCTTAGAGGATTGCGTCCTTGCAATCAAAGAATAAGCTACCAAAGAAAGAATTATGGAAATACAAGGTTGCTTAGTTTACAACTGCCTCCTCGAACAAGTGGGGGTAACGCTGGCGCATACTGTCTTCTCGTTCCCAAGTCGATTCTCCCGGAGAATGATGTTTCCATGCTACACGAACCAGTCTGATTGTCTGTCCCCGTAATGTCTTCTCGCTGACGTCGAGGATGCCAACTGGTTGTTCTTCATACCTCAAGCTTGGGCCTACTGCGATATCTGAATGATCGACTACGTGACTTGGGTCGGTCACGTACCTTCGCAGCTGTGAGACGTAGAATACGTCATACACTCCTTCTAGGGATGGAGGTAATGCAAGACGATAAGCCATCTCACCAACGCGCTCTAGAATATCAAATAGTCCAATATACCTTGGGCTCAACTTGCCTCTGCTCCCGAATCTGATAGTACCACGAGTGGGTAAAATCCTCAAGAACACGTGCTCTCCTTCTTTGAACTCTAGGGGACGCCTGTGCGTATCCGCCCAATGCTTCTGTCGGTCCTGGGCTGCTCGTAGATGATTCTGAATCTGTTTCACCTTTTCCACTGTCTGCGTTACCAATTCTGGACCCAGTATTTGACGTTCACCAACGTCACTCCAACATATAGGCGATTTGTACTTTCTTCCGTATAAAGCTTCAAATGGTGCCATCTGGATGCTGGCCTGATAACTGTTGTTGTAGGAGAACTCCACTAAGTGCAGATAATCTTCCCAAGATCCTCCAAAGTCTAGCATACATGATCTCAACATGTCCTCCAATATCTGAATGGTGCATTCTGATTGGCCATCTGTCTGCGGGTGGTATGCCGTACTGAATTTGAGTCTGGTGCCCAGACTCTCTTGCATGCTTCTCCAGAAATGAGATATAAATCTCGAATCTCGATCCGATACAATACTAACAGGCACTCCATGTAATTTGACGATTTGTCGCATATACATGTCGGCTAGTACCTCTGTGGACTGTCCAACTCTAAATGGCAAGAAGTGTGCCGATTTAGTGAGTCTATCCACGATAACCCAAACTGCATCTCTTCCGCTGGGGCTCCTTGGAAATCCCGTGACGAAATCCATCGTGATATGCTCCCACTTCCATTCCGGTATCGGAAGCGGCTGTAACATACCCGCAGTCCTCTGATGTTCGGCCTTTACTTGTTGGCAGACTAAGTATTTGGCCACAAATCTTGCAATCTCTCTCTTCATTCCGTGCCACCAGTAATACTGTCTCAAGTCTCGGTACATTTTGGTTCCTCCTGGGTGAACAGAGTATATAGAGCTATGTGCTTCAGTCATTAACTCTTGTCTCAATTCTCTATTTGGAACATACAGGCGATTTCCAAACCTCAATGTTCCGTCTTCGTGTATGCGAAGTCCTGTCTGCATGCCTGCTTCTGTCCTCTCTTTGAGTCTTCAGAATCTAGCATCGGTGGGCAATGCCTCTTTAATCTTCTCTACGAGTGATGACTGAATCTCAAGATTAGCCATCAATCCATTCTGTCCCGGTAAGACGACCTCTATCTGTAGCTCCTGTAAATCTCTCAATAACTCGGGCTGCATCGTCAAGAAATAAGCCATAGGCTTCCTGCTGAGTGCGTCTGCAACAACATTCGCCTTTCCCGGATGATACTGCAGATCGATGTCAAAATCTACCATCAATTCAAGCCAGCGTCTCTGCCTCATGTTAAGCTCTTTCTGAGTATATACATATTTCAGACTTTTATGATCTGTAAAGATGTCTACTTTTTTCCCATAAAGGTAGTGCCTCTAAATCTTTAATGCAAATATAACTGCTGCTAGTTCCAGATCATGTGTTGGGTAGTTCTTCTCGTGGACTTTCAACTGTCTCGACGCATAAGCAATGACTTTGCCATGTTGCATCAAAACACATCCTAGTCCACTGCCTGATGCATCACTGTACACAACAAAACCTCCTGACCCTGATGGAAGAGTCAAGACAGGTGCTGTTGTCAATCTTCTCTTCAGTTCTTCAAAGGCCTTCTGGCAGTCTTCTGTCCATATAAACTCCTGGTCCTTGCGTGTCAGCTTCGTCATTGGTTCTGCAATCCTCGAGAAATTTTCTACAAACCTTCGGTAATATCCTGCGAGTCCGAGAAAACTTCTCACCTCTGCAACTGATGTGGGTATAGGCCAAGTCTCTATTGTCGCAACTTTCTCTGGATCTACTGAAAGTCCTTCTCCTGATATAATGTGTCCCAAGAAAGGTACTTTGTCCATACAGAACTCACACTTACTGAGTTTGGCATATAACTTTTCCTGCCTTAAGGTCTCTAACACGATTCTGAGATGCTCCTCGTGCTCTTCAGGGCTCTTGGAATATATGAGAATGTCATCAATGAACACCACCACGAATTTATCCAAGAACTGATGGAAAACTCTATTCATTAAGCTCATAAACACTGCTGGCGCGTTGGTTAAACCAAACGGCATCACCAATAACTCATAATGCCCATATTTCGTCCTGAAAGCTGTCTTCGGTATGTCTTCCTTCCTTACTTTGATCTGATGATAGCCGGATCGAAGGTCAATCTTCGAGAATACCCTTGCACCACTCAACTGATCGAATAGATCATCAATACGCGGTAAGGGATACCTGTTCTTGATAGTCACAGCATTCAGTGCCCTGTAGTCAATGCATAATCGCACTGATCCATCCTTCTTTGGCACAAATAATATGGGTGCTCCCCATGGTGAAACACTGGGCCGAATGAAACCCTTATCCAGAAGGTCATCAACCTGCGCTTTCAACTCTACTAACTCCTTAGGTGCCAGTCGATAAACTGATGATGTGATAGGCTCTGCTCCTGGAGTTAAGTCTATTGTGAATTCTATTTCCCGATCAGGCGGTAAGCCTGGAAGATCATCGGGAAATACATCCACAAATTCAGATATGACTCTTGGATAACTTGTCTCCCCTTCTACAGATAGTACCCTAAGAGTAGGCTGAACTCTCTACTCTACTGCTCCTCGAAGAAACTCAAATTCTGGATGTCCAGGCGGTCTAAAGATAACCCGCCCAAGTCGGCAATCAAGAGTCGCATGGTACTGACTTAACCAGTCCATACCAAGTACGACATCATAGTCCGGCATAGAAAATATCAGGAATTGAGCTCGCATTTCTCGGCCACAAACGACTACAGAACATGATCTACAGACGTCACTAACCGGAATAATTTTACCTCCCGTAAGAATTCTCTTCATCTTCGGAAGGGGTGCGGTAGCTACTCTATGTGTGGCTACAAAGCTAGCTGCTATAAATGAATGCGATGCTCCAGAATCAAATGATGCTACTGCTGGTAATGAAGCTACTAGAATAGTACCTGCGATGACTTCGCCTGCTGTAGCCTCCTCCTCAACAGCTAAAGTGAATGCCTGTCCTCGCCCCTGTGCTTGGCCTCGCTGCTGCTGAGCCTGCTGGAATAAAGCTGCCTGTGGTGCCAGGGGTGGTCTCTGCTGATTCCCTCCTGGGGCTGGTGGTCTGACTCCACCAACTCCTGTCTGCTGTGCTCCTACTGCTGGGTAAAATGGTCGCGGTGCAGGCAAAGCTAATCTCGGTGCTCCCTCTCTGCGCTCGGTGCACTCTCTGGTCTGATGCTGGTTGGAACCGCAAGCTAGGCAGAGTCCCAACTTGCGTCGGCATTCCCTCTCGATGTGACCTATCTTGCCGCAGTGGTGACAAGTAGGGAGAGATGTGGCCCTGTGTGCTGTCCTCTCTGGCATACTCCTCTGGGTCCGCTTCACTGAATCCCCATGTCCTGGCCTCGATGGTGCTGATGTGATATGCCTCTTCAGAGTCGACTCCCTTCTAGTGACGCGCTCCATGCGTCGGGCTGCTGCGAGAACGTCGGTATAAGATGTAGGTGCTACTGATCCAATCAATCTTTGAAGCACGAACTTCAGCCCGTCAAAGAACTTCTCAGCCTTTTCTTCCTCCATTGAAATCAATGTCGGGGCAAAGTGGCTCAGGCAAATTCCACATTGTATTCTTCTATTGTCATGTTGCCTTGAATAAGGCGGTGGAACTTGTCCCTGAGCTCTGACCGTGCTACTGCGGGAATATACATCTCTCTGAAGAGTCTGGAAAACTCTTTCCAGGTGACTCTGTCCTGCCCGAGCCTCATCTCCTCTGCTAACCACCAGTGATGTGCATTCTCCGTTAACTGCATTCTGACTGCAGTCATCCACTTCTCTCTAGGAAGTTCAGCGGCTTCTAACTGATGCTGAATGTTTGTGAGCCATTCATGAACTTCTGTTGGCCCCTCTTTACCATAAAATGTACGAGGCTTGAGCTGACGGAAGTCGGTGATAGATCCAGTCATCGATCGCCTCGCTGGTGGATTTGCCTGCTCCAATGCGGATACCAGGCTGGTTCTCAGATTCTCGGCCTCCTGACGTTGAGCTTCTTGCTGAATCTGTTGCTGTGCTTGCATCATAGCATACATCATCTGGAATATCTGTTGTCCGTCCATGGCTTGTCCTGGCGGGAAAGCTGGCATCTGGGGAGTGAACTGTGGTGGAGGTGGGATGTCATCTCTCCGGAACCTTGGATTAGGCTGACCGGTTTGATCGCTCTGCGATGCTTGTCCTCCACTTCCAGGAGTCACTCCATCTCCATAAGTAACCACAGCATCGTGTGGTGTATCCAAAGGAATCTCGTCTCCGTTCCTGGGATCCATTTCTCTGCAACCAAAAGATAAACTATAAGAACGCTCATAGGAGTCAACACAGGATGCAAATCAAGTAACAATTTTGAGTTCGATATAGAGTTCAAGAATGGTTCAATTAATGGATGAGATCCTATAACTTATCCTATCCTCAGGGCAGGCTGGTTCAGTCCCTAAGTTGAAACTGAACAATTTAGTCGTTGACCTGCATGGGCCACCACAAAAACCATGTCACGCCCCAGTCCCGAAATACCGTGGGACCAGATACGTGGCAATGGCCAGCAGTACGCACCGATGGACCAACCCAACTTAATGGATCCATCAGGGCATACTTAAGCTGTAAAACAAGTCTACGACAATAATGGTACAACTAATCTCATCCACACAAGATATAAAATATGATCCACAGAATAAATAAGAAGGTAAATCATCATCTAGTCTCAACAAAGTACTTCGGGGAACAACCCGATAAATCTCTAGTACAATGGTTCAGCAGACCAGAAAATAAAGACTAAAATAAATAATAAAAACTGAGCATGAGCATGGATGCTCAAGAGAAGTCTTCAGCTAAGACCTCGTCCTCAGATGGCGGTACAGCTCCTGGATCGGCTCCTCCTGCTGCGGTCCCGTATACCTCGGGATAAACCTCGTCTGCAAAATCTGGGGACAAAATCCATATCCAGGTCCTCAGGGGACATAGCAAGGTACAGAAAATATATAAGCCATCATATAAACAGTGCAGCAGAATAATGAAATAAGCAGGGTAAGTATGTAATCATCTGTGTAAAATGCAAGAGAGAATATCAATAGTACTCAGGTTGAAACAACTACAAGCTTTGTGTAGGGGAGCCGGTAGCAGTGGTGTCAAGAGGTGGTCTAGCTCAGCGGGAGACTGAGTAGCCGGCATAACATAATCAACCTGTAGCCTGTGAGTCTCTCCAGTAATAGATGGATCAATAAGGGAATACTAAAATAACCATCTAAGTGATATGCAAGATGAGAGTAGCACTAGAGCTCAGGCCGAAGCATACTACAAGCTCTGTGTAGGGGAGCCGGTAGCAGCAGTAATAATGAGTAATGGGCCAAGCTCGGGCTTCAGAGTCTTGGGCCTCATAGTAGTAGGGGTGTATATATATGATCAGCCTGTAGTCTGTGTGTCTCTCCCCACCCAATGTAACCACGCTAATCATGAACATAACGTCTCACGTCCATGTCAGCGGAGTCATATCTAATGCACAAGTCATAATGTATATAGAATATAGAATCTAGGTCAAGTCCTGTATCCTATACAGAATCACCACGAATATCTCGAGAAGATTCTGTCTCATGATCAGTGTCCTGTGTCCTGGGTCAAAGTGTACTTGGTAAGACAAGTACGAGAATATAAAGTGTCACGTATGTCCATATCTAAATGACATTACCCAACACCGCGTACGATGTGGGAACCCGACTGATAATCGGACGCTAAGTATGTCAAACGGTCCTAGGTTAAGCATACACAGTAAATATATGAAGTAAGAAAACTAGGTAACAATACTGCAGAGATGGCAAGGTACACTTGCCTGATGTTTGAATGTCAACAACTGTCCCTGTATCAGTGGATCCGGTAGGTGCTACTCCAAAAGCTGTAATAAATATCACCAACAGTCTCAGAAGGTATCAAACTGCTAGAATTGCCTGTCCTTACGTCCAATTTGGACACAGGGGTAAAATGGTCATTTCCGGGCCAAAGCGGGGTCCATATGTGGGCCACTTTGCACCAAAAAGCGTGTCAGGGTCAAAGGTCTCCAAATTCTGCAAACTCAGTGTATATAAGTTAGGAACGATGATTCGAACCCAACAGAACTTTCAGAATTTGATTCCGATGTGCCGAACACAAAATCACCCGTCAAGTGGAGCCTGTGGGGCCCACGACACGCGATTTTATCAATGTCCTCAGAATCGAACCAAACTTGGCTCACAGGACCAGCGTATTGCTACGAGTCCGATGGCATAAGTTTCGTCTCGGTCTGACGTGTGTACACAAAGTTACAGCGTGTTCCAGAAAGATCGGATACGGGGTGTCGTCGACGGATACGCGTTGATTCCGGGGTGCACGCACCTCCGAATCGACTTCCGCGAAATCCCACACGACCGTATCAACGACGCGCACGGTTCGGTAAAGACCGCGTGCGACCAAGTCATCCCGATTGGCGGGGCGCACTCAGTTCCGGGGTGAAATAGGGTATTATTTTTCCTATTTTTGGATCGCGTTGTACGATCACCACAGGACGCGATGCACCGAGCAAGTTGCACGGGCACCGAGAGGGTTATACAGTCTACGCATAGCAACTGACGGAATGGAAAACGGAGTTGCGATGAGGAAGAAACCGGTACCTGAACAGGGCCTCGTGAGTTTTGTTTCCCACGTGTCCAAGCGTCAATTTCGTGTCCTGCGATCGGGTGGCTGTGCCCAGGCGTCAATTCCGATCGTGCTCGCGACGGGGCTGAGTCAACTCCGAGGCGGGGTCGACCAGAGGGCGGCGGCCTTGGTCGGTTGAGGCGGCGTTGACTCCGGAGAAGCGGCCTGTCGTCGGTCTGGGAGGAGTCGACGAAGGGTTCAGCCGCCTGTCGTCGGTCTGGGAGGAGTCGACGAAGGGTTCAGCCGCCTGTCGTCGGTCTGGGAGGAGTCGACGAAGGGTTCAGCGCCTGTCGTCGGAGCGACAGCGGCGTGGGGGGGGTTAGTTGTGGTCGCTGGACGATGGGGGAAACATCGGCGCCGGAGTGAGGTGAGTCGGTATCACTGGATCTAGGGTTTCGGCAGGGGGCGAGTTTGAAGAAGACGACGGCGCGGTGGCTAGAGCTTGGCACGAACGCCGAGGGGGGGGGATTTATAGGCTTTGCACAGTACAATCCAGCGGCTAGGGTTTCCCTTGCGGGTTTTGGGTTGGTTTGGTTCGGGTTTGGTTTGGTTCGGGTTTGGTTCACAATCCAATAGCTTTTAGTCCTAAAAATCGTTGCTCCGGAGTCCAATAAATTCACCGAAAAATGCCACGCGTCCGGTTTTCCATTTTACACAATAATTTATTACTTCCAGAATATTTTAACACCAATTAGCCACATTTAAAATTCTTTAAATCACCATTCCCTTCGTTTTAAATTTCCAGAAACTACCAAAAATCGAAGTAACTCATTTTAAAATTATTCTCAAAAATTCAGGGTGTTTACAGTAGACAAATCCACTACCAATGACTATATCAATACTAAAATGAGAGAGAAGGGTAAATCTCTAATATAAATAAGATAATGATATAAAGGTATCAGCGAAGCGATCCATCGCTAGAGATAATCAAGGATGCTCAGAAGGTAAGACCTCCTCGGAAGAGATAATTAGTAAGTCCTGATTCGTACTCCTGCAAATAGTCATGAATATCTACACCTGGAAAGGGATCAGGTCCTCAGAGGGACGTAACAAAATACATAGAAGAAGCATGCCAATTTGAATACAGTAAATATGCAATATAGACGAAAAAATATATAAGTACGTTGTACAAGACAATCTATATAAATGCATAATGAAGACAACTTTTCAATGTATGGGCACGGGTAGGCTACTCTATCTAATCTCATAACTCACATACACGTCAAGAACATCATCAGCTGTCATGTCGCGGGGGTAGTGACCATCGTGACACCATCAGCCGACATACCGCGGGGGTAGCGACCATCGGACATGACTACCATAGTGCGTGCTAGTTACTACGGTTTACCAGAGTGGTTATAGCCCATATGCCTACTGATTGTCCTCCCCTCCCATGATACTATGTGTCAAGTGTGCATTAACATATATATATATATATATATATATATATATAGCATATACTTATGACTGAAAAAAAATACACATGCAATGAATATACAGAAATATAATAAGCATGCAAAGTACTGTAAACAATTTGGCAAGGTATGTTGCATGGTAAGAAAGATACAAAGTGTAACATCCAGGAGTCAAGCACACAGGATCAGAAACTACGGCCTCAGAATGAACGTCTCTGGATGCTGAAATAAATATCACCAACGTTCCAAGAATAAGGAAGATAGCTAGAAAACACTACCCTTTCGTCCAATTTGGATACAGGGGCAAAACGACAATTTTGGGTCAAAGCGGGGTCCACATGTGGCCCACTTTGCACCGAAAAGGATGTTAGGGGTAAAGGTCTCTAAAAGAGACAAATTATAGGTCAAACCAATTTTAAACGTCAATACGAACTCAACGATACGTCCAATTTTGGATTCCGGTGAGCCGAACACAATTTTGCCCAAAAAGTCAACCGTATAGCCCGCAATCAGGTAATTTGGTCAAGTGTCTCAGAATTACGTAAAAATTGGGTCACAGGACCAGCGCGATACCACGAGTCAAGTGGCACAAGTTTCGTCGCATTCTGACTAGCGTACACTAAATGGTGCAGGGTTATGCAAAAGTTATGATACGAGAAATTTTTATTGACACGGGCTGATTCCGACGTGCACACGCGTCCGAATCAGTTTTTGCAAAATCCCACACATCTGGACATATCATACGCGCCTTTCGGTACAATTGGTATACGACGGGACGCGCTCCGTATCATAAATTCTGGAAGTTGAAAAAGTTGGTTTTTCATGATTTTTAAACCGATTAAACTCATCATACAACAACAAATAAAATATTATAATTGATAGAAATTAATCTCGGTTAGGTGGTCTTCGCATAGCAAGAAGAAAAACCAAATTCGGATCTCTGTGGTGGGAGATACGAGTCCTTAAAAATGGGTGGTTACCGTAGTTTTCTGTAAATTAATAGTTGTTGTTTTTTTCCAACTTTGTCTCGGTTTTCCCCTAGGGTTATGCGTTGTTCGAGGTAAACTAATGCACAATATTGGAAGAGGGATAGGTCTTGAACATACCAGTGAAGACGGGATCGAGTTTGGTCAAGCGATGGCGCAGGAATCGAAGCATGAACAGGGGTAAGTTGCTGCCAAACTGCTGTCGTGTTTGCGCGGTCACGCGGGTGTGCGGTCGTGGCGGCAGTGCTTCTGCGGTGAACGGCGGCGGCGGCGTGTCATTGCTGGACGGCGACGGCGGCTCGAGGGTTGGGGGGAGATGAAGATTAGAGTTTAGGGTTAGGGTTCGTGGTTTATCAATAGATCATTTATGTATATATAAGAGCGGCGCGAGGGTTGGGTCTCGTTCGCGCGGGTTTGGGAAACATTTCAGCTGCTGCTGCTGATATGAGTGCGGGCCTGGTAGGTAAGGGTTGCAGGTAGAGTTTTAGTGATGGGTTAGGGTTTAAGTATTTCTATTTCTTTTTCTTTTTCTTTTTTCCTTTATTCTATTTTCTATTTCTTATCGATTCTTTTCTATTCTTTTCATTAATCTATTCTATTTAATAAACTATATATATATATATATATATATATATATATATATATATATATATATATATATATAATTCTAGAAATTTATATTAGTGCATATAATAAATCTATCAACTGTCCATAAGGTCTCCTACATGGGATAAATTAAGAAAAAATAATAATTGCTCCATAAATCCTCTATTGCATAAACACCTAGAAATAAAAATCCAATAAATTTTATTTCTTCTAATTAGCTAATAATTACTAAAATCAATTAAATAATTAATTAAATAATTAATATGGTTTATTAAAATTAGGGGTTTTACAGGGAGAGATCGAGAGAATGGAGGAAAATAAAAAACTCAAAATCTATATTAACTTTTTAGCGGCGTCCAAATTGAACGTCGCTAAACGTCGCTAATTAAAAAAAATTGCGACATTTACGACGTCGCTAAAACTATTGCTAATCAAAAATAAACAACGTCGGTTAATACGTCGATAAACTTCGCTAAATCAAAAAAATCAGTGACGTTTAGCGACGTTAAAGAATCTTATAGCGACTATTCTTTAAGAAAACCCAAGTACAATCGCTAAACGTCGCTATGCGTCGCCAATAGCGATGTATAGCGACTTTTATTTTGGACTCGCTAAAGTCTTTAACATTAGCGACGTTTTATTACGACATCGCTAAAAACTTTACTATTTTATCATTTTTTGGTAGTGGTTGTCGCATTGTTGCTTTCGTGCTTTCGAGTTGGTTGTCGAGCTTGCGTTTTCTTGAACGGTTTCGATGGATTTTATTATTATCGTTCATTAAACTTTGCTTTTGTATCGATCTTAGAGAATAAGAAGAAGAGGTACTGATCATCTGTTTGTGGCAATACAGGTGATCGTATAGACGTCGCACGAGCGGAGTCTTGAAGAATCTCTTACCTTCCCTACCTATACCGACTTGTGAGTGGCTACCATCCTGATTAGCTAGCTCTTCTTCCAAGTCTTCACACCTATAATCTTGCTCTCTTGATTGTTCCGATAAAACGATACCATAATAACTAAAAGGTATCAAGATAAAATGGAATAGACTTGGAATACTTTATGCTTGTCAAACCAACTTGTGAACGATTACACTGTTGCATGCTAGTTCGCTTAGAATGTTCTTTCATCATGTTTCAATTCTAGTCAGAATATATTCTTCTATTATTGTGCTATGTATAGAATACTTTATTATGCGATAAATTGAACAAGAAGACTATGCAAATCAGATTATGCCATGTACTTGTCTCGTGCTCGTGTTGTCTTGAACTTCTCATTTGATAATATAGTTTTAGACGTCATTTGGTCACGGATAACTTATGCACAAAATCTTTGTTTCTACGGATGGTCATTGGGGCACTGGCACCAATCCAATCCGGACGGGACATCATGATAGTCGCATGCTTTGGGAAGGAATGGGTGTATCACCCTATGTTGTTTGTGTTGTACATCATTTCTGCTCAAGGCGAGATGGCGTGTAGCGATAACTGTACCTCCATCATCTTTGCCCCGAGACTATAACTCGTCCACTATGGCATCGTGCATATGATCCCTGCGTATATTTAAACTGTGCAAGCTAACTATGTCTTCGTGGTAGGGAAGGTCATGGTAAGTCTTGTACAGGTGGTTCAGATAGGCAGGTAATGTCACCAACCGTGGCTTGATATTTCGGTCAATTCTATATATATTCCATGCTTGTAACTTGAACTAAGGCAAGATAGAATGACTACATAATAACTTGCATGCTTCACATAAATAACGTGTTGATTGGTATAGTTGGGTTAGCTCTCCCTCACTAGTGTATTTCGATGTACTGACACTCGTTGTAACAGGTTTTCCGTGCCAAGGCGATCCTACAAAGAGACAACTTTCCAATCCAGTCCACCTATCAGCGTGCCCTGTTCGTGCCCTTTTAAAGCGTGTTCTTCTTCTGAAGCTCGTGCACATACCTTATGCAGCTCCGTGGCAAGGCGAGAGCTTCGCCCGAAGGTGTCTATAGCTTTTGAAGTTTTAGAAAAAGGATGTAATATATCGGACGACTATCTCATTTTGTGTCCGCTTTTGTAAGCCTATGCGACAACCTTTTGTACTTGTTCAAAGAATTTGTAAATGATGTTAATTATCAATAAAGAGAACTTTTTCTTGTTTCAATATTGTGTTTAATTATCTGCGTACTTTGAATATGTTCTCGTTATATCAAATACCATGGCCTTATACGTTGCGCAACTTAGGCACACACGGCATCACGTCCGGGGGACGACTAGCGATTCCACAGAATTGGGGCGTGACAGATTATTCAGGCCTTAGCCTCCAACCATTCTGTGATGAAAACAACGACACTGGTGGAGTGACCCATGCCTGAAGTCGAGATGCCTCAAACTCCAAAGAAGAAGGATGTGACAACCTTCGACTTTGTCGACTTCAAGAAGGTCTGCAACACATCTTTCCAAGGGACTGAAGATCCGATTGTAGCTCTAGATTGGATAGAAGAGCTTGAAGATCACTTTAAACTTCTTGGGGTACCTGAAGAGAAGCGAGTTGCATGTGCCCAACTACAGCTCCGTTTGAACACGAAAGATTGGTGGGACATGCATCGAAGATCTCTCCCCGCAGACAATAAAGACGAGAGATCACGTGGGCTACCTTCCGTAGCATGTTTGAAAAGGAGTTCATATCCCCTCTCGTTCGTCGACAAATGAAGAACGAGTTAATGCAGCTTCAACAAGGCAACATGATAGTGAAGCGGTACTCCGTCGAGTTCAATCGGCTCACCAAGTTTGCCATTTCTAACCTTCCAAATATAGTGAGTTATGCTAGACGATTCGAAGGCGGCCTATAACCTGCCATTCATGCGCACGTGGTCGTTCCCCAGTACCAAACGATGCAGAAAGTCCTTAACTATGCCCTCACCCTTGAACCGTAGTATCCCCCTATTTCTGCCGGCACTGTGCATACTTTCAATCACAAGCGCCCTAGCAACGTGGAAGAAAACAATGCTTCAAAGCGTCCAAACAATGGCGGTCACCAGGGTCCCAACCCAGGGCTACGTTGTACTCATTATCGAATGACTGGGCACACTGCCAATGACTGCAGCCGAAAGAATGGGTTATGCCTCGTTTGTGGTGGTTCAAACCATAAAATTTGTGACTGCCTGCTCCTCTTTGATCGTCGCCCTCAACTTCCAAATCCTGCCACAGTGTCTCAAGCCAATCGAGCTGCACCGCAACAGGATCGTCATTAAGCTCAAGGCCGGGTATTCACTTTAACATGGGAAGAAGCCCTCGCTTCGGATACCGTTGTGTCAGGTATATTGCTTTTTAATAACATACCTGCTCACGTACTATTTGATTCTGGTGCTACGCATAGTTTTATATTCATAAATTTTGTCGTAGAACACAAGTTAGTGATGACACTATTATACTTAGACCTTAGTGTTAGTACCCCGCCGGGCACAAAATACATGTTCATTCAGTATGTCAAGGCGGTCATGTCTGTACCGGGGGAAGGAAACATTGGCTCGATTTGTTAGTCCTAGACATCCGGGATTATGACATCAACTTAGGAATAGATTTGCTCAGCGCTTGCTCAGCCACTATTCAATGTGAGGAAAAATGGGTCATATTCCGTCAACCTGGAGAGGCCGAATTGTCACGTCCAGTCCCAAAATATGTAGGACTAGGTATACGTACACATGCCAGTTGTACAAACAAGTATAGGAACCCAATTTAATGGACCTAACCAGTCGTAGTACGCTGTAAAATATATCTAAGTCACAGTATCACAGGCAGGTAAAATCTAGTCTCATCCACAAATATCACAGAGTAAGAAACTGAATGAATAGATAAGTCTCAGAATCCACTACAAAAAAAAATCTAGTGAAGAACAATCCACGAAAAAAGAGTACAAAAGAATACTGAAAGAATACAACTAAGCAATAAAGAAATAGTCAGGCCGTCAGCTAACTAGGTAAATACACCCAAGATACTAAGCAACTGTCGTCCACGACGCTCAAGAAAACTCTTGTGGCTCTACCTCAAAGTCCTCGTCTATAAAATCCCCAACTCAGTAGTCCGTCGGGTACAAGTGCTCGTCTAGATATGGAAAAGGTGCCAGGTGCTCAGAGGGACATAACAAGTACACAAGAAATCAACAAGCATGAAAGTAAAGCAGTAAACAATAAATAGGGTAACTAAATAATCTATGTGAAATGCACTCGAGACACCTCTAGTGGCGCATGAGGGGGAAGAAATAAAAGAATCAGTCATCCCACCAGGCGTTCGATAGAACTCGAGAGTACACCATTTACACCATATACACAGTAAGAAATAGAAATTCTATACGCTCACAAGTAGATTCTTTTCTCCCAATGTACTATCCGAATCGTATACGCGGTGCAGACATAATACAACGACGCCAATAAAATCTAGAAAACTAAACCAATGCTAACTACCAACACAAGACCCGAACAGATGTATCGATGCCTAGTCAACACGCTAGTCCATGCGCTAACTCACTCAGTGATCGTATTGAAAATGTGTCAGGTCAGAAGATACCACGTACCTTCACAATATACCAGGTAAGTCTATTACTCTAAGATGCGTCCACACAACTAACAAATAAAAAAACTAGGCATAATATAAACTGAACAATACAATCAAGCAAGGTGTACTTGCCTGCACTCTCAAGCTGCGAACAAAGTAAACCTGCTCCTGAGTCCTCAACCGGATGGTCTCGAGCTCCTATAAATGTATATATCACATATTAATTAGACGCTACACTAAGTTGCTAATATTACACTATTAGTCTTATGGTTTGAGCTACGTTAATAGGTTAATAATTAGGTAGTTAGTATTAATAACTTCTCATGCAAGGTGACAACAATCTCATGTACGTATCATAAATTATTCAACTACGTGAATTCACAATGCTATGCAACTTGTACAACTCGTCGAACTAGTTATTGAAAGGTAGACTTTTACGTTTACATACTTAAAATATGCAATACAACATGGTTAATTTATAATAATAATTATGGAATTAATTACAAAATAGCAAATTAATAATTTTTAACTCACAAGAGATTTCTACGAAGGTTGGCAACTAGTCATGCAATTATGGGTGCTAAATAGGATTTTTCCGACATGCAAGTTCTCAAAAGATGAATTCATAAAAATATTAATTCTGGAATATTTCTAAAATATTAGAAAATAATTATTTAATGAGTTCCTACATGTATATTTATCAATTCTACTTATTGGTCTTTCCGTTGGACACATACTAGTTTTCTGGCAATAGTATTGGCAAAAAAATTGCTATTATAATCCTACTATTATGTTTTGCATAAAAATTCTAAATCATATTTAATTCTAGAAAAATAAGTTTTAATTATAAAATAATAGGGAGAACATTTATATATGGCCAAAGAACATGTTACAATAAGTTTACATGTAAACTAGGTCAAGTATGTGTCTTTTTATGCATAAAATTCATTTAAATCAAAAGTAATATTTTTGGAAAAATATTTAAAAATTAAATTTAATATAAGTTAATAACATCATATTTTAATTATTTATAAGGTTTTAGAATGGTTCGATTCGGGGTTTTGGATAGAACATTAAACTAGGTCACCCTACACATTGTACATGTAATTTATTTAACAAAATTTTTATCAAACTAATATTCTGAAATAAACAGTAAAAATATGGATAAAATAATTTTAATCATCATATTTCTCTATAATTAACGTGGTGTAATCAATGTTTCTACCTATGGGTGCATACATGCATTCATGGGGGATGAAGAACTAGGGTTCTTGGATGAGGGGGTCGGCCGGGGGTCCACGTGGAGGGGGTCAGCTGCTATGGGGGCCGGCTTGGTATTGAGGGTGATGAGGGTGGTGTTGTAGAGGAGTTGGAGAAGGAGGATATGAATTAGGGTTAGGATTTTGAGAAAGAGATAATATATATATATATATATATATATATATATATATATATATATATATATATAGAGAGAGAGAGAGAGAGAGAGGGGGTCATGGATTGGGAGGGAAAGAATCCGCAGGTATGGGGGGTTTCGGCTATGGGTGGGAATATGATTAGTTTAAGTTGTTTTCAAAAAAAATTGGTAGCAATTTATGATAAATCACTAATCCCAATAGATATTAATAACTTAGATTTAATTTAAGATTTTATAGGAATAAGATAATAGTAAATAATATGCAAATATTTCAAAAGAAAGTTTTCTAGATTTGATTGGCATGGGAATCTCATGGTGGAAATTAAATTATGGGTTGCTAATTAAAGAAAGTTTGGATTGAAAATAACCATAAATAAAAATATCTCATTATTAAATATAAAAAACTACGGTTGTTATACTAGTGCCACACTAATGTTGAATGATCGAATTTTGTGTCACGCGAAGATCCTACGGGTAGTGTCTCCAGTGTAGGCTACTTCCTACGAAGGGCGATATAGGTTTTAGGGTCGTCCTATAATATTAATGGCAAAACTACGGTGAAGTATCCTAATGCACAATTGAGTTTTAATTGATTTTAAAATAATCTAAATAAACACAATAAATATAAAATACACACAAATACCTATTTTTGGTGAGGAAGTTTATACGAATTTTGCTACTCGAGTGGTTCAGCGTTAGAGGCGTCGAAGACTTGCATGGTGATTTCTGCGATATCAGCTCGGCGGATGCTACAGTCTGGATGCGAAGTATACTTAGCGTCGGTTCGAGACACGTAGCAGGATTATGCAAACGTCGAGTCTTCTTCCGTTGTGGCAAAATTTTCTGATGTATTTTTAAACGAACTATCTCTCATGCCACCCGACCGAGAAATCGAGTTCACCATTGACACATTCCCAAATACCCGACCAATTTTTACGGCTCCGTATTGAATGGCCCCTGCAGAATTAAAGGAGTTAAAGTTTCAACTACAGGAACTGCTTGACCATGGTTACATCCGTCTGAGCGTGTCTCCTTAGGATGCGCCTATGTTGTTTGTAAAGAAAAAGGATGGGATATTGCGGCTCTGCATAGACTACCGAAAACTGAATAAGGTCACCATCCGGAACAAGTACCCCCTACCCAAGATCGACGACCTCTTTGATCAACTACAAGGTGCGTCGTTGTTTTCAAAAATAGACCTCGTAGAACAAAATGTCCAGAAGATCCGTTTGATCTGTGAGCGGCTGAAGATAGCACAAAGTCGTCAGAGAAGTTACTCAAATGTGCACTGTCGACCTCTTGAGTTCTTAGAAGGCGATCATGTTTTTCTCAAAGTCTCACCCATGCGAGGAGTCACGAGATTTGGAGCAAAAGGGAAGCTAAGTCTGAGATTGGTCGGCTCGTTCGAGATACTCAAGCGAGTCATCCCAATCACATATCAGATTGCCCTACCACCGTCATTATCAGAGGTGCACGATATCTTTCATGTTTCATAAATTAGAAAATACGTGTACGATCCGAGTCATGTGGTGGATTTTGGTTAACTAGACTTGAAGGTAGACTTGTCATATGTCGAACAACCTATACAGATCTTGGATCGAAAGGAGAAGCTGCTACGAAGTCGTTCGGTTCCTCTCGTTCGCGTGCTTTGGAAAAATCTTTCGGTTGAAGAGTCGACGTGGGAGCTTGAGCCTGAGATGAAAAAAAATTTCCTTCATTATTTCTTAGTGGTAGGTTCTATTCCTAAGTTTCGAGGATGAAACTTCCTATTAGTTTGTTAGGATATAGTGCCCCGTTCCCCCTACTCGGGGAGTACGGCTAAGAAATACTTTCGGTATCGTTCAATCGAGATAAATTGAATCAAGATCATTTTCTTGTTATGGATTGGCTTCTCCGGAATCAATTCCCATATTCAGTGGACCATGTCCCAAGGATGGACTTAGCGGCAGAGTTAAGAGGGACCTCTCTGCTGTAAATTTTTTTGCCTATTTTTTGTTGTCGTATTGTTGCTTTCGTGCTTTCGAGTTGGTTTTCGAGTTTGCATTTTCTTAAACGGTTTCAATATATTTCATTATTTTCGTTCATTGAACTTCGCTCTCGTTTCAATCTTGGAGAATAAGAAGAAGACGTATTGATCGTCTATTTCTGGCAATGCAGGTGATCATGTAAACGTCGTGCTAGCGGAGTCTTGAAAAACCTCTTTCCTTCCCTACCTTCATCGACTTGTGAATGGCTACCATCCCGATTAGCTAGTTCTTCTTCCATGTCTTCACACCTATAATCTTGCTCTCTTGATTGTTTCAATCAAACATTACCATAATAACTAAAAGATATTAAGATAAAATAGAATAGACTTGGAATACTTTATGCTTGTCAAACCAACTTGGGAACGATTGCACTATTGCATGCTAGTTCACTTAGAATGTTCTTTCATCGTGTTTCAATTCTAGTTAGAATATATTCTTCTATTATTGTGCTATGTATAGAATACTTTACTATGAGATAAACAGAACAGGAAGACTATGCAAATCAGATCATGCCATGTACTTGTCTCGTGCTCGTGTTGTCTTGAACTGCTCGTTTGATAACTTAGTTTTAGACGTTGTTTGGTCATGGACAACTAGTGCACAATGTCTTCGTTCCTGCGGATTGTCGTTGGGGGCACTAGCACCGATCCAATCCGAATGAAACATCATGATAGTCGTATGCTTCGCGCAGGAATGGGTGTATCATCCCCATGTTTCTTGCATTGTACACCATTTTATCCAGGGCGAGATGGCGTATAGCGATACCTGTACATCCGTCATCTTCGTCCCGAGACTATAACTCATCTACTATGGCATCGTGCCAGTGACCCCCATGTATATTTAAACTGTGCAAGCTAATTATGTCTTCGTGGCAGGGAAGGTTATGGTAAGTTTTGTGCAGGTGGTTCAGACGGGCAGGTAAACTCACCAACTGTGGCATGATATTTCAGTCAATTCCATATATATTGTATGTTGTAACTTGAACTAAAGAAAGATATAAATACCATATAATAACTTGCATGCTTCACATAAATAACATGTTGATTGGTGTAGCTGGATTAGCTCGCCCTCACAAGTGTATTTTGATGTACTGACCCTCGTTGTAACAGGTTCTCCGCACCAAGGCGATCCTGCAAGGAGTTAAGGCGACTTCCCAATTCAGTCCACCTATCGGTGCATCTTGTTCGTGCCCTTTTGAAGCGTCTTCTACTTCCGGAGCTCGTGCACATACCTTATATAGCTCTGTGGCAAGGCGATAGCTTCGCCCGAAGGTGTCTATAGTTTTTAAAGTTTTAGAAAAAGGATGTAATGTATCATATGGCTATCTCATTTTGCATCCGCTTTTGTAAGCCCGTGCGACAACCTTTTGTACTTATTCAAGAGTTTGTAAATGATGTTTATTATCAATAAAGAGAACTTTTTATTGTTTCAATATTGTGTTTAATTATCTGTGTACTCTAAATATGTGCTCGTTATATCAAATACCATGGCCTTGTGCGTTGGCCAACTTAGGCACGCACGACATTATGCCCGGGGGACGACTAGTAACTCCACAAAATCTGGATGTGATAATATATATACAATTTTACATCTATCTATACTCCTAAAATCTTGTGTTATGATGGGGTCATGATTATATAATGGTAATTATAGCTACAAGGTCATACCTGCATCTACAGCCTCATGAGCCTGCGCTCCCACAATCATCATACTGAATGCTTGGCCTTGTCCTTGGTTGCCCAGCTGGGGTCTAGACCTCTCAAACTGAGCATAATGTGGAAGCAGTGGTGGGCCTTTTTGATAACCATTAGGTGATGGTGGTCGTGGTGCTTCTGGTCCTAGAGCCAATGGCCTATTTATTTGTGGTTGTGTAGAGATAGGAGCAGGTAGTGCTGGCCTCTTCATTTGTGGTTGTGTAGGGATAGGAGCAGGTAGTGCTGGCCTCTGGACTTCCTGTGTTGTAGGGGCCCTAAAATATGGGAAATCTCTGGTATGATGTTGGCTAGACCCACAAGATAGACACTGCCCCAGGTATCGTCTGAAATCTTACACAACATGGCCTATCTTGCCACAGAAATGACAAGTGGGCTTATCTGGAATCTGATACGGGGCTACTCCTAGTTGTTGTTATTGTTGTTGTCGTACTAAGGGATGTCTAATGGGTCTATGCTGAGGCACTCTAGCTGATGCAGCTGCTGGTGCGGGGCTTCTCTGCATCTGCTGCGTCTCCTTCAAAAGGAGCTTCTGGATTCTACCTTCCCCCAATATGGTTGTATACGATATCCTCGATTGCGCACTAGTGAATCTCCTGATATTCGGTAATAACCCACAGTGTAATCTCTTGGCTCTCTCCAGCACCGTGGGAATCAACATCTCACCAAAATGACTCAATCTGCTGAACTTTAAGTCGTATTCGCCACCGTCATATTCGTCTACCATCATATTCCCTTGTTTGCGATGAAAAAATTGATCATAGAGAATATCTCGAACATTGGTGGGGAAGAACCTCTCATTGAAGTGTTCATAGAACTCTTCCCAAGTCTGGTCGTGCCGAATAGTCTCTGCTCACCCTTCCACCAATAGTGAGCATTATCCTCAGGTAGAAGGTCCACCGCTGTCATCCACAGGTCCTCGGGTAACTGTGATGCCTTCAACAATTTTTGTGTGCTAATGAGCCACTCAGAGATTTCTATTGGAGTCTTCGTACCTCTGAAGTGCTTCGGGTTCATCTGAGTGAAATCCTTAATGCGACCCTCATAAGGTTGTGGCACTGGTGCTGGTGCTGGTGCTGGTACCGAGGCTAGTGGTGGTGGGGGAGGCATGTTTATTGCTGCTAAAAGGGCTTGCCTTAGCAGCTCATTTTGTTGCCACTGGACTTGAATCATAGCTTGCATAAACTGGTTCGAGGTCACATTTTTATTGGGCTGCGAAAATGGCTGCGGTGGTGGCACAAAAGGTATCTACGAGGTGGCGGTGGTGGCATACTCCCACCTCGTAGAATGGTGGTGTCTGGTATGCCTGCGATGATTGTCCCTGCTAGAATGGTGTAGTCGAGGACATCATCGATAAAGGCAGAGCTCTAGATTCCTCCTAAGTTGCTGAGTCGCCTGCAGTGATGGCGAGGGTAGCAATACGTCAACTACGAAGATTCATATCGCTGGGCACGAAGATAAGGACAACGTTATAACAGATTCAAGGTAGATACAAGTCAAGCAGTCAAATGAGAGTTTGAAAGTAGAATCAAGGGAGGTGATCCAATAAGTGGATGATATGCTATACTCTAATTCTATTTGCAGGCTTGCTCGGTACAATAACGTAACCGAAATAATATACTCTCGACCTTCATGGACCACCACAAAAATATGTCACGTCCCAGTCCCAAAATACGTAGGATTAGGAATATGTAAGCATGTCAGCCGTATGTATATGACAACTCCAATATGTGAAAATCATAACACATACTTACGCGGTATTATGAATAACAATTCACAAGTGGTATATATCTAAATATTATAAGTCTCAGTCATACCAAATCTCATCCACAGACGCAAGTCAATAAATAAACTAGATCAAATAGATCAAAATGATCAAGTCTGAAATATCCAAAGAAAGAAATAATCCAGAAGAACTAATAGTCGGGTGGAGACAAATCCACTACCAAATGACTATATCAAAACTAAAAATAAGAGAGGAGGATAGAACTCCAATATAAAATAAAATGATCAGAAAATAATGTATCAACTAAGAAGTCCAACAACTAATAGAAACTAAATGGCCTCAGAGGATAAAACATTCTCGACAGAAAAAGCTGCGTTAGGTCTTGGTCCGTACTCCTGCGGATAGTCATGATCGTCTACACATATGGACAAAATTTGGATCCAGATTCTTAGAGGAAAGTAACAAGATACAATAAAAGCATGCCATAATATACTAAAGCCAGTGCTGCTCTGTCCGAGTCGTGCGACCCACATACTTTGTCGTCCTTCACCATGGGCTTCCTCTGAAGCCAGTGCTGCTAGAGCTCCCTGGACCTCTGACTGGTCGTGCCCCCCCCCCCCCCCCCGAGAGAGAGGTGTGATGTCTCCGCTGACGTCTCTGCGTCCTCGTCGTCGACCCAGATCTGATTTGTGAGAGGAAAAGTGAAGGCATGAGAGAGAGAGAGATGGAGAGTTGATTTGTAAAATAAAAAAAGATAGAGAAAGAGAAATTAATAATAATTATTATTATTATTATTATTATTATTATTATTATTATTATTATTATGAAGTAAAATATCAATCATAATTATTATTAGGTTAACGCGAACTCGAGTGATCCTTGCGGTTACCGGGAAGAGACATAAAAGTCCTGGTTGGGTGACAGAAGATCGGTGGGTCGATCTACTGGATCGTATTATTCTTTCCATTGCCAAAAAGTCATGGTGAACAAAGTCCCGAACGTTACGTCGGACATCTCAAAAAAATTATTATTAGATTAACTACTATTTATTTTTATATTAAAAGAACTATTATTATTATTATTATTATTATTATTATTATTATTATTATTATTATTACACTTTTTGCTTTTCAGTTATTTATCCTAACGAAACACATATGTCCCATACTAGAAGACAAGAAAGTGCATAAATTTCTAATCATTTTTTATTCTTGAAAGTCTAAATTCAAATATTTCTTCACTTATAGTTTATAAAACTCCTAAATAAAAAATAAGAAATACATAAGGGGATTGGGCGACCATTCAGGATTTGAGCGAGGAGGAAGCACGTGTGGACTTTGGAGGGTGAGAGAAATTGCGATAACTCGAAGTATGAGGGGAATAAGAGGAAAAAGTTCGTGATCGGGATCCAATGTATTGATTGCGCAAGCGCTGGAATCCCGTGCGTAGGAGCTGCTTTGTCGGCTGGCTCCATGCAACATGCGAGCGTGCTGCCACTTCAGTTGTGGCACTATCTGAAGTCTGAAATATCCAAAGAAATAATCCAGAAGAACTAATAGTCGGGTGGAGACAAATCCACTACAAAACAACTATATCAAAACTAAAAATAAGAAAGGAGGATGGAACTCCAATATAAAATAAAATAATCAGAAAATAATGTATCAACTAAGAAGTCCAACAACTAATAGAAATCAAATGGCCTCAAAGGATAAAACATTCTCGATAGAAAAAGTTACGTTAGGTTCTGGTCCGTACTCCTTCGGATAGTCATGATCGTCTACACATGTGGACAAAATTTGGATCCAGATTCTCAGAGGGACGTAACAAGATACAATAAAAGCATGCCACAATATACTAAAGCCAGTGCTGCTCTGTCCGAGTCGTGCGACCCGCATACTTTGTCGTCCTTCACCGTGGGCTTCCTCTGAAGCCAGAGCTCCCTGGACCTCTGACCGGTCGTGCACCCCCCCCACCCCCCCGAGCGAGAGGTGTGATGGCTCCGCTGACGTCTCTGCGTCCTCGTCGTCGACCCAAATCTGATTTGTGAGAGGAAAAGTGAAGGCATACGAGAGAGAGAAAGAGAGAGAGAGAGAGAGAGAGAGAGAGAGTTGATTTGTAAAGTAAAAAAAGATAGAGAAAGAGAAATTAATAATAATAATTATTATTATTATTATTATGAAGTAAAATATCAATTATAATTATTATTAGATTAACGCGAACTCGAGTGATCCTTGCGGTTACCGGGAAGAGACATAAAAGTCCTGGCTGGTGACAGAAGATCGGTGGATCGATCTACTGGATCGTATTATTCTTTCCATTGCCAAAAAGTCATGGTGAACAAAGTCCCGAACGTTACGTCGGACATCTCAAAAAAATTATTATTAGATTAACTACTATTTATTTTTATATTAAAAGAACTATTATTATTATTATTATTATTATTATTATTATTATTATTATTATTACACTTTTTGCTTTTTAGTTATTTATCCTAACGAAACACATTTGTCCTATACTAGAAGACAAGAAAGTGCTTGAATTTCTAATCATTTTTTATTCTTGAAAGTCTAAATTCAAATATTTCTTCACTAATAGTTTATAAAACTCCTAAATAAAAAATAAGAAATACATAAGGGGATTGGGTGACCATTCAGGATTTGAGCGAGGAACCAGGTGTGGACTTTGGAGGGTGAGGGAAATTGCGACGACTCGAAGTATGGAGGGAGTAAGAGGAAAAAGTCCGTGATCGGGATCCAATGTATTGATTGAGCAAGCGCAGGAATCCCGTGCGTAGGAGCTTCTTTGTCCGGCTGGCTCCATGCAACATGCGAGCGTGCTGCCACTTCAGTTGCGGCACTATCTGTTCCACTTTTTTAGAGTAATTTTTCTTTTTTCGATCAATTCACTGTCGGGTACTAGTTACTGGCTATTACTGCTTACTATTTATTGACCATTTATAAAAGTATTATATAAGTTAATCGGAGCTGACCTAAATTTTTTTAGCTTTGACTGTCATAATTTTAACACTTCTATATGTAGTTAGAACTGTCAAAATTTTGAAAGTCTTGTAGTGTGAGGGTGGACAGTTTAGGACTATCAAAATTTTGATAGTCCTATATGCAGTTAGGACTGTCAAAATATTGACAGTGTAAACTTGGGCAACTCCCCCATCAACTTCTGTAGTGTCTTTATAAATTCTCTATTTCTTTTACACAGTTGGCCCTCACCTAGTTCTCATGTTACAATTGCCATGTTGCTCCTATTTGCGTTGATTTGTAATACATTGGTAGGCTGGTGGACAAGTACCTTTAATTCACGATCTGAGTGAAGTAGAAAGGGATCATAAGAGTGCTTTAGTCAGAGATTGGAATAGTGGGGAGACAGAGGGCCAAACAGTGGCAAGAGTGTAAGGTGGTGTTTGGAAAAGGAAAAAAGTGGGGGGAAGAAGAAATGTTGAGAGAAAAGTAAGAAAAGTTACAAGTAATGGTGTCCGGAAAGGAGAAGAAGAAAAGAAAACAAAAGTGAGAAAAAAAAAAAAAGTTACATGGTTCCCACTAAAAAAAATTTCTTTCAAAAATGGACAGAGATTAGAGAATAATTTATCCAACTATCTCTCGTATAAATTATGATATGTGAATACTAACTAATTATATCTCTATTCATATACAAACAAAAAAAAAAATTTAATTTTTTTTTCTCCTACTTTTTTTCATCCAAAAAGAAAAAAAAAATTTAATTTTACTTTCATTTTACTCTCCTCTATTTTTTTTTTTCCTCCCTTCAAAAATTCTTAAACAAAACGTAAAGGACAAATAACGATGGAAGGGAGGGACTCGTACAGTTGAAATGTTTAAGACTACAAGATTTGGAATTTTTAAATTTAAATATTTTACTACAATGAAATTTTGGGAAGGACGTGAAGCTGACACTATAGAGGTAAAACTGGATTGGATGTGCAGGCCTAAATACAGCCATAATCACAGCACATTGCTGTACACGTACAGATTCTGTGAGGATCCCCCACTCAACACAATTTTTCCTTAAGACCTCATTTGGTTCCTAAAATATTGGCATTGGAAAAGGAAAGTGATTCCTTTTATACGTTTGGATGTCAAAAGAAAAAAATATGAAAAAAAAATTCCCATAGAAAAAAAAATAGGAAGAAAATTAATTTCCCCATCCAACCAAGGAATCACTTTTTCTATCATAGAAAATTTATTTTCTTTCAAATTTTCTTTACCTTTCCAAACAATGAACACCAATTGTAATTTTCCAAAGGAAAGGAAAGAACAAGGAATTTATTTGCTTTCTTTTTCTTTCCTTTCCGTGAACCAAACGAGTAAGAAATCCTGATACATTCACCAGCATATCAATTCAGCAACTCCACCTGATGGAAAAGATTTTTTAAGCAAAAACAGTAGACTGCCCCTCTACCTATGACAGCAGTACGGGCTCCATGACAATTGACTTTATAATCAGGCGCCATCACAACACTTGGTCATTAGAAGGTGAAATAGTTGAGCAACTACAAAAATGGTATTATGCTAATACAAAATCACCGATGATATCAGCTGAACATGATATGCATTGTACAAATAAGGTTTTGGTTATTACAATAATAAGTTTTAAGAAACAGCCAACTCTCCAAAATGATGAATTTGACAAGCACATCCAGCAGTGAATCCTATACCATATTAGGTGAGCTTTACTGCAATTCATCCCGAGTTACCAGGGGCCTGTTGCATCGGTGGAGCATTTGGTGGCAGTGGCATCATATGCATCTGTGGTGGGGGCATTGGTCTTCCTCCCATTTGCTGAGGTGGCGGTGGCGGCCTCCACATCATTGGCGGTGGCGGCATCCCATGTCCTGAAGGTGGTGGTGGCCTCATCATGGCTGATGGTGGAGGTGGGGGCATGTTTACCGGTGGTCTCATAGGTGGTCTGAATTGCTGAAACTGTTGATGTTGCATGTCAGGTTGTTGATGCCCCGGCCATGCTGGAGGGCCACCCATATGCATCGGAGGCGGAAATTGCACATTTTGTGGAGGTGGTGGGGGCCGAACTGGAGGCATCTGGCCTTGAGGTATTGGAGCATTGGTGTATGGACGCGGTGGGAGTGTACCAATGTTGCCATTTACCTGGACACCATTTGGGAGAGTTGGTGGCCCACTCGCAAACATAGTGTGAGGTCTGTTTTTCGTTACCCCTGGATTACTTGCAGCAAGGACTCTCTCTGTATAGATCAGCAATATATAAAAGAGGAATTAGAATAGTTGAAATCTTCTCCAGTTTCTGCAGCCAACAGAGAAATAGTAGTAGTGGCACAAATTCAACTAAGTCGCCTGTGTTAATTTACTTCAATAGGCTTTCTAGGAACGTTCAGTTGCATGTACTTACAATTCCATGAGATTTTATATTTATGACGTTGAAAAACATGGGACTGTAATTTCAATTCATGTTGTTTGATTTCTTCTAGTTGGATCGAGTAGTCCAATTGTATTTTATTTTAGTTGTCTTTCATAATTCAGTGATGGCTTGATGTACATCTTTGGACCCAGGCTTATTATTAGACCGAGGTTTTGAGAGTGAGTTCCAATGCCCTATTTTCTAATAAGACCAAGGGTCTGCTTGACAATTGTAGGGGGTAACGGTTATGAGATATTTTTAGAGTACCGGTTATGAGCAGAGTTATTAGGGGTCCGATTTTTGGTAGTTTTAAGTGGCGGTTTTTTAACCAGTCCAACACATGATAGATAATTCATTAACGAGCGGTTCTAAAAAATTTTTACACGAATAAAATTTCATACATGCCCATATATAAATAAAATAATAGAAGTATATGAAATAATAGAAACGTTTGGATGAAAGTAAGAGAGAGATTTTAAGGACTTACCTGAAAAAATAGCCGTAGTTTAGAAAAAAATATCATATTTGATCAAAATAATTGAAACCATAGTTGCCTAATTCGCCAACCCCCCTACATCCCACGAATTGGGACGAACGACCCCGAACGGGGTGCATTCGCGACCCGTTCGTCAAATTTAGCGACTCGAATTTTGATGGCTTTGGTTATGAACTTATGATATTTTGTTTAGTTATAAGAATATTGTCTATGCTTTCCTTCACTTGAATTTTCATGGCTTTGGTTATGAACTTATGATATTTGGTGTACACTTATATATAATTGTATATGGTACAAAAGACGACCCAAATAAAAACGAACGACCCCAAATAGCGTACCGAATAAGCCTACCCCCACCGCACGCATACCGGCTGAGGTACAGTACCGCCTATCCGTACCACGTACCAAAGCGACCCACGATACTGGTAACATTGATTGCAACACATGAAATAATAGTGTTGGGTCCAGTCTTGAATTGGTAAGAGCAAATTTTGGGACCCAAATATGATAAAAGATTTGATTTGATGTAATTTAAAAATCTACTTTAATTTGATTATATTTCAAATTTGTATCAAATATTTAATTTGACCATATTTGGACGTCCATAATTGGTGTTTCCTATTTTAGATTTTCCTATTTAGGAATTCATATGACCTAAACTAGGGTTTCCCATCCTATTTATATCGGTAAGGATGGAGGCACAAAGAATATAGCACAAAAGGTAGAGATTCGGTGTGCTCGTCCACAGAAAATATAAGAGAAAATCTGTGCTATTCTCTTACGGCTCCGCCATCCAAAGACGGAAGAGGAGTCGTCGTATTCGTTCAATAAAATTGCTACGGAATTTGGTGAGTGATTTCAATTGTAATCGTAATCTCTTTCTTTTTTTTCTTAAGTATAGTGAGAGGGTTGAACCTATTAGGACAAATGGTTCAACATTGGTTTTGTCAATCTTGTAATTTCACTTGAGTTATATATAGATTAGAATGTCCAGGTGACGTAGTCACCGCCATATACGTTGTATTTATCTGTGCTTTGTGTTCGTTAGACATTGGTTGGTTATCTCAGGTGGGTTGGCCTAAGTTTCCACTGCGGTCAGTCTCAGAATCGGTATCGGAACGCTTGCAGGACGTGTCCGATTCCAACATCTGGTATCAGAGCTATTGGTTCTAATCTGATAGTCTGATACCAACAAATAGAAACGACTAGATGAAAGTAGGAAAGAGATTTTAAGAACTTACTGAAAAAAATAGTCGTAGTTTGAAAGAAGGTAGAAGAGAATCACAAATGAGAAATAAAAAATAGATAGGATATAAGTAGTTATAATTATATAATTATGGTGAGGATATAAATGGAATAAAAATAATAAAATTCCTCAAAACCCGTCGATTTGGAGTGTTAAGACATCCAAAATTACATTACACCGGTTTTAGGAGGTTTTTGAGCCGACCAAAACCAGTGCCTCAAAAAGGTTAACAAGCAGGAATTTTTAAAACACTTCATAAGCTGCCGGTTCAAAAATATCCCAAAATCGGTGAAAATACTATAACCAAGTAGACCCTAAAATAGAATTACCGTGGACAAGGAATTAACAAGTAAAAATAACTGAGCAGCAGGAGTTTGAACCAATCCTGAAATCCCAATTGCATGCAACAAGAGATCTTACAATTTCGACAAAATTTAGTAAGGTCGTGCTAACACACTTGGTTATCAGCAATAGGAAACCATTGACGGATGTACATCCGGCACAATACTATTGATCAATAGCAGCATGCGGTATTTACTGTTAAGAAATTTCATTTTGTCGCTAATTTGTGGCCTGTGGTATCACAATTCTACTTAACAGTCACCTGCTTAATCCACTTTTTAGTGCTACTAAAAGTTGATTCTGACTAATTTATCCATGAGCATGAACAGAAATCATGTGGTGTCAATACACAAGGTTTCAGTGGATTTGTGTTTCCTCTGCCATTTATGTAGCTTAGTTGATGAAACAAGATCCCAGCCTGATTTCAGTGGATTTGTGTTTCATCTGCCATTTATGTATTTTAGTTCATACAAGTGAAACAAGATCCCAGATATAATTAGTATTGACTGTGTACAAGAGAAAAGGATACACGAGACGGTAACAAGACCCCTTTTATCATTTCTCTTAGAAACATAATAGAGATGAACCATACCTGCTGGAGTGCCATGTCGTTCCCCTTTTGTGTCTTTCTTGTATGCATAAGAGACGGTAATTTGCCGATTACAGAGATATTGACCATTCATGGCCTGTAAAAACATAGTAAATGAAAGATGTAAAAAGTATGAAAGGATACCAACCAATTTCTCGTTATTCTGAAGATCGCAACTAATTTCATTTGTAACTATCCATCTAGTAGTTACATGAGGATACCTCAATTGCTGCATCAGATGTTTCGAAGGAATCATAGCTAATGAAACCAAAGCCACGAGAATTTCCAGTTTCAGGATCCCGCATTATCTGAAAGTAAGAGCCAAGTGAGAAAGAAATCAACTCGCATGGTCAAAAGGACATTGAAAAAGGATTATTCTTGAATGAGGTAAATATAAACCGAAGACTAAGGCTAGGTTCAGGACTGCTTATCATGGTTGCTTCTGCTTTTATTTATTTTTTAAAAAAACAGTACCAAAAGCTGTTTGGTAACAACAGCTTATCAAAAGAAGTTTAAAAAGCTACTTCAATTTTGGGGCAGCTTTGAAAGGGTGGGAGGCTGCTTTCAAAAACTGTTTCAGCTGCTGCTTTCTGAAAAGCAGCACAAATCCCAAACCAGGCCTAAAGACGATCATCCCAAACTATGATCTTTCGGATGAACAATGATAAAGGGAGCTCATTAACATCCGTCTCCTCTAGAAGGTTTCAGAAAAGCAAATCTCTTGATTTGAAAGTTTAAGAGAAACAAAATTAGTCAAACATTTGTCATAAGCAAAGAATTACAAACAATAAATGTCGATATTTTGGTAATCCCCACCTAATAGAAAAAGGCCATTTCCCTGTGAAGTGTAGTAATATTACCATCATTCATAGCTCATATGGGTAACTACAAAATGCACAAGAAATAAATAGGATAATATAAAAACTGGTTTGATGCTTGATGCTTGATGCATGCATCTTAAGGAATAAATTAATCACATCTTATTGATATTGTCCATCCATCCCCATCCTCCATTGGTCTATAGTTGCACCTCTGATACGCAAGCTTAGACTTCATTAGCAATAAAATCATTTCATCTCTACCAGCCAAATAGCCTTCTACAGTTCCCAAAGACTCAAAACTTCCTTACCAGGAATTGGAAGCCAATATTGATGGTTGACAAAGGTTGAATAGTGAGTGAAATATGGTCAATCTTTCGCTCGAGCCTTCATCATTTAGAGCTGTGCCCAGCCAGTCCTATTTTGATGGGGAAAAGCTTCAATGATGGTGGTGGTGATTCTATTTTGAGAAAACAGGTCAGTTGCCTTCCAGCCAGACCCAGAAAGGTACTCAACTGACTACTAATAAAGATTATTAATCACAATATTCAATGGTGGTGGTGCTGAATTACAGTATACTAGTCTATCTAAAGTAAAAGTGTTAATTTAGAGTACTGGTGTCAGTTAAAGGATAATTATCAATATAACTCCATGGAGTAATAGTTTTCAAAACATTAGTATTGAACTGAGAGATAATGTTGATTTCATATACCATGTACTAGGACATGTGTTATTATTATCATCGACAGTATCAAACTTACTAACAGCCATCCCACAACTGATAAAAAAGAAACAAAAAACTAGTTGTCCTTCCTATTCATAAAGAAAACTTTTTCCAGGTTGCGGACTTTTCCCATCGAACATGTGGTGGGCCACCACAATGAACAATTTATGATGTTGGAGATGACCAACATAATTTTTCAGACAACCTACCTATCATGAAAATTTTACATTTTGAGGACATCTCAGCGATGGGTCGAGTGGGCACATCACTGTTTGTTTGGTCAACCACTTGATGCACGATATCAAAAACATGTGACACTAAACATTTAGATTTCATCACAAATCAGGGAACATTAATTTAGGATATCACAATAAATTTTGTAAGTGAAATTAGCCATTCTGATTATGCATCTAGGAACTATCAAACCCAATGTCATATAAAGTTATTTCAATATGCATTCAGTCCATGAAAAACTACCAGCTAATCAAATTATGCATATACAATTAAGCTTTATTCTGCAGCCACCTGGAAATTTTGCTTGATTGGCTCAATATATCGGATTACCAGCCGAACATTCGGCCTATTATTCCTCGCCTAGCCTATTGAAGCCTACTAACTAAAGTTGTGGTAACTAGTCGAGTTAATTTTGAAGTTCAAAAGCTTAGACATTGATTAGGCTAGGACGTAAACTTACTTGTGGCAGCCATTATCAAGGAGAATTATGTGTCCGCTACTTGGTAAAACATAAAAGACATGAATGATAGAATATACAACTAAACAAATAAAGGGGGGTAACTACAATTACAATTAACAGATTATGCAGGAGGGAAGGGGACAAATAACTCTAGAAATCCAGATGAGCAATTAGATTCTTGGAGAAGAAAAAAGCAATCGGAGGTATGAGAAAAACGTTACATCACCTTAGGATTAGTGACAATAACACCAAATGCGCTGAATGTATCATAGAGAAGTTTTTCATCCACATCCTGCACCCCAAATACACAAAAAGAAAAATAAGTAGGACATTGAAACATGTAAATAGAAGTATTGGAATAACATGAAAATCTTACAGGGTCAAGATTTCCAACAAAGAGGTTTGCCCCAACATCCAAGCTCTTCTTATCTTGTGAAGCCTAAGATAACAAAAGAGAAGAAGCAAGAGATTAAGAAGAAATATTGGCGTACAATTGAATTTACTTTTGGTCAGGATAGAATAATAGATTCATATGACTAAACGATATCCCAGTCAATATTCTAATACTAATTGATAAAAAAAGTCTGGTCATGATAGAATAAAAGTTTCATATACTCGTGAAATATCCCAGGCAATATTTGAATAAATAATTGATAAAAAGAAAGTCCTAGCTGCCTAACATATTGACACTCCGGAAGGAAAAAAAGAAAAGCTAGAAACTATGAATACATAGAGATAAAAAGAAAGATAGCAACTACTTAAGCGATAATACATGTCATTGGAACGTAAATCTATATACAGATATGCAGTTGGAAAGTCCAAAACAAATAGCCTGCTACTGGCACAAATCTATACTACTACTATTACTACTGCTGCTACTACAAACCTCTCAGAGCCCTGTCCACGCAGCATAGTCGAAACCTAAGATGACAAACTTGAAATGCTAAAGATTCTAGACAACACAGCTTTA
The DNA here is from genome assembly GCA_036927795.1 of Iris macrosiphon. Classification (NCBI taxonomy): domain Eukaryota; kingdom Viridiplantae; phylum Streptophyta; class Magnoliopsida; order Asparagales; family Iridaceae; genus Iris; species Iris macrosiphon. Next base: position 39,555,446 of record JAYESA010000002.1, read on the forward strand.
AATTTTTCTTGGTGTTTCTTATGATTTTTAACCACCATATCATTTCAAACAAGTCCAAAGTATTATTCATGTAAATGACTAGCTTTATTTTGTCTAGGGCCATTTGACCACAAGTCAATGGACGTAACTTCTTAATTAGATCGAATCATTGAATGCTTGCATTATCACAACTCCTGACTTAAATAATAACTTTTCATGCAATGGTTAGTGTAATTTAACCCCCCCCCCCACCCCACCTCCGATCAATAATCTAAAAAGAAATACCTCTTTTTGATAATAATAATAAAAAAAGCACTTGCCAACTTTTGTCTCCATGCATTGCTCAATAAATATCAGCGTTCCAAAAATCAACCTAGGCGGCCGTCTGCCGCACCGAAAACCCTCTGTTCGGCGGTCCTAAGCACTTGTTCGGTCCTATTTGGACATGTTGGGACGCCTAGGAGGGCCTATTTGGCCCTATGCGGTCCTGTTTGGCTGTTCGGTTTTTGATTTTTTTTTTATGCTTAGTCGTATTGTGGATATATTGTTTGGGTCTTAAGATTGGATTTGGATTTTAGAACATTGAAATTTCAAATTTCAAAAATTTCAAATTTGAAATTTCAAAAAAAAAATATGAATTGTATTTATGGATTTAGAGGTTAGAACATATTTGGATTTCAAATTTCAAATATATATATATATATATATATATATATATATATATATATATATATGTTCGGCCGTTTCGGCGACGCGTAGGCGACCAGGAATCTAGGCAGCCCTCCGTCGCACTGAATCCACCTAGCGAAATTTAGAACACTGAGAAATATCAAGTCATAACAGGTTCCAAAATAGCACAAGGACCCAAACCGGAAATGTTGCCCTCAAGGCCGAAAATGTTGCCCTTAAGGATGACAATAGACCTTGGCATCATAAATATATTACCTTCTCTCCAACTGTGCTTCAAAACTATTTTTCAGATGCTCTTTTGCTAATAAATGCTCCCCAAAGTAAGATAAGTGGAAACGCCTCATGGTCAACCATAGCAACTCCCTCTTCTTTGTAAAACCACCAAGATAGCCAAAAGCATAAATAAGCCAATGTTACATTCTGTACACCAATAAGCATAAATAAAATAAGTAGCTACAATTACATGGCCACTTAGAAAGCTCCATTTGTCATCCAGTTACTCGGGTTAATCAGTCAATTACTATTCTTGGTGTATAGATTTTTTTCTAATATCGTCTAACATGAGATATAGGTTACATGTCGGACCTACAATTCAAATGAGGTTTTTCACTTCCAAATAGCTACCTGCAGTAATAGATATCAAAATTAAAAAGAAGGTTGTTATGTGAAGGTCCTCCCAATGCATGATCGATGTCATTCAAAGTGATTTATATGCGCCTTAAAACATCTATAAATCAAAGATCCTGTGGATTGACCATTTCTAACTCAAGCAAGCGATCTCTCTATTTATATTGATGAAAAGTTTTTACTTTGCCATTATTTTAATGAGGTGGAAATTTCAATTCAAAAGATTTTCACATATGGATACTTCAAGAATTATATATCAAAATGGCTATGAACCACTGAATCAGGTACTAGCTTAGTCGGCAGTCCAAATCCTGTTATATATAGTATGCATCCCCCCCCCCCCCCCCCCCCCCCACACACACACACCCACACACACACGCATGCATATATAGGAGTACTATAGAGAAGGCCTAAGTTCATTTCAATCTTTCTAGAGAATGAAGTATATTAAACAACTATCCTACTTCTCTGCAAGTGACTTCAAATATTGTTTCTTATAACCAACAATAAGTCCCATCCATTAGAACTTGTGCTACTATACCATCTTCTAGTCATTTATCTACGCACATAACCTTAGAAGACCAAAAAAACAAATACGGATTGCCCAAAAAATAATGAGTCGATGCATATCCATCAGTGTTGGCAAGATCGGATCAAATCATAGAATCGTAAAGGGGTCTGGATAGGATCAGGATCCAGATCATGGATTATAGGATACACGATTAAAACCTTAAAAATATTCAAATAATTTAGAAAAAAAAATGGACAATTTATATCCATGCTATATCATGCATATTTGTAGACTAACCAAACTTCTATTAATATGTCCAAAGACTCACAAGCGCAAGCACAAGATAGAAAAGAAAAACCTAAATAACATCAATTATAAGTTTCATGCATTGCTTTCACTTAAGTTCTCTTGGATGTTCATTGGAATCATCCATACAAAGAATGTTAGTCCTCTCTTCTTCCTTCTCATCAAAGATATCATTCCTTCTTCATCAATATCCACTGTAACAAACGGATATCAATTCGCACAAGTGAGGAGGAGATCCAAGTTTTTTAACTTGTAGATTTCTAGAAGAGGAAAGTTTAGATCTTGGAAAGAGACAAAATAAATAGGTTTGATATGTTAGGAAGACCCTCCATAACCTATACAAGGGTCTTTTTTTTTTTTTTTTGGGGGGGGGGGGGGGGGAACCACCCAAATTTGGCCTGCTCGATCTGAATTCTATGATCCAGGTCGGACGTGCAATCCACCAACCGGACACAATCTGGCTAATTCTTTGCCGGTGCAATTCAGGGCGGATAGGGTCCGATCCAAACCGGATGCGTGATCCACGATCAGAATCACACAATTTTGACAACATGGCACTCCATTAAAATAGTGTGGACTTGGGTAAAATTTATGGACTTATTACATAATGTTTAAGCACTTTTAATAGATGTAGAAAATCCCATGTGCTATGATATCACTCAACACAGGACAGATTAGCAGAGGATGGTGATCCCTTTTAGAGGACATTTGTGTGAGCTTAGATGGTGCTGCATGCTTTTATTACATAATATGTTAAATAATGTATATCAAGTTTCCATGCAAAATCATATAGAACAAATATTAATATTATTCAAATAGCAGACAACACACCAGGGGTAGTCATAGCAATACAACATGATATAACCCAACTAAGAAAATCAGAATAGTGAAAGACACGACTTTTCGTGAAAAGAAGATAAATAGAACCTCAATAAAATGAGACAATTCATACCTTATTTACACGTATTGGCTTTCCATATAGTTTAATCATGTTTAGTGTCTTAATAGCCTGAAGAAATTGAACAAAAAACAAGAAATTAATTCAAGAATTTAATAATAAAAAAGGCCATGCAGCTCCTAGTAACTCACGTTCAACATTAACTAAATTTAAAAGGAGAGCAAAAGTAATCAATACAATAAATTTACATAATCAGCATCTTCTTCGCTTCGAAATTCCACAAATCCATAGCCTTGATGAAGATTTGTAACTCTATCTTTTGGAACATAGACATTAACTGCAAAAGATAATGGAAAACAATATTAAGTACATCTCTTATCAACCCAAAGTATGCTTGAATTAAATAATCAACTGTATCAACATGATTCTTAATTTATATTTTACATTTTATGTTATACCAAGGTTCGCAGCATTGGTATCGGAATCAGTATCGGACCCTTCATATGCGTATTGGGATCGACGGTATCGACAGTATCAGTGATTTCAGATTGGAGTATCGGATTTTCTGGTATCGAAAAATAAATAATTAATAATAAATTATTAAAATTTTAGGGAAAAAAATATTTTATACATTTAGTCGTAATTTTAAGTATTTTGTATGTTGTTTCTTACTTAGTTTTGAAATTGAATGAAATGGTAGTCACCCTTACCGATTGGTTTATCTGCGATAAATAAGTTTTCTTCGTTTACATGCTTTTACAATTTTACTATGCTTTTACACCCTTATTGATTGGTCTTTGTCGTTCAATTTATTTTTTGCAAAATTGACTACAAAAGAGATCCCCAACGTCACTATCGGTCAGCATGAATATCAGAACATGCCACACCATATCAATATTGGCGATATAGGATCGATATCGGACGAAACTGCAATTATGGTTCAAACACATATTGTATCATTGCCAAAAGAGAATCACAAATGATACTCACTCCTAACATCTCTGCTAAAAGAATCTAGCCTCAATGTCCTCTGGAAATAACCGCAAGGTGCTGGGCAATGGAAGAAATATTGACAACAAAAAAGATGACCAATGTGCAGCCTCAAGCACAAAGACATTGTAGGAGGTTTGGGAGTGAGTTAATGTAAAATGGATCCGATATTGGTCCAGGGCGGTGTTGTCTGCCGCTAACAACATATACCTACAAACATCAACAACAGGTATGTCCTTCGTATAGATGTGTCATCCATGTCCTTCTAGAAGGCCAACTCTAGTACCAAGATCTTTTCCACTATTTTCTTGAATGAGCTGCAACCTGATTCAATAACCAGCTCTTCTCACAATAGGAGATTTTGATTGCAAGCCGCTTCTAGCATGGCATTGCAAGCACAGATGTAGATTCAGAATGTCATCTTCAAGACAGGAATTGTAAAACTTAGGTTTAGCATTAAGAAATCCTGAGCAAATGAAGGTATGAATATGTTACCCAATTACACCAACATAAGTGGTGTTACATAATGCTAAAAAGCACTCATCAATAAGATATCTTTTTGAAGAACAAGTTAATGTCTTTGCCAACTTGGGTAACCATAAAACATAGTCGGAGCTTAGGTTCAATTCCTTAAAGAAGCAACTGGAACAGAATTCAAGGCATAACCATCTTCTAGCCACCAATTAAAATCATTTTTTGGTTAAAGAGGTCTTGGAAGGCAATGCCTTTTTAAGGATTTGTGTTGTAGGGTTACGACGTCAACATTATGTTACCATTACTTTCCCTACCTTCAATGGGAGAGAATGTTACTTGAGAAGAACAGGAAAACATGCAACAACGAAGGACTGCCTAAACCAAGGAGATAGCTACTGGGTAAGGTTTTGGATTTGATGGGGGGGAAATGAGAATGGTCACCAGTAACGATAAAGGAGACCAGTCAGGTCGCAGACTCGCAGGGTTGCAATGTTTGAGGCGAAAACATGATGTCAACATCTAAACCATGCAAGAGGCCATTCTTTATGTCCCATTGGAGTCGCAATGAGCTACACATTTTTGTGATTAATGAGGTCAGGACTGATGCAGCATCAATGACCACAAGATTATGGGAGAGAGGACTTTGGCCAAGAACGAAGCTAGAGACAATTGAAAGGTGGCAACATAGAGGTGATGTTGTAGAGAGTCAGAGATAATGTTGCAAATGAATAAAGCAGCTCGTGATCTCAACACTGATTTCTTAAGGAGCCGAGCTTGAAGAAAATTTTGAGCCCGATTCCCTTAACAAGCTAAACTTGAACAAAGGAAGCTCGGCTCGAGAGCCCGTGAACAAGATGGACTTGTTAAGCCCGAAGAGTACCGGGATCGGCTCTGGTCTTCTGAGTCAATTATGGCACGACTTGGTCATGACTCCACTTGACTCGTTGCAGCTCTGAGTCAATATTAGTGTTTGAGAATGTTGTCAATGGACCAAAGCGTACAATCTAAGTCCACAATGGTAGAGAGCCAAGCCATATAATAAGCTAGGTATTAGTGAGCTACTTATTAGTGTCTCATAGTCGAGTTGTATAATCGAGCTCGAGCTCAGTTCAGCTTGAGCTCATGCAGCTCACTAAGCTATTGCCGAGAAGTTGCTTGACCAATTCGAGCTCGAGCTTTAACATGACTCTCAAGCTCGAGTTCGGCTCATTAATTTCTGTTCATAAACGATTCGAGCTTGAACTCAAGCTCAACTCGGCTCATTTGCTACCTTAGTCAGAGAAAATGTCATTGTCAATGGAGGTCACACTGAATCAGAGTTACCTGATAATTTGACATAAGTATCCATTGTTATTTCAGCACTTTTTTGGTCCAAACATGAATTCGTCCCGGAAAGGTGAATCTAGCTATCCAAACATTTTAAAGTACGAATAAGCAAACCCTAAATCTTTAACATATATCCTTAACACTAAACCACCCTTACTATTGCAACTTGAACCATTCAATCAAGGTTCGCAGTATTTATATCGGACCATTCCTATAAGTATCAGAATCGGCAGTATCGGCATTATTGGCGGTTTCGAAACTGAGTATCGAATTTTTTGGTACCGAAAAACAAACAATTATTAATAAATTATTAAAACTTTAGAAGAAAATTTTATTTTATATATTTAGGCATAATTTTAAGTATTTCATGTGTTGTTTCTTAGTAATTTTGGAATTAAATGAAATAGCAGTCATCCTTTGCTGATCGGTTTACCTACGATAGATAAGTTTTCTTTTACATGCTTTTACATCCTTGTTGATTGGCCTTTTGCATTCAATTTTCTTTGTTGAATTGACTGAAAAAGAGGTCCCTCGATATCGGTATTGGTCAATATCGATATCGATTGGTATCGGATCGGAACATGCCAAACCATGCCAAACCGTATTGGTATCGACCGTATCAGATCGGTATCAGCCGATATTGCAAACTATCCGTTCAATGCTTACATCAAACAGAAAATGTAAAATTACAAATTTCAGCATGTGTATACCATTACAAAGCAACAATATCAGACTACCTTTAGACTTCACCTTTTTTCTCTGTGCCAAGCATTCGTAAGAAGCTAAACTGTTGTAAATCCCTCGAATTTTGTGTTCCGGTTTAGTTCCATACACCATAACATTTTGTATTCCTGGTAACATTCCACCGGCTTCTAGCAGGATGGTGGAGAAGATGGCCAAATCTCACATGGCCGAGAAACACCAAAGAACAGATTAATGGCTACGGAGAACTCAAAAGTTTCTCCAGATTTTTTTTCGGAAGCACATCAAAGTTCTTCCGAGATGAACCAGAACTCCTCTAGCCAGAAATCACCCATTTTGCTCACCAAGAAAAAGATTTACTTTTGATGTCAACTACTTGATGTTGAAGATCTCTCAACTCGACTCACGATAAATAATCATCTCTCTCAACATCAAGAAATTGGCACAATGAGAACCCATCTTTGATGGTGGGATCTCAAGAAAATAAACGCATACCAAACACCAGAAGAAATTAAATCCCTTTTTTGTCATGGTCACCTTACCTCAGGTATTATTCACAGGACACTATCTGTCTTCTATTATTACGTTTCATCTCACTTCCATGCAAATACTACATATTCAGCTAAATGTCCATCTATGTTAGGATCTAGTGGGGCCTTCGAAGAATAGAACTATGATGGACATTTAATTAAAGACGAAACAATAAGGCTTAAAATCATTCCAAACTAATAAAGAAAAACTAGTAATAAAAGACTTCATTGTGTATAGTTTATTTGGAACGTACCAACAGGGCCTGCTTGGACAAATAATTCCCAAAGAAGCTCCTCACTAACCTGCAACACAAATGACAATAAAAAATGATAAGAATGTGAATACACTTATAGATATTAATATCAGCGTATTTTAAACGGAAAAACATGTATCTTAGAGATTTAATGCATATTCTACTTGAAAGAATTGAACTCCCAAATGGGTACATATAAACAATATCAAATCAGCATATGTGAGTTACTCTCAAGTGAATCGGAACAAATAATCATCCCGAGTCTTCTAAGCTAACAGCTAAAAGAGCACGGTTTGGAGGGAGTTTATAGTGTCACAGACACCAGAGTTTCAATGGAGTGCAGACACAAAATCCAATATAAATTTTAGACTTTTGCTGATTACAGGACCAAAGACGTTATCTAGAAACCATTCCACATCAAGACAAAAGGAAACCAGATCTCAAAAGTGAGACAAATTGAATGAGCTCAGAGTGAAGCACTTGAATATCATTTGATCGTTAAAGACTAACTAAAACAAAGTCGACTACAGTACATACAACACTCCAAAAACTGGTGGCTTGTCTTTTTGGACAAGTAACAGACATTACATGGATGCTCCAAAATGTATGAGCACACACCAAAGTCAGTGTCGACTCAATGTTTCTGTGTCAATATCAATGTGTTCATATCTATGCCGCTATTTCTATAATCAATAAGTCATATCATTGTAGAAAATGCTTGAAGTAATGTTTGGAAATGGATTAACAGATTCCCTTATCCTGATTTATTGAGTTTAACTATCTTAAAACCATTTGTATCAATATCACTAGTTGTACCTAGACAGATTATGATCAAAGGAGAAGGCTGCAACCAAACTAGATACAATTCCCAGATCTGGGGAATAGAGTCTTGTGCCACAACACAGGGTGAAAAGAGAAGGTTCTTCAATTTTGAAGCAAAGGAAGTCATCAGAAATGTACTTCTTCACTCACACAACAACAAAACTTTGTCTCCGATATGGTTAATTATGAGATAACTACCTTTAGTTTGAAAATCTTGTATACTATTATAGGCTCAAGCCTGTTGGGTTATCGTTCAGGATCAAGCCTATTGGGTTATCGTTCTTGGCATCAACGTACAATGTTAGTTTAGCTGTTCATCTTAAAGCAGAACAATGCAATCTATGAAGCACGGACACTGAAATCGACAAAAGTAGGTAGTTCTACTGCACTCGGTTAGGACGATCCTACTCTAAAGATCAAAAAAAAAACTCAAACCCTAACCCTAACCATAGCCCACCCACCCACCCCCCACAACCAACAAGTTGTTTCTCCTCCCTCAACATTAACACCCGACCACCATCTTCTTCCTCCTTCCTCATCCCTAAACCCTAACACACCACCACCCTTCTGCCTCCCCTCCCCTTCCCTTCCCTTCCCTTCCCTTCCCTTACCTTCATAAAATGAAAATGTTCGTGGAATTAATGGTATCAAAGTGATGAACAATAAAGTTTCAAGTTCTCTATAAGCGAGCATAGGAAAATTTTCGAGCGATTTAAGTGCGAATAAGCAAAGAAAAAAAAAATCACAGTGTCTAGTAGCAAATATGAAGTATTTGTGGTTGAGAAGTTTGATTGGAGTGGAGAAACCCTAGCGCTCTCTCTCTCTCTCTCTCTCTCTCTCTCTCTCTCTCTGTTGCGGTTGAGAAAGAAGTACGCACTTGTGGATCGAGATTTCCGACGTAGGTGGTTGCTTCTTGGTTCCTCTCGGCGGAGTGCTGGCCCAGAAGGTTGGCTCCCACGCCCGGAGCGATGCGAGTCGTCATCGTCCCCCCAAAGGAAGTAGGGGTGAGCATAAATCGGTTCATAGCCGAATAAAGAACCGAACCGAACCGAACTAGCTCTTCGGGTCGGATGCAAAACATAACGGGTCGGATTCGGTTATAAGAATCAATATATTCGGTTATCGGGTTCGGATTCGGTTATTGGGTTCGGTTTCGGTTTAAAACCGAAACCGAATTAATACCTAAAATGACTATAATACCCTCAGCCCTAAACCTCAGTATATAACATATTTTCCTCTCTCTCTCCTCTCATTCCTTCTCGTTTCCTAGCCGCTGCCTCTCTCCGCTCCGCTCCTTTCTGTGGAAAAAAACCCTAATCCCTAACCCTACCTAACACCGCCTCTCACCGCCTCCACCGCCTCCCACCGTCAGTAAACACCGGTCACCACCACCCTTCTTGCTTCTCAGACTCTCTCCTATACTCTCACGGTCACCTCCTCTCTTCTCCCTCTCTCTCACACATCTCCCGCCTCCGTGCATGTGACTTTCCTCCACCTCACTCCTCAGTGCCGGCCAACGGCTATTTTCATTAGACAAGATCCTCACTCAGATCTCTTGTTGAGTCTCTTGACTCTCTTCTCCACCCTGTAAGTATTTTGTTCCTATTTTTTTATTTTTGTTATATTTTGTTTCATTAGACAAGATCCTCACTCAGATCTGTTTTTCATTTGTGTTATATGTTCAGATCTCCTAGATCTACATCTCGATCTCTGTTCAGATCTCCAAGTCCACTTTGTAAGTATCTCTGTTCACATCTCTTAGTTACAGTTTATAAATTGTAGATCTATAAATTGTAGATCTATACTTTGTAAGTATCTCTGTTCACATCTCTTATTTGTAGATCTATAAATTGTAGATCTATACTTTGTAAGTATCTCTGTTCACATCTCTTAGTTGCTAGTTGGTAATTAGTCTTAGAGGTTACTTTATAAATTGTAGATCTATACTTTATGTTACTTTATAATTTTTGTTATATGTTCAGATCTCCTAGATCTACATCTCGATCTGTGTTATATTCATATTTTTTTAGATCTAGAAAAAAATGTATAGTTTGTAGATCTACAATATATGTATTGTGGTTGTATAGTTTGTAGATCTAGAAAAAAATGTATAGTTTCTGTGATATGATTACTTGTGTATATTTTCACATTATAGATCAAAAATATTTTTTTTTAGTACATGTCTTTCTAGATCTAAAATTGGAGTGTTATACTGTTATATGATTATTGGTGTATATTTTAACTAATTAGTTCTGTTATATGATTACTTGTGTATATTTTCACATTGTAGATCTAAAATTATTTTTTTTAGTACATGTCTTTGTAGATCTAAAATTGGACTGTTATACTGTTATATGATTATTTGTGTATATTTTAACTAATTAGTTCTGTTATATGATTACTTGTGTATATTTTCACTTTTTAGATCTAAAATGTAATTTTTTAGTACATGTCTTTGTAGATCTAAAATTGGAGTGTTATACTGTTATATGAATATTTGTGTATATTTATAAATGTATTGTGGTTGTTGTGTTGTTTAATATATTTAGAGTATACTATATGATTACTTGTGTATATTTTTTAGATCTAGAAGAAAATATATAGTTTGTAGATTTACAATAAATGTATTAGTTATATTGTTATTTGATCAATCTGAATTACTATATATGTTGGCTGGAAATGGAATTTGTTTGCAGGGCTAGCCAACTATGCTTATAGTGCCAGTTTGCACAAATGTCGCATTGCGCAATGGCCAGTTTGCCAAAATGCTTATAATCTGAATATTTTGATTGTCTTATATGATTTTAGGACAGTTTGTTATCTTATATTAGTTTTTGAATGATTTTGGCACAATTTGTTAGTGCTTGGTTTAGTTTTGATTATTTTTAACTGATAAGAACAGAACAGATAACTTGTAATGATATTTGCTGATAAGAACAGATATTTCTTGATTTGTTTAGTGCTTGGTTAAGTTTTGAACATTATTTCTTGATTTGTTTAGTGCTTGGTTAAGTTTTGAACATTATTTCTTGTTTTGTTTAGTGCTTGGTTAAGTTTTGAACATTATTTCTTGTTTTGTTTAGTGCTTGGTTAAGTTTTGAACATTATTTCTTGTTTTGTTTAGTGCTTGGTTAAGTTTTGAATATTTTAAACTGATATGAACATATAAGTTTGATACTTTTTTTAGTTTGTTTACTGATAAGTTGCTTAGTTTGTTTACTGATAACTGAAAATTGAAATGATATTTAAACTGAAATAAATATTTGAATATTTTAAACTGATAAGAACAGATAAGTTGTAAAACCACACTTTCTTATATCTTATTCTTATATGATATTTACTGATAAGAACAGATAAGTTCCTTAGCATGTTTAACTGAGTTTTGAATATTTGTAACTGAAATGAAATGAATATTCTGAAATGAAATGATATTGTCTGATAAGAACATATAAGTTGCTTAGTTTGATACTTTTTTTACCAAAAGTATCTGAGTTACTTTATAAAAAGTTGCTTAGTTTGTTTACTGATAACTGAAAATTGAAAAAATATTTAAACTGAAATAAATATTTGAATATTTTTAACTGATAAGAACAGATAAGTTGTAAAACCACACTTTCTTATATCTTATTCTTATATGATATTTACTGATAAGAACAGATAAGTTCCTTAGCATGTTTAACTGAGTTTTGAATATTTGTAACTGAAATGAAATGAATATTCTGAAATGAAATGATATTGTCTGATAAGAACATATAAGTTGCTTAGTTTGATACTTTTTTTACCAAAAGTATCTGAGTTACTTTATAAAAAGTTGCTTAGTTTGTTTACTGATAACTGAAAATTGAAAAAATATTTAAACTGAAAAAATATTTGAATATTTTTAACTGATAAGAACAGATAAGTTGTAAAACCACACTTTCTTATATCTTATTCTTATATGATATTTACTGATAAGAACAGATAAGTTCCTTAGCATGTTTAACTGAGTTTTGAATATTTGTAACTGAAATGAAATGAATATTCTGAAATGAAATGATATTGTCTGATAAGAACATATAAGTTGCTTAGTTTGATACTTTTTTTTACCTAAAGTGTCTGAGTTACTTTATGAAAAGTTGCTTAGTTTGTTTACTGATAACTGAAAATTGAAATGATATTTAAACTGAAATGAATATTTGAATATTTTAAACTGATAAGAACAGATAAGTTGTAAAACCACACTTTCTTATATCTTATTCTTATATGATATTTACTGATAAGAACAGATAAGTTCCTTAGCATGTTTAACTAAGTTTTGAATATTTGTAACTGAAATGAAATGAATATTTTTGGCACATTTTAAAATCTTATATATTATTTACTAAAATTACTTTATACTAAAATTACTATCAAAAATTAATAGGTCATTTATTGCGTCAAATAAGTCAAGTTCATGGCATCAACATCATACTCATGCAATGTGCGTTTTCTTATCTTCAGTTTCATTTTGTGAATTTGTTTTTGAATTGAAATAGATTTTTGTTTTCATGTTTATTTTAGATGTCAAGCGAAGCTCAACCTATTGAGCTTGAGGTTCCAGTTGTGAGGGGAACAAGTTCCCAAGGCACAAATGACCCTGACCCAATTATTTGTAAACTCAAAGCAAAAAACAAACGGATTGGGAAAAAAAGGGCTATTTATTGGGATGAATTTAGACAATTTCAAGAGAATGGGAACCCAAAAGCAGAGTGTAACTACTGCAAAAAACAGTATTATTGTCACCCCGTAATTAATGGGACCTCCTCAGTTAGAAATCATTGGCTTATATGTCCCCTTAATCCAAAGCACAAAGGTCCTACTCAATCAATATTGAGTATGAAATGTGTTGAGAAAGGCAAGTCAACTCTCACTAGTTGGCAATTTAATCAAGAGTCCGTAAGGAAGGCCTTGTCTTATATGCTAATTGTCGATGAGCTTCCATTTCGGTTTGTCGAGGGTGAGGGCTTCAAACGTTTCGTTTCTATTGCATGTCCGATGTTTGTTGTACCGTCGAGATGGACCGTTGCACGAGATTGCTACAATCTTTATACTAGTGAGAGGACTAAGTTAAAGGCTTATTTTAGGGAGTCCAATCAAAGGGTGTGTCTTACGACGGACACATGGACATCTAATCAAAAGATAAACTATATGTGTCTTATGGCACATTACATTAATGAAGATTGGAAATTACAGAAAAGAATTATCAACTTTTGTCCAATTTCAAGTCATAAAGGCGAGGCTATTGGGAGGGAAGTTGAGTCATGTTTGATTGAGTGGGGGATTGAGAAAATTTTTACAATCACCGTTGATAATGCTAGCTCTAATGATGTTGCTATTGCTTATCTAAGCAAAAAGTTTGCACAACGGGGAAATAGTATTCTTCAATGCAAGTATTTACACATGCGTTGCATTGCACACATTATCAATCTTGTTGTAGTAGATGGGTTAAAAATGATGTCTTCTTCAGTTGCTCGTGTCCGGAGAGCTATTAGCTATGTTAGACAATCTCCTTCACGTTTTCAAAAGTTTAAAGATTGTGCTCAAATCGAAAAAATTGAAAGCAAGAAATTATTGTGTCTAGATGTGAGCACCCGTTGGAATTCAACATATTTGATGTTGGATACGGCCCAAAGGTTTCAAAGTGCCTTTGAGAGATTCCAAGACGAAGATCTTTCATTCAAAAGAGAACTTGAGGGTAAGAATTTGTTTCCAACCGAAGAGGATTGGATGAATGTGAGAAGGTTGTGTACGTTTCTAGAACATTTCTATGAATTCACCTTACGTGTGTCGGGGTCTTTATATGTCACTTCAAACAAGTTTTTTGAAGAGATTGCATCTATTGATTTTCTCTTGAAGAATGCTAAGAGTAATGACGACTTCGAGTTGTCTATTATGGCGGATAAAATGAGAGAGAAATATGATAAATATTGGGGGGACGTTGAGAAGATGAATATAGTTGTATTCATTGCGCCACTATTTGATCCAAGGCAAAAGTTTGCATATTTGGAATGGTGGCTATATCAACTCTATGGCCAATCAAAGGGTGACACCATGCTAGAGAAGGTTAAAATTGTTGCTTATTCCATGTTTGAAGAATACAGAAAGTTGTATGCACCTATAGTTTCTTCTACAACTAGTGAAATGACTGACTCTCCTACCATCGAAGATCGTCCAGTCTTCAACTTGAAAAGTATGATGAAGGCTCAATATAAAAATCATAAAATGAAAACTGTTGGTTGTGATAATAAATCTGAGTTGGATCGTTATCTTGTTGAGCCCACCGAAGCCGATGAAGATGAGAATCCTAATTTTGATCTCTTGGCTTGGTGGAAAATTAACTCTCCTCGTTTTCCTGTTCTTTCAAGAATGGTTCGTGATATCTTAGCCGTTCCTATATCTACGGTAGCTTCGGAGAGTGCATTTAGTACCGGTGGTCGGGTCCTTGATGCATTTAGGAGTTCTTTGACACCTAAGATTGTTCAGGGTCTTATTTGTTCTCAAGATTGGTTTAGGACTTGTTCCGATCGATCTATTGTTAGTAATCTTGAAGAGAATTTGGAATCCCTCGATAAACTTGAAAGAGGTATCGTTTTATATAACAATTTATATCACATAATGTTATTTTTTGTTTTTTACTTGTATTGATTGTTCCTGTAATTTTGTATACTTGTGTAGATTTAAGCCAATTGATGGGTTCAACCTCAAGCGATGTTTGAAAAGTTATTATTTGGAATCTGGATTATTACTTTGGTTTGGATGATGTCATATTTTACACTGTCACTGAAATGTGTAGCCAGGCCCCAAGGTTTCAGTTTTCACTAAACAATGCACTACCTCATTTTGGAATTTGGATTATGTAATATTAAACACTGTCACTGTCACTGAAATGTAATATTATACAGGACACTAAACAATGCACTACCCCATTTTGGATGTGTATAAGTATAACTGCATATTTATACATTATATGTAGCTAGGGATAGATTCTACAATACACATTTGGATTACAGTTACTTTTTTTATTCCATTATATGTTGCTAACAAGTATCTGAAGAAAATTGCAATGATGATATGGCATTAGTAAGTGGATAGATACTACAATGCAATGCATTATTTTTTGATGCACAATTGCCTATCTGAGCTTCAAATAATTGCAATGATGATATGATGATATGGCATTAGTAAGTGGACAGATACTACAATGCATCACATTTTGATGCACAATTGCCTATCTGATCTGAGCTTCAAATACTTCAAACCATACTTTCTCTTGCTGTCACGACCCGCACCCGGAATTTGGGCATGAGTCGTGGTTACGTCCAGCCTACGCCGCAGCATCGGCGGTAGAACGCTGTCTAGGTCACAAATAGTACATCCTGTCAATAGTCTCAACTCCGTACGGAGGACAATGATAAATAAATCACAAGTCTATAATATACTCAATCACAGCTATAAGAATAATGGCACGATGAGAATTGAAAAGAGTTCAAAAAAAACCATCCACAAGAAGTTCAACTCAAATCCTGGTCTAAATGACCTCACAAAGTCACAAATAAAATAAAATACATCTCAGTCTCAGTCTCAGTCTAAAACAATAAATGCAGAAAAATAATCTAAGCATGGGCAGGCATGTTCTCCTCTAGGATAGGCACCTCCTCTGGGATTTCTGGGGTGAAATCCTCCTCTATTCCTGGACCGTAATGAGTAGGGCAAAAGTCCTCCAGGTCCTCTGAAAATGTTGTTATCCAGTCAGGATTGGAGCGAAGCACAAATACTAACAGCAGTTTCATTAAATTGACAAAATCTATAAACAGTGTAAGAGATACAAGATGGAAATAAAAACTGAACATGTGGAGTACTGGAGAAAATGAAATAGACAAAAGAGCAACTAGCAATGAGCAATAAATAGTGAATGCTAGAACAGGTAAATCTGAATAAAGATAAAACATCTAGCTAAGTGGTTGAAATATTAGTTTATCATGTGATCGGCTTGGGACTGGATCAGGCTGGTTATATATGATTAGCTATGATTCTTGAAGGTCAGGCTAACCATATGGTTAGCTATGATGCATGATAATGGTCAGGCTAATCATATATAACAGCTATGATGCATGATGATGGTCAGGCCGCACCCGACGTGAGATGAGGGGTGAGCTATGATGCATGGTAAGTGTGGATATGATCACATAATCTACTAATAGTTCCCCATCCCCCAGCCAGCACGATGGATTCCAATCACGACTCCTCATGATGGGGATCTAGGGTGCTAACCCGTGTATCCATAGTGTCGGAATCAAGTATGAAATACACTACAATTTATAGAAGTAATCAACCATGAAAACTGTCAGAGAATGTACTCGCCTGTGGTCCTGAGCAGAATGTGAGGATCGAGGTCCAAAATGGAATCACAATGACCTATTTATGGAAATTCAATGTTACTTAGTGTAATAATGAAAAATGGGTTAAAATACAAAAATGCTTGTTTCTAGGTCAATTTCTAAGTCATTCTAGCTTAACTAAGTCATACTAGATCCATACTAAGTTATTTAGTCTATAAAGGTTACTAACTATCTAATACTAGCTTATCTTAGCTATATTAGGCCATTACCTGGGTTTCTAAGTAAAACCTTACTAATACCTACTCTATCCAGTTATAGCTAGTACTTATACTTACCTACAATCATATAGAACTTACCTTAACTAACTATCACTACCACTTAGTATAACTAACTAATACCTTTATATATTATACTAACTGATAACAATATTTTACTAATGTTACTAACTAAACTAACTAATTAACTATACACTAACTCAGGCACTCTACTAACTAATCCTCCAATATAATGATACTCCAATAACTAACTGATACACATGAGTCTACACACTTAAACCCCTCACTGCTCACTGAACATACAGGTATTAGCACACTGTCACATTGGGTTTCACTGACACAGGTACACATAAAACTGCCTGCTGATATATATATATACTCACCTAAATTCTAAGATGAGACTCCTCACACCCCTGTACAGTTTATGCATACACTGAGTTCACAGTCAGTTTACTGACATCTAACACCATACACACTGGGCATAAAATTCTACACACACACACACACACATGCTAATTACATATGGACACAGGTTCACTGATACTAGACCTATACACAGACACAAAAATCTGAAATAGCAATTTCCTACTGCACATAATGAACTCTCACACTGAACACACATACTCTCAGTTATTAATTTAACTCACTCCACACACACATATATGCTCAAAGTTACTGATACATACCTATACTACACTCACAGTGAACTACAACAACACACCCACACATACACAGGAACTGGATACACACAACACCTACACTGCCACACACACTAAACATATGCACAGACACACTTCACAAAATCCCCATCAAACCTGGGAATTATCTCTCCCTCACACCTATACACAGTCACATATACACAATGTTGCCACAGAACACCAAACTGAAACAAGACACACAGGCAATTATACTGAACCTCTTTAATGCTAGTACACACACACATATATATGTAATACTCACAGTCCCCTCATATGGACTAGGGACAACTCTACACACAGGTATTTACTGATACCCATCAACACACTGCCCTCTAAGTAATTAACTGACACAGAACCCAGCCACACAGTTAAGCTAAGACTGCTCCTAAACCTCACTGTACAGAATTACACATGAAGACACAGTTCAATAACTCACCCCCAAATCAATACACTGATACATAACCCCATATATAACACATAGGATACTGATACTGATACTGACCTGTCCCAAACCCCCTTCTTACTGCTGATACATCTAGTTCCCTGCACTGCACACCCACAAACAGATATCCCTATCACTCACTGCCCTTCATTGATACCAAGCCCTAACCAAATTTCTAATACCATGTTCAGTCCACCCCATCTGGACTGATACTCAACTGATACCAACACAGTCTAACCCATACATCATCCCCCCACCACACAGCACAACTGCCCGACTGCACCCTGTCCTCCATGCCCGACTGAACACAGGGAATCTACACAGTTTTGAACAATTTACTCTGCTCGAGCCCTAACACCCCTAATTCACAGGAACCCAACAAAACCTATAACACAGTTCACAAGTATTATGTATATAGATGGGTACATTGAAACATGCAGTTTAATCAGTATACATAGATAGGCAAAACCCTAACAATCCTTTTATCGAACACCTAGCATGCAGAACACGAATTTACATACAACCCATGAATCCCTTTAACCAAAACCCTAAAACTCGGGTTCAACTTACACAGAGGAGATGAAATCAGTCCACATAACAAAATCTAGGGTTAGGGTTCTTAATAATTGGGGAAAACCCCATATGGGTCACCAAAACCTACTCAAAACCCTGGAATTCGAATTACACAGAAAAGGGGGTTCCCTAATGGCCATGAACATCTGAAAAACAGAATTAAAGGAATATAAACTAGGGTTTTACCTGCAGGGAAGGTTTCTTCAGCGAGGCTCTTCTTCTCCAAGGCTCCCTGACCCACGTTCTTTGCTTCTCTTGCTTTGGAGGAGGAGAAAATAGAACCTAGGGTTAGGGTTTCGAATTTTTGGAGAGGGAAGATGATTTCTCTAGTGGAGGCTAGGGTTTCTCCTGTTTACATGAAGGGTGGCTTTGTGGGAAGCTTCATATATATATAAACCTAGTTCTAGGGTTTCTATGCCTAGTTTTTAGGTTAAAACCTTTATGTTAAGTCATGTAGAACCTAACAGACTCAGGTTAAGTCAGCTTAGGGTTTTGAGGGCTCACCCTAATTTTGTATTCTAGGGTTTGCTAGAATAGGGTTTACAAACTAGGGTTTATTCATTAGGGTTGTCCTAATGGATTTCTAGGGTTAGACCTAAAACTAAATATTATAGAAATAATATAAATAGTTACAAAACTCAGCAATCAATTTAAATTCATAATTATTTAAAACAGCTAAAATTACAGAAATACCCTTATATGAAAAAGTGGTAGTGACAAGTCTACCCTCCTAAAAGAAATTTCGTCCTCGAAATTGGACTGAACTACAACAAGGATGAAACCAGAAAAGGAAATATACCTCAAGTCTGGAAGAGATACGGGTATTGCTCGCGCATTTCGTCCTCTCTCTCCCAGGTCGATTCCCCTGGAGAGTGATGTCTCCATGCTACGCGAACCAAGGGAATAGTTTGGTTCCGCAACACCTTCTCTCTGCGGTCCAAGATCTCTACGGGCTGCTCAGGGTAGCTGAGCGTTGGACCAACCTCAATCTCCGAGTGATCAAGTACGTGACTAGGATCTGCCACGTACCGTCTCAGCTGCGACACGTGAAACACATTATGCACTCCCTCCAATGCAGGCGGCAAGTCCAGTCTATATGCCACTGCACCTACCCTTGCAAGAATACCGAAGGGTCCGATGTAGCGTGGGCTAAGCTTCCCGCCTCTGCCAAAACGAATCGTTCCACGCGTCGGAGAAATCCGTAGGAATACTAGATCGCCAACCTAACACAAAACAGTCTCAATACGCAGTCTAAACAAACAAACAACACAACCAGAAAACAACAATCTATACCTGAAACTCAAGGGGTCTACGTTGGCTGTCGGCCCAATGCCGCTGTCTGTCCTGCGCCACTCGCAGTCTGTCTCTGATGAGTTTCACCTTTTCCGCTGCATCCACGACCATTTCTGGTCCTAGCAAGGCTCTCTCTCCAACGTCGTCCCACGATAGCGGTGTACGACACCTCCGTCCATAAAGAGCCTCAAACGGTGACATCTCGATGCTGGCCTGGTAGCTGTTGTTGTAAGCGAACTCTACCAGGTGCAGATGATCCTCCCAAGATCCTCCGAGATCTAAAACGCAAGTGCGTAGCATATCCTCGAGAGTCTGAATAGTCCTTTCCGACTGCCCGTCTGTCTGGGGGTGATATGCGGTACTGAACTTGAGCTGAGTGCCCAAGCTAGCCTGCAGACTCCTCCAGAAGTGGGAAGTGAAACGACTATCCCGATCTGAGACGATGCTCACAGGAACTCCATGAATCCTAACAATCTGTCGCACGTACATCTCTGCTAGCTTCTCTGTCGACGTGCCCACTTTAAAAGGTAAGAAATGGGCTGATTTGGTCAACCTGTCCACGATGACCCAAATCGCGTCCTTCCCTCCTGGAGAACGGGGGAGCCCTGAAACGAAATCCATGGTCACGTGCTCCCACTTCCATTCTGGAATCGGTAAAGGTTGAAGCAAACCTCCTGGCCTCTGCCGGTCTGCCTTTACCTGCTGGCACACTAGACACCGAGATACGAAGCGTGCTACCTCGCGCTTCATTCCGTACCACCATACGTGCTCCCTTAAGTCTCGATACATCTTGTTGGCACCGGGATGCATTGAGTACTGAGAGCGGTGTGCCTCCTGTAAAACCTCCTCGCGCAGCTCCCCGCTAGGCACACATATCCTTGTGCCGTGCCGTAAGGAACCATCATCTGCGATAGTGAAATCGTCCGACAATCCCATCTGAACTTGGGCTCTGATACTCCTCAGAGTCTCATCATCGTACTGCGCAGCTCTGATCCTGTCCATCAGTTCGGACTGTATCTGTAATCCCCACATCTGAATCTCGGTACCGGGAACTAACACCTCAATCTCCAAGCTCTCTAAATCAGCCAACAAATGCCTATCTGTTGTCAAGTACATAGCCATCGGATACCTGCTCAAAGCATCGGCGACTACGTTAGCCTTCCCTGGATGGTACTGCAATGATATGTCAAAGTCCTTCATCAGCTCTAACCATCTCCTCTGCCTCATGTTCAGCTCCTTCTGTGTGAATACGTACTTCAAGCTCTTGTGGTCTGTGAAGATTTCCACACGCTCTCCGTACAGGTAATGTTTCCACAGCTTTAGAGCGAAAATAACTGCTGCCAACTCTAAGTCATGGGTGGGATAATTCTTTTCATGAGGGCGTAACTGCCTGGAAGCATAGGCAATTACCTTCCCGTGCTGTTGAAGAACACATCCCAGACCCTTCCCTGAAGCATCACTGTAGATGGTAAAACCACCTGTCCCTGATGGCAACGTCAAAATTGGAGCTGTCGTCAACCTCTTCTTCAGCTCATCAAATGCAGCCTGGCACTCCTCTGTCCAAACAAAATCCACGTCCTTCCTAGTCAGTCTGGTCATTGGCGCTGCAATCTTGGAGAAGTCTTGTACAAACCTCCTGTAGTATCCTGCAAGCCCGAGGAAACTCCTGATCTCAGCTACCGAACTGGGGGTAGCCCATGACTCCACTGCCTCGATCTTCTGTGGGTTAACCGAGATTCCGTCACCCGATACCACATGCCCAAGAAATTCAACCTTGTCAAGGAAGAATTCACACTTAGAGAGTTTCCCGTACAGCTTCTCCCTCCTGAGAGTCTCTAAGACCAATCTCAGGTGCTCTTCGTGCTCCTCCGGTGTCTTGGAATACACAAGAATATCATCGATGAACACCACCACGAACTTGTCAAGGTACTGGTGGAACACCTTGTTCATCAAGTTCATGAATACTGCCGGTGCATTGGTTAAACCAAATGGCATCACCATGAACTCAAACTGGCCGTATCTGGTCCGAAAAGCTGTCTTCGGCGTGTCTTCTTTCTTCACCTTCACCTGATGATAGCCTGACCTCAAATCAATCTTCGAAAACACCCTCGCCCCGCTCAACTGGTCGAAAAGATCATCTATCCTCGGTAGCGGGTACTTGTTCTTGATGGTGATATTATTCAAGGCTCTATAATCAATACACATGCGCACCGTGCCGTCCTTCTTCGGTACGAACAATACCGGAGCTCCCCATGGTGATGAACTGGATTTGATGAAGCCTTTGTCCTGCAGCTCCTCAACTTGCTTCTTCAGTTCTGCCAGCTCGCTGTTGTTGACTCTATAGACATGTTGTGAAATGGGCTCCGCTCCTGGAACCAAGTCTATAGAGAATTCGACATCTCTGTCTGGCGGCAAGCCTGGCAACTCTTCTGGAAATACATCCAGGAACTCCGCTATTAGAGGATGTGGCAACTCCTCTTCTTCCGTCCTGGCTCCGCAAAAGGTGCTCCCTCTCTGTTCCGCTGTTCCTCTGACGACCTCAAACTCCGGCTCTCCTGGTGGTCTAAACAATACTCTGCCTCTATAACAATCTATAGTAGCATGATGCCTACTCAACCAGTCCATTCCGAGTACAATATCGTACCCCGGAAGTGGCATGACGAGTAAGCTCACGCTCAAGTCTCGGCCTCCTACTGATACTCTCCGGTCCTTGCAGTGATCACGGACTAGGATAATACCTCCACCAGTCATGATCTTGCAAGTCCTAGCTAATGGTTCTGTGTCTAAATGATGTCGAAGTGCATATGATACAGACACAAAACTATGGGAAGCGCCAGAGTCAAATAAGGTAAATGCGGGAATACAATCGAGAAGAACCGAACCTGTGATCAAGTCTCCTGCTGGCTCGATTTCCTCGACTGCCATGGCGTATGCTCGCCCCTGGGGTGCACCTCTCTGCTGCTGATGCTGGGCGAACTTCTGATTTTGCGGTGGAAGTGGTCCCCTCTGTTGTTGGCCTCCTGGTACGGTAGGTACCCTGCCTGGTCCTCTCTGGGCGGCTGCTCCACCCTGACCTGGACGAGTCCGAATGGTAGGGCAATCCTTCAGCTGGTGTGTCGTCGATCCGCAGTACAAACATGAGCCTAACCTCTTCCTGCAGTTCTCTCTGGTATGTCCTGTCTTCCCGCAGTACGCACACTGGATGGCAGGCTGGTTCTGTCTCTGTTGCTGCTGGATCTGCCCTCGGGCTGGTGCCTGATGCTGCTGCTGAAAGGGCCTCTGCTGCTGCTGAAAGTGTGGACGCTTGCCTGTTCCCGTACTACTGTTTGCCCCTCCGGTAACATCGCGTCCCCTCTTGGGTCTGAGGTCCAAGTCATCCTCGGCTACTTGGGCATCCATCAATATGCCCTCGTAGGTAGCTGTGCGACGTCCCGACGTGCGAGACTTGATCTCTCTTGTCAGCCCCTTTCTGAATTTCCGGGCCCTGTCCCCCGGATCTCTAATCATCGACGGCGCAAAGCGGCTCAGGCGGGAAAACTCCGCGGCATACTCGTCGACGGACGAGCTCCCCTGGGCTAAGTCATGGAACTGACTCTCCAAAGCTCCCAGGGCGACATCAGGAAAGAACTTTTCTTTGAAGAGCTCCTTGAAAGCTTCCCAAGAGAGTCCCCCGCGCAAGAGTCTCGGCTCCGTGCGAAACCATGTCAAGGCAATATCGAACATCTGGCTGCCAGCGGCCTCGATCTGGAGCGCCTCTGGAATCTGCGCCAAACGCAAGTTCCTCTCGATGTCCTCTAACCAATCATCGGCGTAGAGTATCCCTTCTGTCCCCTTGAACTCCCGAGGCATCATCCTCTTGAAGTCCACAATGGTGCCCGGCCTCTGTTGTTGCTGACCAGGTTGTTGCTGCTGCTGAGCGACTCTCTCCACAGCCTGGAGAGCCACTTGGTGAGCATTATCCATGTTCACCCTCATCATCTCTGTCTGGGCCTGATGTGCCTCAGCCTGCACTCTCTGGGCCTCTGCCGACGTCCTCTGGGCGTCGACCATGCCCTGAATCAAAGCGAACATCTGTGCCCCATCGACGGGCACACCTCCTGGTTGCTGAGCTGGTGGTGGTGGAGGTGGTGGTGCCGTCGTAGCTGTGGGGACCCTCTGAACTGGTGGTGGAGGACCCCCGAATGCTGCAGACACTCCCACCTGTCCTGGAGATGTAGGAGGTGCTGCTGATGTCTGTCCGGCAGCGCGAGAGGTGGCAGACCTCTCTGAATCTGCTGCTCCAAGTCTCTGGGATCTTCTTGGCGGCATCCTGAAGACAGATCGAAAGATTCAATTAAGGCAATAGATATGATATCAAGGAAGGACAGAAAATTTCTAAAGGAATTAATCATTAAGAATAGTATCATAAGAATCAGAATTCCCTAATTGTGATTGAGTATATTCTTGGCCTAATTCCTATTTCCTAAAACAGTCTAAGACTATGACTAGAGACCACAGACTAGACCTGCATGGGCCACCACTAAAAACGTGTCACGACCCGCACCCGGAATTTGGGCATGAGTCGTGGTTACGTCCAGCCTACGCCGCAGCATCGGCGGTAGAACGCTGTCTAGGTCACAAATAGTACATCCTGTCAATAGTCTCAACTCCGTACGGAGGACAATGATAAATAAATCACAAGTCTATAATATACTCAATCACAGCTATAAGAATAATGGCACGATGAGAATTGAAAAGAGTTCAAAAAAAACCATCCACAAGAAGTTCAACTCAAATCCTGGTCTAAATGACCTCACAAAGTCACAAATAAAATAAAATACATCTCAGTCTCAGTCTCAGTCTAAAACAATAAATGCAGAAAAATAATCTAAGCATGGGCAGGCATGTTCTCCTCTAGGATAGGCACCTCCTCTGGGATTTCTGGGGTGAAATCCTCCTCTATTCCTGGACCGTAATGAGTAGGGCAAAAGTCCTCCAGGTCCTCTGAAAATGTTGTTATCCAGTCAGGATTGGAGCGAAGCACAAATACTAACAGCAGTTTCATTAAATTGACAAAATCTATAAACAGTGTAAGAGATACAAGATGGAAATAAAAACTGAACATGTGGAGTACTGGAGAAAATGAAATAGACAAAAGAGCAACTAGCAATGAGCAATAAATAGTGAATGCTAGAACAGGTAAATCTGAATAAAGATAAAACATCTAGCTAAGTGGTTGAAATATTAGTTTATCATGTGATCGGCTTGGGACTGGATCAGGCTGGTTATATATGATTAGCTATGATTCTTGAAGGTCAGGCTAACCATATGGTTAGCTATGATGCATGATAATGGTCAGGCTAATCATATATAACAGCTATGATGCATGATGATGGTCAGGCCGCACCCGACGTGAGATGAGGGGTGAGCTATGATGCATGGTAAGTGTGGATATGATCACATAATCTACTAATAGTTCCCCATCCCCCAGCCAGCACGATGGATTCCAATCACGACTCCTCATGATGGGGATCTAGGGTGCTAACCCGTGTATCCATAGTGTCGGAATCAAGTATGAAATACACTACAATTTATAGAAGTAATCAACCATGAAAACTGTCAGAGAATGTACTCGCCTGTGGTCCTGAGCAGAATGTGAGGATCGAGGTCCAAAATGGAATCACAATGACCTATTTATGGAAATTCAATGTTACTTAGTGTAATAATGAAAAATGGGTTAAAATACAAAAATGCTTGTTTCTAGGTCAATTTCTAAGTCATTCTAGCTTAACTAAGTCATACTAGATCCATACTAAGTTATTTAGTCTATAAAGGTTACTAACTATCTAATACTAGCTTATCTTAGCTATATTAGGCCATTACCTGGGTTTCTAAGTAAAACCTTACTAATACCTACTCTATCCAGTTATAGCTAGTACTTATACTTACCTACAATCATATAGAACTTACCTTAACTAACTATCACTACCACTTAGTATAACTAACTAATACCTTTATATATTATACTAACTGATAACAATATTTTACTAATGTTACTAACTAAACTAACTAATTAACTATACACTAACTCAGGCACTCTACTAACTAATCCTCCAATATAATGATACTCCAATAACTAACTGATACACATGAGTCTACACACTTAAACCCCTCACTGCTCACTGAACATACAGGTATTAGCACACTGTCACATTGGGTTTCACTGACACAGGTACACATAAAACTGCCTGCTGATATATATATATACTCACCTAAATTCTAAGATGAGACTCCTCACACCCCTGTACAGTTTATGCATACACTGAGTTCACAGTCAGTTTACTGACATCTAACACCATACACACTGGGCATAAAATTCTACACACACACACACACACATGCTAATTACATATGGACACAGGTTCACTGATACTAGACCTATACACAGACACAAAAATCTGAAATAGCAATTTCCTACTGCACATAATGAACTCTCACACTGAACACACATACTCTCAGTTATTAATTTAACTCACTCCACACACACATATATGCTCAAAGTTACTGATACATACCTATACTACACTCACAGTGAACTACAACAACACACCCACACATACACAGGAACTGGATACACACAACACCTACACTGCCACACACACTAAACATATGCACAGACACACTTCACAAAATCCCCATCAAACCTGGGAATTATCTCTCCCTCACACCTATACACAGTCACATATACACAATGTTGCCACAGAACACCAAACTGAAACAAGACACACAGGCAATTATACTGAACCTCTTTAATGCTAGTACACACACACATATATATGTAATACTCACAGTCCCCTCATATGGACTAGGGACAACTCTACACACAGGTATTTACTGATACCCATCAACACACTGCCCTCTAAGTAATTAACTGACACAGAACCCAGCCACACAGTTAAGCTAAGACTGCTCCTAAACCTCACTGTACAGAATTACACATGAAGACACAGTTCAATAACTCACCCCCAAATCAATACACTGATACATAACCCCATATATAACACATAGGATACTGATACTGATACTGACCTGTCCCAAACCCCCTTCTTACTGCTGATACATCTAGTTCCCTGCACTGCACACCCACAAACAGATATCCCTATCACTCACTGCCCTTCATTGATACCAAGCCCTAACCAAATTTCTAATACCATGTTCAGTCCACCCCATCTGGACTGATACTCAACTGATACCAACACAGTCTAACCCATACATCATCCCCCCACCACACAGCACAACTGCCCGACTGCACCCTGTCCTCCATGCCCGACTGAACACAGGGAATCTACACAGTTTTGAACAATTTACTCTGCTCGAGCCCTAACACCCCTAATTCACAGGAACCCAACAAAACCTATAACACAGTTCACAAGTATTATGTATATAGATGGGTACATTGAAACATGCAGTTTAATCAGTATACATAGATAGGCAAAACCCTAACAATCCTTTTATCGAACACCTAGCATGCAGAACACGAATTTACATACAACCCATGAATCCCTTTAACCAAAACCCTAAAACTCGGGTTCAACTTACACAGAGGAGATGAAATCAGTCCACATAACAAAATCTAGGGTTAGGGTTCTTAATAATTGGGGAAAACCCCATATGGGTCACCAAAACCTACTCAAAACCCTGGAATTCGAATTACACAGAAAAGGGGGTTCCCTAATGGCCATAAACATCTGAAAAACAGAATTAAAGGAATATAAACTAGGGTTTTACCTGCAGGGAAGGTTTCTTCAGCGAGGCTCTTCTTCTCCAAGGCTCCCTGACCCACGTTCTTTGCTTCTCTTGCTTTGGAGGAGGAGAAAATAGAACCTAGGGTTAGGGTTTCGAATTTTTGGAGAGGGAAGATGATTTCTCTAGTGGAGGCTAGGGTTTCTCCTGTTTACATGAAGGGTGGCTTTGTGGGAAGCTTCATATATATATAAACCTAGTTCTAGGGTTTCTATGCCTAGTTTTTAGGTTAAAACCTTTATGTTAAGTCATGTAGAACCTAACAGACTCAGGTTAAGTCAGCTTAGGGTTTTGAGGGCTCACCCTAATTTTGTATTCTAGGGTTTGCTAGAATAGGGTTTACAAACTAGGGTTTATTCATTAGGGTTGTCCTAATGGATTTCTAGGGTTAGACCTAAAACTAAATATTATAGAAATAATATAAATAGTTACAAAACTCAGCAATCAATTTAAATTCATAATTATTTAAAACAGCTAAAATTACAGAAATACCCTTATATGAAAAAGTGGTAGTGACAAGTCTACCCTCCTAAAAGAAATTTCGTCCTCGAAATTGGACTGAACTACAACAAGGATGAAACCAGAAAAGGAAATATACCTCAAGTCTGGAAGAGATACGGGTATTGCTCGCGCATTTCGTCCTCTCTCTCCCAGGTCGATTCCCCTGGAGAGTGATGTCTCCATGCTACGCGAACCAAGGGAATAGTTTGGTTCCGCAACACCTTCTCTCTGCGGTCCAAGATCTCTACGGGCTGCTCAGGGTAGCTGAGCGTTGGACCAACCTCAATCTCCGAGTGATCAAGTACGTGACTAGGATCTGCCACGTACCGTCTCAGCTGCGACACGTGAAACACATTATGCACTCCCTCCAATGCAGGCGGCAAGTCCAGTCTATATGCCACTGCACCTACCCTTGCAAGAATACCGAAGGGTCCGATGTAGCGTGGGCTAAGCTTCCCGCCTCTGCCAAAACGAATCGTTCCACGCGTCGGAGAAATCCGTAGGAATACTAGATCGCCAACCTAACACAAAACAGTCTCAATACGCAGTCTAAACAAACAAACAACACAACCAGAAAATAACAATCTATACCTGAAACTCAAGGGGTCTACGTTGGCTGTCGGCCCAATGCCGCTGTCTGTCCTGCGCCACTCGCAGTCTGTCTCTGATGAGTTTCACCTTTTCCGCTGCATCCACGACCATTTCTGGTCCTAGCAAGGCTCTCTCTCCAACGTCGTCCCACGATAGCGGTGTACGACACCTCCGTCCATAAAGAGCCTCAAACGGTGACATCTCGATGCTGGCCTGGTAGCTGTTGTTGTAAGCGAACTCTACCAGGTGCAGATGATCCTCCCAAGATCCTCCGAGATCTAAAACGCAAGTGCGTAGCATATCCTCGAGAGTCTGAATAGTCCTTTCCGACTGCCCGTCTGTCTGGGGGTGATATGCGGTACTGAACTTGAGCTGAGTGCCCAAGCTAGCCTGCAGACTCCTCCAGAAGTGGGAAGTGAAACGACTATCCCGATCTGAGACGATGCTCACAGGAACTCCATGAATCCTAACAATCTGTCGCACGTACATCTCTGCTAGCTTCTCTGTCGACGTGCCCACTTTAAAAGGTAAGAAATGGGCTGATTTGGTCAACCTGTCCACGATGACCCAAATCGCGTCCTTCCCTCCTGGAGAACGGGGGAGCCCTGAAACGAAATCCATGGTCACGTGCTCCCACTTCCATTCTGGAATCGGTAAAGGTTGAAGCAAACCTCCTGGCCTCTGCCGGTCTGCCTTTACCTGCTGGCACACTAGACACCGAGATACGAAGCGTGCTACCTCGCGCTTCATTCCGTACCACCATACGTGCTCCCTTAAGTCTCGATACATCTTGTTGGCACCGGGATGCATTGAGTACTGAGAGCGGTGTGCCTCCTGTAAAACCTCCTCGCGCAGCTCCCCGCTAGGCACACATATCCTTGTGCCGTGCCGTAAGGAACCATCATCTGCGATAGTGAAATCGTCCGACAATCCCATCTGAACTTGGGCTCTGATACTCCTCAGAGTCTCATCATCGTACTGCGCAGCTCTGATCCTGTCCATCAGTTCGGACTGTATCTGTAATCCCCACATCTGAATCTCGGTACCGGGAACTAACACCTCAATCTCCAAGCTCTCTAAATCAGCCAACAAATGCCTATCTGTTGTCAAGTACATAGCCATCGGATACCTGCTCAAAGCATCGGCGACTACGTTAGCCTTCCCTGGATGGTACTGCAATGATATGTCAAAGTCCTTCATCAGCTCTAACCATCTCCTCTGCCTCATGTTCAGCTCCTTCTGTGTGAATACGTACTTCAAGCTCTTGTGGTCTGTGAAGATTTCCACACGCTCTCCGTACAGGTAATGTTTCCACAGCTTTAGAGCGAAAATAACTGCTGCCAACTCTAAGTCATGGGTGGGATAATTCTTTTCATGAGGGCGTAACTGCCTGGAAGCATAGGCAATTACCTTCCCGTGCTGTTGAAGAACACATCCCAGACCCTTCCCTGAAGCATCACTGTAGATGGTAAAACCACCTGTCCCTGATGGCAACGTCAAAATTGGAGCTGTCGTCAACCTCTTCTTCAGCTCATCAAATGCAGCCTGGCACTCCTCTGTCCAAACAAAATCCACGTCCTTCCTAGTCAGTCTGGTCATTGGCGCTGCAATCTTGGAGAAGTCTTGTACAAACCTCCTGTAGTATCCTGCAAGCCCGAGGAAACTCCTGATCTCAGCTACCGAACTGGGGGTAGCCCATGACTCCACTGCCTCGATCTTCTGTGGGTTAACCGAGATTCCGTCACCCGATACCACATGCCCAAGAAATTCAACCTTGTCAAGGAAGAATTCACACTTAGAGAGTTTCCCGTACAGCTTCTCCCTCCTGAGAGTCTCTAAGACCAATCTCAGGTGCTCTTCGTGCTCCTCCGGTGTCTTGGAATACACAAGAATATCATCGATGAACACCACCACGAACTTGTCAAGGTACTGGTGGAACACCTTGTTCATCAAGTTCATGAATACTGCCGGTGCATTGGTTAAACCAAATGGCATCACCATGAACTCAAACTGGCCGTATCTGGTCCGAAAAGCTGTCTTCGGCGTGTCTTCTTTCTTCACCTTCACCTGATGATAGCCTGACCTCAAATCAATCTTCGAAAACACCCTCGCCCCGCTCAACTGGTCGAAAAGATCATCTATCCTCGGTAGCGGGTACTTGTTCTTGATGGTGATATTATTCAAGGCTCTATAATCAATACACATGCGCACCGTGCCGTCCTTCTTCGGTACGAACAATACCGGAGCTCCCCATGGTGATGAACTGGATTTGATGAAGCCTTTGTCCTGCAGCTCCTCAACTTGCTTCTTCAGTTCTGCCAGCTCGCTGTTGTTGACTCTATAGACATGTTGTGAAATGGGCTCCGCTCCTGGAACCAAGTCTATAGAGAATTCGACATCTCTGTCTGGCGGCAAGCCTGGCAACTCTTCTGGAAATACATCCAGGAACTCCGCTATTAGAGGATGTGGCAACTCCTCTTCTTCCGTCCTGGCTCCGCAAAAGGTGCTCCCTCTCTGTTCCGCTGTTCCTCTGACGACCTCAAACTCCGGCTCTCCTGGTGGTCTAAACAATACTCTGCCTCTATAACAATCTATAGTAGCATGATGCCTACTCAACCAGTCCATTCCGAGTACAATATCGTACCCCGGAAGTGGCATGACGAGTAAGCTCACGCTCAAGTCTCGGCCTCCTACTGATACTCTCCGGTCCTTGCAGTGATCACGGACTAGGATAATACCTCCACCAGTCATGATCTTGCAAGTCCTAGCTAATGGTTCTGTGTCTAAATGATGTCGAAGTGCATATGATACAGACACAAAACTATGGGAAGCGCCAGAGTCAAATAAGGTAAATGCGGGAATACAATCGAGAAGAACCGAACCTGTGATCAAGTCTCCTGCTGGCTCGATTTCCTCGACTGCCATGGCGTATGCTCGCCCCTGGGGTGCACCTCTCTGCTGCTGATGCTGGGCGAACTTCTGATTTTGCGGTGGAAGTGGTCCCCTCTGTTGTTGGCCTCCTGGTACGGTAGGTACCCTGCCTGGTCCTCTCTGGGCGGCTGCTCCACCCTGACCTGGACGAGTCCGAATGGTAGGGCAATCCTTCAGCTGGTGTGTCGTCGATCCGCAGTACAAACATGAGCCTAACCTCTTCCTGCAGTTCTCTCTGGTATGTCCTGTCTTCCCGCAGTACGCACACTGGATGGCAGGCTGGTTCTGTCTCTGTTGCTGCTGGATCTGCCCTCGGGCTGGTGCCTGATGCTGCTGCTGAAAGGGCCTCTGCTGCTGCTGAAAGTGTGGACGCTTGCCTGTTCCCGTACTACTGTTTGCCCCTCCGGTAACATCGCGTCCCCTCTTGGGTCTGAGGTCCAAGTCATCCTCGGCTACTTGGGCATCCATCAATATGCCCTCGTAGGTAGCTGTGCGACGTCCCGACGTGCGAGACTTGATCTCTCTTGTCAGCCCCTTTCTGAATTTCCGGGCCCTGTCCCCCGGATCTCTAATCATCGACGGCGCAAAGCGGCTCAGGCGGGAAAACTCCGCGGCATACTCGTCGACGGACGAGCTCCCCTGGGCTAAGTCATGGAACTGACTCTCCAAAGCTCCCAGGGCGACATCAGGAAAGAACTTTTCTTTGAAGAGCTCCTTGAAAGCTTCCCAAGAGAGTCCCCCGCGCAAGAGTCTCGGCTCCGTGCGAAACCATGTCAAGGCAATATCGAACATCTGGCTGCCAGCGGCCTCGATCTGGAGCGCCTCTGGAATCTGCGCCAAACGCAAGTTCCTCTCGATGTCCTCTAACCAATCATCGGCGTAGAGTATCCCTTCTGTCCCCTTGAACTCCCGAGGCATCATCCTCTTGAAGTCCACAATGGTGCCCGGCCTCTGTTGTTGCTGACCAGGTTGTTGCTGCTGCTGAGCGACTCTCTCCACAGCCTGGAGAGCCACTTGGTGAGCATTATCCATGTTCACCCTCATCATCTCTGTCTGGGCCTGATGTGCCTCAGCCTGCACTCTCTGGGCCTCTGCCGACGTCCTCTGGGCGTCGACCATGCCCTGAATCAAAGCGAACATCTGTGCCCCATCGACGGGCACACCTCCTGGTTGCTGAGCTGGTGGTGGTGGAGGTGGTGGTGCCGTCGTAGCTGTGGGGACCCTCTGAACTGGTGGTGGAGGACCCCCGAATGCTGCAGACACTCCCACCTGTCCTGGAGATGTAGGAGGTGCTGCTGATGTCTGTCCGGCAGCGCGAGAGGTGGCAGACCTCTCTGAATCTGCTGCTCCAAGTCTCTGGGATCTTCTTGGCGGCATCCTGAAGACAGATCGAAAGATTCAATTAAGGCAATAGATATGATATCAAGGAAGGACAGAAAATTTCTAAAGGAATTAATCATTAAGAATAGTATCATAAGAATCAGAATTCCCTAATTGTGATTGAGTATATTCTTGGCCTAATTCCTATTTCCTAAAACAGTCTAAGACTATGACTAGAGACCACAGACTAGACCTGCATGGGCCACCACTAAAAACGTGTCACGACCCGCACCCGGAATTTGGGCATGAGTCGTGGTTACGTCCAGCCTACGCCGCAGCATCGGCGGTAGAACGCTGTCTAGGTCACAAATAGTACATCCTGTCAATAGTCTCAACTCCGTACGGAGGACAATGATAAATAAATCACAAGTCTATAATATACTCAATCACAGCTATAAGAATAATGGCACGATGAGAATTGAAAAGAGTTCAAAAAAAACCATCCACAAGAAGTTCAACTCAAATCCTGGTCTAAATGACCTCACAAAGTCACAAATAAAATAAAATACATCTCAGTCTCAGTCTCAGTCTAAAACAATAAATGCAGAAAAATAATCTAAGCATGGGCAGGCATGTTCTCCTCTAGGATAGGCACCTCCTCTGGGATTTCTGGGGTGAAATCCTCCTCTATTCCTGGACCGTAATGAGTAGGGCAAAAGTCCTCCAGGTCCTCTGAAAATGTTGTTATCCAGTCAGGATTGGAGCGAAGCACAAATACTAACAGCAGTTTCATTAAATTGACAAAATCTATAAACAGTGTAAGAGATACAAGATGGAAATAAAAACTGAACATGTGGAGTACTGGAGAAAATGAAATAGACAAAAGAGCAACTAGCAATGAGCAATAAATAGTGAATGCTAGAACAGGTAAATCTGAATAAAGATAAAACATCTAGCTAAGTGGTTGAAATATTAGTTTATCATGTGATCGGCTTGGGACTGGATCAGGCTGGTTATATATGATTAGCTATGATTCTTGAAGGTCAGGCTAACCATATGGTTAGCTATGATGCATGATAATGGTCAGGCTAATCATATATAACAGCTATGATGCATGATGATGGTCAGGCCGCACCCGACGTGAGATGAGGGGTGAGCTATGATGCATGGTAAGTGTGGATATGATCACATAATCTACTAATAGTTCCCCATCCCCCAGCCAGCACGATGGATTCCAATCACGACTCCTCATGATGGGGATCTAGGGTGCTAACCCGTGTATCCATAGTGTCGGAATCAAGTATGAAATACACTACAATTTATAGAAGTAATCAACCATGAAAACTGTCAGAGAATGTACTCGCCTGTGGTCCTGAGCAGAATGTGAGGATCGAGGTCCAAAATGGAATCACAATGACCTATTTATGGAAATTCAATGTTACTTAGTGTAATAATGAAAAATGGGTTAAAATACAAAAATGCTTGTTTCTAGGTCAATTTCTAAGTCATTCTAGCTTAACTAAGTCATACTAGATCCATACTAAGTTATTTAGTCTATAAAGGTTACTAACTATCTAATACTAGCTTATCTTAGCTATATTAGGCCATTACCTGGGTTTCTAAGTAAAACCTTACTAATACCTACTCTATCCAGTTATAGCTAGTACTTATACTTACCTACAATCATATAGAACTTACCTTAACTAACTATCACTACCACTTAGTATAACTAACTAATACCTTTATATATTATACTAACTGATAACAATATTTTACTAATGTTACTAACTAAACTAACTAATTAACTATACACTAACTCAGGCACTCTACTAACTAATCCTCCAATATAATGATACTCCAATAACTAACTGATACACATGAGTCTACACACTTAAACCCCTCACTGCTCACTGAACATACAGGTATTAGCACACTGTCACATTGGGTTTCACTGACACAGGTACACATAAAACTGCCTGCTGATATATATATATACTCACCTAAATTCTAAGATGAGACTCCTCACACCCCTGTACAGTTTATGCATACACTGAGTTCACAGTCAGTTTACTGACATCTAACACCATACACACTGGGCATAAAATTCTACACACACACACACACACATGCTAATTACATATGGACACAGGTTCACTGATACTAGACCTATACACAGACACAAAAATCTGAAATAGCAATTTCCTACTGCACATAATGAACTCTCACACTGAACACACATACTCTCAGTTATTAATTTAACTCACTCCACACACACATATATGCTCAAAGTTACTGATACATACCTATACTACACTCACAGTGAACTACAACAACACACCCACACATACACAGGAACTGGATACACACAACACCTACACTGCCACACACACTAAACATATGCACAGACACACTTCACAAAATCCCCATCAAACCTGGGAATTATCTCTCCCTCACACCTATACACAGTCACATATACACAATGTTGCCACAGAACACCAAACTGAAACAAGACACACAGGCAATTATACTGAACCTCTTCAATGCTAGTACACACACACATATATATGTAATACTCACAGTCCCCTCATATGGACTAGGGACAACTCTACACACAGGTATTTACTGATACCCATCAACACACTGCCCTCTAAGTAATTAACTGACACAGAACCCAGCCACACAGTTAAGCTAAGACTGCTCCTAAACCTCACTGTACAGAATTACACATGAAGACACAGTTCAATAACTCACCCCCAAATCAATACACTGATACATAACCCCATATATAACACATAGGATACTGATACTGATACTGACCTGTCCCAAACCCCCTTCTTACTGCTGATACATCTAGTTCCCTGCACTGCACACCCACAAACAGATATCCCTATCACTCACTGCCCTTCATTGATACCAAGCCCTAACCAAATTTCTAATACCATGTTCAGTCCACCCCATCTGGACTGATACTCAACTGATACCAACACAGTCTAACCCATACATCATCCCCCCACCACACAGCACAACTGCCCGACTGCACCCTGTCCTCCATGCCCGACTGAACACAGGGAATCTACACAGTTTTGAACAATTTACTCTGCTCGAGCCCTAACACCCCTAATTCACAGGAACCCAACAAAACCTATAACACAGTTCACAAGTATTATGTATATAGATGGGTACATTGAAACATGCAGTTTAATCAGTATACATAGATAGGCAAAACCCTAACAATCCTTTTATCGAACACCTAGCATGCAGAACACGAATTTACATACAACCCATGAATCCCTTTAACCAAAACCCTAAAACTCGGGTTCAACTTACACAGAGGAGATGAAATCAGTCCACATAACAAAATCTAGGGTTAGGGTTCTTAATAATTGGGGAAAACCCCATATGGGTCACCAAAACCTACTCAAAACCCTGGAATTCGAATTACACAGAAAAGGGGGTTCCCTAATGGCCATGAACATCTGAAAAACAGAATTAAAGGAATATAAACTAGGGTTTTACCTGCAGGGAAGGTTTCTTCAGCGAGGCTCTTCTTCTCCAAGGCTCCCTGACCCACGTTCTTTGCTTCTCTTGCTTTGGAGGAGGAGAAAATAGAACCTAGGGTTAGGGTTTCGAATTTTTGGAGAGGGAAGATGATTTCTCTAGTGGAGGCTAGGGTTTCTCCTGTTTACATGAAGGGTGGCTTTGTGGGAAGCTTCATATATATATAAACCTAGTTCTAGGGTTTCTATGCCTAGTTTTTAGGTTAAAACCTTTATGTTAAGTCATGTAGAACCTAACAGACTCAGGTTAAGTCAGCTTAGGGTTTTGAGGGCTCACCCTAATTTTGTATTCTAGGGTTTGCTAGAATAGGGTTTACAAACTAGGGTTTATTCATTAGGGTTGTCCTAATGGATTTCTAGGGTTAGACCTAAAACTAAATATTATAGAAATAATATAAATAGTTACAAAACTCAGCAATCAATTTAAATTCATAATTATTTAAAACAGCTAAAATTACAGAAATACCCTTATATGAAAAAGTGGTAGTGACACTTGCTCCATCATGCAGACTTCAAACCATACTTCAAGATTCTTAATGTGTGCTAAGTCTGCCACTTTCAATCAGTGATGTTCCTGCAGTTGCTCATTGTCTCCCTTCATTAATCAAACAGAGGTAAAGGCTCAAAACAGTTGTAAGAATATTGATGCTATCTTAATTTTCCACTGTTGCTACTGTGAATGGCTACTGAGAATGCAGAAATTTTCATACTTTCATCATAAGTTATATATTTAGAAATGTTTAGATGCCAGTATGTTTAGATTTGTTTACATTCAGGCTTTCATCATAAGTTATATATTCTACTTGCCACTTGCCAGTATGTTTTGCTTCTGAGTCCTGACTGTTCATGCTTGTTAAAGATTGATAGTAGCCTATAAATCTGTCAGGCTACTGTGGCTACTGTGAATGCAGGAAAATCTATACTAGCTATGTAGTTATGCTCATGCATTTAGTTTTACATTGATGCCAGTATGTTTTGCTTATATATTCTACTTGCCAGTATGTTTTGCTGCTTTCCACATACTGATAGTTTAATGTTTAATGTTTAATGTATCATTTGATTGTTTCATGTCTCTATCAACACAACAAGCACACCTCAAAGGAGTGGGGCCGGTGGGCTACACCATTTGTAATGTTTGGCAAGGAATGTCTTAACAAATCTGGAGCTTAACAAATCTGGAGCTGTGTATATTGTATAACTGTATATAATGGCCCATTTATATTGTTGTGAGTCTTGTGACTTGTTTGCATAATTAGGAAACTTGAGTATAAGAAGGAAGAAAGCTGTGTAATCATTATATATTGCTGTCAGTCTTGTGACTTGTTTGACTTTGCTGTGTATAAGAAACTTGAGTATAAGAACTAAGAAGGAAGAAAGCTGTAATGTGTATATATTGCTGTGTATAACTGTATATAATGGCCCTTATATATTGCTGTTAGTCTTGTGACTTGTTTGCATAATTAAGAAACTTGAGTATAAGAAGGAAAGATGTGTAATGTGTATATATTGCTGTGACTATTCTAAGAAAGCTGTCTGTATGAATTTTTATTGAATTTTTAACAAGTATTTGGTCCAGGCCCAGTAACCAAAAACGGCCCAGTATCAAAATATGGCCCAATTATCCGGCCCACTCTTAAAAAAGGCCCAACCGAATAAACCGATTTAGCCGAATAAACCGATTAATAATTCTCGGTTCGGTTATATTCGGTTTTTTCACATATCGGTTCGGTTTCGGTTTGATTTTAAAAAAATTCGGTTTAACCGGTTTTCCAAAATTCGGTTCGGTGGAAACCGATTAAACCGATTACTCAGCCCTAAAAGGAAGTGTGGAACAACAATTTTGTTGGGGTTTAGACGTAACGATTTTTTCTATCAGTTTTTGGAGTATTTTTGAACGCACCGTTTATGGAAAAAATTTATTTGGTAATTTTCATATGGCACTGTTTTGATTGGTTCAAAAA
This sequence comes from Iris macrosiphon, assembly GCA_036927795.1. Taxonomy (NCBI): domain Eukaryota; kingdom Viridiplantae; phylum Streptophyta; class Magnoliopsida; order Asparagales; family Iridaceae; genus Iris; species Iris macrosiphon. Next base: position 39,593,836 of record JAYESA010000002.1, read on the forward strand.
CTCTCAAAAATTGGTATAATATAATTCTGGATAAATTTATAAACATTTCAAATCGGTAGATTTTAAATAATTTTATTTATTTTATTTTATTTATTTTTGTAAAAGTCTTTCAAAATCGTTCGTTACCCAGCATTGATTGGATTGGTTTAAAAAGCGCTATTTAAAATCACTCAAAATCGGACCTCTCATAACCGTTCATAATCAGTACTCTAAAAATACCTCATAATCGTTACTATCATAATTGCAAGCAGATCCTTAGGGGTCGTTTAAAGGTTATGTATTCCTAGTAATTAATTTTTTATTCTTTTTTCCATGAGAAAAGAATTCAACAATTTCATACACATATTTGATTAAGTTAGGTTGAAAATATAGAAAAAGAATCTTAATTTATTCAGTTTTTCATAAATATTCTTTCATGTTTCTATTACCTAAATTTACATGTTTGGAATATAAGTTAAAATTTTGAAAGTAAAATGAGGGTTATAAGTTAAAATTTTAAAAGTAAAATAAGGGTGTTATTATCCAAAAAATATATTCAAACAACATTCCTAGGAAAGCAAAACTATTCTCATGGGGGGCATCCTAGACATATCAAACAAGGATAATAGCATCTCCAACCCTATTGTCTTGTTTTGTGTTGTGATTCCTATGTGGGATGAGGCACAAGACAATATCTTTCCTATTTGGCAAGACCAAATTCACACAAGACAAGACAATGAGATATAAAAGTGTTCTCCAATGCAAAAATATTGAGAAAACAATAAAAATTACTTTTTTCCAACTTCCAAGACAACTTTTTCACTTCTTCTTCTTTTATAAATATTTTTATTCATAATTGATGATGTGAAATAAAGATATTGTGAAGTCTTGTCTAGATCTAGACAACCAACTTCATATTGTCTTTGCCATGTCATTTGTCATGTCAACTTCACAACCAACTTCATATTTGCATTGGAGAAGAATTTTTGAAAAAAGAAGTTGTGATTTCTATGTGACAAGCATTTTCTCCAAACTCACAACAAGGTTGGAGATGCTCTAAGAAATCAAAAATTAATTTCCAAGCCTCCAAAACTTGAACCAAACGCCCCCTTATAAGTGAATTTCACTAGAGGCTCACTTATAAGTGTGAATTTGGTCTCAATAAGTGTGTTCATTTTTCATACTTTAGTTCCAAATTTATAAGGGGTATTTTTTTGTAAGCCCCCGCATTCTGGAATAGGGGTAATTTAGTTTTTTTTAATTAATTAATTAATTTTATTTTATTTAAAAGGTTAAAGCATTAATTTATAAAATTATTTTATATATATATGACACTTTGTCATGGCTTCGATATTTTCAGCAATAAACGACATTTTCTCTTCCAACCAAATTCACATTATTGACCTTGACTGTACCTAGTACACTTGGGAAATGGTTGTTGTATTATTTTGATCTCCTCTATACTCCAAAAATATTGACAAACATCACGAACCAATGACTTTGCAAAATTATCATCAACGGGCTAGATGAACCCAACCGAGCCCAAACATCATACTTGGACTTTCAAACCAATTTTCATAAAACATGTACACAACCCCACACTCATCCCTCATTCATTTATATATATTCTTCACACTTAAACCCTCGCACATGCACAACAACCCAATAACGCAATAATTGCCTTATTTGAAACACCGAAAGAGAACATTCTTATGCACTTGTACTCAAACTCAACTAATACCCACACAACTAGACCCAAGTGCACTCAAAGCACTAATAATGGCTAAATCAAACCTCTTAGGTCTGAACCAAGGCTTAAAGCCTATTACAAACTTAACCAAAAAGGATCCAACAACCAACTATATATATATATATATATATAACAATCCCCTTCACAAACCCTAACTTCCCCCTTCTTGGTTGCTACCTAGCCGACCCCCTCTCTCAACCTCACAACCCCCATATCCCCTACTCCCTCTCTACTTCAATTCTCCATCATCCCTCAACCCCCCACACAAGTCCCCAAGGTGTTCGACCACCCCTAGAAGGATCGGCCACCCCCTAAGGACAAAAAACTGTTGCTGGTTGTAGCAGCTATTTGGCTATGTAAAAAGCAGCAAAAGCCCCACAAAATTCTATATTTATATCATACTTGAATCCCCCAAGAGTCTCCTCAAGTTTCGTGGAGTTTGGAGTCTGTTTGGCGATCCAAAAGGTCCGTGTCGCAAGAAGAGCCTCAGTCGTAATCACGAACACGTAAGTTTTGTAACTTCTTTGTTAATATTTATTTTTTCATGAGAAAAATCTTGTTAGATGACAAATGAGAAAACCCTCATGCATGAGAAACCCTAATTTTATATGAAAACTACTCATTGATGACACGAAAACCAATACATGACAATGTGTAAACCATAATAACCCACTTTTAATAGATATTATAATTTTATTATTAAAATATAAATTCCCAGAAATTAAATAATATTTTCTAGAATATTAATTATTATATTTTATATATTAAATAAATTTTTATGCAATTTGGTAACATTGCATGCAAAAACTAGTTGCCAAAGTAGCTAGAACACCTAGTCGACGCGCAACGAAACTTTGTGCATGCAATGGCGACTGTTTCGATATTTTTCACTAAATAACTAATAATTTCAGAATTTAAATTATTTTAATTCAGTATTAATTAGTGTCGACATGCATGGTTGATTGATCATATGCATGCTCGAAGTAAAGGTTAGTGTTGTTGCAAGTTTTGGAACATCGTAGCATATCTACATACGTATAGGAATACTTGTATCATAACTCATATAATTGCCTAAACGTACTTATGATAGCACGATGTATGAAACTCTCACAACGTAAGAGACAGTAGCATGGTACATATTTATTGGCATGCTATCCTACACCATGAGACTGCTTGATTGCTGGCACGAACGTCGCAATACTAGTCGACATAGTGCAACGATCATATTCTTCTATATTAATTTGATTAGATTGTGAATATTAACTAGAATATGTTATAATAGGATAACTTGGATCCACTATATTATTAGTTGAGGACACCAGTCAGACAATACCGCAGTAACAGGCAACATGCAAGTATACCTTGCCTTTGTTCCAGTATTTTGTGATCTTTGCTATTACTAGATTCTGATTTATTTCTATTTCTTTGTATGTACTTATTTTGACCTAGGACCATTATGATACTTATCGTCTGAGTTGTATTCGGGTGCCGACTTCCATACGCAGAATCGGGTATCGTTAGATTGCATTGTCATCATATCACCTTATAAATGCAACCCTTGCACTACATACCCTAGGACACTGCACATGACTTTCATGTACATAGGCCTTAATTGAGACATTCGAGGTTCCGGCTTCTGTGTTAGGACATGACTTGTGATTATGAGATAGTGACTTGAATATATCCTTCTTGTGGACTTGTGACATAGTTAGTATTTTATCTTGCATGTTATGGACATAAGATATGAGATACATGGAAATCGGGAAGAACATACCCGTACCGTTGGGCTACCACTTATGACTTGCCTACTGTTTCATGTGATTCAGTCATTCTTAGTACTGCGGGTACCTATAATGGGACATGTACACTCCCTTCATATTCCTTAGTTACGATCGCGTCAATTGAGACCTACCGTAATTAGTGGTTTAGCGGACGAGGGTGATCTAGTGGGCATTCACTTAGCTAGTTATGATAGTTTTCCTTGAGCACACTGATTATTATTTACTGTTACTTTGTTTTGAGTATTTATTATACATTGCTATTGTTGAAGTGGGTGGGGTTCCCAACCTATGTAAAAAATACCCCGGAGTAGGATTGAGTATTTCTACATATAATAGGAATATCGTAATTTATTTGGATTGGATATTCCTAAATATAATAGGAATATCTCAATGGATTTGGATTGGATATTCCTACATATAATAGGAATATGTCAATGGATTTGGATTTGGATTGGATATTCCTATCTATAATAGGAATACTAGTTGTGGGTTTGAGTCTATATATAGGTGTCTCCTGGCCCTAAAATATATCTCTCTATCTAAAAAAAATATAGCAACAAGGAGAGAAAATGAGGCAGGAGTGCCATTACAACATTGGAAAGCAGAAAGAAGGATTGGAGGCTGTTTCGAAGAAGGAGATCAGTTTCGGGTATTTCTCGTTGTCTTTTTTCTTCGTGGTTATAATCTATTTTCTGTTCCAAAAGAGTTATGGTGATCCGTTTGGATCGGTGAGAAGTTTGTAAGGAGTCGGTGTATTTCTTATTCTATTAGTGGAGACTTTTCAGGGTTGGAATTCGATTGTCCCGTAGTTTTTCCCGCAAGGATTTTCCACGTCAAAAATATCTGTGTCTACGATTTGTGTTTGGCATTTTTGGTTTATGCTTTTGCTCGGTTCTTTCGCAGGTACTCTCTGGTTTGGGGAATGGTTTCCGGACTTCCGTTCCCAACAAAGTGGTATCAGAGCCAGGTTCTAGAATTTCAGAAGGATGTCGGGAGTTGACAGACAAACCAGGAAGGAGAGATGGACGCGAAATCGATGCGCATGGTAAACCTGAATGGTACCAACTATCATTACTAGAGGAGCAAGATAAAGGATCTGTTATTTTTAAGAAGCTGCATCTGCCGGTATTTGCTTCCGAGATATCTAGTGACAAATTCGAAGAGGACTGAAATTTCGAGCATATACAGGTGTGTGGGTACACCAGATAGTTCATTAACGAGAACGTGTACAACTATATTGCCAGTATTGAGAACGCTAGGATACTGTGGGATAAGCTGGAATCTTTGTATGCGAAGAAGATCGGAGTAAATAAATTATTCCTAATCCGGATGATAATGGGTCTGCGGTAGAAAGATGGGACATCTATTATAGATCACTTGAGTGAGTTCCAGGGCGTGGTTGACTAGCTATCCTCGATGGGAGTCAAGTTCGACGATGAGGTTCAGGGACTATGGCTGCTGTGTATATTGCCAGACTCGTGGGAGACTGTACGAGTGTCTATGATCACTTTTGCTCCAGAAGGCATGGTCAGTCTGGAGTTTTTCCAGAGCGGGGTACTGAATGAAGAGAAACAGAGATGTTCTCAGGGCACTTCATCTGCATCCCACTCAGAGTCGCTTGTTTCAAAGAGCCGCAGAAGGGGTAAAAGTAGGGGTCCAGACGGTGGCAGAGACAAAAGCAGAGGAATGTCCAAGGGTCGGTACGAGGACTCGGAGTATTACCATTATGGCAAGCACATAAGGCGAAACTGTTTCGCTTAGAAGAAAGAGAGAGAGAAATGACGACAAGGGGAAGCAAAATGAGAATACTACAGCGACGACCTCGACACATGGAGGCGACGTGATCATTGTAGGTGATGAGGTAGTTATGAACCTCGCCCGCGATGACAACTCTTGGCTGGTGAACTCAGGTACTTCAGCGCACGTATCTCATAATAGAGCACTATTTGCTACATACACAACAGGCAACTGTGGAGTGTTGAAGATGGACAATGAAGATGTGTCGAAGGCGGTTGCCATTGGAGATGTGCATTTGAGGACAAAGATAGGTGCAGTTCTGGTTCTCAAAGATGTCCGTCATGTCCCTGATATCCGTTTTAACCTGGTATTGGTTGGAAGGTTGGATGATGAGCGTTTCTTCAGTCTCTTCGAAAATAATCAGTGAAAGCTTTCCGGAGGTTCGATGGTGATTGCCAAAGAAAGCAAGAGGTCTGGACTCTACTATATGGAAGGAAGCGCATAGGGGGCACATGAGGTTAACGCAGCTACCATGCGTCTACTGAGTTGTGGCATAGGCTGCTCAATCATATCAGTGAGAAGGGGATAAGCTACTTGGTGAACAGGAAGGTGATTCTAGGGCTAAAGTCTACAAAGTTGGAGAAATACACGCACTGTTTGGCGGGGAAGCAAAATATGGTATCTTTTCAAAGTCACCCAAGTTCGAGGAATCCGACGTTGTTCGAGTTGATTCACTCGGAATGTTTGCGGTCCTATGAAGGTAAAATCCATTGGTAGTGCTTTTTATTTTGTAACATTTATTGATGACTGTTTCAGGAAGGTTTGGGCCTATACCTTAAAGGCCAAGGATCAGGTGCTGCCAACTTTCAAGGAGTTTCAGGCCTCTGTTGAAAGGGAGACGGGTAAGAAGATGCTTTGTGTTCGGTCGGACAATAACGGTGAGTATATTGGTCCCTTTGATGCTTATTGCAAAGAACAAGGGATACAACACCAGAAGACTCTACCAAAGACACCGCAGCTTAACAGTGTAGCAGAGCGGATGAACAAGATGCTAATGGAGAGGGTGCAGTGTTTACTGTCAGAAGCAAACTTGCCAGACAGCTATTGGGGTGAGGCACTTTACACAGCTGCTTATGTTATTAATTTATCTCCTAGTGCTCCTTTGTAGGGTGATGTACCTAAAAAATATGGTACGACAAAGAGCCGTCATTCAATCACCTGCGAGTGTTTGGTTGTAAGGCCTTCGTGCATGTACCGAAGGACGAGAGATCCAAACTTGAGCCAAAAATGAGGCGGTGCATCTTTGTCGGCTACGGTCGAGATGAGTTTGGCTATAGACTCTATGATCCAGTGGAAAGAAAGAAAGCTCTACAGAAGCAGGGACATGGTATTCGTCGAGGATCAGACCATGACCAATACTCAGAATTCTGAGATGCCTTCTGAGGATGGGGAATTGCCTGAGTTAGAGTCATTTTGCTTTGAGCAATTTCTAGAGGACATCGCAGAGGATCCGGTTATGGGAAGCCAATCATGAAGTTGCTTCCAACCTTGATCTTCAGCCTGCTGATGGTGGTCAGGGTGATCCTTAGGAGGATGAGCATGCCGAGGAGGCAGTTCCTGGAGGGGAGGAGACTGTAGATATGCAGCCAAAACTAGTAGTTCCGTTGATAAAGAGCGATAGAGAGCGTCGACCATCTACGAGATACTCACCGGGTGAGTATGTGTTACTAACTGACGGGAGAGAACCCGAAAGTTTCACAGAGGCTATGGAAGACGAACACAAGCAGAAGTAGATGGAGGCCATGTAGGAGGAGATAAGTTTCTTGGAGGCCAACTCTACTTATGATCTGGTACGATTGCCAAAGGGCAAAAAGGATTTGAAGAATTGATGGCTGTTCAGAGTGAAGCAGACAGATGATGATACTCGGCCTCGATACAAAGCGAGGATGGTAGTTAAAGGCTACGGTCAGCGAAAAGACATAGATTATGATAAGATCTTTTTGCCAGTCGTCAAGCAGTCGTCTATACGGGTGATGCTAGCATTGGCTGCCAGTTTTGACTTTGAGTTTGAGCAAATGGACGTAAAGACGACATTCCTCCATGGTGATCTTGAGGAGGAGTTATACATGGTGCATCCAGAGGGATTCTGTGAGAAGAACAAGTCACATTTGGTCTACCAGTTAAGGAAGAGCTTATATGGTCTGAAACAGGCTCCGAGATAGTGGTATAGGAAGTTTGAGTCATTTATGGGGGAGCATAGCTATGCACTAATGACGTTGGATCATTGTATTTTTGTGAGGTACTTCGTCGATGATGATTTTATCATTTTGTTGTTTTATGTTGATGACATATTATTGGTGGGTCGGAATGCCATCAGGATAGTAGAGTTGAAGCGCCTACTCGGCGCGGCCTTCTCTATGAAGGATTTGGACGCAGCGAAGACTATTCTTGGGATAAAGATCAGCCGAGAGAGAGAGAGAGAGTCAAAGCTGCTACACTTGTCCCAAAAAAAGTACATTCATCGGGTACTTCAGCGTTTATGGATGGACGGGTCAAAGAAAGTGAGTAACCCCCTTGCGGCTCACTTTAAGTTTACTGAGGAGTAGTGTCCATCTACCGAGGACGAGAAGGAAGATATGGAGCGAGTTCCATATGCCTCAATCGTGGAGAGTCTTATGTATGTTATGGTATGTACGAGGCTTGATATTGCTCGCGCAGTCGGCACAGTTAACAGGTATACTTCCAATCCTGGAAGGGTACATTGGAGTGGGGTCAAGTAAATTCTACGATATCTTCAGGGTACTGTCGATTGGAGACTTTTACAGAACTATGTTGCCTTGTCGGCGAGAGAAGTAGAATACATTACGACGATGAAGGCTTGCAAGAAGTTACAGTGGATGAAGAATCTGCTGCAGGAAATTAAGCTAAAGTAGGAGCAGTATCCTTTGCTTTGCGATAGTCAGAGTGCTATTCACCTTGTGAAGAACCAAAAAATTTATTGTCGGTCCAAGCACATTGATACCCGGTACCATTGGATACGGGATATGGTTGACAAGAAGGAAGCGACACTTGAGAAGGTCCATACAGATGACAACGGAGCAGATATGTTCACAAAGGTTCTACCAAGAGAAAATTATGTGTACTGCAGGCGGATCATCGGGATGACGACCCCCTCCACATAGTTGTGAATGGGAAGATTTATTGGAGTGGGTGGGGTTCCCAACCTATGTGGAAAATAACCCGGAGTATGATTTAGTATTTCTATATGTAATAGGAATACCTTAATTTATTTGGATTGGATATTCCTAAATATAATAGGAATATCTCAATAGATTTGGATTGGATATTCCTATATATAATAGGAATATGTCAATAGATTTAGATTTGGATTTGGATCGGATATTCCTATCTATAATATGAATGCTAGTTATGGATTTGAGGCTATATATAGGTGTCTCATGGCCCTAAAATATCTCTCTCTCTCTAAAAAAAATAGCAACAAGGAGAGAAAAGGAGACAAGAGTGTCATTGCAACATTAGAGAGGAAAAAAAGGATTGGAGGCCGTTTCGAAGAAGGAGATCAGTTTCGGGTATTTTTCGTTGTCTTTCTTCTTCGTGGTTATAATCAATTTTCTGTTTCAAAAGAGTTATGGTGATCCGTTTGGATCGGTGAGAAGTTTGTAAGTAGTCGGTGTATTTCTTATTTCATTAATGGAGGCTTTTTAGGGTTGGACTCCGATCGTCCCGTGGTTTTTTTCGTAAGGGTTTTACATATTAAAAATCTCTGTGTCTGCGATTTGTGTTTAACATTTTTGGTTTGTGCATTTTGCTCGGTTCTCTCGCATGTACTCTCTGGTTTGGTGAACGATTTTTACACTTTCGTTCCCAATAGTTATGTCCCCTGAGGACCTGGATCTGGATTATGTCCTCAGGTATAGACGAGGAGAGTTACCCCGAGGTTTACGGGTCAGGAGCTGATATTGGAGCAGTACTTGCACCAGTGGACGAGGTTGTGCCGAGGACTTCTCTTGAGCACTCAGTTATTTCCTCTATTTATTTATGCTTAGTGTCTCTTAGACATTTGGACTTGGTTTAGTGACTTCTGGATATTTGTACTTGGTTATTTCTATTTCCATTATTAATGACGGGTTGTTTCCCGTAAAATTATTTTTACTGTATTGTGATGGATAATTTTGTTTTATTATTATTGTGACTGGACTATCTTTTTGTGATCTTGATTCTTATTGTGGATGAGATTAGATATATAAACTGTGACAGGTATTGTAGACCAATATTTATATGTAATGCAACTTAAGTGTACTATGACGGGTCCATTAAAATGGGTTTAGCCATTGGAGTTGTGTTGCTGGCCATTGCCACATGGCTTGTCCCTTGGTATTTTGGGACTAGGATGTGACAATTTTTTTCACTTATAAACAAACTTTATTTATTTTATGTGGGACCTCATTTAAGTCATTTTGGTTCCAATAAATGTGTTTATTTTTTGCACTTCTAAGTAATTTTCACTTTCCAAATTCAAAAGTGAATTTTTTTCACTCATTAGGTTGCTTAAGTACTTATTGCATCCGAAAAGTATATTATGCCCATGTACAAACTTAAAAAATCCTTCACTTGTCCAAACTGTTATAGAAACTGATTTTTTTATATATAAACCTAATCACCCGCTTCATCTCCCTTTTCCTTCCTAACAACCAATAATTTCCTCTTTTTTGTCCAAAATTCATCCCAAAAATAACATCATTTTTCAGCATCTATCGCGACTTTGCGGGACCATATCTTGTAACTCCGACGTCTGAATCGCTTTATTTTTTTTTTGGAATCGTCTCAAGGTAACCTTTCTGAAAATATAATTTAATTAGCAAAATTTGAACTCATTAATTCTATAGGTTAATTTTAGTATCAGTTGTCCGAATCAAGGATGCATCTCAATAATTTGGAGATTCTAGGAGTCTGAATCATGATTTGTTTAATGTTTCGGAAAGTTGACACAAAACCTATAACATACTAAGAAATGAGAATTTTTTTATTCTATTTGATATAGTAAATATCTCTTAGAATTCATTTTCATATAGTAATTTCTACCGAAAACCTAGTTTTCAACCTGCTTTGTATGCAAAGTATCCGGGGATTGCTTTTACTCGAAAGTTCCTAGAAAAACATTGGGATACTTTGAAGAAAAAAATACAGTTCTTAGTGCTATCTCAAAATCAAATATGGCTAGAATTATAATGCAGAGCATGACGACAACGAATGAAAGGAACTTATTAAGGCAAGTTTTATTTTATAGTATCTAAATTTAGGTTGATTTTATATAGATATTTTGTGGAACAATTGCGTAAAAGTAAGTTTCTTTTGTGTCTATATATAGGAGAACAAAGTTATCGCTCAATTTAGAAAAACCACACTTGAGTTTGCTAATAACCTAATAACAATTGTTTAGGGCACTTTAGCCATAGAAAAGATTACTGAGGCAGCGTTTACAGATGATGCTAATGATATTCTAGGTGTGAATGGTAGAAGTGAGGTAGAGATAGAGCATGAGAATGAAAACTTCAATGATAATTACTTTGAAGGGATTACCTAGTTGAACAAATAGGAAACAGATAGAGTAGCGAATAGTCGCTCAGGAACTAAAAAGAGGAAGAGGACAGTAAGTCATAATTCGTCGAATCAATTCCTATTTTAGAATGACCATTTTCTTGTGTTTTCGCCAAGTGTTGCGCGAAATATTGATGTTCGCCAAAGAGATGATAGTTTTGCCCAATTGGGATACACTAGTTGAACAAATAGGAAACAACCGAGCCTTAAGAGAAGGGTCATTCAAAGAAGAAGTATGTGCAATGGATGACACACTTATCTCTGTTGTGATCCCATTAGACAAACAAATTTCTTTTAGAGGAACTAGAGATAAAATGTATTGGAATATGAAATGCACGTATGTTATTGTCGGATGGGAAGGTATAGCTCACGACTCAAGGGTATTGGTCGAGACCATACGAAATCCGATATTCAAATTTTTAATGCCTCATCCGGGTTAGTATTACTCCTATCATTTATGTTTCTCAATATAATAAATGATCAAGAATAAAAGTTTAAATTATACTAAAAACCCTTATATGTTATTTTACTGCAGATAATTATTACTTATGCTATGCAGGGTACACACACACAAAGAAATTTATGGCTCTATATCGAGGCAAAATATATTGGTTGAGAGACTTTTGACGTGGAGGTAGAGCTAGAGATTGAGAGGAAAATATCAATAAAGCTCACTCCCAAATAAGGAATATTATCGAGAGGATATTTGGCGAGCTTAAAGCTAGGTTATATGTATTGGGAAAAAATGTGTTCATACGATTTTTCCATGCAGAGAAGAATAGTTATAGCATGCATGGCTATGCATAACTTCTAGTGTCGATATGCAATAGATGATGAATTATTCTCACAGTTTTAGGAAGTAAATGATGAAGTGGAAAATCCAAATAATGAACTGGAAGAAAAAGCGAACGAGAGTACTGCTTAAAAGCAAAATTATATGATTGGATTACGAAAACAAATTTTTGATGTAGTGAATGAAATATTTCCAAATTGATATTATTTTAATGCTTTAAAACTATAATTTTGTGCAAGACGAACTTTGAATTATGGAATACATTATATGTGTATTTGTGTTGAACTAAACATTTTGGTATTTGTAGTATAATAATTTGGCCTGCATATTTTTGGATTATCATATATTATCCAATGTTTTATATGAGAATGCATAATGGTAAAATAACACTTATAACTGCTAAAAAAAGAATAGCAAAAACACTTATAAGTGAAAAAAAATCACTTACAAGTAAAAAACAAACATGTTTTATAAGTTCACCTATAAGTGAAATGGAGTAAGTGGCACTTATAAGTGACCCTCACTTATAAGTGAAAAGAAAAAGAACACCCCTTGGGTTCCTCGGAGCATAAAGTCCATTTTCTTTCTTTTTCTTTTTTTTCTTTTCTTCTCTTTTCCAAATTAGTTTTAGGCCTGGTTGCTTCCCTTAGAGCATCAAAATAGTAAGGCTCGTCCTAATTTCTAGATTCTAGATTTAGAAGTAGGAGTTCATTTTATAGAATAGTAAGGTCCAATTAAAGCTCTATGATGGTCCCGTCCCAACCACTGGAGATATTGCATGGGCCTGAATTTTTTTTTATATTTAGAATGTAGGAACTCATCTTGTAGAATAGTAAGACTCAATTTGGGGTCCTAAATTCTAGAATCTAGATTTTACATTATTTTTTGACTATATTATTTTTTGACCACACAATCTTTGCCACCAAAGGTCATTTTATTTTGTTGGATCATTTTCTACTATTCTTATATAGACCAAACTCATTCTAAATTTATTTATTTTTATTAAATTTGGGCCTCAAGATGCATTATTCAGCTCCATCTATTGTGGATGCTCTTAACATAGGATAGGATTGTGTGGGATCGTATGTTCTTCTTTTCTTTTTTAATTTTTCTAAAAAGTAGTTGGTATGACATTCTAAACTTTGGATATATTTTCAAGAATGACCGATGATATCAAATTTGAAAAACAATAATTGACATGGACCGTTGTAATTCACTTTTTATGTTTATATTTGGGAGTTGTACAAATTCAGTTTTTCAGTTAGAATTTCTATTTTGGTTTTTGAAAACTAACCAGAACCAAAAATTGATTTAAAATTACTATTGTACCCTCCCCTTATGTATGTGTGTGTTTCTGGTCCAAATATTTACAGTCCCAACCCATTAGAATAATATGGATTAGACAAACAAGTTTTATTGGACAAAAAGAGGCTCAAAGAGGCTGAAATTTGTATTTAATATTTTTTACCATAATAGTGAGAGGCCGGTTGACCATTAGAATAATGTGACCCGGTCAAGTTGAATTAATTGGAAAAAAATGTTTTAGTTCGGTTCGATTAGGTTCACTATTAGAAAATTTTGATTTGGTTCGGGTGCACAAAAAATATATTTTGGTTTTATACTAGTTGGAGAAAATTACGGTCGGATGGACTGAATCAACTGAGTTCTCCCCCCTATATGTGGGAGGGTACTTTCCAAGCTGCTTCTCTTGATACTTTCAAAAGTTGTTTCTCTTGTTGCTTTGTGAAAAGTACAGTACAATCACAAACAAGGCCCTAAAGTAAGGTACAAATTAATAATACTTGATTTTGTTAATTGTTTGTACTCAATTTAGATGTTTACCAAATCACTTCCAATTGAGTTACATGTTCCTAGATTAACTTGTTAAATATATCACTATTTCTTTAACCTAAAACAAAAAAAAAATTTTTTTTTGGCACATTAAGCATTTTTATTTTGCTTCTTTCTCTCCCCCTACCTCCTTGTCACTATTCATGCAAGTAAGTTTGTTTGAAGCAGAAAATAAAAAAGAAGAGTTGATGTAATGTATTTTGAGTATAAAATAAGAAAGATGGTAGAAGGGGAAGGAAAATAGAAAATGAGAAGGTACAAGGTAAAGGAGGGTGGAAATTTTGGTGGCTATGGGGTTGAATGGAAAAGTAGTGGAAGGGAAGAAAAAGTAGAACAAGTATTAAGTTAGAGGAAGAGGTGGAGTTAATATTTATGAGTTTTACAGTGAAGGATAAGTGAAAGGGATAGAAAATGAGTCTATAACCCATGAAAAAGTTATTTATTATGATCTTTCATCTCTTACAAAATTTCTCAAGCACTTGTTGCAAGGGTTGGTAGTTAAGTAGGTTGGGACATATTTCGGTTGACCAATTTAGTCCACCTCACCCGAACCTTAACCCAACCAGGTCTGATATGTTTAAAGGGGTTGAACACGAAATAGATTTTTTTAGGTATCAAGTTGTAATGCATGTAGCTTATTTTGTTTAAGTTGACTTATTTTGTTATTGTATTTGTTTGGTTCTTACTTGAATTTTAATTATGTGAAAACTTGGTGGTAAATAACAACATTCAAAGTTTTATTATCATAGAATCTTGATGAGGTATATTTCCTCTAATATGTGCGTATGTGTATCAGATTAACTTGTCCAAGGGGTCGTGGCCTCCCATTGGCGTTGGTCGCCAATACTCCACTATATATATATATATATATATATATATATATATATATATATATAAAGTGAATACAAAACGTATCAACACAACATATATGTATAAATTAAATGAAAGAATACATCTAAAGATTTACTTAGATATTATATAGTTACCTATATATATATTCGAATGGATGAATTCTGCATCTCCTCCTTCAATACATCATCCCAACATCCATTATTCTCCCCAACCCTCTATTCTTCTTTTCTGACTCAACCATTCTCGCCACAACTGCATATAACACCAACCTCCCCACTTCCTTGCCTTTCTCGCTTGCGTGCCTCGACTTACCCATACTAAGATGAGCCTCAACGACATTGCTTTGCACAATCTCAGCTTGCCTTGCCTTGCCATCCTAACACCAGGTTTGCCAAACTGCGACCTCGACTAGAGTTCCCCCTTCCTACTTCTCTTCTATTGATTCTCCTCTACGTTTCCACGACTTCTGTTCTTAACCACCGGATGACCCTCCAAACACCCGGTGGATTCGATTGACTACCTCGTCATCCCTCCCCTTCTCTTCGATGTGTAAACTTTTCAAACCTAGTTGTAAGTCCCCTCATTTTGGAATAGGAATAATTTAATATTTTTTAATTAATTTGTTTATTTTATTTAATTAAAATGGTTAAATTATTAATTTATAAAATTTTTTTATATATATATGACACTTTGCCATGGCTTGGATATTTTGAGCAATGCACGACCTTTTTATCTTCCAACTAAATTTAAATTCAAACAAATTTCCATAAGACATGTACACAACCCCACACTCATCCCTCATTCATTTATATATGTTCTTCATACTTAAACCCTCACATATGTACAATAACCCAATAACGCAACAATTACCTTATTTGAGACACCGAAAGAGAAATTTCATGTGCACTTGCACTCAAACTCAACAAATACCCACACAACTAGACCCAAGTGCACCCAAAGCCCTACTAATGGCAAAACCAAATCTCTTAGGTCTGAACCAAGGTTTAAATCCCATTACAAACTCAACCAAAAAGGTCCCAACAACCATATATATATATATATATATATATATATATATATATATATATATATATATATATATATATATATATATATATATATATATATATATATATATATAACAATCCCCTTCACAAAATCTAACCCTAACTTCCCCCTTCTTGGCCTCCACCTAGCTGACCCCCTCTCCCAACCTCACGACCCCCATATTCCACTACTCCTTCTCTACTTCAGTTCTTCATCATCCCTCAACCCCCACACAAGTCCACAAGGTGTTCGACCACCCCTAGAAGGATCGGCCACCCCCCCAAGGGCCAAAAACTATTGCTTATTGCAGTAGCTATTTGGCTTTGTAAACAGCATCAAACACCCCCACAAAACCCTATATTTACATCATAATTGAAGCTCCTAAGATCCCCCTCAAGTTTCATGAATTTTGGAGTTCGTTTGGAGCTCCAAAAGGTCCGTGTCGCAAGAAGAGCCTCCGCCGTAATCACGAACATGTAAGCTTTGTAACTTCTTTGTTAATGTTTATTTTTCATGTGAAAACCCTTGTATGAACCCATAATTATGTTAGATGACAAATGGGGAAATCCCCATGCATGAAAAACCCTAATTTTACCTGAAAACTACTCCTTGATGATACAAAAAATAATACATGGCAATGTGTAAACCATAATAGCCTAGTTTTGATAGATGTTGTAATTTTATTCTTAAAATATAAATTCCCAGAAATTAAATAATATTTTCCAGAATATTAATTATTATATTTTATATATTAAATAATTTTTATGCAAGTTGGCAACCTTGAATGCACAAACTAGTTGCCAAAGTAGCTAGAACACATATTCGACGCGCAACGAAAATTTGTGCATGCAATGACGAATGTTTCGATATTTTTTACTAAATAAATAATAATTCCATAATTTAAATTATTTTAATTCATTATTAATTGGTGTTGACATGCATGATTGATTGATCATATGCATGCTCGAAGTAAATGTTAGTGTTATTGCAAGTTTTGGGACATTGCAGCATATCTACGTACGTATAGGAATACTCGTATCAGAACTCATATAATTGCCTAAATGTACTTATGATGGCACAATGTACGAGACCCTTATAACGTAAGAGACAGTAGCATAATACGTGTTTATTGGCATAATATCCTACACTATGAGACTGCTTGATTGTTGGCACGAACGTTACAATACTAGTTGGCGTAGTGCAACGATCATATTCTTCTATATTAATTAGATTATGAATATTATCTAGAATATGTTATAATAGGACAACTTGGATCCGCTACATTACCAGTTGGGACACCAGTCAGACAGTACCGCATCAGCAGGCAGCAGGCAAGTGTACCTTTCCTTTGTTCCAGTATTTTGTGCGCTTTGCTATTAGAAGCTTCTAATTTATTTCTATTGCTTTTTATGTACTTATTGTGACCTTGGACCGTTACGATACTTAGCGAACAAGTCGCATTCGGGTGCCAACTTTCGTACACAGAATCAAGTATCATTATATTGCATTGTCATCGTATCACCATATAAGTGCAACCCTTGCACTATATACCCTAGGACACTATACATGACTTTCATGTACAGAGGCCTTACTTTAGACATTCGAGATTCCCACTTTTGTGTTAGGGCATGACTTGTGATTATGAGTAAGTGACTTGACTATATCCTTCTTGTGGACTTATGACATAGTTAGTATTTTGTCTTGCATGTTATGGACATGAGACGTGAGATACATAGGGATCGAGGAGAACATACCCATACCATTGGGCTACCACTTATGACTTGCCTACCGTTGCATGTACTTCGGTCATTCTTAGTGCTGCGGGTACCTGTAATGGGGCCTTTACACTCCCTCTACATTCCTTAGTTATGGTCGTGTCTATCGAGATCTATCGTCATTGGTGGTTTAGCGGACGAGGGTGTTCTCATATACATTCACTTAGCTGGTTATGATAGTTTCCTTTGAGCATACTAATTATTATTTACTGTTACTTTGGCTTGAGTGTTTATTATACCTTATTATGTCCTCTGAGGACCTGGATCTGGATTATGTTCCCAGGTATAGACGAGGAGATTTATCCCGAGATTTATGGGTCATGAGCTGACATTGGAGCAGTACTTGCACAAGTGGACGAGGTTGTGCCGGAGGACTTCTCTTGAGCACTCGGTTATTTCCTCTATTTATTTATGCTTAGTGTCTCTTGGACATTTGGACTTGGTTTAGTAACTTCTGGATATTTGTACTTGGTTATTTCTCTTTCCATTATTAATGACGGATTGTTTCCCGTGATATTATTTTTACTGCGTTGTGATGGACAATTTTATTTTATTGTTATTGTGACTGGACTATCTCTTTGTGATCTTGATTCTTATTGTGGATAAGATTAGATATATAAACTATGACAGGTGTTCTAGACCAATATTTATATGTAATACATCTTAAGTGCACTCTGACGGGTCCATTAAATTATGTTTACTCATTGGAGTTATGCTATTGGCCATTGCCACATGTCTAGTCGCTTGGTATTTTGGGACTGGGGCATGACATGACTTTTATGGTGGCCCATACAGGTCTACGAATATATTGCTTCGGTTTCAATTGCGGAACCAAGCAAGCCTACAATTAGGATGAAATAAAATTATAGGATCTCATCCCCACATCTTGACACGTTCTTGACCTCTATATCGAACTCGTATTAATTCCTTGACTTGCATCATGCTTTGATTCATCTGTACGGTCCTTATTATTTACTTTATTTATAGAGTAATGGATCCATGAACTAGCAACGAGACTCCCACGGATACACCACAAGGTGACGTGGTTACTTACGATGATAGGGTGACACTATCGGGTGAAGATCCATCCACTCAACAAAGAAACCCGACAGATCAGCACGCAACGTGGTTCCGGAGATACGATATTCCACCACCACCATAATTCACTCCACCGATACCATCGCTACCAGTATTCCAGCCAGGGTAGCCTATGGACGAACATCAGTTATTTCAAGTGATCTATGCAATGATGTAAGCCCAATAACAGATTCAACAAGAGGCCCAATAATGTCAGGCAAAGAACTTGAGGGATAGTATAGTAATAACACTGGAGTAGGCAACTCCACCAGCTAGAACGCCATCGACGGGATCCATCTCAAATTTTTGTCAGCTAAGCCACGTACCTTTTTAGGCAAGGATTAGGCAAGGAGGAGCCCATCGAAGTTCATGAGTGGCTCACCAATATCCAATATTAATTGGAAGCAGCTGAGCTTTCGAGGGAGCGTTGGATGACTGCTGTTAGGATGCAACTGACAAGCAATGTGCATCACTGTTGGCTTACTGAAGAGAAATGACTCGGACCAGACCGAGTTACATGGAAGAAGTTCTCTAGACTCTTCCAAAAGATGTACATTCCTTCTATTGCTAGACCAAACTTCGGAATAAGTTCAATCTTCTCACTCAGGGCAATATAACAGTGGAGGAATACAATACGGAGTTCATACGATTGAGCCACTTTGCCCCTATACTAATCCCGACAGAAGAAGAGAAGGCGAAGAAATTCTTTTAAGGCCTGAGTTTTGAGCTCTAGAGACAGATTGACAGTTGCACATACTTCATATACGGACGTCCTTGCCGCAACTTGACACATGGAATGCATCATCAGGAGAGAGTCTAGCCAGAAGCGACCACATGCACTAGTACTAGCCCGAGTATCGCAGGAAGGAGCTGCAAAGAGACCTCATATGCACCAGCCACCCAGAGCAGCCCCACCGAGACTCCCTACTTGCCCATATTATGGCAACAAGGCCATCTTGTGAGAGATTGTAGATGAAGATTATGACTATGCTTGATTTATGGATCAGGCCAACACTCGGTATGGGACTGTGCGGAGCCACGGAGAGGAGCACCGATGATTCATCGACCAGCCTTGCCATCACTGAGACCAACCCAACAGCCACCTAGGCCAGCTTATCCAGCACCAAGAGCACCACAAGTGGGAGTTAGAGGAGTCAGACCACTAGCACCACGAGTATATCAGCCGAGGCTACCCTTGGCACCACATGCAGCACTCTTCCAATAAGCACAACAATAGCAGAGAGTACCTTCTCAGGGACGAGGTCAGGCTTTTGCCATGACTATTGAGGAGGCAGAGACTACATGAGAGGTCATCGTAGGTACTATATTAGTAGCTTCATTACCTGCTGTAGCATTATTCAATTCAGGAGCATCGTATTCTTTCATAGCTGCTAGTTTCGTAGTCACACATAGAGTAGCTACCTCACCTCTTTCGAAAACTATGAGAATACTTACTGGAGGAGGTATCATCCCGATTAGTGACACTTGTAGATCTTGTTTGGTTATAGTTTGTGGTCGTGAGATGCGAGCTTAATTCTTGATCTTCTCCATGCCAAATTACGATATTGTATTTGGTATGGACTGGTTGAGTCAGTACCATGCGACTTTAGATTGACGACGTGGATGTATTATTTTTAGACCGCCTGGTCATCCGGAGTTTGAGTTTCTTCAGGGAGCCAGAGAGCAGGGTGCCCAACCTACCCTTAAGGCACTCACTGCAGAAGAGGAACTAGAGTACCCGAAGGTTGTAGCAGAATTTATGGATGTGTTTTTCGATGATCTTCTAAGCTTACCACCTGATCGGGAGATAGAATTCACCATTGACTTGACTCCAGGAGCCGAGCCTATTAATTCATCTGTGTACCAGTTAGCACCCAAGGAGTTAGTGGAACTAAAGAAGCAAGTTGATGATCTTCCAGAGAAAGGCTTTATTTGAGCTAGTATTTTACCTTGGGGAGCACCTATCTTATTTGTACCAAAGAAGGATGAGACGGTACATCTGTGCATTGATTACAGAGAACTAAATGCTATAACAATCAAGAACATGTATCCTTTATCGTACATTGATGATTTGTTCGATCAGCTGTGTGGTGCTTGTGTATTCTCAAAGATCGATATCATATCCGACTATCATCAGATCAAAGTATGGAAGGAAGATATACCGAAGACAACTTTTAAGACCAAGTACGGCCATTATGAGTTCTTAGTTATGCTGTTTGGTTTAACCAACATGCCAGCGGTATTTATGAGATTAATGAACAAGGTCTTCCATTAGTACTTGGAAAAGTTTGTATTTATTGATGACATTTTGGTGTACTCCAAGAGCCACGAAGAACACGAGGAGCATCTTAGAATCGTGTTAGAAACGCTGTGGCAAAAGAGGTTGTATGCCAAGCTAAGCAAATATGAGTTATGCTTAGACATAGTACCTTTTCTTGGGCATATAATTTCAGGAGAAGGGCTTTCAGTTGATCCGAAGAAGGTTGCTGCAATTGAGACATGGCCTACACCTATATCAGTTGCAGAGGTTAGGAGTTTTCTCTAACTTGTCGAATATTATCGGAGGTTCGTGCAAAAATTATCAAGGATTGCAGAGCCTATGACATGGTTGACGTGTAAGAACCATGAGTTTGTATGGACAGAGGAGTGTCAGAAGGACTTTGAAGAGGTGAAGAAACGGTTGACGACAACACCAATTTTGACTCTTCCTTCAGGATCATGAGGATTTGTAGTATATAGTGATGCGTCAGGTAGTAGATTGGGATATGTTTTGATAAAACATGGCAAAGTTATTACTTATACATCGAGGCAGTTGAAATTTTATAAGAAGAACTACCCGACGCATGATCTTGAGCTAGTTGCAGTAATATTTGTACTGAAGATATGAAGTCACTATCTTTACGGAGAGCGAGTGGAGATTTTTACTGATCACAAGAGTCTAAAGTATGTCTACACTCAGAAGGAGCTCAACTTGAGGTAGAGACGTTGGTTATAGTTAATGGTTGATTATGATATAGATTTGCAGTACCATCCAATTAAGACGAACGTCGTAACAGATGCACTCAGCAGGAAGCCCATAACTTATTTCTTGACGATGCAGCCCCAGCTAGTAGAGGACCATCAGGAGCTTGGGATATAGGTTATTCTGTTCAGACAGAGGGGACATGTCACTACCACATTTTAGGAAAAAGGGTATTTTAGTAATTTTCTATTTAAATAAATATTGTGCATGGTAAATAATTTTTGTTGTATTATTTAATTATTGTTGGATGTTATTTAATTATTTTGGACTTATTTTAGTAGACCCAACTAGTGTAGTTTGGACCCATGGACCAACATGAATAAAATAGTTAGATTTGGCCCATTTAGAAAGCCCATGGTTAAGGAGATGGATTAAATTAATTAAGTGATTAGACTAGAAGCTTCCTTCCTTAATTATTTCTTCATGAGAGGCCCCAAGGGGTACATTGGACATTTTACAATTGCTTGGGAGAGGGGCAAGGCCGGCCTATTAAAAGAGGGGGGAAATTTCTCTCTCCTCTCATTCTCATTCCAAATTTAGATCTAGAATTTTCACTCCCAAATTCCTTCCATTCCCATTCCAATTCCCCACCAAATTCTTCCCAATTCACCATTAGAAAGTTGAGAAGCAAGGATCTAGAAGGAGGAAGCAAGGATCTACAAAGAGGAGCAAGGATCTATAATTTGGAAGCAAGTTCATCTCAATTGGAGGTTTCATTGGGAATCCATCTTCCAATAGGTATAATTCAGTTTTTTCCATTAAAATAGCTTCTAAATCTGAGATTTAATCATGTAAAATCAATCCATATGTATGTACTACCCATAGGACTTTGTTTTATGTTCATAGGAGACCCATGGAGAAAGTTATGGTGCTTTTTGTGTCAATTTTGTTGGAATTCCAAATTTATATTTTGTTGTGTGTGTCAATTGATCCTATAGATCAATTGGGCATGTGCTTATGTGTTTGGGGCTTGTGTCGTGTCCATATTTGGGTACATGTGGTTCGTATCCCAACTATTTGGTGATACGTGTCATTTTGGGGGTTTTCCCTCCGACACGGGACTTTGAACATGTCGTATTTTGACACGGACACATAGATCTACTTTTGACACTTTGATTTGTTCATAAATATTATTTGTGACTTGTTTGTGTCCTTCGGGGTGCAATTGGTTGTGTGTTGGACTCGTGTCACATGCGTATCCTAGATCTAGTGGGATACGGTGTGAAACTTTCCAATTTGGTGTGTTTATGTGTAGATCTAACTATTTATGCTTTAAATTCTTCATTTATAATTAGTAAATATATATAGATATTATATATTCATTTTAGTGTATTTATTATGATGTTGTAGTATAGATCTATATTTTTATGTATTTTAATATGATGTATAAATATATGTATGTAGCTTTCTTGCATGCAATTATATATGTACTTATGTTAAATATATATATATATTATACATAAATGTTTTATAAAATATATTTATGTGTAATTATATTATTTATAATTATTATATAATTATTTGTATATTAATGAATGTATTTTTATGTGTGCTTCTAGCCATGTAAAATACATACATTAATATGTGCATGTGTTTGGTATTTTAATTTTGTAAGTTTATATGTATGTATATATAAGTATATAGTTATTAAATTTGTTTTATATATATATATGCATTTTGATTTATATATATGTATATATATATAGGTGTTTTTGTGAGGTATAATACTAATAATAATATATTATTTTATTGGGTTTGTATATACATTATTAGAGTGTGCATTATTTGTATTATTAGTATTCTTGTGTGGGTATCATTTGGGATCTAATTTTGATTTCCTAAATTGTTGTATTTTATTTCCATATTATTTTATATAGATTTCTTGTGAGGTTGACCTTGGTTTGACCATGTTTGACTTTAGTTGACTTTAGAGTTGACCATAGTTGACTTTTGACTTAGAATTTATTTATTGACCTAGAAGTTGACTAGTTTGACTTGTTCTCTTTCCGGGACCTTGTATTAATGTGGTATTCTATATCTAGGTCTTTGAGGTACCGAGTCAGACATCTGTGAGACTGTTCTTTGGACTTCAGGCGAGTACATTCTCTGATAGTTTCTCATTTATGATATCCTCTATGTTCGTTGTATCTAGTGTAGATATACATGTTTCTCTTGACACTATGGTTACACGGATTGGTATATCCGGATCTCGTCATGAGATATTATTCCTTGGTATATGGTGTATATGGTGCAAGTATTGTTTCATTGGTTATCTTGTACATGTACAGACACCGATTTTCGGGAGGAGTCGCTCTCTTCTTGGGGAATCTAGTGCCATAGCATACCGTGGTTGGATCTATTATACCAGTTGGGGGTGGGGAGTATTAGTATAGATATGTGATCAAATCCCTATTGAATAAAGTATTGGTAAGCGAATAGTGTTGATCATGCACCGCACGTATGATTAGCCAGGCCGCATTGTATCTTGCCCAAGCCGATCACATGTTAAGCTAGTACTCACACACTTAGCCATTAGTATTATTGTTTCATTGGCATATTGTTCATTATTGTATTTCTTTCCAGTATTTACTTATTCTCTATATATCTCTTGTATCTATTTTGTGCATCTTGTTTATCCACAGCTATTTACTGTTACATAGTTTTTATCATGGATTAGAACTGCTGTTAGAGATGTACTCTGCTCCTTTCCTGACTGGATATATTTTTCCAGATGACACTGAGGAGTACCCTACCTATTATGGACCCCACGATATTGTGGGTTTAGATTCTGAGACCCTGGCTCAAGAGGGACTTATCCCAACTGAGACAGTTGACCCTGGAGTTGTAGCTTTGTAGTATTGTAGTATTCTTTTGTACTGGATTTGTCTCCAGCTTATTTTGTTGCTCTTCAGACTCATTGATGTATTATTTTAAACTCATGAGTTGTATTATGACTATTCTATTCTTATCTGATTCGTGTTCATTCTATCTTAGTTCTGTGATTGAGTATACTATCATTATTGGTGGTTCATTATATTAGATAGATTATCTAGACAGCGTTCTACCGCCGATTCTGCGGCGTAGGCTGGGCGTTGTTTCCGACTAGTATCCTTACATCGGGTACGGGTCGTGACAGGATAGTTAACCTTGAGCTTCAGTCTTCACTAGTTAAGAAGATCAAGGCGGCTTTGCCGACATATGCTAGATTTCAGAGACTTAGAGAGAAGACTAAAGCCAATATGCAGATTGGACTTCGAATTTATGAGGATGGGACGTTAAGGTACGGAAATTACCTATATGTTCTAAATAGAGAGTTAAGGCAGGAGTTGATGACGGAGGCACATAGCTCTATTTATTCTATTCATCTGGGTGGTACAAAGATGTACCGAGACTTGAGAGAATACTATTGGTGGCATGGAATGAAGAGAGAGATTGCACGGTTTATGGCAAAATATTTGGTTTGTCAACAGGTTAAGGCCGAGCATCAGGGGACCGCAGGTATGTTACATCCACTTTCTATTGTCGAGTGGAAGTGAGAACATATTATCATAGATTTTGTTATAGGATTTCTAAGGAGCCCCAGCGAAAAGGATGCAATATGGGTTATTGTGGATCGATTCACAAAGTCGACACATTTTTTGCCGTTTAGAGTTGGACAGTCCACCGAGATTCTAGCCAACATATATCTGCGACAGATTGTGAGGGCATGGAGTGCCAGTTAGTATTGTGTCAGATCGAGACTCTAGATTCATATCCTACTTTTGGAGGAGTACGCAGGAGAGTCTAGGCACCCAACGACTCAAATTCAGCACTGCTTACCATCTACAGACAGATGGCTAGTCAGAGTGCTTGATCCAGATTTTAGAGGATATATTGAGATCGTGTATGTTAGACTTCGGAGGGTCTTGGAAAGACTACTTGCATCTGGTAGAGTTCTTCTACAATAACAGCTACCAGGCGAGCATCCAGATGACACCTTTTAAGAGGCTGTACGGTAGAAAGTGCAGGTCTCCAATATGTTGGAGTACGTGGGATAGGGTCAGATACTCGGTCAAGAGTTAGTGTCATAAACAGTTGACAAGGTGAAGCAAATCCAGAATCATCTTCATGCAGCTCAGGACAGACATAAGCATTGGGCTGACATGCACCGCCGAACATGTGTTTCTGAGGATCTCACCTACTCGGGGCACTATTTAATTCTGGAGCAGAGGCAAGTTGAACCCGAGGTACATTGGACCTTTTGATATTTTTGAGTGTATTGGTAATGTGGCATATCGTCATGCAATACCCCCATCTCTAGAGGGAGTGCATGATGTATTGCATGTTTCACAGCTGAGAAGGTATATGACTGATCCAAGTCACATAGTAGATCATTTCGAGATTGCGGTAAGTCTGAGTTTGACTTATGAGGAGAAGCCAGTTGAGATACTGGATACAAGTGAGAAGATATTACGGGATCAGACGATTATACTGGTTTGGGTAGCTTTGAAGCATCACTCTCCAAGCGAAACCACTAGGGAGCGAGAGGATATTATAGAAGCATGAAAATCATGCAGGCCGCATAAAAGCTCATGCACCCAACATGAAAAGCAAGCCGCATGGGAGCCGCATGGGACCTATGTGACCAGACTAGCCAACCGCATAGATGGCCTGCATGCGTCCTGAACATCCTCAGATTACGGGGGCCGCATAAAAGAGATATTGATCAAAACAAAATAAAAAGTTCATTTGCAAAAGGGGGGGTTATAACATGTAGCCATCAAGGCCCATACAAAATAAAAATAAAAATAAGAAAACACGATCAGTCAGATGAACCATGAGCCTCACAAAGCACGCCCGCAACCTCCTGGAGTAAACATATGCTCGTGCGATAAAACTTGCGGCGCGGTTCTTCCCTTCATTCCAACATCTCCCTCTCCTCTGGAGTTATGGGCAGCAAGGCAAAATTCAGAGGGGACTCCAGAGGCCTAGCAAGAGCCTCTAAAGTTAACCCCAATGAGGACATAAAATCCTCAGCGATGGATAACTCATCCCTGACCCGTGCTCTCTTTACAAGAGGAGACACTACGACAGTCGACGGAGAACCGATAGCTCATCCCTTACGAGACCCTCCTATACCCGAGCACCAGGACGAAGCAGGGAGGGGACGTCAAGAAAGTAAGGCGGGTGGCCATGGTTCCCAACTAAAACCTCCCTTGGACGACATGTTTCACAAAGTGGAACATGATAAACCACTGCAGTGGTATTTGCAAAAGAGAACGATAGTTTGCATGACTGCAATAATTGGATAGATGAACCTAGCAGGGTGAATCCGACGGTTTAGCTTCTAAGAAGTCTGCATGCAACCGACGGTTTAGTTTCCAAGAAGTTTGCATGCAAAAGGTGGACAGGCTTCCTCAAAGGTTGAGGCAAGTCTTAAAATTGCCAGCTCGGTAGTACGCATCCATGCGTCCAGCAAACCATGTGCCCCTAAGAAGACTCAGCAGAAATTAGGCTACAGAGGTAGCCTACGGCCGAAAAAGGTGACATTCATGCGTCCAAAATAGCCGAAGTAGCTTTGGCCACAGATGGACCGGACATGGCGTCCAGTCAACAGGATCATCTCCGACATACAATCCTGACAAAAAAAAATTTTCTGGTTGCCTCAAAATATATGAACATACTAAACGAAAGAAGTCTCACGCCATCATATAACTTCTTTCTTGATGTGGTGCAATGCCATGTATACAACACAACTGACATCATGTATCCCAAATTCTATGCGTCCCATGCGTCTCTGGCCCCATGTATTCCAGACTCCATATGTTCCATGCATCTCTGGCCCTATGTGTCCCAGACTCCATGTATTTTATGTGTATTTGGTCCCATGCGTTCTAGACTCCATGCGTTCCATGCGTCTCTGGTCTCGTGCGTCCCAGACTCCATGTGTCTCATGCATCTCTGGCTACATATGTCTCAGACTTCATGAAGACTAAGTTTTGTCGTTACAACTGAAGTAGCTCTCTCCAACCAAGTGTAGGCCATGGGTCAAAATTGGCCCAATCACGCCCGCAAAGGACAATAATCGTCCAGATCTTTAGCAATGGATAATCCCAACAAGAGTCCAGGTGGCAGCTTAGCCTGCTTACGGTTACAACTGTACCCTGTTAGGAAGGTACACATGGCACCCTCTAGCATCTATGCCGCCTAACATATGCGCACCCAAGGATGACTATATATACCTGGGTGACATGCCCAAACCAGATACACACACATGAGGACCGACAGAGAACAGCAGAAGAGAGCTTCTTTACCCTACGTCGGATCATCAACGGAGTAAAGGAGCCGCCATAGCGCTCTTTGTCCATCGTCACTATAAAACCCCTGACCAAAATATAGGATTATGGATTAAATTAGTATTATTCGAGATTAATTATTGGGGTTATAATTCACTACTCTGATTTTTTATTCAATTGTTGTACTTTACCGTTGTTTAAATATCTAGAGCACTACACTAGCTTTTGCTTCCAAACAAATTTCATAAACTTTTCCTAGACGTGCCAGCCTTCCATTAGACCCTTGTGTAACTCATAAATATCCTCCCTTGTACTTTATTTTAGTCGCACAATATTCGTTACAAATGTCTATTCTTAAATTCAAATAAATCCAACTTTGCATCTTTGTCCGTTCTAATCAAAATTGGAGACCCAACCTCGACCCATTTTGTGCAACCAATTTTATGAAAATATTCTATTCTGAGTCTACTATGCCCATGACACTTGTGTCCCACTCAATTTTAATCCTATGCACTTCCAATTAATTAAAGAACACCATTGACACTAATTTTAATTAAATTGGTGTAATGACCCAACCTAACCCAAAACTAGACCCAACACCAACCCAAACTGGCACCCACACTCATTTGGCTCATAGAAAATACCCCACACCAATCTCCCTCTCTATAAAATACCAAACATCAATTTTGGCATACCAAATCCTATTTTTCTACCCCTCTTTAATTTGAATTCAGCCATGTATAGGAAAGAGTGTAAACCAATGTGACTTTCCTACCTAGTACACATGCTGGACCCAAAAATAGATAAATGACATCCACCCCACTTCCTATGACAACCCTTGACCGGATTCCAAGGTCCTCACTCCATTCTAGGCTATAGGATCTCACCAAATCCATCACCACCCTTCATTTGAAATGCCTCATGCACGTATATGCATTGGCCGACCTTAACTCTTACATAAACTCTCTTCTTTATTTCAAAGTTATCCCTCCTCTTCCTCACAGCCTCCTCTCCCTCTTCCCTACCTTCTCCACCACCTGCAACCGCCCGCACGGCCATCTCCGACCACCCCCCACTGCGGACAACAACCCCCACCACCTCCGCTGTTGTTGCTGTCTCCTCCATTTTGACCACCACCTACACCACCACTATCATCCTCGACCAGCTCCACGACCGCCTCCACCTCCAGCGAGTCCCCCTCCTTGATCCCTAGGCTGGCAGCCACTATTGCCATGGCCATTAGTGCCACTGCTGTTGTTGTTAAATCTGCCGCTAATGTTGTTGTTCCCGCCATTGCTGCTGTCTTTCCGACCCCCTCCGGCGAACCCCGACCACCTCCACGACCGCCTCCACCTCCACCTCCACCGAGTCCCCCTCCTGGATTCCCAGGCCGGCGGCCACCGTTGTCAGGGCCATTAGTGCCGCTGCTGCTGCTGTTAAAGCTGCCGCTAATGCTGTTATTCCCGCCATTGCTGCTGTCTTTTCGATCCCCTCCGGCGAACCCCGATGACCGACGACCCCCCAGGGTACCTGACCTCTAGCGAACTCCCTGCAGGGGCCAGACCGCGTTACCGCCTGCACGGCTGCCCCGAACCTACCCGCGCGGACCCACTTCACAACACCAACACCCCGTCTTCGCGTTGTGATATCTCCTTCCTTTCTTAATCGAATCCTGAACTATCACCTCTGGTATACTCTCAACCTGACCCTCTTGCTATGTGTTCAATTAGAATAATTTTGTTTGATTTTTATTGTTTGTAATTTAAGTTCCAAATCGATAAAAAATGGCTTTTAAAAGACATTAAAATTCTCCAATACGGAGTTGGTCCCGTCAATCCGGGCAACCTTGTCATATACCGATCACACCGAAAGGCGCGTATCATCAACGTGGACATGTGGGCTTTCACGAAACTTGATTTGGATATGTGTGCATACCGAAATCAACGCATATTCGTCAAAAAATACCGTATCGGCCTGTTTGACACTCGTCCTAATTTTGTGTGTGCCTGTCATTTCGTAACAAAACTTATACAATCGGATTCGCAGCATTACGCTGGTCCTGTGACCCAAGTTTGGTTTGATTCTGAGAATATTGATAAAACGTCATTTTGTGGGCCCCACGGTTCTACATGGCGGGTGATTTCGTGATCGGCTCATCAGAATTCAGTTCTGGATGTCTCGTTGGGTTCATAACATCGTTCTGGACTCGTAGACACTAAGTTTACGAATTTGGAGAACTTTATCTCTGGCACATTTTTTTGGGTACAAGGCGGGCGCCCACTTGTGGACCTCGTGTTGACCGAAAATTGCATTTTTGCTCCTGTGTCCAAATTAGACGTATGTATATGCTTTTCTGAGTATCTCACTCATTCCGGGACTATTGGTGATATTTGTGACAGCATCCAGGGATATCAGCTCCAGTTTTCATTGTTGTGCTGCTACTTCCATGGCGAGTTCAGTTATTATTAGTTGCATATTTTATTATTTTAGGCAAGTGTACCTTATCTTATTGTACTGTTTAAATTCAGTTATTATTAGTTGCATATTTTATTATTTTAATGTTATATAACTGTGCACGTCCGAGAAAGACTCGGGTGCAGTCAACGAAGGCGTTGACGTTAGGACTTGTGTCTGACCTAGTGTCTAGTGGACGCACCTAAAGTTGTGGAGTTATCAATATGACTCCCCAGGCCTTGACACATATCATTGCACGTCACAGAGTGAGTTCATATAGGGACGCGTGCTTCATGATTGACTGGCCATCGGTGTGAGCAGCACATGTGATATTATTTAGCTTAGTTATATATTTCTTTAGTGACTTGCATTATAGTACGAGATATCCATGTCGTATTCATGACTTGTACATTGGCATTATACGGAGAAGACAATTAGTAGGTGTATGGGACAGACATTTGGCTACCATAGTTTTAGAGTAAACTACGGGGTTGTGAGCCTCAGTGTTACCCGCTTATGGGCTATGTGTTACCCAGTTATGGGCTCAGTGTTACCCGGTTATGGGTATATATGCTTGTCGATACATCTGGCAGAGGTTACTAGTTGTGCGCTATCATAATCGGTGATATAGTCAGCATATACTCATGTCATCCAGTTTATAGCTAATGCTAGGTACTTAGTCTCTGGCTCGACGCTACGCTTTATACCTTTTACCTACCCACACGTACCAAGGTTGTCTTCAAGTGCATTTCACTTAGCTGGTTAGTTCACCCTCGAGTTTATACAGTATTTACTTTATGACATGTACTTTTTGTATCTTGTTACGTCCCTCTGAGGACCTGGTTCCCTTCCAGGTTATTTGAGCAGTTTGGATGAGGCTTGATCTGGCGGTGTGTTGGACATCCTTGCAGGTATCTTTATATCTTACCCCTATTACAGTTATGTACTATTTTCCATTATGACTCTTCTATTATAGCCTAGTGTTTATAGGCCTATATTATTCTTTTGGTCTATTCGAACAGCTGTATTATTGGGTTGCATACTAATGATGCATACCGTTCCTACTTGTGATTTATTTACTATGGATTGAGATTTAGTTTAGTTGTTGCATGTTAGAATTAGATTTTTAGCTTGATTACTTGACCGTGGACAACGTAAGTGCACTTTGTCGGGTCCATTAAATTGAAAAGCCCTATGGAGTCGTACCAGCTGGCCATTGCCACGTGGCTTGGTCCCGTATATTTGGAACTGGGACGTGACATGGTTTTATTGGTAGCCCATGTAGGTCAGAGCATATTATTTCGGTTACGTTACTGTACCGAACGAGCCTGCAACTTAGGATTAATGTTGAATAAGATCTCAATCCATAATTGATTTTTAAAACTCCTCTTGTATTTGATTGTCGCCCTTGGACTTCATTATTGTGTTCATTCATTACCGTCGACATCGTTATTATTGTTTCTCATCTTCCTTATTTCGGAGAGATGGATGCTCGCACACGATAATTTCCTCCAGGAGCAGATCCTAGTCAAGACGAAAGAAGGTATAATTGATGTGATATTTTATGAGAAGATGGTTACCCTTAGTAGGATAGGTTGATAAGTTCTTTCGTGTTGCTAGAGTTAGTATAGACTGTTGGCATAAGAATTAGACATATAAGTAGAGACTTAAAACTAGACCCTACCCTTACTTAAGGTAGCAGTGATTGTAAGTATTAGAAGCTAGAAAGATTGTTTGATTCTAAGGCTCTAGAATAATTTAGGGAAGACATAGCTAGATACTAGGGTTAGTTGTAGCCCCATGATAATAATACAAGGAATTAGTTATAGTCTTATGGTAGTGATACCAGGAACGATATTATGAACTTGACAAGACCGAATTTTAGACTCACATCTAGAAGAAGATTATCGGATACTAATAAAATAGGGTATGAAATAGCACTTTAGGTAGCAAACCATAGTGGTCAATCCCTAGTTGCCTTGTGACTTACAGTACCAAACCTAGAAAATTTTTACCCTTTAGATAAAGATAATTATATGACTAGGCTAAAATAGATACGTGGATTGCTAGATTGGTTGTTGATTGACTTGACAACTTAGGTACCAGAGTATAGCTTCTGGAATCATATTAGATGTACTTGATTTATTTGGTTTGCCAGTATCTATTAGGCTCGTGGTTTCACCTTTGAAAACTTGAGTAGTTGAGCTTTTGATACGGAGTTGGTCCCGTCAATTCGGGCAACCTCGTTGCGTACCGATCGCACCGAAAGGCGCGTATCATCAGCGTTGACGTGTGGGCTTTCACGGACTTGATTTGGATGTGCGTGCATACCGAAATTAACGCGTATCCATCAAAATGCATCATATCGGCCTGTTCTGACACTCGTTCTAATTTTATGTGTGTCTGTCATTTCGTAATGAAACTTGTGCCATTGGATTGCAGCATTACGCTGGTCCTGTGACCCAAGTTTGGTTCAATTCTGAGAACGTTGACAAAATGTTATTTTGTGGGCCCTACGATTCTACATGGCAGGTGATTTCGCGATCGGCTCATCGGAATCCAGTTCTGGATGTCCCGTTGGGTTCGTATCATCGTTCTGGACTCGTAGACACTTGTGGACCTCGTGTTGACCAAAAATCATATTTTTGCCCCTGTGTCCAAATTGGACGTATGTATATGCTTTTCCGAGTATCTCACTCATTCCGGGACTGTTGGTGATATTTGTGACAGCATCCGGGGATATCAGCTCCAGTTTCTATTATTATGCTGCTACTTCTATGGCGAGTTCGTGTTCGAATCTTCGCTTGACTTCCAGGCAAGTATACCTTGCCTTATTGTACTATTTAAATTCAGTTATTATTAGTTGTATATTTTATTATTTTAATATTATATAACTGTGCGCGTTCGAGAAAGACTTGGGTGCAGTCAACGAAGGCGTAGACGTTAGAACTTGTGTCTAACCTAGTGTCTAGTAGACGCACCTAAAGTTGTGGAGTTATTAATATGACTCTCAGGCCTTGACACGTATCATTGCACGTCATAGAGTGAGTTCATGTAGGGACGCGTGCTTCATGATTGACTGGCCATCGGTGTGAGCAGCACGTGTGATATTATTTAGCTTAGTTGTTTATTTCTTTAGGGACTTGCATTATAGTACGAGAAGTCCATGTCGTATTCGCGACTTGTACATGGCATTGGGCGGGGAAGATAATTAGTAGGCATATGGGACAGACATTTGGCTACCATAGTTTTATAGTAAACTACGGGGTCGTGAGCCTTAGTGTTACCCAGTTATGGGCTATGTGTTACCCGATTATGAGCTCAGTATTACCCGGTTATGGGTGCATATGCTTATCGATAAATCCGACAGAGGTTACTAGCTGCGTGCTATCATGATCGATGATGTAGTCAGCATATACTCCTGGCATCCAGTTTACAGCTAATGCCAGGTACTTAGCCTCTGGCTCGATGCTACGCTTTATACCTTTTACCTACCCACACGTACCAAGGTTGTCTTCAAGTACATTTCACTTAGCTGGTTAGTTCACCCTTGAGTTTATACAGTATTTACTTTATGGCATGTACTTTTTGTATCTTGTTACGTCCCTCTGAGGACCTGGCTCCCTTCCATGTTATTTGAGTACTTTAGATGAGGCTTGATCTGGCGATATATTGGACATCCTTGCAGGTATCTTTATATCTTACCCCTATTACAGTTATGTACTATTTTTCATTGTGACTCTGCTATTATAGCCTAGTGTTTATAGGCCTATATTATTCTTTTGGTCTATTCGAACGGCTGTATTATTGGGGTGTAGACTAATGATGCGTACCATTCCCTCTTGTAATTTATTTACCATGGATTGAGATTTAGTTTAGTTGTTGCATGTTAGAATTAGATTTTTAGCTTGATCACTTGACTGTGGACAACGTAAGTGCACTTCATTGGGTCTATTAAATTGAAAATCCCTACGGAGTCGTACCAACTGGCCATTGCCACGTGGCCTGGTCCCGTGTATTTTAGGACTGGGCGTGACAGTCATACGCCAGAATCAAAAATGTGTACTTAGATTGTCTGTCTATGACCTCTTTATAGTTTTTTTGTTTATTATTGAACCAATCAATTTTAATGGCTAACAAGGTGACAACTCTGCTGGGGACTTCTTTCTCATCTGATATAAAAGTTGTGGCATAATTCGATGCTGCCAAGCTTGGGTTAACTCAAAGAATGCTGGTGGTCTGCTTCGACCAATAGGCTTTCGAGGACATGCCCTCCGGGGACAGCGCGAGTCCTTCTCCAAGGCTAGCAAAACCTAAGAAGATTCGCAGGATATGGGTTGCAAAGGCAGATGTGCCTCATCCAACTGCAGAGTAAGCGCTTCCCGTCTCTCTCTCTACCACAGGGACCGCACATCATGCGTCCACTACTTATGCGGTAACCTCTTTTAACCAGAATGGTGCTCAGTACTTGAAGATCCGCAGGATATGGGTAGCGAAAGTCGCTGTGTCTTACCCAACTACGAAGCATGCTCTACTTGTCTCTCTCTAATACTGAAGACGCACATCATGCATTCGCTCAGGCTGTCCCTGCTCATACAGCCTCCTTGCCTGAAAATAAGAATGCTTAACACCCGAACTCTGGCAGAGAAAAATAATAGATGCCAAGAGTTTGGGGGTTGATGCGCATCCCATGCGGCTACAACGAAGGATGAGAAGAAGAAAGCAGTATGCGACCTCCAACTCAGCCGTATGCATCTCTGACACTCCCATAAGCTTTATATTTGACAGAATCTCGTCCGACCATCCTTTCATGTATCGTTATGAGGAAAATCAGAACTTGGACTCTTCGTACTATCTGCCTGTGCATGCTAAGTCGAACAAGTCTAGGACAGTACAAGCTCGTCAGGCTCAAGCAACTGTCTATTTGGCTGACCGCTAGTGGGTACCGCTAACCGTTATGCGGTCCCCTGATGGAAAGTTATATAAGACCGACTCATGCGTCCCGCCTGCAGTGGAAAATGGACAGGGTCCGTCTCAACAGTCTTTTACTGACGATCTGGGGAAAGTTCTTGTATGAACCCTAGATCAGGGCGCAAAAGCAACACCCACACACCCGGGTGCTCGGTCTACCCGTGTTCACGAAAAGGGCGCAAAGGTGAATCAGCCCTCGTCGGACTTGTGCAACATGATCAATCGTAAGCGCAAGGTGAGGGAGACAACTATGACATGTAAAGTATCCTCCCTAGGACATCACTGTGCCAAAATCATCGTCAACTATTGCTGCAACAAAGTTATATTACCCACAAACAGGCAGTCGGCAATCCAACGACTGCATCCGAAGGCACCTCTCCGACAATAACTCGGAGGTCAGGTGCAAACACCAGAGGAGGATGAGCTACTATTCGCCTCATATTATTCTGCTCAAAAAGACCCTTCCACCTTGGGAGGAAGGAAGTCTAGCAGCTCTAGTTCGTCACTCTCAACCAGCGCATTAAGAAGGCAACTACTAGGAGGACCAACAATGGGACCTGCGGAATGTATTTTCCAAGGAACCCGATGAAAGAAAAATCTATCAGCTGCTGGGGGTAGTTCTTCCTCAGGACCCCTTAGGGTTACACGAGCTAGGGTTAGTAATCCCCTGGACCTGTAAGACAACCCGCCATTCCGAGAAGGCGGTGATTCCTAGGGACAGACTCTGATATCCCTGGGGGTGGCCAACCTCATCAAAATAACGTAGCCTCCTACGCTGGGGGTAGTACTCTATCCGAATCCGAGGAGGAGGCGATGCTACCTGATGACTACTGCCAGTAAGAATCTGACATAGAAAGTACGGCGTCCAGTGCCCCATCCATCTCTCCCCATATGAGAACTATATACATGTCATAGGACGATCACGAAGGCCCCAACGACCGACAATGCCTCGAGGCTATTGAGGCCATGATGCAGATGGCGAGTTCATCAATACAAGTCCTGACCCAGGCAATGGTGGAAATTAAAGCAAACATGTCTTGACAACTAGCAAGGGCTTCTGGACAAACAAGCTTGGACCCTGGGACCAATATAGATTCCAATATAACCGCTCCATCCATAGGCAAAAGTTACCCTTTACCTGGCTTATCTGCCCCTTCCGTAGGAGACGAAGCTAAAGAAGCAATGAGGGAAGTCTGGGAACTCCGGGCTCGCCTAGATTCCATGGGCAGCTGGGATTCACTGCGCGAGCTCGGGATACGACAACCATACCCCCGTGAGTAGAGGGATGTTCTGTACCTGCCAAAGTACAAGCCCTTTAAATTGAATCCATTCAATGTGAAGGCATTCCCCCATCAATACATGATTTATTTTGAGACTACAACAGGGTACCTACCTCGTAGTGGCACACTTCTCACCAAGCTCTTTGTGGAGGCATTTTCCGGGATAACATTCGACTAGTTTTGCAGCCTACAAGATCATCTCGTCGTTTGATGACTTCAAGAGTCTTTTTCTCAAAAGATTCTATGATGGAGGAAGCGACATGATGATGTCCTCCCTGATAGATGTTACCCAATAGGAAAGGGAACTCACCAAAATTATATTGAGTGATTCCGACAAATAGCATAGAGATTGCCTCTAGGCAATCCTGAGTCAATATTGATGGACATGTGCCGCAAAACTTACTTTCGGCAGTCAGTCTCTGGTTGGGCGACGATCAGTTCCAAGACTGGACGATGTTCATCATAAGCGCTGTAAGCACTGAAAATAAGGTCAAAGACGCCCGTCTATTGGGAATACATATCCCTATCACTGACGATAGAGAAAAATATTCCAACAACAGCAACAACGGCAACAACGGCCGCGAGGGAAAAGGGAAGCAAGTCCTGGTGGCCAACTTAACCAAGAAGCCCGAGCAAAAGTCAGCCAAGGTTCCGAACCCCAGGAGACTTACTCCTTCAAAGATGATGATGTCATGCCCATATTCGACGTACTAATGAAGGGTGGTAAGCTTCGGTTCCCCAACGTCAAGCTCTCTGTAGAGGTAGCCGAGATGAATAATCCAAAGTACTACCATCGCTACGTCCACCATGCGACGAAGGACTGCTACACCCTCAAGTGGTACTTCCAACGTTTACTCGATACCAAGGCCCTCACCTTAGATATCGATGACAAGACAGCTACCGCAAACATGGTGTCTCTCCAGTTCGACAACTTCCCAGCGACGGAGGCCTAAGACAGAGTAATCCCGATCCCTCAGGCAATGATGGAAGTCATCAACCATCCGCCAGCTCATGACCAAATGGCCGGGCCGATACCTCTCACCACGTCGAGTGGAAAGGTCATATGGGTTTACCCCGATCTTGCTCCAGAATTGATGCAGCAGACAACACCGTCTGCCACCAAGACTGAGGGTAAGAAATCCAAACCCTGTTATACAGTTTTCCTTCCATCTGAGAAAGCTATAGCTGGAATGACAAGGTCAGCCCTAGCATACCAATGAGAGTACGATATCCCGGATGATAGTTACCTTCCAATAGTTGCACCTGCAATATCAGATCCTGGTCTATCCCAGCCTCCAACAGCGGACAAGTCTAAGCGAAAAGTACTCGCTTTGATAAGCCGCTACACAAAGATTCAGCTTAGGGGCTGAAAAAGCCCTACAACTTCGATATCGTGTCCCAGCTCACCAACACTCCAGCAAAGTTGTCTCTATTCGAGCTTCTCTGACTCTCCAAAGACACTTGAGTCGCTCTTAGTGAGGCATTGCAAAATACCGACACTTACTTGGCCAGGTCAAGACGCCAGCTGAAGATCCAGCTGCTTGCCCCCACTGCAATAACATCATGGAGGCGATACCCGATATCACATTCCCACAATATGACATATTGTTGAAGAATAACCGGCATGATCATCCCCTACATTACATCGACCCCGGTTCATCAATCAGCATCATCCTGCGGAGTCTACTTCAGACCCTAGGAATTCTGATGCATCGCTTGACAGCCACCAATACTGCCATCACTGGCTTCAACACAGAAAGAAGCTAACATCTGGGCAAGATTCATCTGAAAATCTAGATCGTCGACTTAAAAAAGAGGTCACCTACTACGTTATTGACGTAGATGCATCCTACAATGTCTTGCTCGGATGTCCATAGATACATGAACATATGATCGTGCCGTCGACCCTACACCAGTGCCTGAAGTACGTCGACGAACACAGTACGGTCGAAATGGAGTTTGCTGATGTTGATCCGTTCAAAGGGATCGAAGCATATTACTCATACTCGATCCTTTACAAATAGGTTTACCAAGATGAAGGTAGCAATGACGTCGATGATGAGGTAGAGGCTGGGATAATACCAGAAGAGCCCTTAAGAGTCCATCTAAAGGCACATGCTTTCGACACAACCTCTTCTCTCATCGTAAAACTTTGCAGGAAGGCACCCGAACCTCTAGTCGTCTGCCTTCGTAGGACGGATCGACCGTCGAAGGGAGATCTGGCACCATCTACCACGTTCGAACCTTTGGTCGTTCGCCTTAGCAGGCCTAGTCAACCTCCAAAGGATGCTCCACTTCTTCCAACCATGTCCGAACATCTGGTAGTAAAGTTGGGCAGAAAACCTACAAAGTCGTCGCTCGCACTGGGGGTAGATCTCGAGAAAAATAAGCTGGAGGAGTCTGTAGCTGCTCATGCTAACGTCCCTTCTCTCGACGATATAATTTTGGATGACGAGATACCTTATTTCATCAATAAAGGTCTATCTTTAAACTACTCCAAAGTTGTACACATAAGCACACTATACTCCATAGAGCACGGTCTAGGCCTGCGCCTGTAGGTGCAGGTGACTACCACCGATGTTGCAAACCGAATCCTCCCCAGCTAAGGTTACTACTTCACAGTTCCAACAAAGAGGAGGAGAGACAAACCCATCATCTTCGGCCGGGTTGAATGCCCCCACTGTCATGCCCCAGTCCCAAAATATGTAGGACTAGGAATACGTAATACGCCAGCCGTATGTGTATGAAAACTCCAAAGTGTTAGAAGATCGTAACACACGTACGCTGTACATGAATATCAAATCCACAAGTGGCAATATACTGTCAACAAGTCACACACAATCTATATCTTATCCATAACACAAATAAATAAATAGGGAATAAGTAACTGAATATCAAATATCAAGTCTTAAAGTATGATAGTCGGATGGAAATAAATCTACTACAATCGACTATACTAAAACTACTAAATGAGAGAAGAGATCAAACTCTAATATAAGATAAAAGTCCATAAAAGAAATAGCAACTAAAAATCCATCAGATACGATGAATCAAAGGTACTATGAAGATAAGACCTCCTCAGTCTGGAATGAAGCGTCAGGTCCGGGTCCGTATCCTGTGGATACTCCTGTCCGTCTATATCTGAAAAGGTACCAGGTCCTCAGAGGGACATAACAAGATATATAAAAGCATGCCAATAAAGTACTAAAAATAAACATCCAAGGGTCGCCTAACCATCTATGTGAATGCAGTTTGAGAACAACTTTCCAACACGTGGGCTATCTGGCTAAAATAGGATTGGCATGATTCTCTTGGAGATTCAGGGGCCTACAAAGCATGTCGTCTTTTGAACGACAGAGGCCGCCTGATAATAATGTAGTATATAGTAGGCATCATGATCGCGCATCTCCCGCGGAGCGTACATGTTACACAAGGAAAGTGCAAAGAAGCCCAAATGCCTTACTTGTTGTTCTTCCCTCCCCATGCTCTAAGCATGTCATATCCATGACACGATAATATCTCTAATAACTGCCAAGTCTTCTAGCATGCAAAGTTTCTATCGGCAGTTATCCCTATCCGTCGCACGTCCTATACGTACCGGTGGCCAGCCAAATACGCAAGTTCGTGTCCTACACGTGACTCACACTCTTGTAAGAACAGTGTCATGGCCAATGAAACATAATAATGCCTCATGATAATGGGGTGGTCTCATAAGTATGTCCATATGCATATACATAATAAAAACAGAATACGACGCCACCGTCGTTGCACCCAAGTTTCCTTGGACGCGCAGTTTATATATAGCAGTTTAAAATATATGAACTAAATAAGAAGAAATAAGATGCATGCAACATATGGAATATAAATCACATTATAATGACAAGGTATACTTGCCTGGCAAGCAATCTGTAAAGTGTAAGCGTCCAGATATCAAGTACACAGGATCAGAAACTAAGGCCTCCGAATAAACGTCTCTGGATACTGAAATAAATATCACCAACGTTCCCGAAATTAGTGAGATAGTTAAAAAACACTACCCTTTCGTCCAATTTGGACACAGGAACAAAACGATAATTTTGGTCAAAGTAGGTCCACATGTGGCCCACTTTGCACCGAAAAGTGTGCCAGGGGTAGAGGTCTCTTAATGTGATAAATTATAGGTCAAATAAATTCTAAACGTTAGCACAAACTTAACGATATATCCAATTTTGGATTCCGGTAAGCCGAACACAAATTCGCCTAAAAAGTCAACTGTGGGGCCCACAAATAGGCAGCTTGGTCAACTATCTCAGAATTACGTAAAAATTGGGTCACAGGACCAGTGTGATACCATGAATCTAATGGCGCAAGTTTCGTCGCATTTCGACGAGCGTACACTAAATGATGTGATATTTTACAAAAGTCGCGATACGGAGACTTTTTACGGAGACGGGTTGATTCCGACGCGCACACGCGTCCAAATCAGTTTCCATGAAATCCCACACGTCAGGGCATACCATACGCGCCTTTCGGTGCACTTGGAACGTGATGGGACGGTCCCGTTTGGCGGAGCACGCTCTGTGTCATAAATTTTAAAGGTTTCGAACACAATTTTTCATAATTTTTAACCCAATTTAATTCTACGTATAACACCAAATAAAATAATATAATTAACAGAAAGTAATATCGGTTACATGGTCTTCTTATAGAAAAAAGAAAATTTAAGTTTGGATCTCTGTGGTGGGAGATATGAGTCCTTAAACAGGGGTGGTCGCAACAGTTTTCTGTAGCGTAAAGGTTGTGGTTTTTCTCTAACTTAGTCTCGATTTTCACCTAGGATTACGCGTTGTTCGAAGAAAACTAATACATAGAGTTGGAAGAGGGATAGGTCATGAACATACCGGTGAAGACGGGGTCAAATTTGGTCGCAGGATATAGCAAAAATCAGTGCGTAAAGGGAGGTTCGTCGCTGCAGTTTTCTGTGTGGGTTCTCGCAGTATCTCGCGCGGGTGAGCGACGGTGCTGGGCTACGACGGTGGCTGCGCTGGTAAGGTGGTCGACGGTGGCTCAGGGTCGTGGAGTGGCGATAGGTTTAGGGTTAGGGTTTATATATATATATATATATATATATATATATATATATATATATAGGGGATTAGAGGAAGAACAGGGGGTCAGGTCTTCAGCGGGTTTGGGGTTGCTGCTGCTTGCGGGTTTTAGGAGGGTGGGGAGTTTGGTTGTAGGCTTAGGAAAGGCTTAGTAAGTTAGGATTTGTAGGTTTTGTTTGATTTCTTTTTCTTTCCTTTATTTTCTTTTTCTTTTTCCATTCTCTTCTTATGAATACCATATATATATATATATATATATATATATATATATATATATATATATATATATATATGGTATAAAAACTCCAATAATTTATTTAGCATATCTAAAAATCTCTCAGCCTTCTACAAGACTTCCTAAAATAAATTAAATTAATAATAGCTTTGCTCCACAATTTTTAGATAAATAGCTACCTAGGAAATTAATTCAATAAATTAAATTTTTTAATTAAATAAGGAACAATAAAATTAATTTAAGTGATTAATTAAATAATTATTATGTTTTAAAATTAGGGGTTTTACACCCACTCCTTCATCCTAGAGGAACAAGAGTCATAACCCGATACCGACAAAATATAACTCTACTGGTTCAGTGGTCAAGCCAAACACCTCATCCAGAAGATGGGGTATGATCTTAAAAGCAACCGAGGTCTGAATTACGGCAAAGGTCAGCGGCTGCCTTTGCGCCTTGCCGCTCCAGAAGGCAAATCCGAGGATTACTACCAGAAGACCAAGCATGGCTTAGGGTACGTTAGGCCTTCTACTACCCCCGAGAGCTCGGATAAAGAAGATGAGTTACACTCTCACTCTTTAGAGTCTTCCTCTTGGGACTCTGACGTCAGTATCGGGGAGATGCTCAAGTAAACGTTGTCTGCCAACTTGGTGTCAGCTGACCCTGAAGAAGATGGCAAAGATCCACTAAAACTCTTTGAAGAA
Source organism: Iris macrosiphon (assembly GCA_036927795.1). Taxonomy (NCBI): domain Eukaryota; kingdom Viridiplantae; phylum Streptophyta; class Magnoliopsida; order Asparagales; family Iridaceae; genus Iris; species Iris macrosiphon. Next base: position 39,636,122 of record JAYESA010000002.1, read on the forward strand.
GAACCGTAGACCTAACGCCTAGATGCACAATAGGAGATGTGGTTCAAACAATGAGAACCTCCTACCGAGGATAAAGTCGTATAAGTCAATCTGGACGACGAATCGTCCCGCAAACATATCTTCATCAGCAAGAGTCTGACTGACGATAAATAAAAATCTCTACTACTGTAAGCCCCCTTATTTTAGAATAGGGATAATTTGGTAATTTATAATTATTTTTATTATTTTGTTTAATTAGATAGATTTAAAGAATTAATTTCTAAAATCCTTTTTAATATAGATGATACGTTGTCATGGCTTTAATATTTTGAGTAATGTACGACATTTTTTCTTTCAAACAAAATTTATAATATTAATATTGATTGAGTCTAATACAGTTATAATATAGATGTTGTATTTATTTGATCTCCCTCATGATCCAAAAATATTGACGAACGTCTGGAATTACAGTTACTGTAAAATTGTCTCCTTTTGACTAGAACTTGATCCAAACCTAACCCAACCACATATAGGCATGTAGTGCACCAAAAAAATCCCTATATAAATATATATATATATTCTATATATATATTATATTTAAATTAATTTATTTCTATTTATAGGAGTTCTATCTATAGAAAGTGGTATAGGTGGCATCCTAGTTGGCAAATAACTACCTAACCTCTTCCCTAACCAACCCAACAACTAAACCTTATCCAATCCTAACCATAACAACCAACCCTAACCTCTCATTTTTGGCCAAGAGTATCCCCCACTTGACCAAACCCCATTAGCATTAGGATAACCCTCTCCTATATTTAAATTTATTTAAAAATCCTATATATATATATCAACTTATCACCAAACTCTAACCTTAACATCTACTTCCCTCTTTGTGGCCGCCCCTATATCCTCCCTTCTCTCTTCCATGACCACTTCAGCCTCTCCCTCTCCTTCTCCACTTACTTTTCACTCCTTCCCAACCTCCACTTCATCCCCCATAAGCTGACAAGCCCTAGAGCAAGAGATTAGCCACCCCTAGAGGCTGACTACTTTTTGCTAGTTACAGCTATTGTCCACCCTCTCACAATACTTAAAATTACCTTTAAAGTAAATATTTACCTCTTATATGAAGCCTCCAAGCACTCTCTCAAGTTTCGTGGAGGTTGGAGTCTGTTTAGTACTCCGAAGGGTCCGTGTCGCGAGAAAGACCACCCCGTAATCACGTACGGGTAAGTCTTCCAACCTAGATTCTTTTTCCTATTCTCCACGAACCAAAGATTGTGTAACTCATGATAATATTAGATAATGAGTAGGAATAACTCTATGCATGAGAAACCATAATTCTATGTAGAAACTATTCCAAGAAAACTGAACAATCATGACACAGACACGACTGTCACGACCCGCACCCAAAATTTGGGCACGAGTATGTGGGTACGTCTAGCCTACGCCGCATCATCGACGGTAGAACGCTGTCTAGGTCACAATACTATCTAATCAATCTCACACGAGTATCCAACTCTATAAGGAGACACATATATCATAATATAATATATAAATACTCAATCACAGAACTAAAGCACGATAAGATATCGAAGAAAATAAATATAATGCAACACAAGTCTAAACAAAATAATCTAACTAAAATAATAACATCCAAGTCTCAAAGTATGCCGAAAACAAATCCAGTTCCATAACTGCTAAAAGAAACTAACTGAATAACTAGTGATCCCGACTAGACCTCCCGGAATCACACCTGGCTACAAGGTCCAAGGTTGCAGCTACTCTCCCCGTGGTCCATAATATGTCGGACACCAGTCCACTAAGTCACAGTCTAGAAAAATATTTCTAGCCAGGATGGAGCGAAGTACAAGCACTAACAGCAGTTCCATGTATATTGACAAAAACTATAATACAGTATAAAAAAATACAAGATGGATATAAATACTAGCAATACGAAATACTAGTGAGTATAAAATACTAGAATTAAGAAATACTAGAGAATATATCATCATCAATAGTACAACTAGCAATGAACAGAAATACAAGTGCATGCTAGAACAATGAACTAGAAATACATGAATATAATATCTAGCTAAGTGGGTGAAACATTAGTCTATCATGTGATTGGCTTGGGACAGATCAGGCTTGTTACATATGATTAGCTATGATTCATGTAAGTCAGGCTAACCATCCAGTTAGCTATGATACGAGCAATAGTCAGGCTAATCATATATAACAGGCTATGAGGCATGTAATGGTCAGGCTGCACCCGACGTGAGGTATGGGGTGAGCTATGATGCATGTAAAGTAGGGTATGATCACATAATCTACTAATATTTCCCCGTCCCCAGCTAGTACGATGGATTCCAATCATGAATCCTCGTGAAAGGTCTCGATGATGCTAACCCGTGTATCCATAGTGTTAGAATCAAGTACGCTATACAACTAGAATCATAGAGATGATCAACATAATAAAAACTGTCAGAGAATGTACTCGCCTATGTTCCTTTGCTGGCAATACCAATATCCTATTTTCGAAGTCTTGTCTAAATAATCCAAAAATCCTATAGACATAATATAATAATAGTATAGCATCATTCGTTACACTAGCACACACACAAACATAATTATACTGAACTCAGAAACTACGCTAGGGGTGATACTGGCCATATAGCAGGGTCAAGTGTGCGTCTAAATGCACGGGTGTCATGTCCTCAAATGTTGTGCATAACCAGACAGTCAACTCACTAACAAATGTCTAAAGCCAGTACGTTGGTGTACACAAGGCAGTCAATCACTAATACTCAGGTCATATAGTCTTATGTAATTACGGGATACCCACTACTAACACTTATGGCCATACAACATATATATATTACAGTAATATCTAGTACTAGCATCAATTTTCCATGATATATATATATATATATATATATATATATATATATATATATAAAACTAATTATTATACACACACGCATATACACATACCAGCTATTAGGGTTTTTACCAACGCAGTATCTTACAACGCACACACGAAGAAAGGGGCAAGCTACGAACCATGATAGGCATGAACGAGGTCGAGGGAGGCTGCTGTGGGTCATCTCCGATGAGGGTGATCGACTGTTGCCTGGTTGCTGCTCGCCAGGAAGGAGATCGACATGGTTGATGATGATGATGATGGTGATGATAATGATGATGATGGTGATGATGATGATGGTGGTGATAATGATGATGATGATAGTGATGGTGGTGATGATGATGATGATGATGGAGACGATGCGGGGATGGCCGAAGGAAGGTGGTGATTCACTTCTCGATGGGCTGCTCAGGCGTAGGGAGTCGGGGTTGATGGCTATGAACGGAGAAGATGACGGAGGAGGAGGAGGTTGGCTGCTGTGAAGTCGCGGGTGGCCGCGGGGAGTTGGTGTGACGTCAGGTGTGATGGTGGTGGGAGGCTGCGCTCAGGTGGAGCGGTGGTGGTACGGGAAAGTCGTGGTGCTCGGTGGTTGCACTGCTCGACGGTGGCAGGAGCTAGACGAGGTCTGGGGAAGTAGAGGAGAATGGGAAGAAGATGGTGGAGATGCGCTCAGGCGGGGGCTGCTGTGTTCAGAGAAGACTCAGACTGGATGGAGTAGGAGAACGGGTGTAAAGTCGAGGTGGTGAAAGGCGGTGGTGCGGGTGATGGCGGTGACGGACTGGGGTCATGTGAATTCGAAAAGGAGATGGGCCGTGGAGGAGATGAAGAAGAGGGTGGTCGAGACAGTGGTGATGGTGGTGCGGTGTAATCAAGAGGAAGCTCAGGCGGTTAGAAGGCCGGGAAGAGGAGGAGGCTGCGTTGATGGTGGATGGCCGGGGGTCCGGCGGTGTAGTCGAAGAAAGGAAGACCGGGGTGAGGGATGAAGATGATGAAGTTTAGGTTTGGTTTAGGGTTTGTAGTTTTTGAGGGATGGTGATGATGATGTTTAAAATTAATGGAGGAAGAGTTTGCATGAGGAGAGGAAAGATGGTGATGCTAGCCTAGGGATTAGGGCCGGCCATATGCTCATTGGGATGGAGGATGGCTTTTTGGGGAAATGGGGTGAGGATGAGGGATTATATAAGAGGGTGTGTGTGGTGAGGATGGTGCTTCATTTTGTATGAAGGGCCAAGATTTAATATGAAGGGGGGTGTACAAACCAAAAGAGGAGAGAGAGAGAGAGAGAGAGTTAGACTTGTCAAAGAGGGAGGGGTTGGTTCTTCATGTGTTGGGTCCAATGGGAGGTGGATACCTCATTGCACTTTTGCATAAAATTCCTCAAAAATTAAAAAATTGCACAAAAAGTGGAAATTGGAATTTAATAAGGAAAAATACCATGTTTGGTATGATATAGTGGCTAAAAAGGGTGTATGGTGTTTAATATGAGTCTTGAGGATGTGAATGAGGGTTTGGCTTGGTGTTGGGTCTAGTTTTAGGTTTAGTTGGGTCCTTACACCAATTTAATTAAAATTAATGTAAAATATGTTCTAAAATTAATTGGAAGTACATAGGGCTAGAATTTTGTGGGACACAAGTGTCATGAACGTAGAAGACTCAGAATAGAATATTGTCATAATTTGGGTGGCACAAAATGGGTCAAGATTGTGCCTCCAATTTCGATTAGAACGCACAAAGATACAAAGTTGGATTTATTTGGAATTAAAAATAAACGTCTGCGACAAATATTGTGCGACTAAAATGAAGCACAAAGAGCATATTTATGAGTTACATAAAGGTCAAAATGGAAGACTGGCACGTCTAGGATAAGGATATAAAATTTGTTGGATGGCAAAAGCTAGTGTAGCGCTCCCAATATCGAAGCAACGGTAAGGTGCAACAACCAAATAAAATCATAATAATAAATATAATCCCCAATATTTAATTCCCCAAAATGCTAATTAAAATCTATAACCCTATAATTTGGTCAGGGGTTCATCTAATGGGTTTCTAGGTCTAGTCCACTAACCCATGCATTAATGAACACAATTTATAATATATATATATATATATCATGCAATTTTTAAAAAATAAAAATATACACAATACTTATAATAAATAAAAAGACAAAAATACCCCTATTTTAGGATGTGGTAGTGAGAAGTCTACCCTCCTAGAAAAATTTCGTCCTCAAAATTTAAGATCCTCAATAATTGTATTTATTTATTTATTTTTCCATCAAAATTTAAATTCATCAAACCATATAATCATGAAGTAAATCCATATTGTTATTTAACAAAATTTTTAAAATTCTATAAATATCATATTCATGGAAATCTTCAAATTTAAAATCAAATTCCATTCTTATCACAATCTCCTCCAAAATTTTAAATTAATAACTAAATACTCAAAAATTTAATATCCAATCCTCTAATTTAAATCCAATCAATGCATATTTATAAAATTTAAAATCTCATCCCAAAAATTTGAATTCTAATACTAATCCATTAGTGATCTTATTCCTCGATTCTTTTTCCACACAATACTTAAACAATGTATTACTTACGAAATATTCAAATACAACATTCAAAATATAAATTTTAAATTTATATCTTGCAGTCAAATAAATATAATGATAATCTTCTTAAATTTCTCAAAATTTAATGACAAATTCAATCATATCATAATCTTCATAAAAAATAATGATTTAATAAAATCGTCAATTCTGCCATATTAAATTCTTAACTCTTTATTTAGATTAATATTTTATCTTCAAAATTTAAGACACCTTGTCTCTCTCTGTCCAGTCATAACCTCTTCATTAATCTTCGCGCGGCCAAACCCCCAACAATTAAGGTCTAAGAAAATTCTACCTACAGTCATACAACATGCAAACATGTATGGTTATGGCCTATTTTGTCATGGTATTATAGTCTCTGCCAGGGTATACTACTAACTATATTCTAACAAGAAAATCACTAATGCAAGCTACGGTACTAAGGAATCAATCAATCAATCAAATAGACGAAAAATGAACAGAAGGAAAGAAAAGAAAAGAAAAGAAAAGAAAAGAAAAGAAAAGAATAGAACCTGCTAATACAATCATAGGTTTAATGATGCATCCAAAGTTTGATACCCCTATCCCTTTAATACTACTATTTTTACTACAAGCACACCCACTGCTAGCTCTCTTACCTACTGCAATTATTTTTACTAGTTATTCTTATCACTCAAGTGCACACCAAGTGCAACACAGCATACTAAGTACTACTCACTCTAATACAACTCTAGATGGTCACCCAAGTCAGTTTACAGTGCCATCTCAGGATGCTCAAGCCAGCAGATCCTTACACATGCACATCATCTACTCATATACTAATACATATTTCTAACCTACATCTATCTAAGTATACATATATATACTCACAGCCTCTAACACTCAAGGTATACACAATACACCAATTGTCTATACCCCTCAACTGTGTACTGAATTTATACTGCCTGGATTACTTGCACTATTACTTTCAATAATTTTCTATCCATATTACCTGATACACCAATCTAATATTATCGCCCAAAGTACTTACTATTACTAGCACATTGCTCAACAAATTCTTGATATAAAAATACTAGCACTATTGGTATAGTAACACTAGCTTCATCATTAGATCACCTCATCACACTCACTAGAACTCACGATCACTTGTACTAGTTATTAACTTCTATAATGCACATGCTTCACTTCACTCCCAAAGGCAGACATATGGTTCCATATCTCTATTGATGTATAAGTATCTTCCCTTAACCTTTTACGGACTGATACAATAACCAGTGATACACTTCATACCTTCCATGACCAATCTTGATATTTCTCAACCCATGACACACTATTGGAATTTTCTAATACTCATGCTTCCACTTTCATGAACTTCTGTACTGACACTCAACATCCACTGTGTATCCTGCACACAAATTTCTAGACACTCTTCCACCTATTGCTTCCAACACATTACTAGCCTTAATATCAGGTGGTACATCCATCACTAGCCATATACCGGTACACTCATATCAAACCACATATCAAGACCCTACTTTTATTTGTAACACAAGTCTTACTACTTAGCACAATGTATTCTTATTCTTTCACACTCTCCTATCCACTTATGGGTACTCTCCTATTATGGCACACTCATTAATACCCTTATGCATATATATTTCTTTACTCTTGACACACCCAAGTATCAACCATCAAATTGAATATCATGCTCCATTAATTTTTAACATAATTCCTTGATACTTAATTGTTTACATGGATTACCCAACTATATGAATTCATGACTATCCAGGACTAGCATGCTGACTCTGATACTAACTCCTCGAACTCTCACTGATACTCTTAACTCCCCCTTCTACCTATAGTACCAATACTAACTATAATGACACCTATCATAGAACTATTGCTACAAGGTACTACGCTATGGGTTAACACTAGATTGATGCCTACTGCACACATGTCCAACCAAGAAATACTTACAGACTCACAAGCCATACTCAGTCAACACTGATACAAGACACAAACCTACTTGCAAGTCACCAATTATCACACTAACAAGGAATCATAATGGAATGAAGCTCTATAAGGAACTGGACTAAGGACTGAAGGTATCTCTACTATTAGCAAAGAAAATGATGAAACAAGATCCTATAATAACAGAAGTGGATAAGTATTGAGATGATACTTTAAGAACCAATTTAAGATACAACCTAATAATCATACACGTCTGCCCGAAATTATGACACTCAGAATCCTTGCCACGCCAGTGAGCATAGCTGCGATAAATGATAGATTCTATAACTTAGGTATACAACTCTATAATCATGTCATCTAGAATCCTCGTTGTGCCGACTAGTATAGCTGTGAGAAATTCTAAATCTCATAACCAAGATATATACATTCGAAGTCAGGTTTCTACGTTTCCGACACGCCAGCTAATGTGGCTGCGATAAACTCTAGGCTCCATAACCAAAGTAGATGTTTCACCTTTCTCACTGTCCTCATCAACATATGTCATCAGATGATACCATAATTTAGTACGTAAAACTTATCTCGATATGAAATCAAACTCAACAATGACACCAAGAATTAAATTTAACAACTGGTCAACAAGAATCAAATTCAATAACAACAAGTGAGAACAGACGAAACAAGGAAAAAGATTTAAATTAGAAATTATAATAAGATTCTCAAGGGTCATCCCAAGAATCTCTCAAATAAGTTATGATTGAGTATCCTCTCTCATCCTAGTATCCTATGTACTATATCCTATCGCAGGTACGCAGTAGTACAACTAAGACATCGCACTACCATGATATCGTACTACTTGCGAAGCCTGACCTGCATGGACCGCCACTAAAAATGTGTCACGACCTGTACCCAAAATTTGGGCACGAGTACGTGGGTACGTCCAGCCTACACCGCAGCATCGGCGGTAGAACGCTGTATCATAATACTATATAATCAATCTCACACGAGTATCCAACTTTATAAGGAGACACAGATATCACAATATAATATGTAAATACTCAATCACAGAACTAAAGCACGATAAGATATAAAAGGAAATAAACATAATGCAACACAAATTTAAACAAAATAATCTAACTAAAACAATAACATCCAAGTCTCAAAGTATACCGGAAACAAATTCGGTACCATAACTGCTAAAAGAAACTAACTGAATAACTAGTGATCCCGACTAGACCTCCCAGAATCACACCTGACTACAAGGTCCAAGGCTGCAGCTACTCTTCCTATGGTCCATAATATGTCGGACACCAGTCCTCTAAGTTGCAGTCTGGAAAAATATTTCCAGTTAGGATGGAGCAAAGTACAAGAACTAACATGAGTTCCATGTATATTGACAAAAACTATAATACAGTGTAAAGAAATAAAAGATGGATATAAATACTGGCAATATGAAATACTGGTGAGTATAAAATACCGGAATTAAGAAATACTAGAGAATATATCATCATCAATAGTACAACAGCAATGAACAAAAATACAAGTGCATGCTAGAACAATGAACTAGAAATACATGAATAGGATATCTAGCTAAGTGTGTGAAAAATTAGTCTATCATGTGATCGACTTGGGATAGATCAGGCTTGTTACATATGATTAGCTATGATTCATATAAGGCAGACTAACCATCCAGTTAGCTATGATGCGAGCAATAGTCAGGCTAATCATATATAACAGGCTATGAGGCATGTAATGGTCAGGCTGCACCCGACATGAGGTATTGGGTGAGCTATGATGCATGTAGTATCACACCCCAGTTCTAAAATACGTAGGACTAGGACACGTAAGCATACCAGCCGCATGGTTATGTCACTCCAATATATGGAAACCATAACGCATACGTACGCTGTGTTATGAATATCAATCCACAAGTGGTATAAATCTATCACAAGTCACAGGGTATAATCTAAATCTCATCCATAGAAAATCAAATATAAATAAATAACCAATATCTATGAACTAGATCTCAATACAAAGTATCTAAAGATGATAGTTGGATGAAAATAAATCCACTGTCGAACTAGAATATATAAGTACAACACCACAAACACAATATAAGAATATCAACTAACAACCACGGACTCAAAAAGAAGACCTCCTCGAAACATATGTAACCAGTCCGGATCTGCGCTCCTACGAATACTCATGAACATCTACACCTGAAAAGGGACCAGGTCCTCAAAGGGACATAACAAGATACATAGAAGCATGCCAATAAAGTACTGAAATAAATATCCAATGGGTCGCCTAACCATCTATGTAAATGCAGTTTGTGAACAACTTTCCAACGAGTGGGCTATCTGGCTAAAAATAAGATTGGCATGACTCTCTCGGAGAATCAGGGACCTACAAAGCATGTCGTCTTTTGAACGGCATAGGCCGCCTGATAATATATAATATATAAGGGTCATCACCGCCCGTATCTCCAGCGGAGCTTTCGGATTACAGAAGGAAAAAGTACAAAGGAGCCAAAATGCCTTACTTGTTGTTCTTCTCATACCATGCTCTAAGCATGTCACATCCATGACACGATTTGGTTCGTAGCCTATCTTTAGTAAAATATCCCAATCTTGCAACCAAACAAGGAAAAGGATTGGACCGGTCAAAGAGGGAGGGAGTTGGTTCTTCACGTGTTAGGTCCAATGGAAGGTGGACACCTCATTGCACTTTTGCATAAAAGTCCTCAAAAATTGGAAAATTGCACAAAAAGTGGGAATTAAGATTTAATGAGAGAAAACACCATGTTTGGTATGATATAGTGGCTAAAAAGGGTGTATGGTATTTAGTATGAGTCTTGAGGATGTGAATGGAGGTTTGGCTTGGTGTTGGGTCTAGTTTTGGGTTTAGTTGGGTCCTTACACCAATTTAATTAAAATTAATGTAAATGGTGTTCTAAAATTAATTGGAAGTACATAGGGCTAGAATTTGGTGGGATACAAGTGTCATGGACGTAGAAGACTCAGAATAGAATATTGTCATAATTTGGGTTGCACAAAATGGGTCGAGATTGTGTCTCCAATTTCGATTGGAACGCACAAAAATACAAAGTTGGATTTATTTGGAATTAAAAATAAACGTCTGCGATGAATATTGTGCGACTAAAATGAAGCACAAAAGAGCATATTTATGAGTTACACAAACGTCAAAATGGAAGATTGGCACGTCTAGGACAAGGGTATAAAAATTTTTGGAAAGCAAAAGCTAGTGTAGCGCTCCCAATATTGAAGCAATGGTAAGGTACAACAACCAAATAAAATCACAATAATAAATATAATTCCTAATATTTAATTCCCCAAAATGCTAATTAAAATCCATAACCCGATAATTTGGTCAAGGGTTCATCTAATGGGTTTCTAGGTCTGGTCTACTAACCCATGCATTAATGAACACAATATATATATAATATATATACATACATCATGGAATTTTTTTAAAATAAAAATATACACAATACTTATAATAAATAAAAAGACAAGAATACCCCTATTTTAGGATGAGGTAGTGACAACGACGCACCAATGGTAGACAAGGTTCAATGAGTATTGTCATGATAAATATATATAAAATAATTCCAGAAAACTATATGTTATTAATTTAGAATATAAATATTATAATTATATAATTAATTATATTTTATGTCGATGGAAAGATTGGATGCAAAGACTACTTGGCCAAGTTGCAAGAATAGCTAGATAGCGTAGTTGAGATGATTGCATGAATGATATGATATAATTATTTATATATATAATTATTATTAAATTTCAAAAAAATTAAATAATATAATTTTATATTAAAAATACTTTATTACTCAAGTTGGTAATATTGTATGTACAAACTAGCATCAAGTTGCCAGAATACCTAGTCGACGCATAACATGACTTTGTGATACGATTCTTGGAGGGTTTAATCTTAATTCCTAAAACTGATTTTATATGTGTTTTAATTCTGGAAATAAATTATTTCAAATTTATATTTATGGTATTTGCATGTCAAACCTGAACCCTAAAGATAAGGGCCACTAGCCTATGTTTCGGGTGACTTTATGACATTGTTTTGCTAGTAAATAGAGGTTATTTTGGAAGGAATAAATGAGTGAATATTTTTTAAGATTAAATAAGAATATAATATGATATAAAATAATTTTTCATAAATTTAAATCATACTAATGGACTGGCAATGTCCCGAACAAGTTTCAGACAAAACTAGTCAACCTAAGGTAGCAATAATCTTGAAATATGTTATTTTATCAAATCTGAGAATTTATTGTTAAAATAAATATAAATTATATTTAAATCAAATTATATTATTTATTATGATTTATGTTCATGTCATTTAATTGGGGACTTAAACTTAAATTTTGGAAGTCAAAAACCAAGAAACTAGGTTCCGATACCCTGTAAAAGTAAAGTAAGATGTTAGGAATAATATTGGACTTGGTTGTACATGGCAACGAATAAAATTATATAATTAATTTATAATTACAAGAATTCATGATTGGACCCTTAAGCATATTAATTGATTGATAGGTCAATTGAATCCTGAAGGAGTGGACGCGGGATCATCTTTACCACCACTGACTCCAGAACCAAATAAGTGTACCTTGCCAAGATATTTACAGTTCTAAATTATTTATTTGATATTAATTATGCATTAGATATTATATTTGTGTGGCTTATTGATGTACTTGTTGAGCCTAGGGCCGTCATACGATACTTTATGTCCGAACAAGATTCAGGTACCGACATCCCCTGCGGAGTCGAGTATCTTAGTTAGAGAGTCATTCTTAAAAACCCATGATTTGTGCATATGTTATTTGCACATCCGACCGTAGGACACTTGACACGATATTCATGTGACAGAGTTTTTCTCGACTTGTTCGTGGTACTTGGACTCTGGATAGGACTACATATTGCTTGCTATAGTAATAATTATATTTATACATATTAACTATGACTTGTGCTGATAGTTAGAGGTCATGAGCTTGCGTATCTTGATTGAGACATGATTTTACATTGGGTGGGGGAAATCTTCATTGTGCTCTAGGCATATTTTACTTATTACTATTTATTGTGTATTAGGCTTTAGGTTCCCTATGAAGAATCTAAGGTATTATATATATATATATATATATATATATATATATATATATATATATATATATATATATATATATATATATATATATATACAGCTTCCTCCTGGTTCCCCCACACGGAGCCTTGAGTGTACTATTAGATTACGGAAGTGTCCCTTGAGATCTTCTGTGAGTACCAGCCCGGGGTATGATACCATACTCTCATTTGCATATCACATAGTTTATCGTAGTATCTTTCTCCATTTTTATAATATTATACTGTTTACTTCTGGCTTGTTGTTTTTTTGTACCTTGTTATGTTCCTCTGAGGACCTGGCCCCTGCCAATTTTTGTAGCATAAACGATTATGGAGCCTTTGAAGTTGCTGATGTGTGTTGCTTGTCATGCGGGCATTGGTGCCAGGTACTTATATCATTTCTACCAGAGTTATGGTTATTTATTCATATTATTTATTCATCTGCTAATGTAGCCTAGTTTTTATAGACTCATATTTCTTTTTCGAGTCTATTTGAGCTTATGTGTTACTAGGCGGCCGACTTTCGCACATGTAGTTTATTCTTGATATTTTGTTCTTTATGTGGATTGTGACATAGATATTTTCATTATTCTTAGATAGTTACCCTTATTATACAGCTTATACATATTTGAATCACACTAGAGTCTGGTCGAATGCGTAGCTGGCATGTTACGTATTTTGGGACTGGAGCGTTACAGCTACAGCTCGTCAGGAAATACATTGATGTCTTTGCCTAGAGCTATGAAGTCATGCCAGGACTGGACCCCTAAATCGTGGTCTATAAGCTCAACATCTTATCGAATGCTAAGCCTATCAAGCAGTAGCAACGGCCATTCCGATCAAACATTATGAACGCCATCGAAGCTGAAGTCAACAAACTGATAGCTAGTGGCTTCGTCCGCGAAGAACAACATCCAGACTAGATAACCAACATTGTACCCATTATCAAAAATAATAGAAAGATTCAGATCTTCATTGACTTCTGCGATCTAAACACGGCCTGCCCTAAGAATGAGTTTCCTCTTTCGATCACATACATAATGATCGATCACACCTGTGGCTTTGAGCGCATATCCTTCATGGACGGATTCTCAAGCTCCATTCAAATTAAGATATCTCCTGATGATCAGAAGCACACATTATTTTGAACACCGATAGGAGTATACTGCTATACAGTCATGTCCTTTGGTTTAAAGAAAGCGGATGCTACATACCAGTGAGCTATGATCACCATCTTCTATGAGCATCTACACAAGATGGTCGAGTATTACGTCGATGACATTGTCGTCAAGAGTCGCTCCAAAGATGATCACCTCAGGAACTTGAAGGCTGTATTCGACCTCATGTGTATGCACCAGCTCAAGATAAATTCTACCAAATCTTTCCTAGGAGTCTCCGACGGCAAAGTTTGGGCTTTATCATCACTTCCCGGGGTATTCACATAGACCCCGATAAAACTAAAGCAATCCTTGAAATACGTCCACTGAAGAACCTCAGAGAACTTCGCGGCCTTCAAAAAAGACTTGCATACATCAGAAGGTTCGTATCAAACCTCTCTGGGCATTGTCGGTCTATCACCCAACTCATGAGGAAAGGTGTCTCCTTGGTCTGGAATAAAGAGTGTTAACGTGCCTTATACGATATCAAAGAATACCTAGCAAACCCTCTGGTGCTGGTAGCCCCAGTCGTAGGGAAGCCTTTTCTGCTCTATATATGTGCGATGCACCACTCCCTCGATGCTTTATTAGCCTAGAATAGTGATATAGGCCACGAGTAGCCCATCTATTATCTTAGACGGATGATGGTTGGCACAGAGCATAGGTACATCCCCGTTGAGAATGAATGCCTTGCTCTTGTATTTGCTATCCAGAAGACTTGATATTACATGGCAAGACAAACGATCCATGTGATCTCTCGGGTCAACCCCCTCAGGGTCCTCATGACCAAACTTGAGGCGCTCAACTCTCGCCTAGCCACCTGGGCAATAATGCTGTCACCATACGACATAGTGTTTGTTCCACAGAAAGCCGCCAAGGGTCAAGCACTGGCCGACTTTCTGGCAGCCCATCCGGTGCCAGAAATCTCGAAACTCTACGATGAGATTGTAGACGAAGTCGCAGACTCCAACACTATGACGAACGCAGAAGTCGTTTGGCAAATATTTTTCGATAGTGCTTCGAGGATAGGGCCCAAAGGCGATATCGTCGCTGGAGTCGGGATAGTATTGATCTCTCTATATGATCTGGTTATTAACTGTGCCTACTCCCTCACTGAGCCATGCTTCAACAATGTGGTAGAGTACAACGCTCTCATCATTGGACTTTAACTCGGTAAACAAGTGGGAGTTGATCACTTGGAAGCCTACGATGATTCTAAGCCGATAGTCAATCAGGTCCGGGATGAGTACGAAGTCCGGCACGAAGAGCTGTTTCCTTACCACTAAGTCGCGCTTGGCATCATCTCGACCTTCGAGGGATTCTTCATACAACACGTCTCTTGGCTACAAAATGTCAATACTGACGCCTTAGCTGGGCTCGCAGCCTCTCTTGATGTTCCAGTCAATACCCATGAACTGATCACCGTGATCGGTCAGGAGCTCATCTGCCCGAAGAACAACCTCTCTCTGTACCAGAGCTGCTCAGTAGAGACGAGCACTGACTCACATGACTGAATATTTTCATTCATCGACCACGCAGTCTATAGAATTCTCTCCGAGAACCCAAAGAAAGCTACTTCCATCAGAAGACGTTCCCTCTTATTCTATTACTATACAGCTACCAAAATATTATATCGTCGCTCCTATGACGGCCTTCTACTGTGATGCCTATCGAACGCAGAAGCGAAGCAGCCTCTCTCGGTGTTTCAGTCAATACCCATGAACTGGTCACCGTGATCGGTCGGGAGCTGGTCTACCCGAAGAAAAACCTCAATCTGTAACGGAGCTACTCAGTAGAGACAAGCACTAACTCACAAGACTGGAGACTTCCATTCATCGACGACGTAGTCTATAGAATTCTCCCCAAGAACCCAAAGAAAGTCTCTTCCATCAGAAGATGTTCCCTCTGATTCTATTATGATACAACTACCAAAATAATGTATCGCCGCTCCTATGATGGCCTTCTGCTGTGATGCCTATCGAACGCATAAGCGAGCAGGCTCTCCGTGAAGCTCACAACGGGGTTTGCGCTACCCATCAGCCAGGGCCTAAGCTACATGACCACCTCTATAGAATGTGTTACTATTAGCTAATAATGGTAGCGGATGTCATCGACTATGCAAGGAAGTGCCAAGCGTGCCAAATCCATGGAGACTTCATTCACCAACCCTTAGAGTTCCTACACCCGACTGTTGCGTCCTGGCCGTTCAAAGCCTGGGGTATGGACATTATTGGACCGATTAGTCCACCTTTATCTAAGGGACATCGGTTCATCCTCGCCATCACCGACTACTTCTCCAAGTGGGCGAAAGTAGTACCACTGGCGGAAGTCAAGATGTCCAATATGATCAGCTTTGTCAAGCATCACGTTATATACCGCTTCGGCTTGCCATGAAGGTTCATCCATGACAATGGTCCACAGTTCGCAAGTCATGCATTCTACCAATTTTGCGACAAAAAATGGATTCAGAATATGGCGTCAACTGCCTACAACCCAGCGACAAATGGTCTGGCAGAAGCCTTCAACAAGACCATCATAAAGCTTCTCAAAAAGTTTGTATCTTCTAATAAACGCGACTGGAACAAGAAGGTGGGTGAATGCCTCTGGGCCTAACGTACAATGGTTCGGACATCCACTGAAAATATGTCTTTCTCTCTGGTATACGAAAGTGATGCAGTCATTCCACTCGAGATCCAAATCCCTTCACTCCGAGTGGCTCTCTCCAACCAATTAACCATCGACGACAATCACCGCCGACGGCTACAAGATTTAGAAGCACTTGACGAGAAATATCTTCTAGAAAAGTAGCGCATTGAGTTATACCAAGTGCGTCTCTCAGTAGCCTTTAACAAAAGGGTGAAGAAGAGGACCTACCAAGTGGGTGATCTCGTCCTGACCAAAAGGAGGCCGATGGTTATGACCCACAAAACGGCCGACAAGTTCTAACTCAAATGGGAAGACTCGTTCATCTTAGAATCACTATTCTCTAACGGCGCCTAGCGGCTGCCGAAACTCAACGGCGACTTGCTCATGATGCCTATCAACGACAAGTTCCTAAAAAAGTACTACATCTAAACTTGACTTGTACTCCCCTTATCACCAGCTGGGTAATCAATATGTACATCTCTACACTCTTGGTTCTTCATCCCTTGCAAGTATCTATGTACAATATTTTTCTCTTCTTTACAAATTTCTGTAAAAGCCATTATCTGTATCTAGGAGTCCTGGATACGCAACGAATGATGGATCCTCAAAGTCTCCCCAACGGAGCAGTCCTCAGGTCCGCTGGCACACTCCCGCAGTGACCACTCAAAAACCAATCTCGTTTAGACGCTAGCCATGTTCATATTACCTCTGAGTTATCGTCCCACCTATCTCTCTAGCGGAGCAATCCTCAGGTCTATCCATACTCCTGTATAGACCACACTTAGCAAATCACTCCTCAGCGAGTTTTTTGGACATCGGTTTATGTCCATGTTACCACTGAACTATCGTCCTAATATTTCTTCCCGACTGAGTTTTCCATGTCTATATTACCTCTGAGCAAACCTTCCCGTTCTTGGATATCGATTATTATGTCCATATTACCTCTGATATCAATTATCATCTCCTCTTATCACCCGTACTTACCAAGGTACGCTAGTAGTGTTAAGTCCACAAAATCTTTCATATCCATATTACCTCTGACAGAGCTTGTCTTAAATCCATTACTTGCACTCAAATGCGTAAAAAGTAATGGGTCAACAAAACCTATCACGTCCATATTACCTCTGATAGGGATTATTTTTGAACTTATTACTTGCACTCTAGTGTGCAAGGAGTAGTAAGTACACCAAAGATCCCCCAGTGGGATGTCCTCAACGAAAGCAAAGAGCTATGTCTATATTACCTCTGGCTCGCTTCCTTTTCCTTCCATAAAATACTGGGATTCTACCTAACCTTTCGATATGACTGTTGATCATCTCATGTCTATGTCACATTTGAGCTATCGTCCTCACATCCTCCCCCGAGAGTTTACCATGTCCATGTGACCTCGGAGCAAATCTCTCCCTATGACTATCACCATTCGTCGTCTCAACTTATCACCTATGCTTAAATTTAAGTACACCAACGGTGTTAAGCCCACCAAACTTTTTACGTCCATATCACCTCTGGCAAGGCCTACTTTGAACTTATTACTTGCACTCTTGTGTGCAAGAAGTAATAAGTCCCCCAAATATCCCTCAGCGGGATATCCCTAAAGGACTATGGTGTTGTGCTACGTCCATATTTCCTCTAGCACAATGCCCAAAGTTTGCAACATACAACACGACAAATACAGGAAGAAGTTCTGGAAAAAGAGAAACTTTTATTCAAGATTATGAGTAAATATAATAGAAGTCCATTAAATTTCAAGGGTTTTCATTAATATTCAAGGTCTTGAGTACATATGATGGAAATCCCTTTTAAGGGTTCCATGAGTTCTCGTCGACAAAAATCTCTTCCATTAAAAGGTGCTCCAGTGTTGTTTCTGCCATGGACACAATTGGGTCCAACAATAGAGCTCAATACTTTCTGGATCACCCCTCCACAGTGCAAATCTTAGTATATGAAAAAGAATCTATACTGATGGATAACAAGGGAGAAGTAGGAGTAGAAGTTCTACAACCAGGTGGGAAGACCAACAACATGAATGATAATTAATTCAAATCCTGTCGTTGACGCCATAAACCCCCAGCCGATAGCTAGCCGCATAAAAGAGAGAAATGCAGCTAGCACACTACATGAACAAGGATAACTCAGCACGTGATACAGGATGTTCATCCTCGCCTCCTGGATTAATCTTTGCCTAACTATCCTCGTCTCCTGGATCAGTTCTTGGCGAACCATCGTCGTTTCCTGTATCGTAACAAGATACTCTATCATAATATGATACATGATATAAAATACAAGATATATGAACAAGTATATATATATATATATATATATATATATATATATATATATAAATACGTATGACAAGAACGGGGAGTAACAACACTACCCACCTTAGAAAATTTTTATTATTGAAATTTTAACTAAGGCAACACTAAACAAACAAGGTAATCACGATTATATATATATATATATATATATATATATATATATATATATATATATATATATAATCCATGCATGTCTATTTAGCAATCATTGAAATTAAGATACGAAGGCATAATGAGAATTATACCTCAAGAGTCAAACAAGTGTGGATATATGGATCTGATATCGTCCTCATACTCCCATGTCGACTCTTCCGGTGAGTGACGTCCCCAAGCAACATAAACAATACTGATAGTTCAATTCTTGAGCACCTTCTCTCTCCGGTCAAAAATAGATACGTGCTACTCCTTATAGGACAAGTCAGTTCCAATGACTAGCTCTGAATAATCGAGAATTTGGAATAGATATTAGACAAACCTAAGCAACTAAGATATATAAAAAACATCGTATATCTTGCCAAGCAAAGGTAGAAAGGTATCACACACAGCTTTCCACAATATGATGAGCCAGGTACATAACACATCCCCAGGCTACGAGACATATGAACCTTCAATATCCATATTCGCGAATGTTGCTCGTAATATCTAAGATTTGATTACAACAAATAATAACATACTATTTATATTGACATAACATAACTAATGTATACATAGACGTGTTCTAGTCTTTAGATTCAAAACCATTAATTTACATAAACTTTTTAGCTACAAATTGCTATTTTTGTATCTTTGAAGGCCAGTCGATAATCATTTGTCAACCTCGTCCACGTTGTATAAAGGTATCGTCTCGCTTGGAACTTCATCTTCCCCTAGTAAACAATACTAGGTCGTCAAAATGATATGCAAGTCCTCAGTCAAAGAACGGTAAGAAAATGAAGATATGATATAATGTAATAAGGAATAATTGAATATTTATGTCTTTTACATAAAAATTTTGGTATAGTAAACTTCAAAGAAGTATTATAGAGTTAACTTAATCTATGACTTTACCTATACCCTATTTTAATAATACCATAGTGTATAATCAATAACAAAACCTAAGTTTAATACCACAATCACAATCAAGTTTCCTATATGATGATAAAATTTAGAGAACACATCTGGATCACATACGTCATATTTTCTCAGTAATAATCTCGTGACCAGGGATCAGGTTGCGTCTCGGTGGCACGGTGCTTAGAATCTTCCCCTTCCGTACAGGGAGTAAAATTGCAACTTTTAAACTCTTAAATTCTTATTTTAATACAAGAATTTTTGAAATCTGAAATCTCTCTTGGTGAGCTAAGCCTCACCCCCGACATCGTATGGCCTTACGATATGAAAAATCATATTGATTAGTTTTTGTTTGTTAATTATATTACAGAGATTTTGGGTGTGATCCAGTTATTTTTTCCCGCCCAATGCACTAACATAAAGCTACAAACAATCATATTCTACTATCTTGTATTAACTCTGCTCTGCAACTCATCTTAACTATCACTCCCTGTTTTCGGTATACGTACTTGGAACGTATTATTTCTTGCTTGTATGTTAATTATATTGCATGTCATGAAGACTAGACCTATCCTTTGGTTTAATTTAGCTCATGGTTTATTTTGTGGGTTGGTTTGGCTAGGAATTGAACCCATGGTCTAAACCTCAACCCTCCTTATATATAAACCAAACTCTCTCTATCTATCTATCTATCAATCTCTACCTATCTCTCTCTCTCTCTCTCTCTCTCTCTCTCTCTCTCTCTTATTATTTTCTTTTCTCCATCTCTCTTAGGTTTCTCTCTTCTTCCAAAGGCAAGTTACAGCTTGCATAAGAAATGGAGAAACCCTCCATAATTATTAGTTCATTATGCTTATGGTATGATTCTTAACATATTTAATACTTGGAGCTTTCGGTTTTGATGGATGGATTGGTGTAGATTATACATTTTTAACTTCATTTTTTATGAGTTCTTGGAGTTTTTCTTGGTTTTGATCTATTAAAATTTGTTGTTTCCAAAAACTACTTGTTCTATGTGTTAGAGATTTTTATTTCATGCATTTTGGCTTTTGAATCACCTTATTTGGAGTTTAAATAAAAAAATTATGAAGAAAACAAGTTTTGGAGCTTTGTTCTCAGACCTGTCCTGACAGGGACGATGAACAGTGACGCATGCAGTGCGCTGTGCACAGAAATTTAGCTACGGGCAGTGAGCCATGCATGAATTTCTGGCCGCACATGAAAGTGCGTCACATGCACCATCTTTGTCGAGCGCATCGATGTACCGCACATAAATTTCTGGCCGCACACAAGCAATGCGTCGCGCATAGAATCCTTGTCGCGCAACAGTGCGTTGTGCATGTATTTTTGCCCGAGCGCAGTGCACCGCGCATAAAAATTTGGCTACGTGCAGTGCGCCTCGTGCATGATGACCAAGATGGCTGTTTTTGCCTATTTAACTGATTTGTTAGCTAGAATCTTGTAAAACTTAAAACATAAAAGTTGTAAATCTCTGTCTTTTCTTTCCAAATATTTTTAATCACCTCATTTGGAGTTCGGATGAGAGAGTTATGCTTAGTTTTCTAAAATGTGTCGAATCTTGATTTTGAAATTTTTATTGGACCTTGTGATCTCATGTGTTGATTTTAGAAATTGCAAGTGTATATGGATTAAGTGTAACTATATGCTAATTAACCATGCATTAGACCCGACCATGTAAAGACTTAGACCATGCGCCAAGTGGCTACACTACCTATGCGCATGGCATATATATGTGTTGAACAAGACTTTACATAAACTAGACTATGTGATAAGTAACTCCCAAGCCATGTGCATGACATGAGATACCTGTACAAATAATAATGATTTATGTGACCAACTGTTAAGTTTGGTAACCTCGACTCGATTTCTCGTATCCGTGCTGATACAATTATTGTATACTAAGTGTACATGATCTAAATGTGCACTGAGGTGCGACATAAACTGTTAAGTGTTAAGTGATTCCATGTTTAGGTTGTGCATCGAGAATGCCTCCTATAATTCGTAAATATGTGATACTATATATATATATATATATATATATATATATATATATATATATATATATATATATATATATATATATATATATATATATATTCTAGCACGGGCATGATATGCGAGTCAAGTACCAAAATATGGTTAGGACATTGATTGCTGAGTATTGCATACATGCTCGGGTGAATCCAGAATAAACTTTTGATCTTCAGGTTTTACTTTATCGACACCCTATAACTCTTTTGAAAGAGGAGCTTGCATCACATCTGTTCATTCACTTTTATCAAGCTCTTTGGAATCGAAGATCCAGCTTAAAATCTATTTTTTTGACCCACATCATCTGAGAAAAGGAATTTCCTATGGATTATATTTAGCATGCCCGTACTCTATATAACACCTTAAGGAAAATTCTCATGCGGTCACGCCTTGAGATTTTAATACAATATAGTGTTAATTAGGCAACAAAAATTCATAGATCATGGGGAGGGAACGGTATCCCGGGATCATGCCAACGAACCTTCCGGCGTCAGGCTAGACATCACAGATACTGTATATCATTCACCTTAGTAGAGTGATATATCTGACCTATTATAAATATGCCAAGCCATTGTCTCCCTATAGGAGCACTAGAACCGCTAATACCGTAATTTAGCGCAATGGCCCTATAGAGAACTAGTATAATTCGTGAAGTGGGTGTATAATAATTTATTGGTTTGGTTAGCCCATGTTCGACAATAGTGTGATCTGAGAATACCTATTATGCATTATTTCTGAGAAGCCTCAGACTCTACAAAAGCAAACAGTATAATTGATTGGCCATTTATAATAACTGAACTTGGTTGTGATTTTATTATTCTGTTAGTATTTTAGGGACATAGACTATCATAGTATGATGGTTCAACCCTTGTCCTTGTTTGGTTGTAGGGTTGGGCCATTGTGCTAGGATAGGCTGTGGACCAAGATCATGACAAAGAACTTATATATATATATACACCTATCTATTGCTTGGGTTTTTGTTTCTCTATTTTATGCCTCCTTTATGGTACTTACTATTTGGGGTCTAACTCTACTAGTTTTGCATAGCCAGATTTTGAGCCAGCATCCGAGGATCCAGCGTACTTTTCCTCGACTCATGGCGTGCACCAGGAATATAGCCGCTGAGGATAACGAGTGGGTTTCCTTATTTTCCTACTCATCATTGTACATTTTACTCTTTTGGGCGTTTAGCCATCGGCACCTGTTAGCCGGCATGTCTGGACATTTAGTTTCCTTTTCATGACTGTATATAAATCAAGCTACAGTTGTAATACTGTTATGTACTTTTGGTATTCTACCAGCTTCTAATTTTGTACAGTTGGTCTCTAGAATATTTTAAAAAAACGTTTGAGATGCCTTATTGATTTATTATATATGCTATATGATTATTGTTTCTTATTTGATTGATTGAGACATAGATATTCGTGTGACCCTAAGTGACCTGATTGCAGCATGCATCCCCTTGTCTAGTTATAGTCGTGATCGTCGTGCGACATATAGTACCTTGTACGAGGTAGTTGGCCATGTCTGTCTCTGTATTCCGGTACTGGGACATGACAAGGTTTTAATAGTACCCCATGCAGGTCTGTTCTTCAGACTTATGGGGTATCATGGTTATAGGAGTCTCAATCAAACATAATCCTTCTTGAAATTCTAAATTTGTCATGTTCGATACTCTGCTAGAATTATCCAGCTGGTTGTTTCCTGGTTCGTTCTTGTCCTGTGCTTGATGTATTTTGTGCTCTTCTTTAGGCTTTCTCCTCGTCCAAATGTTGCAGCAACAAGAGAGACAGTGTTGCCAGTAGAACGAGATCCTGTAGAACTCCAGCCAGGGATTCAAGTTGAGCCCATAATAGATATGACAGAGCAACGGGCTCCAGATATTCTCGTACCTCTCGTAGTACCAGCAATATTGGATACCCCGACCTTGTTAGAGATTATTCGAGGAATATTGGCTACCCAATAGCACCAGATGGTGGTACAACAACAATAATAACAGCAACAACGGTATCAATAACTTTAATAACAAGAACATAATATTCTCTTAAACCAAGGGTTACAGACAGCCCTAGAATGAGGTAGAAGAACATATTCTGGGGCATCTGTTAGAATTTGCAGACCGAACCCCAGATATTTTGATGGCACGGAGGACACCATCACGGCAGATGATTGGCTCCAGCATATTAAGACCATCCTGGCAACAGCTAAGGTTCCGGTAGAAGAGCATGTTGACCAGGTCCACTTACAACTTCGGAATCTTGTACGAGATTGGTGGGCCTCGATGGAGGTAGGATTACGGCATTCTATTTCGTAGGGCAATTTCAGGACCCGGTTCAGGGCTAAATACTTCAGAGTTGTGGCTCAGTGTGAACTGCAGCAGATATTCGTCAATCTCAAACAGGCCAGTAGGACTGTGGACGGCTATGCCGCAGAGTTTTGTCGACTAAGCAGGTTTTCTCAAACCATGGTGGCAACATAATTGGAGAGAGAAATAAGGTTCCAGCAAGGACTTCACTTAGAGATCTTATACATGGTAGAGGTACATGACTACCAGACTTTTGAGGAGGTATTAATAGAGGCCAAGAGGGTTGAGCTTATCTCCCAGAGGATGGCATCAAGAAGAGTAGACCGGAAGATGCCTTATGGACAGAGCAGTGAGGGAGAAACAGTACCACGAACGTCAGCACCATCCCCTGGCATTCGCATCCATGATGTAGCACAGAGGAGGCCAGTGACCTCGACAGTGTTAGCACCAACTCGGCAGCAGCAGCCAAGGCAACAACATCAGCAACAACAACATCGTCGGGGAGCACCGACAGGTTGCACATATTATGGTAAAGGAGGCCATATACGGGATATTTGTCGGGCAGCAAATAGACTATGCTTGAAGTATGGAAGACCTGATCATAGGGTTGTCACTTGCCCATCGATACCAAGGCCAGGAGGGCCAATGCAACAGTTTTTCGCATTTCTAGCTCCAAGGAAGTGCATCACAGAGGACCAGCAGTAGTAGTGCGACCTTTAGCTCAGCGTTCGTTACCAACGCAGGCTCAATTATACTGACAACAATAATATCAAAATCAATAGAGAATGCAATAATGGTACCAGGAAGGCAGCATCAGGGAGCTCGACAAGGCCAAGGGGAGGCATTTACCTTTTCTCTGGAGGAAGCATTGGCATCAGGTGACGTAGTGGCAAGTAATATTTCTGTTGCATCTTTTCCAACCATAGCATTATTTGATTCAGGAGCTTCATACTTATTTATATCAGCACAACTTATGACACGTATCAGATTGGAGTTTGAGGCATTGCCAGAGAGCTTGAAAATACCTACTGATAATGGGCTCGTAGGAGTTAGTAGGGTGTGCCTAACATATCCAATCATAGTATGTGGATATTTATTACCTACAAAGTTGATCGAGTTTTCTATGGACAACTTTGACGTTATCCTAGGCATGGACTGGCTGAGAGATACTCATGTGACGATAGACTGTCATGAGGGTAGAGTATTATTTAGAGTCCCTGGTCGAGAGGGGTTTATCCTTAGCAGAATAGCCAAAGATCAGCATAAAGAAGTAACCGCAGCGGTAGCAATAGAAAAGGACCAGATATCCAAAATAGTTGAAGAGTTCATGGACGTCTTTTTCGATGAGCTTCCCAGATTACCCCAAGTTAGAGAGGTAGAGTTCTATATAGAGTTGATGCCAGGAACAGAACTAGTATCCCAGAAGGTTTATCTAATGTCACCATCAGAACTTGACCAGTTATATCAATACGTGGAAGAACTGAAGGCAAAAAGCTCATTTAGACCAGTAGATCACCATGGGGAACACCAGTGGTATTAGTGAAGAAGAAAGATGGATCGACGCGGTTGTGCATTGATTATAGACACTTGAATATGGTAACAATGAAGAAAAAGTATCCATTGTCCAGAATTGATAATTTGTTTGACCAATTGAGTGGAGCAGGAGTCTTCTCCAAGATAGATCTGAGATCAGGATATCATTAGATGTGAGTTCGGGAGTAGGATATACCAAAGACAACTTTTAGGTCACGATATGGGTATTACAAATTTTTAGTTATGTCATTCGGGTTGACATTTTCTCCAGCGGTGTTTATGGATTTGATAAACCACATCTTTATGTCATACTTGGACAAGTTTATGGTAGTATTTATTGACAACATCCTTGTATATTCCCATAATGAGGAAGAGCATGATGAATATCTCAGAATAGTATTACAGACCTTAAGGGAGCATCCACTATATGCGAAGCTTAGTAAATAATAGTTTTGGCTGTATCGCATATCTTTTCTAGGGCACATTATTTCTGGAGCAAGAATGTCAGTAGATCCCAAGAAGGTACAGGCAGTAGAGAACTGGCCAGTCCCGGAGACGGTAGTAGAAGTACAAAATTTTCTTGGATTGGCAGGATACTACAAGAGGTTTGTGGCAGATTTTGCAAGGATTTCAGCACCAATAACTTGATTAACACCCATGGAGGTTAAGTTTGTTTGGTCAGCAGAATGCCAGACATCCTTTGACAAGTTGAAGAAGAAGTTAATCTCTGCCCTGATCCTTACTCTTCTAGCAGGTTCCAAAGGATTCATAGTATATTGCGATACATCTGGCAAGGGACTTGGGTGTGTACTGATGCAGCACAGAAGGGTAATAGCTTATGCATCTTGATATCTTCGATATTATGAGAAGAACTATCGGACACACGACTTACAATTGGCAGCAGTAGTATTTATGCTTTGTAAGGTATCGGGTGAAAATCTTCATAGATCATAAGAGTTTGAAGTACGTATTCACGCAGAAGAACCTAAACATGAGGCAGAGAAGGTGGCTAAAGTTGTTGAAAGAATACGACATGGAACTTCAATACCATCCGGGCAAGGCTAATGCAGTAGTTGATGCACTTAGCAGAAGAGGTAGAGAATTAATGTCGACCACTCAAAAGCATATTCTAGAAGACTTACAGGAGATGGGTATCGAGATAGTGCTTCCACAGGATACAGAGGTTCTGGCTAGCTTACAAATCCAGTCTACTTTGGTAGAGAGAATCAAGATAGCTCAAGTGGAGGACCCGAAGATTCAAAAGCTACGGGGAAGAATGTGAGTCCGGTCTTTGAAAAGTGTTGACAATTCATGCGGACGGAACACTAAGGTTTGGAAATTGTCTATGTGTACCAAGAAAAGATATTCGACAATAAGTTATGACTAAAGCACATAGTTCCTAGTATTTCATTCATCCGGGAGGCACGAACATGTACCAAGATATCAAGCAACACTTTTGGTAGAACAAAATAAAGAAAAAAATAGCACGCTTTGTATCCTGATGCTTGATATGTCAACAAGTGAAGGAAGAAAAATAAAGAAAGATCGACCGGGTTATTACAGTCGTTTTCTATTCTAGAGTAGAAGTAGAAGCACACCATGATAAACTTTGTGACCGGTTTACCTAGATCTTCGACTGGTCGAGATGTAGTTTGGGTAATAGTGGATCAACTCAAAAAAGTGGAATATTTTTCTCCTTCAGAGTGGGACAGTCTACAGAACAGTTGGCAGATTTGTACATGCGACAAACTATAAGGAAATATGGTGTGCCAGTAAGCATAGTATCAGACCAAGATACAATATTCGTTTCTTATTTTAGAAAAGCTTGTACGATAGATTGGATACCAAGTTAAGATTTAGTACTGCATACCACCCCCAGACAGAGGTACAATCAGAGAGAACCATCCAGACTTTGGAGGATATATTACTAGCCTATACCCTAGACCTTGGTGGATCTTGGGAGAATCACCTTTACTTGGTGGAATTCTCGTATAATAATAGTTATCAAGACATTATTCAGATGACACCTTTCGAAGAACTATATGAAAGGAAGTACAGGTCACCATTAGCATGGGACGATATTGGTGAGTGAAAAATATTAGGCCCCAAAATAATCACATAGACAGTAAAAGTCAGGCAAATCATAGAGCGACTTCGGGTTGTGCAAGATCGACATCGACATTAGGCAGATAAGCATCATAGGCCTTTAGAATTCTGTGTCGGTGACCACGTATTCTTGCGAATTTTGCTAACTCATAGGGTTATTAGATTCAGGGTTCGCAGAAAGCTTAGTCCATAGTACGTTGGTCCGTTCGATATCCTTAAGTGGATGGACGATATGGCTTATCATCTTGTCATTCTACCTTCGCTACATGAGGTACACGATGTATTTCATGTGTCTCAGTTGTGTAGGTATATTTCGGATTTGAGTCATATCCTCGATCACTCTAAATTAGTCATTGGTACTGACTTATCTTATGAGGAGCAACATGTATCCATTCTGGATCGAAGGAAGAAGGTACTTAAGAACCAGACTATTTTTCTTGTCCGGGTTGCCTGGGGCCATAACACTCTTGGAGAATCGACGTAGGGGTGCAAGGATGATATTTGATCTTGGTACCCGTACATGTTCGATTCGGAAGGTATATTTTACTTTATTCCTTCATATTTTAGATTTTGTGGTCAGGTGATCACATATGTATTGAGATACTATTGCTTGCGTCTGTAGATTTGTATCGTGCTAGTCCTGACTTCTCTAGCTTTACTTGGATTCAAATTTCGAGAATAAAAAATTTCTAAGGTGGATAGAGATGTCATTCTCCGTTGCCGATATACGTACTTGGAACGTATTATTTCTTGCTTGCATGTTAATTATGTTACATGTCATGGAGACTAGACACATTCTTTGGTTTAATCTGGCTCATGGTTTATTTTATGGGTTGGTTTGGCTAGGAATTAAATTCATGGTCTAAACCTCAACCCTCATTATATATAAACTAAACTCTCTCTCTCTCTCTCTCTCTCTCTCTCTCTCTCTCTCTCTCTCTTCTCATTATTTTCTTTCCTTTCTCTCTGTTAGGTTTCTCTCTTCCTCCATAGACAAGTACACCTTATATGAGAAATGATAAACCCTCCATAATTATTAGTTCATTATGCTTGTGGTGCAATTCTTAGCATATTTAATACTTGGAGCTTTCGGTTTTGATGGATGGATTAATGTAGATTCTACATTTCTAACTTTGTTTTTTTATGGGTTCCTTGAGTTTTTTTGGTTTTGATCTATTAAATTTGTTGTTTCTGAAAACTAGTTATTCTATGTGTTAGAACTTTTTATTTCATGTATTTTGGCTTTTGAATTACCTTATTTGGAGTTATAATAAAGATTTTATGAAGAAAATAAGTTTTACATGTACCATGTATGGATATTTGGCCGCGCATGTATGTGCGTCGCTCGCACTATCTTTGCCGCTCGAATTGATGCGTCGCGCATGAATTTCTAGTCACGGTAATGCGTCGCGCATGGAATTCTTGTCGTGTGTAATGCGTCGTGCATCAATTTTTGGTCGTACGTATGCAGTACGCCGTACATGGAATCCTTGTCGTGCAGCAGTGTGCAGCGCATGTATTTTTGCCCGTACGCAGTGTGCAGCACATGAAAATATGGTTGGGCACAGTGTGCCACACGTATGATGATCAAGATGGCTGCTTTTACCTATTTAGGTGATTTTCTAGCTAGAATATTATAAAACTCAAACATTAAAGTTGTAGATCTCTGTCTTTCCTTTCCAAATATTTTTGAATTACATCATTTGGAGTTCAGATGAGAGAGTTATGCCTAGTTTTCTAAAATGTGTCGAATCTTGATTTTGGAATTTTTATTGGACCTTGTGATCTCATGTGTTAATTTTAGAAATTGTAAGTGTATATGGACTAAGTGTAACTATGTGCTAATTAACCATGTATTACACCCGATCATGTGAAGACTTAGACCATGTGCCAAGTGGCTACATATGCGCATGGCATATACATGTGTTGAACAAGACTATACATGAACTAGACTATGTGATAAGTGACTCACCAACCATGTGCATGACATGAGCTACTTGTATAAGAGATAATGATTCATGTGACCAACTGTTAAGTTTGGTAACCTTGACTCAATTTCTCTTATCTGTGATGATACAATTATTGCATGCTAAGTGTACATGATCTAAATGTGCACTGAGGTGCAACATAAAGTGTTACGTGTTAAGTGATTCCATGTTTAGGTTGTGCATCGAGAATGCCTCCTATAATTCATGAATACGTGATACTATATATGTTCCCCAGCACGGACATGATATGCGAGTCAAGGACCAAAGTGTGGCTAGGAAATTTATTGATGAATGTTGCATACACTCTCGAATGAATCCAGAATAAACTTTTGATCTTTACATGGATTTATATCTAGCCTGCCCGTACTCTATACAACATCTTAAAGGAAATTATCATGTGGCCACGCCTTGAGATTTTAATGCAATATAGTTTTAATTAGGCAAAAAATATGTAGATCATGGGGAGGAAACGGTATCCCGAGATCATGCCAACGAACCTTCCGGCATCGGGCTGGTCACCACAGATACTGTATATCATCCGCCTTATTGGAGTGTAGTATCTGACCTATTATAAATATGCCGAGCCATTGTCTTCCTATAGGATCACTAGAACCGCTAATACCGTAATTTAGCGTAGTGGCCCTACGAAAAACTAGTACAATTCGTACGTGTATAATAATTTATTGGTTCAGTTAGCCCATGTTCAGCAATTGCGTAATCTGAGGATACTTATTATGCATTATTTCTGAGATAGCCTCAGACTCCACAATAGCAAGCCATATAATTGATTGGCCATTTATAATAATCGAACTTGGTTGTCATTATATTATTTTGTTAGTATTCTAGGGACATGGACTATCATAGTGTGATGGTTTAACCCTTGTCCTTGTTTGGTTGTACGATTGGGCCATTATTCTAGGATATGTTGTGGACCGAGATCACGACACATAACTAATCTATATAACTCTCTATTGGTTGGGTTTTTGTTTCTCCATTTAGTGCCTCCTTTGTGGTACTTGCTATTTGGGGTCTAACCCCACTGGTTTTGCTTGGCCAAGTTTCGAGCTAGCACCCGAGAATCCAACGTAGTTTTCTCCGACTCATGACGCATACTAGGAACATAGTCACTGAGGATAACGAGTGAGTTTTCTTATTTTCCTGCTCATCATTGTATATTTTACTCTTTTAGGCGTTTAGCCACCGAAACCTGTTAGCCGACATGTGTGGACATTTAGTTTTCTTTTCATAACTGTATATAAATCAGGATTCTGCTGTAATATTGTCATGTACTTTTGTTATTCTACCAACTTTTTATTTTTTACAGATGATCTCCAGAATATTTTGAGAAAGCGTTTGAGACACCTTATTATTTTATCATATATCATATATGATATATGATTACTGTTTCTTGTTTGATTGATTGAGACATAGATATTCGTGTGACCCTAAGTGACCTGATTGTAGCATGCGCCACTTGTCTAGTTACAGCCATGATCGTCGTACGACGTATAGTACCTTGTACGGGATAGTTGGCCATGTCTGTCCCCGTATTTCGGTAATGGGTCGTGACATTAACTCTTAATATGCAAGTATTCATCTTGTTTATAACTCCAGAAACCAAGTATATATTAATTTCAAGATTCAAAAATATATTCTATCTCAGTCTCAGAATAATCATGAGAATACAACTTCAGAAAAGAATATTCTTTCAATAGGCATAGAGTAGAAATATTTGTAGCTTAAATTGGGTTTCGCTTGCGTGGCCAGTGTCGGTGTCCTACGCATCCTGGACTCTTACTAATCGTCCCCTAAATATATTTATTTAAAATTTATCGAGAGCTCATCGCTAATTTAAATATAGTATCCTAGAATATAGGGTTCAGTATAAAACATATTTTTCTAGATATCAAAAATTTGGTTAAACTCCTGAAATTCTTAAAATTTTTGGCTGAGTCTCCTTTGTATTTCGAGCTCTAAATTTTTAACAATTTATATATGAGACTTGGAATAACCCTTCGTAGCATTTTGCTGAGTACGTCGACCCCTTCGGTGGAATAACTCAATACCGGATCACACACAAGTACAATATATATGAAAATTACAAATAGGAAAGCATTCTCTATACCTTAACAAGCTAGCTAATTTTTATTTGCTATTTACCAACACTATGTCAAGTCAAAGAATCATAATTTTGTTAGTAGTATGGAAATCTACATGTGTTACTATATTTACCAAATTTGGAAATGATTCAAAAATTATTTATCATTGAAGATATAATTCAATTATTCCATTATTATAAATTTGAGTTGATCAAGCCTCTGAGAAAAATGGAAAAGTTGATCTCCTTGATAATTTCAAAAATCTAGAGTCCTTCGATCTAGATAAGACTAATCTTCTACTTAGAATAATACCAAATTAGAAATCCGTTCAATATATACTACGAGTTTTTGCTATCAAAGTCAAGTATCTTTTGTATATTTTTATTAATACTAATGCTTTTACAATCCTGAAACCAGATTCAAGTTGTTAGTAAAATTATGATGTTTGGAGTTGTTTATAAAATTAAAGAAATAGAATTTGGTACTGCACTGAAATAGATTTTTGGTACTGCACAATCTACTTTTTCTCAAAATATACCTAGGCCTTACTTCTAGCCTACGAGAAGCTTTAGCTCAATGCAGTGAGTAGGTAACTCAATCTATATATATATATATATATATATATATATATATATATATATATATATATATATATATATATATTAAGTTGTTGGTGAAATCAACTTGCTGAGAAGTTTGCTATAATTGTTTTGAAAACCAAGCTATATATTATCTATATGAAAAATGATGTTATTGCTTGAAATAAATAGTATCCTAGTTGACAAATATACACCTAAAATATAATGATATCAGAGTGGCCTAATTGCTTTTCTTGAGCAATTTGGATTAGTCTAAGTACATTATGATACTTAGACTATTTTATATGAGATATCAAACACATTAATATAGTTAAATTTTGTATTAACTACTATACATTGATAACTATATTTAATATCAAATAATTATTGAAGTTCTCATTCTATACTTATACTTATACTTATACGTATGCGCGCGCGCGCACGCACGCACACACACACACACACACACACACACACACACACACACACACATATATATATATATATATATATATATAGAGAGAGAGAGAGAGAGAGAGAGGAACTAATTAAGAATAAAACTATTATATATGTATATGTAACATCATCTATCCTTAAATCCCTAACAATTTTCAATCATCATAATATAATTCTCAAATCGAAGTGTCCACTTTGTGTCATATATATTGTATCAAGGTACATGTGTGTTTGCCATTAAAATTGATTGGTTCAATAAAAAACAGAAGAAAGTACAAAGAGGTCCTAGACAGACAATCTAAGTACAAATTTTTGATTCTGGGGTACGGCGATAGACAAAGAGTGCTATGGCAGCTCCTTTACTCCGTTGATGATCCGATGCAGGGTGAAGAAGCTCTTTTCTGCTCTCTCTCTCTCTCTCTCTCTCTCTCTCTCTCTCTCTCTCTCCTCTGCTATTCTTAGTCTATCCCTCTCTGTGTGTCTGTTTTGGGCATGTCACCCAGGTATATACAGTCATCCTTGGGCGCGCATATGTTAGACCGCACGGATGCTGGGGGTGCCACGTGTATCTTCCTAACCGGGTGTAGCTGTAACTGTGAGCAGGCCAAGCTGCCACATGGGCGCTTATTGGAATTTTCCCTTGCTGAAGATCTGGGCGATTCTCATCCTTTGCGGATGTGACTTAGTCAATTCTTACAAGTGACCCACACTTGGTTGGAGAGTGCTACTTTAGTTGTAGCGACAAGACTTGGTCTTCATGGAGTCTGAGACGCATGTGGCCAGAGACGCATGAGGTGCATGGAGTCTGAGACGCACGAGGCCAGAGACGTATGGAATACGTGGAGTCTGGGACACATGGGGCTAGAGACGTATAGAATGCATGGAGTCTGGGACGCATAGGGCCAGAGACGTATAGAACGCATGGAGTCTGGGACACATGGGGCCAGAGACACATGGAGTATGGGACGCATGGGGTCCTTGTTGTGTTGTACACGTGACTTGTACACTCGTCGAGAGTGATGTTCTGTGCAGACGTGAGACTTTTGTCGTTTAGTATGTTTACGTCTTTTGAGGCAATCAGAAAAACTTTTTTGTCAGGATTCTGTGTCAGAGACGATCATATTGACGGGATGCCATGTCAGGTCCATATGCGGCCAAGGCTGATTGGGACGTATGGGTGTTGCCTTATTAGGCCGCAAGGTAATTCTGTGGCCTGATTTCTTTTGAGCTTTGGGGGCGCATAGTTGTTGGACGCATGGACGTATACTACCGAGCTGGAACTTTTAAGACTTGGCTCAACCTTTGAGGAAGTCTATCCACCTTTTGTATGTATACTTCTTGGAAACTAAATCGTCGGTTGCATGCAGGTTTCTCGGAAGATAAATCGTCAGATTCATCCTTCTAGGTTCATCTATCCAATTATTGTAGTCATGCAAACCATCGCTCTCTTCTGTAAATACCACTACCATGGTTTATCGTGTTACACTTTATGAAATATGTCGTCCAAGGGAGGTTCTAGTTGGGAACCCTGGCCACCCGCCTTACTTTCTCGACATCCCCTCCCTGCTTCGCCCCGGTGCTCAGGTATAGGAGGGTCCAGAATTAGAGGGTCTCATGAGGGACGAGCTATCGGTTCTCCGCCGGTTGCGCATTATCTCCTCCTACAAAGAGAGCACGGGTCAGGGACGAGTTATTCGCCGCTGAGGAATTTCTGTCCTTATTGGGGTTAACTTTGGAGGCTCTTGCTAGACCTCTGGAGTTTACTCCGAATTTTTCCTTGTTGCCCGTAACTCCAGAGGAGAGGGAGACGTTGGAATGGAGGGAAGGACTGTGCCACCAATTTCATCGCACAAGCATACGTTCGCTCTAGAAGGTTGCGACCGTACTTTGTGAGGCTCGCAGCTCATCTGACTATTCGCTTTTTCTTATTTTTGTTTTCATTTTACATGGGCCTTGAAAGCTACATATTGTAACCCCCCTTTTGCAAATAAATTTTTTGTTTTGTTTTGATCAATATCTCTTTTATGCTGCATCAGTACTCTGAGGATGTTCAGGCCGCATGTAGGCCATCTATGCGGTTGGCTATTCTGGTCGTATAGGTACCGTGCAGCTCCCATGCGGCTTGCTTTCATGCTGGGGTGCATGAGCTATTATGCAGCCTGCCTGATTTTTATGCTTCTACCCCCTTCAAATTTTCCAAAATGACAATTTTTGGAATACTTTGAATTGGAAGCATAGTTGAGTTTTGGTCGCATATGAGAGACATGTCACATAGCCGGTCCTGACATAATGTTAGATCATTAACTGAGTGGATTTGCTCAATCTTTGACTGATTCTCCTCAGATTTTGAGCTATTCCTTGACACGGGGCTTGTGGCATCAGTTTCTAAGAAGATTGAGATAAACCACGGGTATCGAGGCGTCAGGTTTATCCTCTTTAACCGTTGGGTTCATTACCTTGATCTTCTCACGCGATCTAACGGCTTATAAAAAGGCGGCCAGGAGAGAGAGAAAACTTTATCCCTTCGTTTCTTTTTTTCTGTGAGGGATGTCGAGGGTTGTGACTCTTCTCGCCGAAGAGTTTGTCAGGGGAAGTCTCGATCTGTGGCCCCCTGATCTTGATGTTTTTCTTGGAGGTGGGGCAGTACTGCACTTCTCATACTGGGCTGCGAAGGACACAGAGGCACCATTACACAATCCTGCCACAGGGATGTGTGTAGACCCTTCATAAAGTTCTGCCGTATGGATGGAGACTCATCTTGGATGTACGCAGACCTCTTCTCTGAGATCTATCGTATGGATGAGCACTCCTCTGTAACATGCACATCGATCTTTGGCGTGGCCACATGGGTGAGGGATCATCTGCTTCATGCGCACAAGGCTTATCTCTGGTTTGGCCGCATGATGAGATCTTCTCTCGCTCGTGCGCATAGACTCGACTGCTTGTCGCTGTGGCCAGGCAGCAGTATGCGGCAGTTGTGCCTTTATTCTATCTTTGCTGAGACTGATGCGTGTCTTCTTTTTGTAGGTTTTGCCCTTGCTCGTGCTGCTCGTGATGGAGCATGGAAGGATATCATAATACCCATCATTCGAAGAGAATGTCACCCTCATGCAGCGGTTCCTTGTCATGAACCAATACAGGAGATGAGGACGGTTCGGCAAGAACTGATCCAGGAGACGAGGATAGTTCGACAAGGATTAATCCAAGAGGCGAGGATGAACATCCTGCATCACACGTTGAGTCATCCTTGTTCATGCAGCATGCTAGATGCATTTCTCCCCTTTATGCGGCTTGCTATCGGCTGGGGGCTTACAGCACCAACGACAGGATTTGGATTAATTGCCATTTCTGTCATTGGTCTTCCCGCCTGGTCGTAGAGCATCTGCTCCTACTCTTTCCTTGCTATCCATCAGTATGGATTCTTTTCTATATACTGAGTTTTGTACTGTGGAGGGGTAATCCAGAAAGCATTGAGCTCTGCTGTTAGGCCCACTTGTGTCTATGGAAGAAACAATACGGGGGTGCCTTTTAATGGAAGAGGTTTCTGTCGGTGAGAACTCATGGAACCCTTAAAAGGGATTTCTATCATATGTAGTCCAGACCTTGAATATTAACAAAAACCCTTGAAATATAATGGATTCCCATCATATGTACTCATGATCTTGAATAAAAGTTTATCTTTTTTCAGAACTTCTTTCTGCATTTATCGTATTGTATGTTGCAAACTTTGGGCACTATGCTAGAGAAAATATGGACATAGCACAACACCGTGGTCCTTTAGGGTCACCACGCTGAGGGATATTTAGAAGACTTATTAATTCTTGCACACGAGAGTGCAAGTAAGAAATTTGAAGTGAGCCTTGTCAGAGGTGATATAGACTTGGCAAGTTTTGGGGGCTTAACACCGTTGGCGTACTTAAATTTAAGCACGAGTGATAAGTTGAGATGATGACTGATAATAGTCATAGGGAGAGGTTTGCTCAGATGTCACTTGGATATGGCAAATTCTCGGAGGAGGATGTGATAACGATAGCTCAGAGGTGACGTAGACGTGAGCTGATCAACAACCATACCGAGAAGTTAGGTACGATCTCAATATTTTTGTGGAAGAAAAAGTAAGCGAGCCAGAGGTAATACGGACGTCGTTGTTTGCTTCGATTGAGGATATCCCACTGGGGGATCTTTGGTGGAATTACTACTCCTTGTGCACTAGAGTGCAAGTAATAAGTTCAAAAATAATCCCTATCAGAGGTAATATGGACGTGATAGATTTTGTGGACCAATTACTTTTTACACATTTGAGTGCAAGTAATGGGTTTAAGATAAGCCCTGGCAGAGGTAATATGGATGTGCCAGATTTTGTGGATTTAATATCGCTGATGTACCTTGGTAAGTATGGGTGATAAGTGGAGATGGTAACCGATATCAGAGGTAATATGGACGTAATGATCGATAGCCAAGACCCGGAAGGTTTGCTCAGAGGTAATATGGACATGACAAACTCAGCAGGAGAAAAATATTAAGACAAAAGTTCAAAGGTAATATGGACGTGAACCGATGTCCGAAAAACTTGCTGAGGAGTGATTTGCTGAGTATGGTCTATCAGGGAGTATGGATTGACTTGGGGATTGTTCAGCTGGGAAATTGGATGAAAGTTCTGCGTTCGATAGGCATTGCAGCAGAAGGCCGTCATAGGAGCGACGATACAATATTTTGGTGGCCGTATCATAATAGAATCGGAGGAAACGTCTTCTGATGGAAGTGGCTTCCTTTGGGTTCTCGGAAAGAATTCCATAGACTGCATAGTCGGTGAATGGAAGTCTCCAATCTTGTGAGTCAGTGCTCGTCTCTACTGAGTAGCTCCGGCATAGAGAGAGGTTGTTCTTCGGGCAGACCAGCTTCTGGCCGATCACGGTAATCAGTTCATGGGTATTGACTGGAACAGCGAGAGTAGCTGGGAGTCTGCCTCGATATTTTGTAGCCGAGGGACGTGCTCTATGAAGAACCCCGAAAAGGCCGAGATAATGACAAGTGTAGCTTGGTGGTAAATAAACATGTCTTTGTGCCGGACTTAGTACTCACCCCGGACCGGATTAACTATCAGCTTGGAATCGCCGTAGTCTTCCAGGTGGTCAACTCCCACTTGTTTAGCAAGTTAAAGTCCAATGATGAGAGCGTTGTACTCTGCCACATTTTTGGATCATGGCTCAGTGAGGGATTATACACGGTTAATAACCAAATCATATGGAGATATCATTACTATCCTGACTCGACGATGTTGCCTTTCGGCCCTGTCCTTGAAGCACCGTCGAAGAACATTCGCCAAACGGCTTTTGCATTTCGTCACGGTGTTGGAGTTTACGACTTCGTCTAGAATTTTGTCGTAGAATTTCGAGATTTCTGGCTCCGGATGGGCTGTCAGGTAGTCGGCCAGTGCTTGACCCTTGACGGCTTTCTATGGAACAAATACCATGTCGTATGGAGATAGTAGTATAGCCCAGGTAGACAAGCAGAAACTGAGCGCCCCTGGTTTGGTCATGACGACTCTTAGAGGATTGACTTGCGAGATTATATGAATGGTTTATCCTGCCACATAATACCGAGTCTTCTGGATAGCGAATACAAGAGCAAGGTAATCATTCTCAACGGGGGTGTACCTGTGCTCCTCGCCAACCATCATTCGACTAAGATAATATGTGGCATGTTCGTGGCCTATATCACTATTCTGGGCTAATAGAGCACCGAGGGAGTGGTCTATCACACGTATATAGAGAAGAAAAGGCTTCTCCACGACCGGGGCTACCAGCACTGGAGGGTTTTATAGGTATTCCTTGATGTCGTCAAAGGCGTGCTGGCATTCTTTATTCCAGACAAAGGAGACACATTTCTTCATAAGCTGGGTGAATGATCGATACTTCCCAGAGAGGTTTGATATGAACCTCCTGGTGTATGCAAGTCTTTCTTGAAGGCTGCGGAGTTCCCGGAGGTTCTTTGGCAGGTTTATCTCAAGGATTGCTTTAGTTTTGTCGGGTTCTATGTGAATAGCCCAAAAAGTGATGATAAAGCCCAAGAATTTCTTGCTGGAGACTCCTAGGAAAGATTTTGTGGGTTTTATCTTGAGCTGGTGGGTACACATGAGGTCGAACACAGTCTTCAAGTCCCTGAGGTGATCATCTTTGGAGTGACTCTTGATGGCGATGTCATCGACGTAACACTTGACCGTCTTGCATAGATGCTCACAAAAGATGGTGATCAAAGCTCGCTGGTATATAGCATATGCGTTCTTCAGATCAAAGGGTATGCTGTGTAGCAGTATACTCCTAGCGGCGTTCGAAACGATGTATGCTTCTGATCATCAGGAAACATCTTGATTTGATTATAGCCTGAGAATCCGTCCATGAAGGACATGCACTCGAAGCCATAGGTGTTGACGATCATTATGTCTGTGATCAGAAGGGGAAACTCGTCCTTAGGGCAGGCCGCATTTAGATCGCGAAAGTCAATACAGATCCAGATCTTTCAGTTTATTTTGATGACGGGCACGATGTTGGCTAGCCAGTCAGGATATTGTTCTTCACGGGAGAAGCCACTAGCAATCAGTTTGTTGACTTCAGCTTCGATGGCGTTTATAATGTTCGGCCAGAACCATTATTGCTACTGCTTGACATGCTTAGCATTCGACAAGGTGTTGAGCTTATGGACTACGATCTGGGGGTACAGTCATGGCATGTCTTCGTAGCTCCAGGCAAAGACATCAATGTATTCCCTGACGAGCTGTAACATGGATTCTTATTTATCATTGGTCAGACTCTTGCTGATGAAGATAGGTTTGGGTTAGGATTCGTCATCCAGATTGGCTTGTATGACTTCGTCCTCGGTTGAAGGTTCTCGTTGTTCAAACTGTATCTCACATTATGTGTCTAGGCATTAGGCCTACGGTTCTACTTCAAAGAGTTCCGGTGAATCTTTGTCGTCTTCCTCAGGGTCAGCTGACACCATGTTGGCAGATAACGTTTGCTTGAGCATCTCTCCGATACTAACGTCGAAGTCCCAAGAGAAAGACTCTAAAGAGTGAGAGTGTAACTCATCTTCTTCATCTGAGCCCTCGGGGGTAGTAGGAGGCGTAATGTACCCTAAACCATGCTTGGTCTTCTGGTAGTAATCCTCCGGTTTTCCTATCGGAGCAGTAAGGCGCAAAGACAGTCGCCGACCTTTGCCATAATTCAGATCTCAGATGCTTTTAAGATCATACCCCATCTTCTGGATGAGGTATTTGGCTTGACCACTAAAATGGTAGAGTTGTATTTTTTCGGTATCGAGTTGGGGCTCTTGTTCCTCCGGAATAAAGAGCGGGGGCATTCAACCATGCCAAAGATGATGGGTTTGTCTTCCCTCCTCGTTGCTGGAACCGTGAAGTAGGAACCTTGGTTGGGGAGGATTCAGATCTGATATTGCGGGTGCAACTATTGGAAGTGCACCATTGTCAGGGATGTCATACTCTCGTTGGTACGGTAGTCCTGAACTTGTTGTTCCCGCTATAACTTCCTCCGATGGGAGGGAAACCGTATAGCAGGGTTTGGATTTCTTTCCATTAGTCTTGGTGGCAGACAGTATTGTCTGTTGCATCAATTCTGGAGCAAGATTGGGGTGAACCCACATGACTTCCCCATGCAGCGTGGTGAGAGGTATCGGCCTGGCCGTTTGGTTATGAGCCGACGGAAGGTTGACGACTTCCATCGTTGCCTTGGGGATCGGGATTACTCCGTCTTGGACCTCCGTCACTGAAAATTTATCGAACTGGAGAGACACCATATTTACGACAACTGTCTTATCATCGATATCCAAGGTGAGGGCCTTGGTGTCAATCAAACGCTGGATGTACTGCTTGAGGGTGTAGCAGTACTTCGTCGCATGGTGAATGTAGCGTTGGTAGTGGCAGTACTTTGGATTATTTATCTCGGCTGCCTTTATAGGGCGCTTGACGTCGGGGAGCCAAAGCTTATAATAATTCATCAGTACATCGAAGATGGGCATGACATCGTCATCTTCGAAGGAGTAAATCTCCTGGGGCTTCGGTACCTCAACCGGCTTTTGCTCGGGCTTCTTGGTTAAGTTTGTCACGCCCCAGTCCCAAAAATACGTAGGACTAGGATACGTAAGCATGCCAGCCGCATGGATATGGCAACTCCAATATATGGAAACCAATCCACACGTACGCTGTAATATGAATATCAAATCCACAAGTGGTATAAACATATATCACAAGTCACAGGATAAAATCTAAATCTCATCCACCAAAATTATATAGAAATAAATAACCAGTATCTATGAAACTAGATCTCAATAAGAAGTATCTAAGGATGATAGTTGGATGGAAACAAATCCACTACCAACTCGAATATAAGAGAAAATACAATATGAGTACAATACCACAACACAATATAAGAATACCAGCTATTCATCACAGCTCGAAGAGAAGACATCCTCGGATCACATGTAACCATCCAAATCTGCGCTCCTGCAAATACTTAAGAAAAGATACACCTGGCAGCGGACCAGGTCCTCAGAGGGACATAACAAGATACTTAAACACATGTCAATAAAGTACTGAAATAAATATCCAAAGGGGTCGCCTAACCGTCTAAAGTGAATGCAGTTAAGAACAACTTTCCAAACGCGTGGGCTATCTGGCTAAAATGGGATTGACATAGTTCTCTTGGAGACCCAGGGGCCTACAAAGGCACGGCGTCTTTCGAACACCGGAGGCCCGCCAAGTAGTATATATAGGGGTCATCATGACCGCGCATCTCCGGCGGAGCGTACGGGTTACACAAGGAAAGTGCAACGGAGCCCAAATATGATACTTGTTGTTCTCCCCACCCCATGCTCTAAGCATGTCACATCCATGACACGATTTGGTCCATAGCCTATCCTTAGTACCCTAGCCCAATCCTGCAACCAAACAAGGACAAGGATGGGACCACCGTACTACAATAGGCTACGTCCATAGACCTCTAATAACTGCTAAGTCTTCTAGCATGCAAAGTTTCTAACAGCAGTTATTCCTAACGCACGGCCCACACGTACAGGAGGCCAACTTGCACGCAAGTCCGTGATCTACATGAGACTCACAACTCGTGTAACAACTGTGTCACGGCCAATGAACCTAAAGATGCTACATGATGATGGGGTAGTCTCATAAACAAGGTCAATGCAAATACATAAATAAAAATATACCGCGATGACACCGTCGCGCGCATTTTTATATAACAGTTAAAATATATAAAAAGACAGAAAA
Source organism: Iris macrosiphon (assembly GCA_036927795.1). Lineage (NCBI taxonomy): Eukaryota > Viridiplantae > Streptophyta > Magnoliopsida > Asparagales > Iridaceae > Iris > Iris macrosiphon. The sequence goes on from JAYESA010000002.1 coordinate 39,678,345, forward strand.
TAAAGATGCATGCAACATATGGAATAAAAATAACAGTACAATGGCAAGGTATACTTGCCTGGCAAGGAAGCTGCAATGTACCAATAACCTGCTCCAGAAATCGCGCAGAACAATCCAATATCCTATGTACACATAAATATAATATAATAGAATCATTAGTCATTACACTAGCACATACTCAACCACATTTATACTGGAATCAGAGGGTATACTAGGGGTAACACTAGTCATCTAACACGGTCAATTACGTATTGAATTACGCGGGTATCGCGTCTTCAAGTACTGTACGAAATCAGTCAGTCAACTGACATGTGTCTATGCCAGTACGTTAGTGTACGCAAGGCAGACAAATTCACAAGTTCTTAGGGTCAACATGGTCAAGGTAAGTATGGGATAGTCCACGATGTCCTAGGATCATACAGTCTGAATATTTAGTCATAATTATCAATTAGCATTTACTTACATATATATTCATATAACTATATAATAATATAACCATTAATTTATTTAATTCTGGAATAATTACTCTAAAATCCTATTTTAATCTTATTATTCTGATTTTTATGTTAATTCCTAAATTTTGTCCAAAGAAACTGAATTTTATCAACTCGAGACTCATGGCACGCAAATCGAGGCGATCTGTTACCAAAAAGTCAACCGATACAAACTCGACTTTCATGCATGATTTTCTGTAGATTTCAGCATCAAAAATATACTAGAATTTATGGCTCGTCTAAATTCAAATTCGTTTGGAAATTATGGCACATACAAATTTTGTATTGTGCACCGATGGTTAAATTCTAACCTAGAAGTTCTACAGAATTAACAGTATGTAAATACTTTGAAATAAATTCTGGAAAAAATATATGTTGATGATCTTGACATTAGCTTTCCGAAACTTTAAACGGTTCATGATTCTGATTCCTGGTTCTCCCGAAATCGCGAAAACATCAAAACACGTCTATTTTCGGACATGCTGTGCTCTACGAATTTTCCAGAATTTAATACTAATAATTTAGAAAAACAATTTATATTATCAGAAAGCTAACCTCATTATCGTTCTAACAAAAAAAACTGGAGCATGTTTGGAGTCCGGAGCTAGGAGATATCGTCTTTTTAATTCGTCATAACTAGTAGAAAATGAGGCTGAATTTATGACGAATTTTGACTATTTTTTGGACGAAAAAAAGAGGAATTTGGGAAAGAAAAATATGAAGGATGAGGTATTTATAATGGTGGACACTACTTAATTAAATATGAATAGGATTGGTTAATTTGGATAGGATTATGATGAATTTAAATAAGGATAGGATATGCATGAAGTTGATTTCCTAGTAGGTTCAGGATTTGAATTAATTTAAAATAGAGTTTGAATTTATCTCAATAATTTATAATCTTAAATATAATTAAAGATAATACAAATAATTTATAAAATCTTATTAATATCTATTAACACTAAATTAGTATCTATCTAATATTAAGACTATATATATCCAAATAAATCCTAAATAATTTTAAAATCTAAATAAATTTCTTAAAATTCTAAATAAATTACAAAAAATATAATTAAATATTTTAAACTAAAATAAATATTTGGTAGGAACGACATGCAAGTATGGTCGTATAGTAAATCATAGAAGTCCTAGAAATTTATGTTTTCTAAGTTTTAATTACCGAAAATTCTAGAAAAATCTCCAAAAATCTAAAATAACCTAAAATAATTCTAAATGAATATTTATATAAGTAAATATATCAAGAAATTTATTTTCTAATTAACTAAGAGCATATTCTAAATAAATTCAACATATATAATAAATATAATAATATAAAATATACACAAAATACCTATTTTGGGTGAGGGAGTTTACAATCTACCAACTTAAAATAATTTCGTCCTCAAAATTAAAATAAGACATAATTTGTTAAATCCTTCACATTCGTACATAAGGTATGTCAATCGCAATCTCTTTCAAAAATTTAAATAACAAAATCTATTCGAATCTATCACGATCACTTCAAAATTAATATAACCACTGTTTAAATCAAAATTCAACCTGTCGTAATCTCTTCTCGATTTTTAAATAATCAACATCCAAATCTGACTCAAGTCTATATGACATCCCACATCAAAATTTATATCGTAATTTCCAACTATCATAATCTCCTCTAGACTTTGAACAATAAACAATTCTAATCAAATCTTATTCCTATTCTTAACTTAAGAATTTTGTACTATTCAAATATTTAAACTCAATTTACATCCTCAATATTTTAAATAGGTGACCCAACAATCAAAATTGAACTTTTAATTCAAATCATCAAATTGTAAAATTTAAATCTAATTAACCAATTGTTCAAGTCTAAAATTCTATATTTATTCTCAAAATTTAAATCGATGATTCATCCTTCAATATTTAAAATTTAAATCATGTGCTCAAAGTATAAATATTGGGTCCTCAATATCAAGATTTTTAAAATTTATTAAATCCTCATTATCTTAATCCCTCTTTTAAAATTCTCCACATTTAAAAGGACTTAATCTCTCAATCTAATCCTACTTGATCACAATCTAAAAGAATTCTCCTCAAGTTTAATACTGCAATTTCTACCCAACTTAGAATTTACCCATCTATCACATAAGGCTCTTACACTTAAGAAAAATATTTCTCAATTTATTTTCTCATGTCATTCAATCCTCAAAACTTTAACACCAACTATATCATATGTGATATGCCCTTAATCAATTATGAAAGATAGTCACCAAATAATGTGATTGGCCTATGTGGTATATCTTGTACTATCCGTGTATCACTTATATCCAAGCACGAGATTTCGTCTTTCCGAAACAAGGGAAGACGGAAAGCAACGGAAAAGAGTTCAAGGAGGGGTAATAAAATGGAAGTATGGGAATCAAAGCGTTTAAAGAATTCAAATGGGAATTGTCAAGACAGTTGTGGATTGAAATCTTAATTTGGTAATTTCCTATTCGCATGCTCATATCGGTGCAGTTATGTACTTGATATGATATGCTTTGTCGTATCTAGAGGATAAGTATATTCGTCTACTAATCACTACATATCTCAATCCACGTAAAGTAGTTATGCGAAGGACGAACCAAGCGCACTAAGGTTAGCTAGACCCTAATACACTGATTCTAAAATATATTATTGTGGGCCCCCAATAATACGTATGTCATGAACAAGCTCGATAAAGAATAAGCTTGCAAAAACTAGGCTATAATAGCAGCATAAGTCAAGGTAGTACAGCAAATATGAATACGCTAGATTATGATGAAAGAAGGTTCATAACAATTCAAATTCACAAAAACAAAAGCAAAATAAGCAATAATAATGAAAGACTATACAATCTCTACAGTTGTCATACTAATTCCTTGTCTAAGTCGCTAGTCGACCAATAGGGACATGGACCTCTAAATTCTATCGTCTGAATAAACACTGTCGTCTTTGCTAGCATACAATTAATGTCATTCAGTTACACTTCATCAATGGATCACAGGGACTACGTGATACTAGTTGGTGAGGTATACTATCCAACTTAAAATAATTTAACTACTATTGTATTGCCTTAAGGATACCTACAAAAATAACCTTGCACATGTACATAGAACAGAAACTCTTATTAGGGTCTCCTATTGCATTATATAGGTAAGGGTCAAGTGCTCATAGAACAAGTGTCAATCGTAGGGATAGAAGAGTTACTAGCCGTTAAGGGGAAAGGGATTTAACTCGTATCGAGCTATGGGTACAAATTTCGTGATTTAAAGCTAAGGGGTAATCATTAGGTCACAACCTAAAGGAACTACGCAAACTATCAAATCCCAACTATCACGCACAAAATTCAAAGTTCAAATTACCAAGCTATACCCTAGCAAACTACATGTCCTAACATAGAATAAGATTACTTGGCCTTCAATCATACGAGTTATGTGGCACGAGTTAAATGATGAAGAAAGAAGAATCATAATTTAGTCGTCACACAATTAGCGAATGCTAAGGTTGCAGGGGGACAAGTTATGAAATCAAAAATAGAGGGCTCTAGATAGCATCATGGTTCTCTAAGGGGGTGGCATGCTAGTTGCCATGTTCGGGGTATGATCAAGGGAAAGGGTTGATTACATTCCTCTAGGCTTCCTAGGGTGTTGTCTACTAGTAACAAGACAATGACATAAGTTTTATAGTTCTCTAATACTATCCAATTATGAGGGTTAGGTTCAGTCCTAATGTTCAATATTGGTTCTCCATTGGTTCCTCAATACTAGGGTCAAACATTATGGTAAAACTTCTAACTAACTCTAGTAGTGTCTATACTACTCTCAAGTCTTCATAATACATCAGGGGAAAATGGTAAATCAATTCTAAAGATAAGGAATTCTAGGGTTCACTAGATATTCTAAACTTAGTGGTGTATCTATATTCTCGTTGTATTCTTAATAGGTGTGCTACTCTAATTATCATCCTAATAACAGGGGTTCCTATATTCTAGCAGAAGGCCATATATACTCAAGGAACTTATTAGGGAAGTACATGAATCAAGCAGGATACAATTGTTCGAATAGATCATAGAGGAGGAAGGTGAATCATAGTCAATTGTGGATGAGATCCTATACTCTAGTCCTATGTGCAGGCTTGTTCGGTACAGTAACGTAACCGAGACAATATGCTCTCGACCTGCATGGGCCACCACAAAAACATGTCACGCCCCAGTCCCAAAAATACGTAGGACTAGGACACGTAAGCATGCCAGCCGCATGGATATGACAACTCCAATATATGAAAACCAATCCACACGTACGCTGTAATATGAATATCAAATCCACAAGTGGTATAAACATATATCACAAGTCACAGGGTAAAATCTAAATCTCATCCACCAAAATCATATAGAAATAAATAACCAGTATCTATGAAACTAGATCTCAATAAGAAGTATCTAAGGATGATAGTTGGATGGAAACAAATCCACTACCAACTCGAATATAAGAGCAAATACAATATGAGTACAATACCACAACACAATATAAGAATACCAGCTATCCATCACAGCTCGAAGAGAAGACATCCTCGGATCACATGTAACCATCCAAATCTGCGCTCCTGTAAATACTCAAGAAAAGATACACCTGGCAGCGGACCAGGTCCTCAGAGGGACATAACAAGATACTTAAACACATGCCAATAAAGTACTGAAATAAATATCCAAAGGGGTCGCCTAACCGTCTAAAGTGAATGCAGTTAAGAACAACTTTCCCAACGCGTGGGCTATCTGGCTAAAATGGGATTGGCATAGTTCTCTTGGAGACCCAGGGGCCTACAAAGGCACGGCGTCTTTCGAACACCGGAGGCCCACCAAGTAGTATATATAGGGGTCATCATGACCGCGCATCTCCGGCGGAGCGTACGGGTTACACAAGAAAAGTGCAACGGAGCCTAAATGTGATACTTGTTGTTCTCCCCACCCCATGCTCTAAGCATGTCACATCCATGACACAATTTGGTCCATAGCCTATCCTTAGTACCCTAGCCCAATCCTGCAACCAAACAAGGACAAGGATGGGACCACCGTACTACAATAGGCTACGTCCATAGACCTCTAATAACTGCTAAGTCTTCTAGCATGCAAAGTTTCTAACAGCAGTTATTTCTAACGCACGGCCCACACGTACAGGAGGCCAACCTGTACGCAAGTCCGTGATCTACATGAGACTCACAACTCGTGTAACAACTGTGTCACGGCCAATGAACCTAAAGATGCTACATGATGATGGGGTAGTCTCATAAACAAGGTCAATGCAAATACATAAATAAAAACATACTGCGACGACACCGTCGCGCGCATTTTTATATAACAGTTAAAATATATGAAAAGATAGAAAATAAAGATGCATGCAACATATAGAATAAAAATAATAGTACAATGGCAAGGTATACTTGCCTGGCAAGGAAGCTGCAATGTACCAATAACCTGCTCCAGAAATCGCGCAGAACAATCCAATATCCTATGCACACATAAATATAATATAATAGAATTATTAGTCATTACACTAGCACATACTCAACCACATTTACACTGGAATCAGAGGGTATACTAGGGGTAACACTAGTCATCTAACACGGTCAATTACGCATTGAATTACGCGGGTGTCGCGTCTTCAAGTACTGTACGAAATCAGTCAGTCAACTGACAGGTGTCTATGCCAGTACGTTAGTGTACGCAAGGCAGACAAATTCACAAGTTCTTAGGGTCAACATGGTCAAGGTAAGTATGGGATAGTCCACGATGTCCTAGGGTCATACAGTCTGAATATTTAGTCATAATTATCAATTAGCATTTACTTACATATATATTCATATAACTATATAATAATATAACCATTAATTTATTTTAATTTATTTAATTCTGGAATAATTACTCTAAAATCCTATTTTAATCTTATTATTCTGATTTTTATGTTAATTCCTAAATTTTGTCCAAAGAAACTGAATTTTATCAACTCGAGACTCATGGCACGCAAATCGAGGCGATCTGTTGACCAAAAAGTCAACCGATATAAACTCGACTTTCATGCATGATTTTCTGTAGATTTCAGCATCAAAAATATACTGGAATTTACGGCTCGTCTGAATTCAAATTCGTTTGGGAATTATGGCACATACAAATTTTGTATTGTGCACCGATGGTTAAATTCTAACCTAGAAGTTCTACAGAATTAACAGTATGTAAATACTTTGAAATAAATTTTGGAAAAAATATATGTCGATGATCTTGACATTAGCTTTCCGAAACTTTAAACGGTTCGTGATTCTGATTCCTGGTTCTCCCGGAATCGCGAAAATATCAAAACACGTCTATTTTCGGACATGCTGTGCTCTACGAATTTTCCAGAATTTAATACTAATAATTTAGAAAAAAAATTTATATTATCAGAAATCTAACCTCATTATCGTTCTAACAAAAAAAACTGGAGCGTGTTTGGAGTCCGTAGCTAGGAGATATCGTCTTTTTAATTCGTCATAACTAGTAGAAAATGAGGCTGAATTTATGACGAATTTTGACTATTTTTTGGACGAAAAAGAGAGGAATTTGGGAAAGAAAAATATGAAGGATGAGGTATTTATAATGGTGGACACTACTTAATTAAATATGAATAGGATTGGTTAATTTGGATAGGATTATGATGAATTTAAATAAGGATAGGATATGCATGAAGTTGATTTCCTAGTAGGTTCAGGATTTGAATTAATTTAAAATAGAGTTTGAATTTATCTCAATAATTTATAATCTTAAATATAATTAAAGATAATACAAATAATTTATAAAATCTTATTAATATCTATTAACACTAAATTAGTATCTATCTAATATTAAGACTATATATATCCAAATAAATCCTAAATAATTTTAAAATCTAAATAAATTTCTTAAAATTCTAAATAAATTACAAAAAATATAATTAAATATTTTAAACTAAAATAAATATTTGGTAGGAATGACATGCAAGTATGTTCATATAGTAAATCATAGAAGTCCTAGAAATTTATGTTTTCTAAGTTTTAATTACCGAAAATTCTAGAAAAATCTCCAAAAATCTAAAATAACCTAAAATAATTCTAAATGAATATTTATATAAGTAAATATATCAAGAAATTTATTTTCTAATTAACTAAGAGCATATTCTAAATAAATTCAACATATATAATAAATATAATAATATAAAATATACACAAAATACCTATTTTGGGTGAGGGAGTTTACAAAGTTAGCCACCAGGGCCTGCTTTTCCTTTTTTCTTGCGGCCGTTGTTGCCACTATTGCTGTTGTTGGGATGGTTTTTCCTATCATCAGCGACAAGGATCTATTCCTAAGAGCCGGACGTCTTTGACCATCTTCTCAGTGCTAATAGCGCTTATGATGAACGTCGTCCAGTCTTGGAACTGACCGTCGCCCATCTAGAGGCTGAATGTCAGAAATAAGTTTCTACGACATAGGTCCATTAATGTCGACTTAGGATTGCCTGGAGGCAACCTCAGTACTATTTGTCAGAAACGTTCGATATAATTTTGGGCGAGTTCCCTTTCCCCTTGGGTAACATCCATTAAGGAGGACATCGTTGTCACACCCCGATCTCCCGCAGGCAAATCGGCCGTTCCCGCTAGGCGAGAATCACCGCACCAGTGCTCCCGCGGAACGATCGCTTTGACCCATCCGGGCATGATGTCGCACGAGCGTGACCCACGCCCGTGCAAGGCCGTGGTTCCTTGGCTGGCGGTAAGAGTTCTAAGCCACAGAGTTGCACAGATTGTCCGAGTGCAGCGGAGTCATAAACGCGTAGGCGATCGGTAACAAGTTCACTGAGTCGACAATATAGCGGAAGCATTGAATAACACAAGTTGAAGTAAAGCAACTATTTATTGATATAAACATGTGTTACAGGCGGCGTATAGCCGAGATTATAAATTGCTCAAGCGTCTCTCTTTGAAACAGTAAAAGTGTGCCAAGTGACTACAATTGTGGAATGATTGTACAAGCGATGATCAAGCAATGTTTCCAACATTATGTCTTGTATATGTGCTTCAGTTTCGGATGCACCGCTGCTTCGGAGTGATCTTCACGCCTTAGCACGCACGAAGGAGAAATCTGCACCAAACGAGGTTCTTCCGCACCCTGCATACAAACTGGTAGATTATCAGTACATTGAATGCACTGATGGGGAGGCTACTCGCCCGCTCGACAAATCCAAACACGTAATACAGGTTCCGTGCACCAACTATTAAGTTGTCTTTCTAGTTGCCTTAGGATCAGTTTCATGCAAGATTGAATAGCCTAATACGTGTGGCAGTGCACCGTGCAACATGAGAGGAAACACGGCGAGACTTACCAACTTACCAATTGTCCTTTCCTGTCCAAGGCAAATATTGTTAACTTGAGCACGGGCAAGTATAAAACATTCAGGGGCATAGCATATGCAAATACAAACACAAGAGTCGTTGTATCATGATCGTTCAGATGTTCAGTTGTTCATTGATGCAATATAGTGACTCGCACGCGGATAGTCGCTAAGCGAGGATGACCTATTTATATGAACGTTAGTCGCTGGCATAGCCATAAAGGACCATAGTCATTGGCGGGTAGAGAATGCAACGAAAGCACGTGAGGCACTGCAAACCATCCGGTCAATCACGTGAGACTATTACGATATGTTCCATCCGGATCGGATCGGTTCCAGTGCCCCGGAGACCGCCCGTGGAACGATGCCTCATTTTTGAGTTGTCCGCGATATGTAGGTCAGGGTCTTTCCAAATCCATAACTTGATATGATAATCCATAATTCGTGATCTGAACGAGCATTTGCTCCAAGAGCTGGGATTCATTCGTTACATGACATGATTCTCGTTCAGATATAAACTTGATGTGATTATCATTCAGTTGTCACGTTATAGGATTCTCGTTCAGTATTTATTACCCTGATGCGTGCCCCTGGTTCGGGGATTGCCTTGGCGACCCAACGGTCCCGGATACTTGTAGGTTCATTCAGGCACGGAACGACTACGTAGTAGTCTCCTAGGGTTTGGATGAAAACAAGGCAACATATAAGCAGACAAGCATGCATTTGTATAAACACAATATTCATGTTAGCTTGGGACCGAAGGTAAGACGAGGAGTGAGATCTTTAGGGGACTTCCCGAGTGACACGTTCAAGGGTAGCATGCGAGGGTCTGAACGTATATAAAAGCAATGTTTTATTTCCATGTTCTAACATAAGAATATAAGTTGGGATTATTCCCTTAGCTAGGTGCGTTGGATTCTTATTAGCATGCAGGGGGTGATTCACCTAGCGACTAGCATGTATCATTCCACATTTTATGTGTGCTGGCTAAGCAAAGACAAGTTCACTGTAGCCACCCACCTTAGCGATGATTTGCCTCGGTAGAGCGATACGTCAAGCGAGCCTCTGAAAGCCTAAGCCAGGATTCCTATAGGGACAAGTCTGGATATCCTTTGCTTCTCGTTTGAGGCAAAACGGGTCAGGACAGTTGCACTATTGCCGTTTGAATCGGCAGTCCGCTTTGAACGGAACGGGTTGTTACATCCTACCCAACTCAGAAAAAGTCTCATCCTCGAGACTTACTGAGGACAAGCAGTACGTTTTAATCAATTTTGATTTAACGATACAAGGCTGAGGCAAACCTATACAGGTCGTTGTACTTGTTTTATCTGGATATTCACTTGCACAAGCATCGAGATCGGCATATTGCTTAGTCTGGATCGTGCGCACTTTTGAAGTGCACTTCTAGCGTGAGCACGTCAACCAGCTTAGTGATAGTGAAGTCTTAGCACTCGAGTTTCACCTTTTCTTAAGTCTTGGATCGTGCACAAGTTCAAGGCGTCCCTTAAATATATGCATTCAACCAAACTTAGAGATAGTGAAATTGGACAAGCTACTTGCGATACTCTCAAGGGTTCGCACATGTTGGCACAAAGGTGACTCGCAGCACAATAATATACAAGCAATCATATCATTCAAAACGTATTTTAAAAGTATTTAGACTTATTGTTGGAACATCCCATCGAGGCATTAAGAGAGAACGTGTACATAACCCACGAACGAGCTTTCGAAACTGAGATAATCAAAATAAAGTCCAAAGGCGTAGAAGCCAGGCTCTGATACCATTCTGTCATACCCCGATCTCCCGCAGGCAAATCGGCCGTTCCCGCTAGGCGAGAATCACCGCGTCAGCGCTCCCGCGGAACGATCGCTTTGACCCATCTGGGCGTGATGCCGCACGAGCATGAGCCACGCCCGTGCAAGGCCGTGGTTCCTTGGCTGGCGGTAAGAGTTCTAAGCCACAGAGTCGCACAGATTGTCCGAGTGCAGCGGAGTCATGAACGCGTAGGCGATCGGTAACAAGTTCACTGAGTCGACAATATAGCGAAAGCATTGAATAACACAAGTTAAAGTAAAGCAACTCTTTATTGATATAAACAAGTGTTACAGGCGGCGTATAGCCGAGATTACAAGTCGCTCAAGCCTCTCTCCTTGAAACAGTAAAAGCGTGCCAAGTGGCTACAATTGTGGAATGATTGTACAGGCGATGATCAGGCAATGTTCCCAACATTATGTCTTGTATATGTGCTTCAGTTCCGGACGTACCGCTGCTTCGGAGTGATCTTCACGCCTTAACATGCACGAAGGAGGCATACGCACTGAACGAGGTTCTCCCGCACCCTGCATACAAACTGGTGGATTATCAGTACATTGAATGCACTGGTGGGGAGGCTACTCACCCGCTCGACAAATCCAAACACGTAATACAAGTTCGGTGCACCAACTATTAAGTTGTCTTTCTAGTTGCCTTAGGATCAGTTTCATGCAAGATTGAATAGCCTAACACGTGTGGCAGTGTGCCGTGCAACATGAGAGGAAATACGGTGAGACTTACCAACTTACCAATTGTCCTTCCCTGTCCAAGGCAAACATTGTTAACTCGAGCACGGGCAAGTATAAAACATTCAGGGGCATAGCATATGCAAATGCAAACACGAGAGTCGTTGTATCATGATCGTTCAGATGTTCAGTTGTTCATTGATGCAATGTAGTGACTCGCACGCGGATAGCCGCTAACCGAGGATGACCTATCTATATGAACGTTAGTCGCTGGCATAGCCATAAAGGACCATAGTCATTGGCGGGTAGAGAATGCAACGAAATCATATGAGGCACTGTAAACCATCCCATCAATCACGTGAGACTATTACGTTATGTTCCATCCGGATCGGATCGGTTCCAGTGCCCCGGAGACCGCCAGTGGAATGATGCCTCATTTTTGAGTTGTCCGCGACATGCAGGTCAGGGTCTTTCCAAATCCACAACTTGATATGATAATCCATGATTCGTGATCTGAACGAGCGTTTGCTCCAAGAGCTGGGATTCATTCGTTACATGACGTGATTCTCGTTCAGATATAAACTTGATGTGATTATCATTCAGTTGTCACGTTATAGGATTCTCATTCAGTATTCATTACCCTGATGCGTGCCCCTGGTTCGGGGATTGCCTTGGCGACCCAACGGTCCCGGATACTTGCAGGTTCATTCAGGCACTGAACGACTACGTAGTAGTCTCCCAGGGTTTGGATGAAAACAAGGCAACATATAAGTAGACAAGCATGCATTTGTATAAACACAACATTCACGTTAGCTCGGGCCCGGAGGTAAGCTGAGGAGTGAGATCGTTAGGGGACTTCCCGAGCGACACGTTCTAGGGTAGCATACGAGGGTCTGAACGTATATAAAAGCAATATTTTATTTCCATGTTCTAGCATAAGTAATATAAGTTGGGATTATTCCCTTAGCTAGGTGCGTTGGATTCTTATTAGCATGCAGGGGATGATTCACCTAGCGACTAGCATATATCATTCCATATTTTATGTGTGCTGGCTAAGCAAAGACAAGTTCACCGTAGCCACTCACCTTAGCGATAATTCGCTAAGGTAGAGCGATACGTCAAGCGAGCCTCTGAAAGCCTAAGCCAGATTCCTGTAGGGACAAGTCTGGATATCCTTTGCTTCTCGTTTGAGGCAAAACGGGTCGGGACAGTTGCACTATTGCCGTTTGAATCGGCAGTCCGCTTTGAACGGAATGAGGTGTTACAATCGTCATGTCGCTTCCTCCGTCATAAAATCTTTTGAGAAAAAGACTCTTGAAGTTGTCAAACAACGAGATACAGTTATCTTGTAGGCTACAAAACCAGTCAAATTTTGCCCCTGACAACGCCCCACAAAGAGCTTGGTAAGGAATGCGTCACTGCGAGGTAGGTGCTATGTTGCTGTCTTAAAATAACTCATGTATTGACGGGGTAATATCTTCCCGTCTAATGGATTCAAGTTAAAGGGCTTGTACTTTGGCGGGTACGGAACATCCCTCAACTCGCAGGGGTATGGTTGTCGTATCCCGAGCTCGTGCAGTGAATCCCGGTTGTGCATGGAATCTCGGCGAACCCAGACTTCCCAGACTTCCCTCATTGCTTCTTTGGCTTTGTCTCCTACGGAAGGACAAGATGAGACGAACAAAGGATAATTTTCACCTATGGGCAGAGCGGTTGCATTGGAATCCGTATTGGTCCCAGGATCCAAGCTTGCTTGTCCAGAAGCCCTTGCTAGTTATGAAGCCATGTTTGCTTTAATTTTCTGCATTGCCTGGGTCAAGGATTGCATTGATAAACTCACCGTCTACACCATAGCCTTAAGAGCCTCAAGACGTTATAGGTCGCTAGGGTGCTCGTGATCGTCTGCTGCCATGTATACAATCCTCACATGGGAAAAAATAGACGGGGCAGTGGATGTCGCACTTTCTATCTCAGATTCTTGCCGGGAGTAGTCACCAGATAGCTTCGCCTCCTCCTCGGATTCGGAGAGAGTACTACCCCCAACGTAGGAGGCTATGTCATTTTAACGAGGGTGGCCACCCCCAGGGATATCAGAGTCTGTCATCCGGGGACCATCGCCTTCTCGGAATGCCAGGTTGTCGTACAGGTCCAAAGGATTACTACCCCTAGCTCGTGTAACCCTCAGGGGTCCTGAGGAAGAACTACCCCCATGGGCTGATAGCTTTTTCTTCGAGCAGGTTCCTTGGAAAATACCTTCCGCAGGTCCCGTAGCTGGTCCTCCTGGTATCGCCTTCTCAATATACTGGTTGAGAGTGACAGACTGGAGGTGCTGGACTTCCTTTCTCCCAAGGTGGAAGGATCTTTCCGAGCAGAATAACATGAGGCGAATGGTATCTCATCCTCCTCTGGTGTTTATACCTGATCTTTGGATTGTTGTCGGAGAGGTACCTTTGGATGCAGTCGTTGGAATATCGACTGCCTATTTGTGGGTACTGCCACTTTGTTGCACCAGCAGTTGATGATGATTTTGTCGCAGTGATGTCCTAAGGAGGAAACTTCACGCGCCATAGTTGTCTCCCTCGTCTTGCGCTTGCAATTGATTATGATGCGCAAGTCCATCGAGGGCAGATTCACCTTTGTACCCTTTTCGTGAACACGGGTAGACCGAGCGCATGAGTGTGTGGGTGTTGATTTTGCTCCCTGATCTAGGGTTCATACAAGAACTTTCCCAATATTTTAGTAGAAGACTTTTAAGATGGTCCCTGCCCATTTGCCGTTGTGGGATGGACGCATGGGCCAATTTTGTATGACTTTCCGTCAGGGGCACGCATAGTAAGTAGTGACCTCTTGCGGTTAGCCAAATGGACAGTTGCTTGAGCTTGACGAACTCGCACTGCCCCAGAATTCTTCGACTTAGCTCGTGCAGGCACATAGTATGAAGAGTCCAAGTTCTAATTTTCCTCAAAGTGGTGCATGAAAGCACGGTCGGATGAGATTCTGTCAAAGACAGAGCTTCTAGGAGTGTCAGAGACGCATGCGACTTTGTTGGAGGCCGCATACTGCTTTCTTTTCTGTATCCTTTGTTATGGCCGCATGGGCAGCGCATCAACCCCCAAACTCTTGGCATCGTATTATTTTTCTCTGCCAAAGTTCGGGTGCTGAGCATTCTCCTTTTTAGGCAAAGAGGCCGCATGAGCAGGGACAGCCTGAGCGGACGTATGTCGTGTGTCTTCAGTATCAGAGAGAGAGAGACAGGGAAAGCATGCTCTACAGTTGGGTGAGGCGCAGCGGCTTTCGCTACCCACGTCCTGCGGGTCTTCAAGTGCTGAGTACCCTTCTGGTTGGAAGAGGATACCGAATAAGCAGTGGATGCATGATGTACGATCCCAGCGGCAGAGAGAGAGAGACGGGAAACACTTGCTCCGCAGTTGGATAAGGTACAATGGCTTTTGCAACCTATGTCGTAAGGGTCTTCTTAGACTGAGTACCCTTCTTGTTGGAAGAGCCTACAGAATAAGCAGTGGACGCATAATGTGCGGTCCCTGCGGCAGAGAGAGAGAAAGAGAAAGAGAGAGACGGGGAGCGCTTACTCCATAGTTTGATGAGGCATAACGGCCTTTGCAACCCATGTCCTGCAGGTCTTCTTAGGCTTTTCTAGCCTTGGAGAAGGACTCGTGCTGTCTCCGGAGAGCATGTCCTCGAAAGCCTGCTGGTCGAAGCAGACCACCAGCATTCTTTAAGTAGACCCGAGCATGGCTGCGTCGGATTGTACCACAACTTTCTTATCAGAGGAGAAAGAAACCCCCAGCAGAGTCGCTACCTTGTTCGCCATTAAAATTAATTGGTTCAATAACAAACAAAAGAAAGTACAAAGAGGTCCTAGAAATACAATCTAAGTACAAATTTTTGATTATGGGATGCGACGATGGACAAAGAGCGCTATGGCAGCTCCTTTACTCCGTTGACGATCCGACGTAGTGTGAAGAAGCTCTCTTTTGCTCTCTACTCTCCTATGTTGTTCTCTTTCTGTCCCTCTGTGTGTGTCTATTTTGGACATGTCACCCAGGTATATATAGTCATCCTTGGGCGTGCATATGTTAGACCGCATGGATGCTAGGAGGTGCCACGTGTACCTTTCTAACATGATACAGCTGTAACCGTAAGCAGGACAAGCTGCCACGTAGGCGCTTGTTGGGATTTTTTGTTGCTGAAGATATGGGCGGTTCTCATCCTTTTCGAGCATGACTTGGTCAATTCTGACACATGGCCCGCACTTGGTTGGAGCGAGCTACTTCAGTTGTAACGGCAAAACTTGGTCTTCATGGAGTCTGAGACGCATGTTTCCAGAGATGCATGAGGCGCATGGAGTCTTGGACGCACGAGGCCAGAGATGCATGGAACACATGGAGTTTGGGATGCATGAGACTAGAGACGCATGGAACGCATGGAGTCTGGGATGCATGGAACGTATAAAGTCTAGGACGCATGGGGCCAGAGACGTATAGAGCGTGGGACGTATGGGGTCCTTGTTGTGCTGTACACGTGGCGTTGCACACCCGTCGAGAGTAAAATTCTATACCGACGTGAGACTTCTGTCGTTTAGTATGTTCATGCCTTTTGAGGAAATCAAAAAAACTTTTTTGTCAAGATTTTGTGTCAAAGATGATCCTATTGAAGGGATGCCATATTAGGTCCATCTGCCGCCAAGGCTGCTTCGGCTGATTAGGACGCATGGATAATATCTTATTGGGCCACAGGGTAATTCTGCAGCCTGATTTTTTCTGAGCTTTGGGGGTGCATGGTTGTTGGACACATGGACGCGTACTGCCGAACTGGCACTTTTAAGACTTGGCTCAACCTTTGAGGAAGCCTATCCACCTTTTGTATGTAGACTTCTTGGAAACTAAACCGTCGATTTCATACAGACTTCTCAGAAGATAAACCGTCAGATTCACCCTTCTAGGTTCATCTATCCAATTATTGCAGTCATGCAAATCGTCGCTCTCTTTTGTAAATACCACTACCGTAGTTCATCGTGTTCTACTTTGTGAAACATATAGTCCAAGGGAGGTTCTAGTTGGAAACCCTGGCCACCCGCCTTACATCCTCGATGTCCCCTCCCTACTTCGCCCCAGTGCTTGGGTATAGGAGGGTCCAAAATTGGAGGGACTCGTGAGGGACAAGCTATCAGTTTTCTACCGGTTGTCGCATTATCTCCTCCTACAAAGAGAGCATGGGTCGGGGACGAGTTATCCGCCGCTGAGGATTTTCTGTCTTCGTTGGGGTTAACTTTGGAGGCTCTTGCTAGGCCTCTGGAGTCCACTTCAAATTTTGCCTTGCTGCCCATAACTCCAGAGGAAAGGGAGACGTTGGAATGGAGGGAAGGACTGTGCCGCCAGTTTTGTCGCGCGGGCATACGTTCGCTCCAGGAGGTTGCGATCGTGCTTCGTGAGGCTCGCTACTCATATGACTGGTCGCTTTTTCCTATTTTTTTTCATTTTATATGGGCCGTGAAGGCTACATGTTGTAACCCCCCTTTTTGCAAATGAACTATTTTATTTTGTTTTGATCAATATATCTTTTTTATGCGGTCCCATACTCTGAGGATGTTTAGGCCTCATGCAGGCCATCTATGCAGTTGGATATTCTGGTCGCATTGGTCCGTGCGAATCCCATACGGCTTGCTTTCATGCTGGGGTGCATGAGCTCTTATACAGCCTGCCTGATTTTCATGCTTATACAATATATCCATGAGTTGTGTCCAAGATGTATATATATACACACACATTCTTTAATGTTCTAAATTTTATTCCATTTTCTAAAACAACGTCAGAGTATATTCCTAAGTAATTTAACCAAAATAATGAAGTTAAATTTAATAAAATTGAAAGAAAACAAGGGTAAGGACTTGCCTTGAGTTTGAGCAAAACCTAGAATTTCTTTCCCTAAATCCTCTACCTCCTTGATTACTCCTACAATCTCCTTAATCCAAAAATTTAGGAATTAATACCTAGGTTTAGAGATTAAAAGAAAATTGATAAAGAAATAATTATACCTAAGGTTAAGATAATGGAGGAGGAGGTTGGAGGTCGTCGGAGGAGGCGACGACGGACGTGCAGCAGAGGCCTACCGCACAGGAAAGATATTCGCAGGATCAGCAGTAGGAGAGGCAGTGGTGAGTTGGTGATTGTGTGGTAGATGAGGAAGGGAAAGAAAATGAAGAGGATAAAGAAAATGAAGGGAATGGAGGTTAGTTGGAAAGGATGTGTATATATTGAAAGAAATGAAAAGTTTTGGAAATGGAGAAGGGATGAAGAGGGTGTTAGGTAGTAGTATAGGAAATTGAAAATAAAGAAAAAGAGGACAACAAGCTCTTCCCTTGCTGACTTAGGAAAGGGGTTTGGGCCAGACGTTGCTTTTGGGAGAGAGGGGTGGTTTCCTCTCTCCTAATCGAATAGGATTTTTTTTAATAATACCTAATCTTTATCCTTACCATTTATGATTTATGAATCTACATAGGCTAAAGGTTTATTTGTTTGAGGTAATTTAGTATAAAATTATTATGTAATATATATATATGAGTCCTGGAGATAGTATTTTATTATGCATCTCTGACAAAAGGTAAGATAATAAGCAACATCTTCTACCCGATCGAGAATATCGAACTGACCGATGTATCATGGACTAAGCTTTTCCCTAACCCAAAATATGATAATTCCTCTAGTAGGCAAAATCTACAAGAATACATGCAGCTCTCTGACACTGAACTCCAAAGACCTACAATGCTGATCTTCCCAATGTCGATACCGACCTGCGTAATCCGAAGTTGCTCTACGATCAACCTGACCATCTCTATAGTCTTTGTGATCATTTTTGCTTCCTATATCTTCCTCTGTCTAATATCATCCTATGACAAGAAAGATCTACACTTTCCCACATACAATACCTCAAACAGAGCCATCTGGATGCTCGCCTGAAAGCTATCATTTATACCAAAGGGAGATGATTCTCCCAAGATCTAACAAAATCTAAAGTATAAGACCGTACCATATCCTCAAGAGTCTGAATGGTCCTTTATGACTTCTAGTTTGTTTAAGGATGATACATTGTACTAAACTTCAGTCTGCTGCTCAGACTCTGATGCAAATTCTGACAATCCTCAAACTCCTCAAAAAAAGTCTGACACTATACTGACCAATCAAACTTAACATCCTTACACATCAAGCGTGTCAAGGGTGTTGACTTCATGGCAAAATATGCTATAATTCTCCGATGGTGTCCTTCCAACCCCAAAAAACTATGCACAACTGCTACTGTCCTTGGAATTAGCCAACTGCAGCAACCTTCCTTAGATCCACAGAGTCCTTCTTCAGAGATTATATGCCCAAGAACAAAATATGATCCAACCAGAACTCGTACTTGCTAAACTTCGCATAAAGCTAATGCTCCCTCAAGATCTACAACACCTTCCAGAGATGCTCGTCATGCTCCATCTTACTGCTAGATTAGATGAGGTTGTCGTCTATGAAAACTACTACAGACTGATCCAAATATGGCATAAAGATGTGATTCATCAAATCCATAAATGCTACTGAAGCATTATTTAGCACAAGTGGCATCATAATAAACTCTCAATGTCCATAACATGATCAGAATATTATCTTGGGTAGGTTCTTCTTCCGGACCCTCACCTGATGATACCTAGACCTAGGATCAATCTTAAAGAAAATTATCTCTCCACCCAACTAATAAAACAAGTTATCAATCCTTGGCAAACAATACTTGTTCTTAATAATTATCGTGTTTAGACGTCTATAATTGTCACGTCCCAGTACCAAAATATGGAGACGGACATGGCCAGCTACTCCGTACAAGGTACTATACGTTGTACGACAATCACGACTGTAACTAGACAAGGGGTGCATGCTACAATCAAGTCTCCTAGGGTCAAGAACTTCTATGTATCAATCATTCAAACAAGAAGCAATAATATAGAACACTTCAGAATAAGCAGTAAGGCGACCCAAACGCCACATCAGAATATTCTTTAGAGATTTGGCGATACAGAATAATGTGCCTGATGCAAGATCAAGTATACATGACAGTGAGTCAGATGTAGTCTGAATATATACAGTCATGTAAGAAACTAGTGTCCAAATTTGCCGGCTAACAGGTGTCGGTTGGCTAAACGTCCAAAAGAATATAGTTTATAAAAGACGAGCAGTGAATAAAGGAACTCACTCGGTATCCTCGGCAGTCATCTTCCTGGTATGCGCCATTAGTCGGGAGAAAGCACACTGGATCCTCGGGTGTTGGCTCGAAACCTGACTATGCAAAACTAGTGGGGTTAGACCCCAAAGAGCAAGTACCACAAAGGGAGCACGAAAAGAAGAACAAAACCTAAAGCAATAAATATATATAATAGTTCTACGTCGTAGCGTAGGTCCATGGCATATCCTAGCACAAAGGCTCAACCCTACAAACAAATAAGGACAAAGTTGAATCCATCACACTATGATAGTCCATTTTTTTAGTCTCCTAACAGAATAATACAATCACAACCAAATTCAATTAATAAAATCGATCAAATACTTGTACGATTTACTATTTGTGGAGTCTAAGGTTATCTCAGAATAATGCATAATAGGTATCCTCAGATCAAGCCATTGCCCAACATAAGCTAACCTACCCAATAGATGAATATACAGATATTTTACGAGTTGTACCAGCTTTTCGTAGGGCCATTGCACTAAAAATACGGTATTAGCAGTTCCAATATTCCTATAGTGGAATAGTGGCTCAGCATATTATAATAGGTTAGATACTACACTCCACTAAGGCGGATGATATACAGTATATGTGGTGGCCAGCCCACTGCGCACTTAGATTGAATCTCTGTAGGAAGGTTCGTTGGCATGATCTCGGGATACCATTTCCTCTCTATGTACTACCACTTTTAAATTGCTTAATTAACCCTATATTGTGTTTGAAAATCTTAAGGCATGGCCACATGAGAATTTATCCTTAAGATGTCGTACAAGTACGGACACGCTAGATACAAATCCATTGAATTTTAATTTGGATTCACCCGAGCGTGTATGCAACATTCAATAAATCAATATCCTAGCCACACTTTGGTATATGACTCACATATTATGCCCGGGCTGGGAAAAAAATATTTATAGTATCACATGTTCAGGAATTTTCTCGATGTACATCCCAAATATAATCACTTTAATATGTAACACGATATGTCACCTCACAGTGAAATATTAGATCAGGAACTTATCAGACAATAATTGTATCAGCACGGATACATTATTCGAGTCTAATTACCAATTATCATTGAGTCACATGAATCTTGATCATTTTATAACACGAAGCTTATGTCATGCACATAGCTGGTTAGTCACTATTTACTTAGTTTGGTTCACCGAGAAAATCTCAAGTCCAACACAATTCATGACATGTATGAAGCCAACCTTCACACATGGTCATGTCTAGTATGACGTCTAGTTTCTGAGTCCATTCTTCCTTAGAATCATAACACAAGCAATATCGGAATCAACCACATAGAGGATGATAAGAATATTCCAAAAAGGATAAGTGAACACATAATAAAAATACTACGTACGTGCATGGAGTAACTAAGGATAACGTGCGCATGGAATTGTACGCATGAAGGTCAGGCGCACAAAGTTACTGAAACAAGGTTGGCACACAAACTTACTAAAACAAGGTCGATGCACAAACTCATTGAAACAAGGTTGGCACACTTTCGCAAGAAAGTGCGCGAGCTACAAAGTGGGTGGCGCACTTTGTCAAGTTAACCAACACGGTGCACTTGACAAAAGTGTACGGGCAAGAAATAAGGCGTGCTTTCAAAGAAAGTGCGCGAGCAACAAGCTAAAAACAAAACACACAATCCGAGGTCAAAGATCGACAGTCGAGAAACTCGTTAGTCGAGGAGCACACAAATCAATAACACAGAAATCGAAAAACAACCAAAAACTTTATCCCTAAGGAAACGAAGAGGAAAGAAAGTGCGCGAGCATATCAACGTAAGAAAAGTGCGCCGCTGACGAAATATAGAAAAGTACACTAGATTGCCAAAAGCAAAGAAAGTGCGCTGACTGACTGTAGCGCACTTTCTCTATGTTTTCCAGGGAGAACTTTGATTAAATACGTACAAAGTGCGCCAACTGAATTTTTCTCTCGAAAGTGCGCCACTGAATCAAGGAGTGTGACTGACGCACCTTTGCTAGGAGACTGAGTGCAGTATGATTAGTACACACGAAGAATTGAGACATCACACCAATGCGTCCAATGTGAAACATACATATTTTTACGTCAAATGGGTCATCTTGCTTACTCTTCACAGAGCACTATTCTTCTTCTCTAGTCAGCCATTTTGGTATACGTATTGTATCAAGTTTCAGCACTGAACTAAGATGGACTCAAAATCAAGCACAGCCAAAAGCAAAGTTACATAAGACATGGAGCTCTACACTATGAGCTAATTAGTTTTTGTAAAACACAAAGTTTAGAAAGATCAAACCATAGGAAAATAAAAGTGAACCCATAGACCAAACTCAGATCCATGTAATTCCAACCAAAAAAATCAAGAACAACAAATATTAAATATGAAGGGGTGCTCGGACCTAACAATATGAGCTAGAAATAAACTGAAATTATTAAGAATCAAAAGCATGCATAAATCCATGGTTTTTCTTCTTGTGCAAGATGTACTTGCCTACGGAGGAAGAGGAAACCTAAGGAAGAGAAATAGAAATAAAAGATAATGAGAAGAGAGAGAGAAATAGGAATATATATGTTTAGGTTTGAGATATGGACTGTTGGATCACTCAAGCTCATCTAAGCCACACATTGCACTAACCCAACCAAACCCACTTCTCTCTCCACAACTCTCGGGTCTGGGCTAAACAAATGGTCGGGCTAGCAAATATTGTGCGCCAAAGTGCGCCAAGGAGGAATACACCAATGTGCATCGGGAAAGGGGGCTGACAATAATCAATGCATAATCGTGATGAACCATCCTTCTTGTGCACCAATACCATCGGTGTTCTCCAAGGAGAACCACTGGGTATATTAAACACTTTTGTATTCCTTAAGCTCCTCGATATGTTGATATAGCTTGTCCAACTCTAACAAAGACATCATGTACACTCTATTAAAAATTAGTGATGCTCATGGCACCAACAAAATATAAAATTCCATATCTCTCACAGGTGGCATGCTTGAAAAATTCTCTGGAAAGACATCGAGAAACTCCTCGATCACGTTGGGAATCTTCCCCTACGTTGTAACTGTCGCTGCTACTCTTCCTCTAGAAAAATCCTTCTCAGATCGGATGAAGGTGAATCCTCCACGTCTAGAATACTGAATGAAACTCGTCCCTCACGGCAGTTGATCATCGCATGAATGTCTCTCAACCAGTTTATGCCCAAAATAATATCAAAGTTACTCATAGGGAACTCAATCAATCTATCGGGTAATAGATGTCCGCACACTATGACTGGACACGCTAAGAACACTCTAATAACTCCTACGAGCCAATTAATAGTGAGTATATTTAACCTCTTTGGTAGCGTCTCAAACTTAACTCCAATACGAGTCACAAATTATACAGATATAAAATAATGGGAAGCTCCTGAATCAAATAAGGCTACTGTAAAAAAGATATGACGTAAAGGGTACCTGCCACAATGTCACTTGATGCCAATGCCTCCTCCGGAGACAAAGTAAAAGCCTGCCCATGACCCTGTTGGGCTCTGTGTTGCTGCTGCCTCTGAACTCGGCCAAACTACTGTGGCCTCTGATATTGGCCGAACCACTGCGGCCCCTGTTGGTAAAATATTTATGACTATGTCGATAACAGATGCTTAGAAAATGGTTGTACTGCCAATACGGGTCCTCTATACAGAGCTATCCCTTGAACTGGCCCTTTTAGCCTGTGTATCAACGAGCAAGTAGCTACCATATGGTCTAAACTCCCATATCGCAGGAACTGCCTATTGGCGAACCTACACACCTGTCGAGTGTGTCATTCCTTCTCACAACGCACCTTAGTACTGTTGTTGGATCCTCGGTTGTTGATGTCGAAACAAGCATAGTTACTGTTGATACTGTAGGCCTATGTGATACTCTTGAGTTATGAATCCTAATACGAGGTGCTTTTATTGATGTTTGGGAAGCTTATCCTCTATTCTAAGCATAAGACCTCTTATGGCTTCCAATCCTCTTGGCTAGCCTCTAAATGGTGACTCATGTCTCATGGCTGTCGTCAATAGTATATCAAAAGTCTGATAACCATGACCCTTCACCTGTTGCATGATCTCTAGGGTAAAGTCCCTGCTGGAACCTCATGGATCTCTCTAATTTTATAGCAACCATCGTTAGAGTGAACCTACTCAGCCTATAAAACTTTGCGGCATAATCAACAATCCTTCATTTCGGCTTGAGGGTGATAAACCTCGACTGCAACTCATATTTGGCCACAAATCTAAAGAACTTGGTCTTGAACCATGTCGTAAAGGTAACCCAAGAGATAGGATGCCTCAATCCACCCTTCACCGATGCCCACCAATCACAGGCAAGATCTTGAAACTACAACCTCACCTGATCCACATGCTCCTCAGTTGGTACCTTGGTTGTCGCTAAGATAGAATCGATATCATGAAGCCAAGTATATGATATAATGGCATTCTCCATTCCAAAGAAATATCGGAGAAACAAAACCTGACCGATGCCCCTGAATCTGACCTTCTGGCCCTCTTTAGGGCTACCTATAGTCCCTGTTGAGTAGAACATTCTGATCTTGATGTTGGAGCTGCTTATGCTGTTGAACTGCCATCTCATGTTGCTGGGTAGTCAACACCCACATATAATCTCTAATAACGCATGAGTTTCAACTACCTCTAGCACTTTCGGGGTACTAGAACATGCGACTCATGCTGCTCAAATTATCATATTATCGGCTCAACTAGAACATGGCCCTAAGGAGGTATTACCTCCTACTGGTGCCCCATAGAACCATGCCCTGTAGGATTCTATAACATGCCCACTACCCCAACAAAAGAGGACAAAATGTCCCTGAAAAATAATGATACAAGATATCAATAACAGGATGAGAATAGACAACAGTACAAGCAGTTTAACAGTTCAAGCATGATACAATAGAGGTCATATAATGATATCAAAGGAACATGTTTAATTTAGACTCATATAAATTATAACACCCACATATATAAAAATATACTTGTATCAGCCACCACTAAAATCTTGTCACGCTCTAATACAAGAATATAGAGAACAGGGGTATAACATAGCCAGCTGTGCACTACAAGATACACCAGTATCCTGCAATACAGTCACGACTGTACCTATATATGAGGGTATATACTATAATAGAAGTCATATATGGCATTACAAGAATATATTATATCTTAATCATGATTGTAATACTTTCTTTTTCAGTTAAAAATAATGAAGTTTATCATAATTTTTGATTACAAACTTATTTATTTCCATCACAACACAAAGAATCCTTATGCGAAGGAATTCTCGATACAAGCAATAAAAATAAAGTCCGGGAATAAGTAGCGGTGGAAGTCTGATCTGCACCCGATCACTTTGTTCTATTGACTACACGATGCAGTTGATGGGTGGCTTGCTAAGTCTCAGCTCAACGGTGTTAGGCAGCAAGTGGGCTCAGGATCCAATCTTTCGATCCTTTTAAAAAGCACCGATCCCAAGGTATTGATAGCCATTAGCAACAAACGACTTCATACTCGGGCAATAGTCAAAACATATTATTTTGACCGTATGTGCCATCGTATATGCAGGTGCGGGAACTTTGGCACATAAAGGGGCTCTAAACACCAGCATAGGATGTTAAGGCACGACACGTGGCACATGATACAAGAAATAATAAGTCCTTTTAAATAAGAACGGTTTGTCATTTCTAGCTTTGGAATGCGAGTCGTATCTCTACATTAATTGTGCTAGATTTTTCGTGGCTCAGAATGCATGCCGATATCTTTGCTATTAATGTGGGAGAACTCCTCATTTTCTCTACCATTCGCTATTAGCAGGAGGGAGAAATATGCGGCATACCGCAAGTGTTGCTCATACACTGGCCTAGATGAGTGGTCACGATGGAGTCACATGGCTTGACTTCTTCGAGAAGCAGCAAAGTGTAAAGATGTTGCTAACGCAAGTGTTGTTGCCACCTTGATCTCTGCGATACTGCAAAAGTCAAAGCAGTCAGACTGAGTTGACAACTTTTATATCTTTTGGCATTTTTTGCTTCTTGGCGTATGTAGGTGACGTATGGCACTGGGTATGAATGGCGCATAGCTCCGGGCGTATTAGTGATTATCTCTTCATAACTTTTGTGCTTGTGGTCACAGGGCTCTATTTGGCGTATGGGTACGAGATTTTTCATGCTTCTATAAATCAGTCAACACAAGAAACAAGAAATATTGAACATATAAGAAAAAGTAGTAAGGCATTCCCGGTTCTCTATCAAAATTATCATGAAGCTAGCATAGTATCAAATACACATGATTACATCGTCAGTTGTAGTCCGAATATAATAAAATCATGGTGGAAAGTGTCCAGAATATATAGACTAACAAGTGCATATTGGCTAAATTCCCAAAAGAATCAAAATGCTATAAGAGTGGTGAAGATGAAATCCACTCGTGCCCCTCCACGACCATCCTACGAGTATGCACCATCTGGGGTAAGGTACACTGGATCCTCAAGCTCCGCTACTAAATATGTCCAAACAAAACCAGAGGATTCAAGCACCTAATAACAAGTACCACAAGAAAGCACGAGTAAACGAAACAAAACACAAACAATAAAAATATATAACATGCGCCATAGGATTGACATATATTCCATCATCAAGGAAATAAGCCACCCCTATACCAAATAAGGATAAAAGATGTCGTATTATGCCAAGACGGAGTACATCCCTAGACTTTGGTCAGGTGGATACAAAATCAACTCAATTTAAGAGATCGTCCAAACAAATCCTACGGTTTGATAGATTAATACATGGGTTACCCCAATAATATAATATTAGGATCCTTAAATCGTGTAAGGCCAAACTAGGACTGGCCAACCATAGAACTATAAATAATTAGTAATTTTCAGCAGTGCCACCCCTTAGGAGGTCACTGGATCGGTAACAGTAAATCATAACGGTCCCAATACTTCTATATGGTAGACATCGGGTCAGTAACAGTAATATAAAATCGGATACTGCACTCTACTAGAATGGATGATACCACAGTATCCAAGGGATGGCCAGCAACACATGATCTCAAGATCCCTTTCCCTCCTAATGCTTCTAGGAGTTATAAGTTACCTAATTAGCCATACAGTTTAGGTGTAATCTCGTGCCATGGACACACGATTATCCCTTCTAGATGTCCTACCGTAGTACGGATACGTTAGGTGTGGATCTGCATTAGTTCCGAAAGGATGCAATCTAGATTAATCCTGAGCGTAGACTTCAACATTCAATACATAGATCCTAACTTAGCCATGTTATGACCACTAACCAACTATGATAGTATCTATGTAGGAAATAACAAGATATAACATGAACATGATATAGCACCTTGGTGCACAGAAAACATGAATAGTATCATAGTGCACCAGTGAACAAGAAGAACCATCAGGATGATAATAGAGACAGGACCTCAAAGGGTAAGCTGGTAATAATAGCACATATATAATCAATCATGTCAGGAACATTGATAATCAGTCATATCAATCTATCCATTGAATCGATCTATCAATCGAATCAGTCTATCACTAGACATCTCATCCAATTCATAAGTTTCTAAATAATCAAGTGTGGTTATTAATTAGCTGCAGTTTTTGCCACCACGCTATCAATATCCATAGAAGAGTAGAAATTATTATGTATTCAGGATAAAAATTGTAATTGGGTAGAATAGTCAACTTCCTATTTATAGTTTGAGAATATCCTTTATCATGATTACTATTCATTAATTTATGCAACATGTGATATGTGGTAATATCTATCCTAGAACCTTACAGGCGACAATCGCGAATATGGGTATTAGGGTATTTGTATGTCGCGTAGCCTGGAGATGATGTTACGTACTCTGCTCGTTGTATTCTGGGAGCAGGGCGTGACAAGATACGACACTAGTTATCCCTATAAATGATAAAATATGTATATCTGATCAGGAATACTATCACTAGATATGACACTAGTCATCATAACAATATTGGGCCCTCAGGCTCGTAGGGATCCATCAAATAATGATCACAGTTATCGATCGTACCTGATATTGCTGCTATGTAGTAGAAGACTAAATCTCTTAACTCTTTGGATATCACAATAGGCATCATCTATACAAATCTAGCACTCAACGGTACTAGTACTATAACATAGTAGGAAATCACTACGACAGTATATACGAAGAACTAGACACTCAAACCGCGAATTAGAATACAAAAACTCGACAAACATGAATCATGGGTATTAGACCGGTATATCGGCGGTACATCGGTTGTGGTGTACCTGCGGTGTATCACTAGATCTATATGTCGGGACAAAAACTGTTCTGGAAATTTTATATACAAACGGAATACTAACAGTGTATCAAACTCGATATATCAGCGGTATGCTGGCCTATCAAAACTAGGTCACATCAGTTAAAATTTTACACAAACAGTATACTGACAGTGTATCGAATTAGGTATATCGATGATATGTCAGCCAATTGAAACTCGGTCACAAGAGCTAAAAACTTCCACACAAACGATATATCGTTTGTACTAAAAAAGCACAAAAATAGCCCGAAAATAGAATTTTGAGGCCAAAATCATGTCCCGATTCCATCCATTCTAATTCTGATAAGTTCAAGTGCTAGGGGTGGGTCTCTTACAACATTTATGACTAGGTTCAACAAAAAAAACTAAGTATCGCAATTGATACCTATATTCTACTATAGTATCACAACCTATGTCCTATAAATCAATTCTAGGTTAAACCACAACCAAAGTCCACACAATACCATAAGTAAATAATAAAAATAATTTAAAGGAACATATTTGGGATAAAACTAAGCAACAAATACATAGAAAATAAAAAAATAAAAAATTCATGATTTTGTTCACTCATTGCAAGATGTAATTGCCTAGGTTAGCTTCCAAGCCTATCTTCTACTCTACCACCAGGGGGGATTCAGAAATCACACCACTAGGTCTCCAGACCTAGATCCTAGGTTCAGCTCAAAATCAAAAAGTAGGGAGAAAAAAGAGAGGGAATAAAGAAGAAAAGAGATAGAGAGAGAAATTTAAGTTATATATATATATATTATATATATATAGAGAGAGAGAGAGAGGGGGGGGAGAGTTAAGGGCCAATGAGATGATGCCACATCCCTAATCTGTGCCCCAAGGGCCAATCCCAACCCTTGGATGAAAGAAAAAATGAACCAATAAGTAAAGGGAAGACCTAGTCAGCTTTGTTGACTGGGCAGACTGGGCCCGACGGTATACTGACGGTATGCCACTATATGCCGATGTTATGCCGGTATGATAAATAAGTTTACATTTTAGACATTTTATGGTACTCTGATCTACGTACGAGTTCTAGCACGGGCCTTTGGCAATGCCAATGGATATTCTACAAGTATAAGGTAGTCTTATTCATAATTATCTTATTATAAAACTAGTAATCCAAATACAATTGCATAAGTCAGTTAATTAAGTATTCCTATCGACCACTCTACAAGCTATCTGCCCATACGAATCTCCAAACTACCAAGGAAAACCAAAAATATGATACATGGACTCACTAATAGATATTTGTATTCGCACTATATGCAGATAGTGTATCGATACAAGATACATGAATACAAAAATACATGATACAAGAACAAGTATATGTAAAAATATGTATAACGAGAACAAGGAGTAACAGATTTGTGCATACTAGGCGTGACCAGAATCACCATTCCAGGTGTTGTTCTATCAAGGAGGGATGCTCGATGTTGTGTAATCCCTATACAGACACCACTGATGCCAGTCTCTACAGAACAAACTCGCATGCCTCTATCGACCGATGTGCACGCTATTGCTCCCTCTGTTATTCTTTTGACCGAGGACCCCTCGTGCGGTTGTCGACTCCAGAACTCGTGTATAAGATGAAGAAACAAGTGGGATCATAGACTCTCATCTCCAAATTTGAATCATAGGTAATTTCTTTAGAACCCCAAACAATCCAGAAATTATATATTAATCCATAGACAAAATTGTAATTATAAATTGCCCCTTTAAGCTTTATAATATTGTTTTATGATTGTTATTAAGATTTTAATATGGTTAGGTTGATTGGAAAGCATGGCTAGGTTTACTAGACTTTGGAGTACAGTTTGGACACGTTACACCTATGTATTTATTATAAACTTAAGTAAAATCAACTTTAACTACAAAACCTAACCATAAGTATATGAATGTATAGATATGTAATCTAATAAATAATAACTATAAGTAAATGGTTTAACTTATAATAAAAATATATAAATAAATAGTGAATAAATAAACCAATTACGAAACTTATGTAGGTATAAATGCATGTATCTTGTGTATTTCACCTAGCATAATAGATATGTAAATAAATAAATAAATAACTTAACTCATAGTATAAGTTGTAGCTTAAATTAATAAATTGAATAAATGATCAATAATAAACCTAAGTAAATGATAATCGTAGTATATATAGGTATACTTATATAAATAAAAGTACTAAATAACATAGGTAAATAAGATATATTTTCATTATTAGTGATTTTCTCGATTTATACCTAGGTTTAAACCAAGACAAAAGTACCCGCAATCTCAGCAGCATTGGACTACATACAAGTATACCTTGCCTCATATTTACTGTTTTCTTACGTTATTACTGCATGTTTTTATTTTCTGTTTACTTGTGTATATTATATACGTCCAAGGGTGACTCAGGTGCGTCGACGGTGGACGTCGATGACCATTTTCATTATATTTGTATCTCATGACCTAGTTACTAGTAAAATATATGATGATTGTTGGATTATATATTTATATTTCATAAGACTTTGACATATATTTAGTACAGACAGTAATGTATAAAATTTACGAGTGGACACATGTTATCATATCTGACTGGCTATCGATATGTTTGAGACGTATATCTGTATAGTTCATATTTGTTATCATACATGCATTCATTTGGACATAGTGGTGAGAAACTGGACATGTCGTGTAGTCGACCTTCACTGTAGTATTGGGTGGAGACGGCAGTCACTAAATGTATGGGCTACTTTGCACTTTTTTCTGTAACCTAGTTAACTAATTAGTCCTGATTAACTAAACATTAAACACATGTTCTTGGACCAAACTTAGAGCCCAAGTACCCCCAAAATTCTCCCAATGAATTCATTCCAATATTTCCTAAAATTAATTCAGCCTATGCCCACTCTTCTCGCACCCAAACCCATTCTAGCTAACCCAATTCCATGTGTCTGTTGTGTCCGTATCCGAATCCTGATCCAGTGTCATCCTTAGTCGGTCTCGGGTCTGACTCTGGTATCCACATCCATTGTGTCTATCACAGGAAACACCCAGTACACCAACATAAACCCCAAATTATATTAATTCTCTCTAAACACTATGTCCAATCCTTGACACATCCAAAACCTAATCCCGACACCAACCCCGTTGAAGTACCCCGCCCCACTTGGTTTAGCGAGACGGTTCATTGGCACAATGTTGTTTGGAGTTTGGATAACACGGAGGCTTGTTCGGAGTCTTTCTCAGTCGATGCAGTCCTGCATCAGGTGGGTGGTTTCGATGAAACATTTTCTTATTAAATGTTTATCTATTATTTACTGATTCTTATGTGTTGATGGCACTACTGAGTATTAATATATTTTATGAGTAGATGTTTATCTATTTTTTTACGGATTCCTATGGTTGTTTATTTTATGAATGTCTCATACCGTTGTCGCCCCCTTAGCCACCCGAGTGTCTGCAGCGTAGGTGGTAACAAAGTTTCTCAAATTGCATATGTTAGTAACTAGGATTTATATTACCCTAGCTAGTTAATTTGTAGCAAGTCAAAGAAAATGCTTGACCGCGCTCTTTTGGTTGCTTGTTACTTATATGATCGCTCTTATTCTATGTGTCGGTGAGTGACCAGGGACTATGTTCTGCTCGAAAAAAGATCTGCAACCTCGGTCCTTGTTTGGTTTAAGGGTTGTGGCTCCGATTTCGAGTAGTTCCTAAGTTCCCTTGTCACTTGTCGGCTTATCTTTTTCTATAGCTATGTTGTTCAACTTTTATTTGTAGTCTTATTTATTCTCGAGATGAGTTCATTGGTATCACACAAGTCTCGAATTCATATTTATTTATTGTCATTATTGTTGGTTGGGTTTTGTCGTTCACCCCGGGATTCCTTGTGGTACTTGCTATTTGGAGTTTTGACCCCAATGGTTTTGCATGGCTAGGTTCCATAGTTGAGAACGATGATCTACCATCTTCTTCTCTGGATGGATCGCACTCAGAGGACTGCGACACAGACTCGCAAGTGGGTTACCTTTATCTTCCTCTTCCTTTTGTACCTTTATTTTGTGGTGTTTAGCCAAGGACATATGTTAACCCTTGTTTTCTGGGTTTTGTTCCCTCCGTCTTTGGACAACGTGGATGTATATTCTGGAACAGATGCTAGTTGTATATTTACGTACCTTTTTGTATATTGATATATTACCTCTCATGATTATGTATGTATTTTTGTTTGGGACGCCTTACCCATCACATATGTGATTTACTCTTTACTGCTTCTCGTTGTTGGATTGAGATACTAGGATTTGTCGGTCTTAGGACTGACGTTATAGCATGTTAGAGTCCTCTCACTTATCTTTTAGACAACAGTGACCATATATCGGGGTACTTATATGCTTTGATATATGTAGCTGGCTTTGTCTGCTCCGCTCTCTAGTATTTTGGTTCTAGGGTCTAACACTATCTACTACTACTTTAGACTTGTACACGATCTATTGTATTGAGAGAGAGAGAGAGAGAGTAATTTGTAATCTTGGCTCCGAGACGTTGTAACTTCTATTGCATTATAAATAAAGAGAATAATTTCTTTGTATATCTTTTGTCGATTCAACTTTTCTGCTTAGGAACTTCTCTGCGAATACACTGTAACTTAGTTGTTCAATCGACCATTTTTGTGCTTGCCTTGAACAAGCACAATTTAGGTTTGTACGACATCACGTCCAGTGGCGACTTTCGGTTCTGCAGAGCCGGGAGTAACTCTCGTGTCCCCGGATTCGACCCCGAGGACACGATATACTGACTAACCCACCCGTGTCCAGTCCCTTCGCCAACCTCGCGGTGCTCTGAAGCTGGCGTGCACCACCAGTGGTTACCGTCCCGACGAGCCACCACCACCAATTGTTGCTTCTGCTGATTCAGGCAACACCCCATGTTCAGTTCACCCCCAATGAAGCATCGACCCCCTCCATCTATTCTGGCGAACACCTCTTCTTCCACAGAGATTATCTTAGATCCCGTCGAATCTAGAGCACCATCCGTCGCATCACCTCCCGACTCTAGTCGATCCACCTGACCATGTCATCGATGCTGATCATTGTTGCCACAACACCATCTCTGTTGAGATCCGATGATACCCCTAGAGTCATAAAACGTCTCCCTCCTCTCGCCGCCACACCGGATGGATATGAATCACCCTTCCCCTTCAGCGCCTCGCAACGCCTTGTGCACCGACCGGACCGCCTCCCGACCTAGGGATCTGCCTCATTTGAGCAATCCACCATCCCGTCTAGTCGATCCATCAATGACCATCTTTTCGGAAGCAGTTGATGGCATTCTGATCCAGATATGCTAGTTGGCCATTATGCGTCTTCTGGACAGACTCGAGCTGCCACTACGCCCTAAATGGACCGATCCGGCGGCCAGCGGCACTAGCGCTATCTGAGGAACTCAGATCCGACCCTCATTTCCACCGTCGCCATCTCGAGCATCCTCCGCCTTCGCACCTCCAGTGCACCCAAGGATCCGAGTGCCATCATCTGAAGGTTGGATTAGGAGCAACTTTAGCAAGTTGGACCTAAGACAAGTACTCCTTACATGTTGTTTCTCAATACATTATAAATGCTACATTTATTTCTTGTCTAATCATGTATCATATTGAGATACGATCATGACATGAAGATATACTTGTACTTGACTCTGCATCATAAATATTGATTTCTAATTCTGCATCAAATGATATCAATTCTGAATCTTTTTTATATTGATTTCTGAATCCTAGGAAAAAAATGTCAAGTAGATATGTGGTCAACCTTTTAAATCTGAATCATAGCCCAACATACACTGCACGTATGTTCGAGCCTGACCAATCTGAATCGAAACCTTAGCTGGCTACATATTGAAAATGATATTTCAAACACACATAAATACTAGGCTCTCTTATACATATTTACAGTCTGTTTCTCATTATTTCTCGTGTTGCAGGTTGCATTTTTATTACAATATTCAGTATTGCATTATTTGATTCATTAGCTATTTCCTTTACTCCTTTATTTTTGTTTCTTGCGACATTTTGTATGCATGTACTTTGCTCTAATATTGACTCGATAATTGACATATTAAGTGATGAAGATTAACACTTGGATCGGATGACGGATTGTGGAGGATATATAGGCCTAGATAGACTTTCTACATGTATTAGATGTATTTGTGGTTATTTTACTGGATTTGTCTCTGGAGATCTGGCATGTATTATCTACTAGAAAGAAAATATGATAGTAGACTGTGATGATCGTGTGTGTGTGTCTGATTATTATTCCTACTTATAGTTCACTGTGATTGAGTAGATTGATACTCATTGAGCATTTGATGATTATTGAGATCTAGAGAGCATACTACCGCAAATGTCGTGACATAGGCTGGATGCGCTCACAAACTAGTATCCGAACAACCGGACACGAGTCGTGACACATTTTTATGGTAACCCATGCAAGTCCATCCAATATTACTTAGGACTAGAGTGGTATTAGGATCCTGCAAGATATGAATTCTCAATCACAGTATTGGAATTTTTTATTTCTCATTTTGATAATATGTTATTTTCTTAAAAAATTTAAAATCCTAACTTCCTTAAATCATGTTTAAATTGATATTTAAAGTTTGCTCTGCTTATCATGATTCAATCTCCTTCAGTATTGAAAACTTTGCTTGAATTTGTTGTCCGATGTAGCTTAGAAAAGTCTCATGGATAAAGTTGAAAGAATATTTGATAACCTATCACATGGCAGATGCACACAACAACCATTTATCTGAATCATGGAACTGCTAGTTCACTACAGCTAGATGTGCACTGGCGAGGCATGAATTTTAAAGTGAAGTGATATTCGAGTATGCATGGTTTCAGATATTGGTGAGACTGCGTCCTATATGCATCATGTTTGATTTCTTATCGTCCTTGAAAATAATATCGAAAATTTTCTAATTTATTTAACTATGTACTCAAGGGCAGGATCAATTCTTCGTATCTCTATCTTGCTCAATTAAAAAATTGCTAATAAAAAAAAAAATTTAAAACTCTATTCTTCTTGATCGTGCTATTATTAAATATTGAGGACGAATTTTTTTAAGGTGTGTAAATTTGTAACTCCTAGATCTCGAAGAACCAAATTTTGAATTAATGGAGTTTCTGAATTTATTTTTCTTTCATGAATAAAACTTATTCTTAAAACTTTCTTTCTAAAAGTAATATAGATTTGAATATTAATTTAAAGTAAGCCATTGGACCGTTAGAAATTATTAATACTAGGTCGGGGAGACTATATGAACCTGAGATAATGTAATAGACTTTACCACCATATTGAAATTGGAAGTGTTCTATTTAAAAAAGACTTGGACCATTAAATGGATTAAAGAGCTGATTTCGGTTTGTAAATGAAAGCGTGTGTTTGGTAGGAGAGAAAAGTGTGAGGAAGAAAAACGTAGAGAAAAAAGTGGAGGATAAGATTCATTTTTTCTTATTTGGTATGGAAAAAAAAGTGGAAGAAAGAAAAAGTGGATAGATTAATTTTTCCTCCTAATCTAAGAAATTCAATCCCTCTAAAAGTGAGAGAAAAAATGGAGACTTATATTAATTAACAATTAGACCCCCACATTATTTGCACTATTTAAACATGATTCATGAAATCAAATGGTAAATAAGTTTTTAAGTTGATGACTTTTCTTTCAATTTTTTTTCTATACGAAACAAAGGAAAGTACATCTCTTCTCTTTTCCATCCTTTCTACCAAATACAAAAGAATGAAATGATCTTTCATTTCTATATGGAAGGAAAATATATCATACCATTTTTTCTTCCATCCGCTTTTCCAACTTTTCCATCATTCCTACCAAACGAAACCTTAGTTAGGGATTAGCTAAACAAGAAATTATTCAGTAATTAATAAATAAAATGATTTGTTGGGAATTAATAAATAAAATGATTTGTTGGGCTACGACACAATAAAATTAATAGAAAATTTGGCTAAAAAAGTTCAATGGCCTTTTGTGAAGCAAAAATAAAGAGTTTAACTGTTGGGCTTTAAAACTAAATTTTGGCGAGCTTCAAGTATTTGTAGAATTTTCTAGATACTTAATTTAGCATGTGATTGTTTAGAAGTAGTTAGTTAGTTGTAACTACCATTGGTTCTAAAAAAATTTCTAATTAGTTAGACGGAACGAAACCAGTTTACTAATCAGTCCAGATTAACTGCACATTGAAACATGTTCTTGTGCCAAACTTATGGACCAAGTTT
The DNA here is from genome assembly GCA_036927795.1 of Iris macrosiphon. Classification (NCBI taxonomy): domain Eukaryota; kingdom Viridiplantae; phylum Streptophyta; class Magnoliopsida; order Asparagales; family Iridaceae; genus Iris; species Iris macrosiphon. The sequence continues at coordinate 39,714,651 of JAYESA010000002.1, forward strand.
CTAATCCTATAAATACTCCGGAAATTCTCCAATGAATTCATTTCAAGATTTCCTAAAATCAATTTAACCCAAGCCCACTCTTCCCACACCCAAACCCATTCCTGTCAACCCAATTTCCCGTGTCTTTCGTGTCCGTGTCCATGTCCGAATCCTGATCTAGTGTCGGAGCCAACCTCCCGTGACCACATCAATCATCTCCAACACAGGAAACACCCAGTACACCAACATCAACCCCAAATTACATCAATTTCCTCTGGACACTGTGTCCAGTCCACGACACACCCAAACCCTAATCCCGACACCAACCCCGTCCCCGGGTCCGACTCAGAGGACACGATACACTGACCGACCCACCCGTGTACAGTCCCTCCACCACCCTCGCGATGCTCCGCAGCTGTTGTTTAGATTTTGATCAAAACTTTATGTTTCATGATTATCTGTCTTTACTGCAGTAGCATAATACACAGTTATATCATAATTACCATTAATTATTATCAAAATCTAAAGTCATTTTGGGCCAACAGTGACAAGTTCAAGCTTACAGATATTTACAAGGCATTTCTGATTAGTATAACATTTGCACAATTCTTTCGTCTAAGGAAAGCAAAACAAAGTTGAGAAAGGATTCTAAAGGAAGGTGACTGTACAAATAAATCAATGATAGAGTAAGCAATCTCAATCTCAATCTCAATCTCAATGTATGTAATACATGTCCTTTTAAAGCTCAGACCTGATCAAACTGATAACTTACAGAGATAGCTGTCCAATCCCTTTCAGCATCTAAATATCGGTAGAACCACCAGACCAGCAACCACCTGTTTAGAACATCAACTGGGAGTCTGCAGCATACCGATAGAACCACCAATCACATGTTTAGAACATCAAATGTGAGTCTGCAGCACTCCTTCAGCTTATGGAGTTGGAAAACAATATGCTAAAGGTGAACCAGAAGCTGCATAGATCATGCATTCTGCAAAAGTTACCAAATTTGACAGGAAATAATGAAAGAAACTCGTGTTCTATTCCAATGTTACGTCCCTGCTTCTGGTTCAGCATGTGAATCTTCGATTCTTAGCGAAACGGAGTCATGGGTATCATGGTTACTCACATTGCGGTCTGACTGTTGTGAGCTAGGGGTTACCCGATGGTTAGAGTAGTCGTCAAGGGCTTCCGGGCTGATCATCTCTTGAAGAATTCCAAGCATAGGAGGTACCTCAAATGAGTCATTCAGTGGCAACCGACAGATTGGACAAGTGGACTGCTTCTGCAGCCATTCATCTATGCAGGCAAGATGGAAGTTATGATGGCATTTTGGCATTACCCGCAGGATCTCTTTTTCTTGATAATCACCAAGACATATTGAACACCTGTTGAGGCCAAATGATAAAAGTTGGGTAACTGGTTTTGATACGTATAATTTGTTATTTAAAAAAAGGATATGTATAAATTATCGGCTTTTATTTTTCTCTTTCAAGGAGTCAAAAGTGCATAGTAGTAGATACATATTAAAAAAAGAAAAAGAAAAAAAGAGAGAGAAGAAAAAAGAGAGTATTAGGTTGCAGAAGAAAAAAAAAGGTCAGAAGTGAAGTTAGAACGAACAAAAGAGTAAAAGGACAAAGGACCAGACACAGCACAAAGGACCAGACATGACATTGACTAAACTCCATATATTTCAGCAATGCTTTTGGGCCACATTTGGTAAAATTAAACAGTAAGTGTAAAACTTTGGAATGGTCTGAAACGATTGGAGATAGTCTCTAAATGCTGAATCTTAGTTCTTTCTACCTGCTTATTTGATAATTCAACTCTTTGTTTTATCTGCATATGCACATTTTATCATTTTTTTTTTAAATGTGTAGAACAATTTCAGAGGAGATGGTACAATATATAAACAATCTCAACTTCCTATTTGCCAATTTAAACATAAAAATACATTATATAACCAAGAATATAATATAATTTTTATTTTTATATACTTCATCCACAAAAAATTATAAACAACAAGCACCTTAAAGAAATTGTATTTGCAAAACATTATGCTTCACCAAGTTGATAGCATTTCATGTTTCCTTTCTTTTGTTGAAATTTCCAGCAATGTCTAATGGTTTAGAGTGTTCAGCAATGTAGAAAAGCATTTCTAGAAGATGTGCACTGAAATGAGAATAGTAAGATGAATGAGTAACAATATGTTAAAAGATAGGATAAAATATGAGCATATTCGTGAAAAATTGGAGGCCACACCAATCAAAGAATAGGAAAAACAATCTCAGGTGGTTTGGACATGTCCAACTTAGACCAATAAACGAACTTGTTATTAGCAATAAAATATTAGTCGAACAAACTAGTAGAACTAGGGGTAGGCATAGGCAAACTTGGATTGAGCATTGTTGAAAATAAAATTGGTTTACTTTTACAGAAGAAGTGGCCCTTAATAGAGCTAGATAGAAGAAAAAAGAGTCAAATAAACAAGATAAATTTTGACTTGCCCCCACTTTATTTACCATATTTAAGGCTGAACCCCACCGTTTTACCATAATGTATAAGTCTTCCACTTTTAACAGAATCCGTCCATGACTGACAGAACCCCCCCCCCCCCACCCCCACCCCCCTCCCTCGCAAATAATTTAAGACGAAAATACCCCTCCCCCTGTTGTCTTCTACCCCGAGATCCTCCACTCCGCCAGTGTCCATACCTACCGTGCGCCTCCCTACTGTGCGCCCCTCGCCCCCGTCGCTGCTAACCGCTGTTGCCGCTGCCTCTCCGTCGCGCTCGCCTCCCCCCCCCCCCCCCCCCCCGCTTTCTCCAGCCACCCCCGTTGCTGCTGTCGGTGGCGTCGGAGAAAGAAGGGGGGCAGCCGAAGAAAGAGTAAGGGGGGTCAGAGAAGGGAAGGGGGGGAGGCGCTCTGCCGGAGGGGGGGTCTCGGGGTAGAAGACAACAGGGGGAGGGGTATTTTGGTCAAAGAAGTTGACCGTCAGTCTGTTTTCGTCAAAAGTGGAGAGTTCCTTACATTATGGTAAAACAGTAGGGTGCACCTTGAAATGTGATAAACAAAGTGAGGGATAAGTCAAATTTTATATAGGTTTGGGGGGTGTGGGGGTCGGAGAGGGGGGGGGAGGTCTCGGGGTAGAAGACAACAGGGAGAGGGGTATTTTGGGTCAAAGGAGTTGATCGTCAGTCCTAGACGATTTCCGTCAAAAGTGGGAGGGGGGGAAGGTTTTACATTATGTTAAAACAGTAGGATGCACCTTGAAATGTGATACACAAAGTGGGAGCAAGTCAAAATTTCTCAATAAACAATCCCAAAACATTGGGATAGAAGATTTTGTTATTTTAACATGTAGAAAGGAAACTAAATTCGGACCAAATAGGATAATTTCATTACGGCTCAAGGCGTGACAATATATAGATCACTAATCCTAATTATAAATGGATACAAAAGCAATCAAATGCAAAAAATAAATAAATAAGATACCTAATTGACTCCTCAATATGTCCTCACAAGTTGGACGTAGTGAGAAGCAAGTACATCTTGGAGAGAGTGAGAAAAAGAAAAACTAGAAATCCCGAACAAAGAATCGAAAGATACTAGAGTATTTGAAAAAGTTGGGACTTCAAAACCAAAGAGATCTCCGAAGAAAGAGGATGAAGAAATGATTCAAAGGAAGTCGGGCCGTCGAAATCCAAGATATCCCGAAAGAGAGAAATCGAATAAATGATAATACAAAATGAGACTTTGAAATCAAAAAAATTCCTGAAGAAACAAGCCCAATAACTGATCCACAGAAAAGTGGGGTTCCAAGCTGAAGAAATCTTGAAAGAAATTGAAAAATGAAATAAGAAAGTCTAAACTTTGAAACCGAAGAAATTCCACAAGAAAAGAAACCGAATAAATAATCCAAAGAAAGATAGGACTTCGAAACAAAAGAAATCACAAAAAAAAATCAAAGGAATGATCTAAAGAATGAGAGGGCTTCAACACTAAAAAACTCCCGAAGAAATCAAAGAAATAATACAAAGAAAGTCAGGACTTCAAACAGAAGAAATCTCTGGAAGAATGATAAGAAAAAAACCTAGAAGAAATAAAGAGAAACAACAAAATAAGCTTACAAATCACCACATAAGAGAACCCGAGAGAAACGTAGTAAGTCGTTGGTGTCCTCGAATGGGAGCGCAGAAGAAGCCGTTAAGACGAAAAATATCGCATAAAAGAAGAGGGCACATGAATAAAACCCATGCAAAAGTTTCGACCGTAAACAACACCCAAAAAAAAGCCAAGTCCAACACACAAATAAGTCGTTGATTGGGCCATCGATTTGAAGAAGAAGTCATCATCCGAGGAAATCTTAATGAACATCAAGGGAGATGCCAATGAGGAAAAATAATGCCATCAGATATATGGAAATTGGGCTATTGCCTGGTGGGTTCAATGAAAATAGATTCAAATTTGACATATATTTTGGGATTAGTGTAAAGTAAACATGTCGGGATAGGTAAATTTTGGTTAAGAAATTGCAATAAGGGCCAAAATGGGTGACAACAAGCTAGAGGGGTAGAAATTAAGTTAAGCGGGTCCGGGTCTGGAATAGGGGCTTTGGTTATGTGCAAGTGAAAATTGGACCGTTGGATCAAGAGATTCAAGATACAATGAGCAAAAAAGGGGTTAGTATATGAGGTTTTGGAATGGGAGAGGGGCAGCTCGAAGGTCAAGGTCGGTAGACTGAGGTGACAACATACATCGAGAGAGGGATAGTGATGTGTGAGGCGGTTTGGCTCGGGGAACGACACAGTGGTGGTAGTGGGTCGGGTTGTAGTATCCCGTCCTGTTCAGTTCAGCAAGATGAATCATTTGTGCAATGTCGTTCGAACTTGGCTTGTTCAGTGGCATGCTCAGAGTCTCGCTCAGTCGAGGTGGAGTCCTTGTTCAGGTTGGTGGGTCCTATGAACATGTCTTTGTCTTACCTTCACACTTAATAAAATGGATGCTACATGCTAGTTGTTATTTTATAAGTTGTGCATGTTAATAAAAGAAATAAACCCATATAGATAAGAGAATAATCCCACTTATATCTTGCTGCTATAGAACATGAAAATCTTAACTTGCTGCTAGAATAGACTTTCACACTGCTGCTTTAGATACGGATTCATTACATATATGTTGCAAACTGGTATAATGTAGAGTTCCTTGATGCTATCACTTAGAATGTTCAACTTGTTGCCACAAAAGTATATTTCTTTATTGTCGTTGTATCCTATTACATTGATCGTAACAATGCATTAAAGTATTACATAGAATTATATTATATTACCTAGATAATAAGACTCACCTTGTACATTGAGAGTTCGGAGATGAGTAACACGGAAGGTTTGGTACCGTTAGGTCGTCAAGGCAGTATCCCTGGACTGGGAATTGCATAGGTATGGAAGGTTTAAGATTGAGCAAATAGCTCGAGAGTATGATATAACTTTGAGTGGAGAATTATACACTGTGTCACGCCCCAGAACCAGAATACTGGAGAGCGGGAGCGTGACTCAGCCAACCACACCTTACGGGATACCGAAGTAACACGCAATGTACTAAGGTTGTCTAGAGGCAAGGGGTTGCATACTACAATCAAGTCACCTAGAGTTAAGAACATTTATGTCTCAATCATCAACCAAGAAACAATAAGAATGAACATGTAAGATAAAGCAGTTAGATGTCCCTGACGCTCTATCAGAATGATCATGAAACCAGTTATACAGTATGATAAACTAGTACATTGTCAAGAGTACATAATTGTAAGTCAGCCGCGGTCTGAATAATATACAATCATGTAAAGGAACTAATGTCCAGATAAATCGGCTAACAAGTGTCGTCGGCTAAACGCCAAAAGGTAATACGAAATGATACTCATAGTGGGGGAGATGAAACCCACTCAAGTTTCTCGACGAACATCCTCCTGGTGTGCGGCATCGGTCGGATGCAAGACAGGATCCTCGGGCTCTGCTACTAAACCTGGCCAGACAAAACCAGTGGGGTCAGGCACCGAGAGCAAGTACCACAAAGGAGCACAAGCGAATGAAACAAAACCAATGAAGTACATAAAATAGGAATCTGTGCCACAACTGCAGCGTATGACCTTCCATCGAAGCAGTAAGACACCTCTACAACCAAATAAGGACAAGAGGTGTCACACTACGCCGAGACAGGGTATGACTCACCAATTATGAACACGACGAAGATATAACACATCAATATAATCCAGAACAAACATGCCACAATACAAGCTAAGATTAGGTATAATATGCATCTTCGGTACATTACCTATTGTGACACATTGATGCAACCTTACAACCAAACAAGGACAAGGGTTGAACCATCGCACCACAATAGTTCATGTCCCTTGACTACCAGCACATGCACAGAAAGTCAAGTTATAATGGTCAATCAGTTCTACGGCTTGCTATGTGATATCTGGGTTATCCCAGAAGAATGATACAATATTGGAATCTTCAGATCATGCTAATAGTGAGGCTGGCTGGCCGAGCCAATAAACGCATAGCACATAGTATGTAAGCATTGGTCCTTCGTAAGGCCACCGCGCAAGTAATCATGTAATAATATATAATATAAACAAATACTGCACTCTACTACTGTAGATGATATACAGTATCTATTGGGGACCAACATGACGCCCCAGGACATGTCCTAATGGTAGCTACCACACATAATCTCGAGATTCTATTCCCTCCCAATGCTTCTACCGGTTTAAGTTACCTAATTAACCCTACGGTTGTATAGAATCTCGTGTCGTGGTCACACGATCATCCTCCTTAGATGACGCACCATAGTACATGTACGCTAGGTACGAATCCACATTATTGCTCGAGAACCAAATCTGAATTCCTCCAAGCGTAATGCAATAAATCAAGCAAGCAACCTAACCACGCTATGATTACTGACTAACTATGACGTCCGTGATGGAGAAATTATATAATATCACATTTAGCGTAGAATAGTAAAACATGTAACAAATAGGACGTAGCAAGATATTTCGCACCTCAGTGCACATGTAACACATAGCACGTAGGTACGCATAGCAAGTAGTAAATGTATCAGCACGGATACAAGCACACGAGTCAGGATATCATGCCTACCAGCCGATCAGTTAACTATATTAAGCAGGTCAAGAGTCACAGTCATATTACATCTAGCAAGGGTCGTCGCACTTCGGTGCACAAGTTAAATCATGTGGCACACTCGGTGCGAAAGAGAGTATCAACTCGGATACAGGTAGTCAGGCCTATAAATCAGTCACTTGAATCTTATTATCACATTGAATCACTTGATCGCGTAGAATCTCCTCAAATCAAGTACACAGATTATCAATCAATCAACTAATTGGGAGCCTTAATTGTAAAGTGATCGAAGTACTAATTAATGATGTCGGACGGGAGCAAGGGAAAAAATGTGAACCACTTACTCTGAAGCAAATCCACAATCCATAAACCAAACAAGGATCGGGATTGCAGATCGTCTCCCGAGCAGAACTACACCCCTTACTCTATCCGACAAACAAAAGTAAATAATCTACTGATCTGAGTCCACTTAGCACGTACTGGATCAATATCACTCCCAACTCAATTGAGTCAACACATAGTCTAATCCAACATATAATCATGTCATACGCATAGTCGGTTCTAGCACATAGCAATGTCTAGCACAGACAGTCTGATTCACTAAGTCCATTATACTTAGAGTCACAACGCAAGCAAGTACTGGGATCAACACATAGAACCTAACACACAATAAAACATTCCACGAAACATTAACTAAGTGAAACAAAACGTGCATATGGGTCACTAGGGCCGCATGGACGCAAAGCTATGTCTGGCGCATAGGACAGGCTGCATACACTGATCATGCGCATGAGCAACTGGCCACATGGAGCTGGACGCATGCTCAAGGCAAAGTCCACTCTTTAGGACAGGTGCTAAGTGATAGATCATAAATGCGGGTTAGAGAAGTGACCGATGTGACATGCCATAAATGCGTGTCAGAGAAAAGACAAGAATAAAAATGTGTGCATGAAAAGATGTACAAGGAAAAGACACATGTCGCTTCCAAGTCAAATGACAAACTGGCCGCATGGACAACTGGCAGCATGAGCTCCTGGCTGCATGGACACTTGCTCTTTGGAAAATCTCATGCGTTCAATGTTTCTATGTATTCAGCTTAGGAGCGCATATGCAGAGATAGTCATGCGCCTATAACAAGATAGGTGTCATGCTGGAAGGGACGCATGTAGCTTGGATGCATGAAACTCATTCGTCCCAAAATAGCACAAACTCGATAAAAAAAGCTCCAAAAATCCGAAAAAATTGTTTTCTTCATAAAATCATCATTTTAAGTCCAAATTCAGTGAAACAAAAGCCAAAATTGCACGAAATCAAATGCTCTATCACATTGAAATACTAGTTTTAGAAAATAATGAGTTTTAATAGATCAAAACCAAGAAAAACTCATAGAATCCATGAAAACCCCTAATTTGAAACTCAGATCTACTCCAAACCATTCACCAAAACCCAAAACTCCAAGAACTAAAAATAATGAGCACATCAAGAAGAACATTTTCTATCAAACATATTTTAATTACTACATATATATATAAATCCGAAAATCATGGCTTCACCACTTTGAGCAAGATATACTTGCATTGATGGACTAACAAACCTCTTCCTAGAACCAAGTCTAGGGCTAGGGCTTGGGCTAGGGTTCGGCCAAAGGGGAGCTCTTGAGGGAAGGAAGAAGAGAAAAGAAGAAATGAAGTAAAAATGAGGAAGAATAAGAAAGGAGAGAGAAAACCATATATATATATACCAAGTGGAGAAATGAGTTAGCCATAGGATAAGTCATGACACTCTCCAAACAAATCTCAACCATAGTGGTTTCAAAAGTGAACCGGATCAAGTATCCATACTACATACGGGTCTTAGTACGGGTTCATGACAATTGCCAATATATGTTCACTATTGGTAGTCGCGGGTAGTCTTCCACAATAAACATGAATCCAAACATATAAAGTACAACATATAGACATGAACCAACATATAAAAGACAACATGAATACATTATCAGAAAATTTTTAAATACCACAAATTCAAGAATACCAAATCTGAGAACGGATATGATACTGTTTCTGATCTTATGCTATGCATTTGTGTTAGAGTTCTTCTGTTCACATATTTGCATGGTCACGGACAACTTGTGTACAAGGTTTGGTTCCTCGAACGGTTTTCGGAGCACCGGTACCGATTCGTCCTGGGGGAGATTGTGGTGACGTACTAGCGTGGGGTGACTTGGGACCCTAGTGGAGGCTAGCTACCTGGACTGGGGAGTATCTCGTTTCATTAGATGTCCAGGATGACTTGTGGTGTCAGTGACCCACATATAGGCTAGTCGGCATTCTAACGTAAGTCTTCGTGCAAGTCTGTTAGTGAAGTCTGGAAGGTAATGGGTGCACTACATACTGTATTTTATGAGGCTAACGTTGTCTTCTGCAAAGACGCTCGTGACATTTTGAATATAGGCCTTTATGATTCATTATATATATATATATATTTGATATCGTTGATGCATCCTTGGCAGGGAAGGACGGATGGTAAGTATTGGTAAGTTGAACCCTATCGCTCGTTGCGTGACACTTGTATGCATGTGATACAAGTATACTTTACTACTATATGCCATGAAATTGATCCTAAGACAAGATTAGAAAAACCACATAATAATTTATGTGTATTCACATAAATAACATGTTGGTTCGGTTGAGTGGACGAGAGGCCCCTCACCATTGCATCTTTATGTACTGACACCCCACCAGACCCTCGCAGGTGCAGAGTTTTGCTCGAACGTACTGAGGCATTGGAGCTTGGTTGACTACTCGAGGCGTTGCGACTACGATGAAGCTTTTCTTTGTATAAATGCCATAATGTATAGAACATCTATTTTATCGTTATCAGGTTGTAAGCCTTGTGGCATGATCTATTGTATGGAGAGAGAGAGAGAGAGAGAGAGCACAACTTAGCCTTGTACAGCACCACGTCCAACGAGGACGTTCGGTACCGTGGATCCGGAACATAATATTTTGGTATCAGAGCACGACTTTACATCCTTGGGCTCTTAGTTCTCTTTTACTTTGAGTTGCATTCGCTATCAATGTCGTTGACGCTCTCTCAATATTTTGCGGGATGTTCCATACAATATGTCTAGATATATTATGAATCTCATGTGGATGTTTTGTTAACTAGGGATAGCTTTGCAGAAAGCCTCGTTGGCTGAGTTTTGTTAGGGCATTACTGAGTATGATGGTTTGAGCAATTTGTGTGCGATCAAAGTATCTTGTTGAGGATATATTTATCGGACTTAGGATGGCTATCAATAGAGGTGCTGCCGTGAGATTGAGATTGTTGATGCGAATATGAAAAAAATATGTTTGGATTTTGAGGAAAGAATCGGTTGGATGTTCAAGTGGATGATTTGAATTCGATTTCGAGGAATTGCCGAGTGGCTTGATCCCTGAGTGGTGTAGTCGGTAACCTTGGGAACGTTCGATCGATAGAGGACTTTAGGGTATCAATGAGTCTATCAGTAAGTGATGGGATACTGCAAAGCCTTAAGACTCGTTAGTCGTGATTTTTAATGCTTTACGTAAGATCTATTCGAACGATTAAGAATGAATCGAGCAAATGTTGAGATTGTATCAGAAAGGGATTCAGAATAACAGAATTGGTGGTTGGTCGAAGAATCATTATGGATCATATACGTAATTGCGGATTGAATCAAATAGGATAAAATTTTGTGTTGAGTTAGAAGACTCGAAGATACGATGGAAAGTAAGCACGATTGGAAGACATAGGAATGACACCAAATATTAAGACTTGTATGACTCGATGACTTGAGTTACAGTATATCCGATCTAATCTTGAATTTGGATAAGTTGGTATGTTGCTCGATGACCTGAGATAGGCGATAGCGGATTCGATTTTGAGCTTGGACGAGTTAATCTAGTGTTTAGTTTGGAATATAGTATTTGGTTGAAATGAATATGATGTTTCACTAAGTTTTTTTTTTAACTGTGCGTAAGTATTTGAGGATATCGAAGTGTATCAAAGATAAAATAAATCTTGGCTTGAGGATATTTAGGATCGGACGAATGATGAGTGTGTGCATGTAAATTCTTGAACTTGGCTGTCTTGTTGGATGCTGGATTATGGATTATTGGATGATCGAATGATAACATTGAAGTTTCGGACGACTTGGTCGAAGGGACCACGAGTATGAAATGATTGGATATTAGTTAGACACGACTTGGTGGATGCTGAAATTTTTGGTGAGTTTTGATTCAAGGTAACGAGATTGATGGCTTAAGGGAAGGTGAATCGATCCATAATTTGGATGAGATGAATACGTAACGATGAAGTGACTTGGTGATATCAAGATTATCCTAACTTATAGTTTGATGCTAAATGGGTTTGATGATACAAGGTGAATTGGACGCAGGTATCGAGGATGATTCGATTCAAAATTTGAAGTAGGTCATGCTCGTTGGATTGGTGATTGAACGTATAACTTATAATAGATGACTTAAGAGTTGATGAATTGCGATCGATGACTTAGAATTTTGACTTATGATTTGGTGATCAAGATTGGTGAAACTGGATTGGTGGATTATATAGTATAGGTTCGAGGACTTGGATTGTGAGAGTTGCTCGGATTGATGTTGGTCAATTGGAATATATCGATGATTTTTGTTGGAATAGATTTATCCTAGGAATGGCTTTGCTGGATAGACTGACCCTTGAATTTAAGTTGCTGATGTTGGTAGGATGATCTATACTCGATGTTTAGAAATCTGAGTGAGGCGAGCTAGGTTAAAATACCCTAGGTTAAAATACCATGTACTATCGGACCATAGTTTGACCCTAGGATTGGGGTGAGTGCATTGGCTCTAGTTGCATGTTGGAGATGATCTTGATATTGATTGTGACCTGGTGAGATAGCCTAGTGGTTAGCGAGACGTCCCTATACCGAGAGATAGGATCGGTTTGATCAACCTTAGAGAGTGACATGGGTAGACTGTAAGTGCTGGGGTAGCTAGCTTGAGAGCTGAGACTTAGATCTAATATGTGTTCTTGAGGATATTGGTGATCGTTGTGAGTGAAATGGTGTATGTACTTGGGATTGTTGTTGCTTGATAGCTTAAAAAGTGGGATTGGTTGCTTTCAATTGAAAGAATGAGATGATATCGAAGATTAGTCAGATCGATTTTAATTGTCGGACTTATCTTATGGGATATTTACTCAAGTAGAATTGATCGAGGAAGTTGGGATAACGAATTGAATCCTAAATTCAAATCGTGTTCTTGAAAGACGTAATTGATGGTAATACAATACTGGTTTGAATTGGATTAGAATTGTCTTAGATTTTGATCGATCCTACTCGAAGTAACATTGTAATTTCATAAGACGGGAATACTTAGGATACTGACCGTGTCATCATAAAGATTGATCGAAAGAATAGATGGTTAACTGACGGGACGAAATGGATTTTGATGATCCGAATTTCATGTCATTGGAAGAAAAGTTGAGGAGCAAGATGGACACAAGTTGATATATCGCAAACAAGGGATGAATTAAAATTGTTCCTTGAGAATTGAATGAAAACGAATTGTACACTTGGTTTTGGACGATATTATTGGGATTGAGATCACGTTTGGAAGAGAACGAATGAATTATACGTAAGAAAGAGATTCGGAATTTGGTCGATTGTTTCATAGATTTGAGAAGTTCTCACAAGATAGAACGAGGATCAATTCAAACGGTAACTTCGGAAGATAGTAAAATTCCGTGGCGAGAATTAGTATCAATAGGTGATCGAATTTGGACCTTGATGCAGTCGAGTTTGGAAGACTGAATGTGATTGGAACTTGATGTTTTGAGAATTGTTGGATTAGTTGAGGTGTAACGCTTGGTTTCGATTAGGAAACGTCAATTAGTTGGCTTGGTTATGTTTCTTGATTCGGAATGATTATCGTTTGGATCCTCGCTTGGGTAGGTCTGCTCTATTCTAAGTTTGTCCCTTGTGCTGTGAGTTATAGCATGTCCAGTGTTTTGAGTAGAGCAGTTCAGCACGAGGCGCAGTATGGATAGAGAGAGAATTTGATAGTTAAGTTTTGGATATAGTCGAATTGGTTGGGATGATATAGTTGTTCGATGAAATTGGCTAAGGCATGAGTGTGGCATAGATTGAGGAAATAAAAATAAGTTGTGTTCGAACGATCTTTGATGTCATGCAAGGTAAATTCAAGTTGAATATAGAAGTCGTGTGGTTGGATGAGTAGTTCTTAGAAGTTTCGAGGACGAAACTTTTTCTGAGTGATGTATTATGTAGTGCCTAGGGCTGCAAATGAGCCAAGCCGTTCGCGAGCTGCTCGAAGCTCGGTTCGTTTAGTAAACGAGCCAAGTTCAAGCTTCATTTCCAAGCTCGTTTAATAAACGAGCCAAACTCAAGCTTAGAAGTACTCAGCTCGCGAGCTGGCTCGTTTATGAGCTTGTGAGCTGGCTCATTTAGAAGCTCGTTTAGTTGATATTAAAAAACTTTTTTAATTGAATTTTTATAAATAAATTATTAATATTACATATACTTGAATTCAAGTCTAACTAGCTTGAAATCGAACTCGTTAAGCTTGAAATCAAGCTTAATGAGCTTGAAATAAAGTTGAATGAGCTTGAAATCAAGCTTAATTTTGAGCTTGAGCATGTTTATCAAGCTTGCCAAGCTCGAGCTCAAACCAAGCCAAGCTCAAGCTTAATATAAACAAGCTCGAGCCAAGCTCAAGCTCTAAAATAAAAAAAATTATCGAGCTCGAGCTCGATTAATTTTAGTCAAGCCAAGCTCAAGCTTATAAAAGCTTGGCTCGGCTTGGCTCGTTTGCAGCCCTAGTAGTGCCCCGCCCCGTTCAGTTCAACAAGATGAATCATTTGCGCAACGTCGTTCGGACTTGGCTTGTTCAGTGGCTTGCTCGGAGTCCCACTCAGTCGAGACAGAGTCCTCGTTCAGGTGGGTGGCTCCGATGAACCTGACTTTGCCTTACCTTCATACTTAATAAAATTGATGTTAGATGTTAGTTGTTATTCTATAAGTTGATACATGTTAATAAAAGAAATGAACCAACATAAATAAGAGAATAATCTCACTTGTATCCGGCTGCTATAGAACATGAAAATCTTAACTTGTTGCTAGAATAAACTTTCACACTACTGCTTTAGATATGGATTCTTTACATATATGTTGCAAACTGGTGTAACATAGAGTTCCTTGATGCTATCACTTAGAATGTTTAACTTGCTGCCACAAAAGTAGATTTCTATACTGTCGATGTATCTTATCACACTGATTGTAATACTACACTAGAGTATTATATAAAATTGTGTTCTATTACCTAGACAGGAAGACTATCACCTTGTACATTGAGAGTTCAAAGATGAGTAACACGGAAGGTTTGAGACCGTTAGGTCGCCAAGGCAGTATCTCTGGACTGAGAACTGCATAGGTATGGAAGGTTTGGGATTGAGCAAATAGCTCGAGAGTATGATATAACTTTGAGTAGAGAATTATACTTTGAGTAGAGAATTATACAGTATTTCTGATCTTATGCCATGCATTTGTGTTAGAGTCCTTCTGTTCATGCATTTGCATGATCACAGACAACTTGTGCACAAGGTTTAGTTCCTCGAACGGTTTCCAGGACACCGGTACCGATTCGTCCTAGGGAGAGCTGCACTAATGTTGTAAGCCCCCTGATTTTTCAGAATTTTTAAAATGAATTTTCTCAGTTTTTCTGAAATTTTTCGGTGATTTTTCACTAATTAAAATCTAGGTATTTTAGAATTAAATAAAATTAAATATTTTTAAACAATATTAAAATATTATGAAAATAATATTTTTGGGTGTAAAATAAAATATTGGACATAGGATAATTTTTCTGGAATTTATTGGACCCCGGAAACATTTTTAAAGACCTAAAAACCCCGTTTTAATAAAAACCAAGTCAAACCTGGTTGAACCGGGCTCAAACCGGGTTGAACCCGGTCCAACCAAACCGGACCGGCCTGAACCGCCCCTAGACCCTAAAGGATCGGGTCCTACCTACCCGACCCGACCCGATCCCCTCACCCGCACGACCCCGCTCCGCCCGCGTTTTTCGGCCGTGCCGCGTCGCCCGGCCCACGATCCCCTCCGCTCCGCCTCTCTCGGCCACGCCCCCGGCTCCCTCCGCTGCCCTATTTAAATACCGCCACCGCCTCAGCCTCCCCACCACTGTCTAAGCCTCCGGCCGCCTCCACCCTGCTCCTCCAGCGCCACGCTCCGCCTCCCCAGAGCTCCGCCCCGCCTTCACCTCCGTCTTCTCCGGCCGCCTCCGCTCTGCCTCGACCCTGCTCCTCCCCGTAGCCGTCCCGCCTCCCCTGAGCTCCGCCACTCTCCCCGAGCCCGGCGAGTCGCCCCGAGCTGTCACTTCCGCCTCCAGCCGCCAGCACAGCTCCGGCAGTCCCAGCCGTGCCCGACGACCGCCTCGACCCAGGGCCGCCTCCGTCGAGCGCAGCCGTACCCCAGCTCCGGCCGTCTCCAGCGTCGAAGCCCTAACCCTAGACACAGTACTGTGCCGTGTCATGTCGCGTCGCCTCGCGGACACGAGAAATCCCGGTTTCTGCGGCACCCTGTTCAGGTAGTCTTTTCTCTCTCCTCGCTGCCCCGTTTCGTCTGTTGTGACGGGAACCCTGCGTGACCCTCTCGATACCCGTGCAACCCGCTCGGTGTGTCGCGTCCTGTGGCGATCGTAAACTGCGACCCAAAATCAGGAAAAATAACGCACTGTTTTATCCCAAAACTGAGTGCGCCCCGCCAAACGGAACGACTTAGTCGCGTGCGGACTTCACCAAAAGGTGCGCGCCGTTAATACGGACATGTGAGATTTCGCAGAAGTTGATTTGGATGTGCGTGCACACCGGAATCAACGTGTATCCGTCGACAACGCCCCGTATCGGCCCCGTTCTGGAACTCGTTGTAATTTCGTGTACACAGGTCGGATCGAAACGAAACTTGCGCCATTGGACTCGTAGCAATACGCTGGTCCTGTGACCCAAGTTTGGTTCGATTCTGAGAACGTTGACAAAATCGCGTATCGTGGGCCCCACGGCTCCACTTGACGGGCGCTTTTGTGATCGGCTCATCGGAATCCAATTCTGGAAATTCCGTTGGGTTCGTATCGTCGTTCTGGACTTGTAGACACTAAGTTTGACGAATTTGGAGAACTTTGTCTCCGACACATTTTTCGGTGCGAAGCGGGCCACATGTGGACCTTGCTTTTACCAGAAACTATCATTTTTGTCCTTGTGTCCAAATTGGACTCAAGGACAGGCAATTCTAGCTATTTGATATCTTCTGAGCATGATGGTAATGTTTGTTTCAGCATCCGGAGACGTTCCTGGAGATTTCACGAATACCAGAGCCACAGTTGGAAACCAAACATCAGGCAAGTGTACCTTGCCAAAACTTGCAGTACCTGCTTCATATTGTTGTCTTGATTTATTCATATGTTGTACATGCTTAACCTAGAACCGTGTGACATTACGTAGCGTCTGAATAATATTCGGGTGTCAACACTGCACGCAGAGTTGTGTAATGTCATCTAGACATAGATATCAAGCCCCTATGCATTCTCGTGCTTGCATTATCAAGTACGACATACCTCAGGACACCTAACACTATTCATGAGACAGAATCTTCCTGAGATATTTATGGTGATTCTGTATAGGTTACATGATTCATGACATAGATATTGCATGCTTAGCTATTATTGTGACTTGTTGCATTAGATATGATCCTGCGTGACATGGACATGAGACGTCGTTGACATGAGCGTGTAATTACATTGGGTGGGGAGAGACACACAGGCTACAGGTTGATTATATTATGACGGCGTCGTAGTCTCTCTCCGAGCTAGACAACTGCATGATATCTCTGCTACCGGCTCCCCGACACCGAGCTTGTAGTGGTCTCAGCCTGAGTTCTAGTGATGCTCTCATCTTGCATATCACTTAGCTGGTTATATACTTTACCCTTTTGATTCATTATTGCTGCACTGCATTATTTATGGCTTGAGTTATTTTGTACCTTGCTATGTCCCCTGAGGACCTGAATCCGGATTATGTCCCCAGGTTTAGCAGACGAGATCTACCCCGAGGTATACGGAACAGGAGCATTAGCAGGAGCAGGCACTGGAGCAGTACCAGATCCAGTAGACGAGTGATCACCGAGGATATCTTCTGAGTATATGCTTTATCTATACTCAGTATTTGTTGTTGTTATCTTTATTTCTGTATCTTGACTATTGTATCAGACTCATTATCAGGTTATTTTTCGATTTTATGTTTTATTGAGATTGATCTTGCTTTATGATTCTGTTATTGTTGTATTCATTTCTGTGGATGAGATTAGTATATTTAGACCCTTATTGTTGTACTACAGCTTAAGTATACCCTGATGGATCCATTGAATTGGGTTTGTCCATCGGTGTGTGCTGCTGGCCATTGCCACACGTCCAGTTCCTTGGTATTTTGGGACTGGGGCGTGACAGATGTACTAGCGCAGGGTGACTTGGGACCCCAGTGGAGGTTAGCTACCTTGAGTGGGGAGTATCCCGTTTCACTAGATGTCCAAGATGGCTTATGGTGCAAGTGACCCTCATATAGGCTAGTCGGCATGCTAACGTCAGTCTTCGTGCAGGTCTGTTGGTAAAGTCTGAAAGGTAATGAGTGCATTGTACACTGTATTTTATGAGGCTAACGTTGTCTTCTGCAGAGACGCTCGTGACACTTTGAATATAGGTCATTATGATTCATTATATATATATATATTTGATATCGTTGATGTATCTTTGGCAGGGAAGGACGGATGGTAAGTATTGGTAAATTGAACTCTATCGCTCGTTGCGTGACACTTGTATGCCTGCAACACAAGTATACTTTATTAATACTATATACCATGAAACTGATCCTAAGGCAAGATCAGAAAGACCACATAATAATGTGTACACTCATACAAATAACGTATTGGTTCGGTTGAGTGGGCGAGAGGCCCCCACCGGTGCATCTTTAAGTACTGATATCCCACCAGACCCTTGCAGGTGCGGAGTTTTGCTCGGACGTGCTGAGGCGTTGGAGCTTGGTTGGCTACTCGAGGCTTAAGGCTGCAATGGAGCTTTTCTTTGTATAAATGACATAGTGTATGGAACATCATCTATTGTATCGTTCTCAAGTTCTAAGCCTTGTGACATGATCTATTGTATGGAGAGAGAGAGAGAGGGATTGTATTTTGGCTACGAACTGTTGTAACTTTTGTTTCAATATCAATAAAAATAATCATTCTTTTGTATATCTTGTATTGATTCAACTTTTTTGCTGATTATTCCGTGATGCAATGACTCTGTAACTTAGTACTCAATCGGCCGTTTTGGTGGTTGCCTTGCACAAATGCAACTTACGCTTGTGCGGCATCACGTCCAGTGAGGACATTCGGTTTCATGGAACCGAGACGTGACAGAGGTCGGTTGTGGTAGGGAGATTTGGAGGCGACGGGAGGGTCCGGGGGTCTAGATCTAGGAGGAGATTGTATTAGGGGTCGTCGGCTACGATGTGGAAGTGGGATCTATGTCTGACAGCGACAAACGGCTCTAGACATGGAAGGGTGGTCGTTGAGATAGGGAGCGGTTCCAACGTTAACAAATGGCTAGCGAGGTAGGGTTAGGATAGGGTTTGGCTTAGGTTTGGTTAGGGCAAGAAGAAGAAGATGTGTTAGGGTTAAGCTTAGGTTTGTGGACACCGATTTCGGGGGAAACGACTAGGCTAGAGGACGACGACAATGACTTAGGGTTAGGAGTGCGGAATATAGTTAGGGCTTTGGATAGGTTAGGATTTGAGAAAGATGGAGGATAGGGTTTTACTTGAGATCTAGGTCAAAGACGAACCATACCATGTATAAACTATAAAGGAGGCTACAATAGGACTAAATGGGATAATTTCATTAGGACTCGACTTACAATACATATACCATACAAAGTATGTGGCATTACTAATGGGCGTATCAATCCTACCTAGATATATAAATACATAAAGCAACAATACTATTCAACGTAACTTTTCATAAGAACTATGGATTACACTTCCACAACATATAAAAAATTAAAATAACAACAAACTTTTCTCATTGTCTTCTCTCTCTTCCCAACCCCTGCCCTGCCCTCCCTTTACCCTCTTTACTTCCCCTCATCCTGCCCTCGCTCTCCATCCATCCAAACCATGGATGAGGTTAATCTGGTGACACGCCGGGTTCACCCTGATCGCCGACCAATCACCCATGTTAATTCTACCAGCAGCTCACAACGCCAACCTAGGAAGCATGGACGAAAGAAATAAGTGGCATGTTTGTGTCGCTTCATATGGAAAAAGCATCAGACAACGGCATAGACAATCCAAAATACACTAGGACACAACAGAATCAATTCCGAGTCCTGTTTCTGTGTACATATCATGTACTGCCAATTTTGTGTTCATGAAACATAGGATGCCACCAGCATCTTGGGTTGGGGTCGCCTCCTATATGTTTGTAGCCTTCTCTGTCCAACGCTCCAATGGTTTGCATTGGTTCGTCCCATGGATTTGCCCCACCATACATCACTGCTCATGTTGCCCCATCCGTCACTGGTAAACTAAGTTGTCTGCTGAGCTCAGAACCTTCTAGCGATTGCTATTGTCACTTTGCCTCACTAATGGATTCGTCATAGTTGGGAGGGCTAAGAAGGGGATAGAAGAAAAGAGGGATAGAGCATAAATTGCCCGACTTCTTAAGGACATTTTTATCCAAATTTTGTTAAGACCAGCCGGGGTTAATGACTCACAGATGGTTTCATCTCTCAATCATCAAGATAGTAAAGTGATGGCTTGAGCATTAACCAAACAAATATACACCAGCACCATTAAGTGATTATTCAGTGCTACCAAACACAACCTAGACATCTTAACATCTAGCAAACTCCTAAATCTTTTTACTGGCAATGGTGAGATGATCCAAATTTGATATGATGTCCGGCTCTTGAAATTCCCCTTACTACTCATTTCATCATTTCACGGTCTTTAAGCAGGACACAGTTGCCTCCTCCAGACAGGCTTCGGGAACTGGCCAGTGGTCACTCATAGAAGCACAACACCCTTGTTAAGTTCCAGAACACCTTGCACAATATCATCACTCAACCAACACATTAATAATAATAAAATTCTGGACATAATTGGTGCATGATCATTGTCAGGTAAGCCAATAACCTATTCTAAGTTCTAACAGATACCACCATTTATCACCAATGAAACATCAGGAGTTGAAAATTGATCCTGTACCCCTACGGGTATGTAACCAGTAGGTACTAGGTACATGCCAACACCTGAAATACAATTCCAACACATGAAAAAAGATGTTGGTGCAACTCCACAAGGCTTGATACAACTCCAACACTTGAAACACGGTTTGGATACAAATCTTTTAACACTTGAAGCCAGTTAACCTAGACTTGTATTCAGATGGTAACAATCTTACAAGGTTAGGTTTCTTAAAACTATTTTGGAGTTCTTCTGTTACTATCATATTTTGCTTTATTTTTAATTTTCAATGAGAGGGATACATTAACTCCTATGGTGGATCACAACCAGACGATGATGAGGTGGCTCAAGAAGATGGGCAGATAACACCTCCATAATGACTTGCCGAAAATTCTTAGGGACAGGTTAAGGGGAAGGAAAGGGGAAAACATAATTTCCTTTTTGAAAGCACAGTAATGCCGTGCCCCCTTAAATAGTACAACAATTTTGGAAATATATTGCAACAAGTGCTATAGTTGGGGCGGACAAGGTAGTTGCAATTTACCTTATTTTAAAAAGGTAGGACAGAGGACTAGGACAAATGTACAAATACACAGTACACATATTAGTGCAACAATCTTAAAATCTTCTTCAAATGGGTACCCATCTATCAAAATTGCAAAACCCTAACAAATCCTAATTACAAATTGTAAAAGCCATAAGGTACTATAGAGTACCAGGTTAGAAAAAGCCAATTAGGAAGTAGAACATGAGTTAAAATAAAGGATGAGAAATGAAAGAGAAAAAAATCAAGGAAATAAATTTAATGCCGTAAAAATGCTCGATGATTTCAGGAGCCACTATTGGGGACTTCACGGAGGCCGGCATCTTTGGTGGAGTTGTCAGAGCCATCTAAAAGTTCAAAAAAAATCCCTTTCCTCTCTTTATCATTTCTATTCTTTTTTTTTTTTAAATTATCGGTGATTCCTATTACTTTACCTGTGCATAAATTGGTCATTTTTTTTTCTTTCTAATTTTCTTTAATGTTACAAGTCAAGATGAAGCCATATGAGCCAAGAGGTGAACATAGATTTCCAGAGTCTAATGTGCACAAAAATGTCTCGAAGGAGTGTAATACTCAGCCAATGTTGAAACATGAGTTCAACGCCTTTTTATAAGTGGCCATGATTTCAAGACCAACCATTGTTAAACTGGTCCTATGTATGAATATTAATCTCCAGTAGCTATTCTTTACTACTGACACTTGATGAGTGCATTTTATACAGTCACTTAAAATGACTCAAAGGAGTAAAATGAAAGGCTTCATACCATAAATATAGAATTCTAGGAAAGAAGCCTTCATGCCTCACAAACGTGTATAGACAAACATGAGAGAGAGAGAGAGAGAGAGAGAGAGAGAGAGATCAGAAGCGTAAGAAAAAAAGAAAAAAAAGATGGGGAGATCAATGCAGCGCTGCTAAGGCGTTTTATAATGCTTCCTTAGGTTATGCAAGACAAATAAAAGACTGGTGAGGAAAAAAAATAGTAAAAGAGTCACAATAACAATGAAGGACATATATGAACCGTCTATGACTAATTGATTATATGTCAATAATTTGAATTTTACAGAAAAGAAAAAGTAATTTAAACTTTGAAAGCATTTCCAACGTAGATACAATAGGAAGAAGCAACCCATGCATCTTTAATTGGCTTAGTAGAGTTTTAGTAGAGTTCTATTAAACAATTATTAGTGTTCAAGTGATTAATAGTTGGTCTCAGTTCACTTTTCCTAGTTCATTTCCGATTTCGGGGCTCATTTATAGTATGTTTTTTTATATATAAAACTATAATAGGTTGTTATTTGTTAATTTATTAGTTACATGTTATCTTATTACGTCATTAGGTGATGTAGCTTTTGTAAAACATTGAGGTGGTGACCCTCCTTTATATAACGACGAAGATTATTCGTGAGTGCTTCCATTGTTTGAGTCTCTTATATGCTATTGTGATGCAAAAATTGGGTATGAAAACCAAGAAAGGGCGCTAAGAATTCTTTCCTTCTCACCCTTTCCTTCTTTCATCCTCCCTTCTCTTAATAAAAGCCCATTATCGTTCCTCCAAATTGGTGGGGTGTAGAGTTGCCCCTGTTTGAACAGGCAAATCCTCCCCTGATAAATCCTACCTACTATTCCTCTCCAATCCCTTATAATCATGAATCCTGGAACACCATTGGGTACACAATACTCCTTTTACAACCCCCCCCCCCCCCCCCCCCTATACATGATTTCAACACAGGTTAATGGCCCTTCTTTCATCCAAAATCCAAAAAGTCAACACAAGGTTCCTTTTTTTTTTTTTTTTTGCAAAACCTAGCATTAAATTCACCTAAACCAAATCCAAGTTCCTTAAGTTCACCTAAGCTTGATTCCCAAAATCAAGTTCAAAGTTCAATTACATTGGAGATGATTTCAACAACACAGAACAGAAGGGGTCTTAAAGGCCAATTAGACAGACATCGCAGCCCATTTCACTATTTGATCATAATGTCCCTATGATTTCTAGATCCATGTGAATTCTACAGTCAATTTTGAAAATCATGCTAAAATTTATATCAATTCATTGTCCGTAGATGTCTAGTGTTTAATCCTTAGAAGCCAAAAGCAGGGGCAGAAGCAGGAGCAGGGCATGAGCGGAAGCGGGGGAGCACAACTACTTAGAAGAGTCTAAAGTTGAGAACGTGATGGAAGCGTGCGCTAATATATTTTTATGTTTATTAATTATTGTTATCAAAATTTATATATATCTTAATTTTTATTAGAATTTATAAAGTAGAGTTTAAAGTTACAGAAAGATCATTCAATTGATTTTTTTATGATGTCAAGTTAAGTAATCCTTATTTTTTTGTTACTTTGATGAACGTGTATTAAAAATTCTCCAACTTTTTTCCCAAAAATTTTGTTCTCTTTTAGAAAACTTGTCATGTTATGGGATGATCGGATGAGCTCCGTCGCAGGAGAAACACACTCCCGTCGACACTTCCATTGCATGGGAAACGAGCTCCCGTTATTGGGGAAACGGGCTCCAGTCACGGAAAAATGACCTCCCAAGTAAGAACTGCCGAATCAAGATATTTACTGAGATTTGTTACCACTTAGGAGATTTTGGATTCTAAGGTTTATACCTCAACTTCAACATACCAATTTATTGTCTTTAGATGTCTAGTTTCTAAACCTCAACATAAAGTTTTCTTCGTAGTAATCTATAATCATGACCTGCAGAACCATGACTGATATATGTGGAATCTCAAACCAATTGGATTTAGTAAATTTTTCCCCTTAGAAAATGCTCAAAGATGAAGCATGTAACTTCACCATCCGTCGTTACCGTTATAACTTTGGAAGATAAAGTCCTCATCATGAGGCTTTTGATTGAATATAAAAGGGCATACTTGAGCAACCAATTCGGGTTGTCCCCAATAAATTGTCATAAGAAGTGGTAAAAGTATTCATCTAGCTTGCCTTTTTAGTGTATGAAATACACCATTCCTAGGCAACACGGACACTCCAAAACTGGTGACGTTATGTTTCAGACACGTAGACACGGCGCTTCAAAATACACTAGAACCTGCCAAAAGCTGTCTCATTCATGTCGTCATGTTTGTGACTCTGTATCAAGTTGTTTTGTTATCTATCTAAAATATCACCAAACTTATGAGCGTGTGTTACACTGCAATGTTGGATAACAACAACATCAAAGCCTTTATCCAAATTATTTTAGTTGGCTATTTGAATCCTTTTCTTCCATTCAATTCTCTTTAGGGGTCGTGTCTTTTAAAAAAAGTCATATCATTCTTTAGAACCTCTTTAAGTTCATACTTCCATTAAGGCTGTAACACTATTTCTAGTAGTTCCTTTCACTAATATATTACAGCTCCTTCTAACCAGTACGTCCAACTTCCCACATAGAGTCATTTCTTATCCAGTTTTTCAAAGTATTGTCATCCGTCCATCTTAGCAATATTCACTTTTTGGACATGATTTTCAATGTTCCAACACTCCAATCCTTGTATAGTTGATGGACTTACAGCCATGTTTGATACGATTCTCCTTCCAATTACAAGGATAATATCGTTGCTGGACTTATGGCTCTGTCTGATAAGATTTTCCTTCCAATTTCAAGGGTATCCTACATCACAAAACACTTCAGAAGCCCTCGTCCATTTCAAGAAACCTGCTTAACTCTATGAACATCTTTCCTCATCTCTACATCATGGTGAAAGATTGATCCTAAATACAGAAAGCTATCACTCCTCCCTCATTTCTTATGACAATGGAACATCACAGAATTAGGATGAACAAACTAAAGTAGTTCTATATTGGGGAAACAGGTGCAAAATTGTATTTAATCAACGGAAATTAGCTAGGCCTGTCACCAAAAGATGTATACACATTAACATGTAAATTTCCTTGTCACCAGAATCAGATAAAATACATAATAGATGAACATTTACACTTCTTTCAATTGAAACAAGAGATCTGATAAATACTTTGTATAATGATCCTCAAAAGTCAAAAGCATGGGATGAAGTTGAAATATAGAATGGTTGAAATTATGCAGGGACCAAGAAGAAGAAAAGGTAAAGATACGTAACCAGGAGACAAGAAGGAAAACACACTTACTGGGCATCTTCCGTGGAGGGGAAAGCTTTACACTCATACTTCATTGTAGGAATTGCAGCAAGAGCAACAGGCATTAGGCCATTAATCGAGTGCCCTGGCTGTCAGGAAAAGTTGCGAGTCTCAAAACCTCAATTAAACAATCCTAAAAGGCTAAAAGAAAATAGTTAAATAGATACCTGATCCTCATTTACTAAGTTCATTCTGTAACATAAATGATCATTCTAACAATCAATAGAGTGCAGAACTAATACACAGCAAAATGGTCTAGCCAAATCGGTTGAGAAATAATACTAAGCCAACAATAGCAGATTAGCACATGAGAAATAATATTAAGCCAGCAATAGCAGATTAGCACTTGAGAAGTAATACTAAGCGAGCTGAACAGTGTAGTTTGAAACCTATTTCTCCAGAATAAGACATACAAGAAACCAATGCGTACATTTAGCCATAAAGTAATCCAAAGGTAGAAAACAAGAGTTCCCACGTCTATTATTCAACAACAACAACAGCAACAACAACACCAAAGTTTTTATCGAATTATCTGTAAGTTACATGAATCCTTCTATTTTCTACTATAACCATTTTCACACCTTGAAGCTTTATTGGTTCTCCTCACTGGTGACTCTAAATAACCCAAGTCAACAGTAAAGAGTATTTTCGGCACAAATTCCTTTTGAATGTTCCATTTGTATACTAATTGTGAAAACTGAAGCATTAGTTTTGCCCCAAGGTTTGATGTTGTTGGTTAAGCCCACTCCCACTTCTACAAGAGGTCGAGTGTTCGAATCTTGCCTGCTTTATTTAACCTTTGACTACCTGCAGAGTGTGAAGTAGGGCCTTTGCATGCTGCCCCCGGAGGCGATCAGCTGCCGATCATGCCCCTGGGATCCAAAAAAGAAAGAAAAAAGTTTTGGGCTTCTTACAGAGTTAACACTCCAAAAATTGTGCCGTGTCAAAAACCTATCGTCTATGTTGCACGAACACTGATTCGAAACGACATGTTTCAAACACAACGACACTAATTCAATGTCTACTTTGTTGTGTCCTAGTGTATTTTGGAGAGTCAGTGCGTGTCCGACACGGAACGGCATTAATTTTGGAGTGTCCGTCTTAGCCTATTAAACACGACACAAACACTGCAAAAATATGCTGACACACAGAAACCATTCTTATCTCCGCGTCGCCATGTCCACCTCGTGTCGTATTCATGTCCGCACAACATAGACTGTAGACCGAAGTTTCTACTGCAGAAATTGCCTCGAAAGAGTGTTTCCTCCCTATTGCCCTTTGAATATTCACACATATACGAATGCTTCGTGATGCACATAGTTCCATCTCATACTCTAAGAAGACGGCCGCCTTGAAAGTCAATGATGTGTCCGAGCCTCGTCATGCCGTACGCGTATTGGTGTCAACGTCCGTGTCGGGTCGGACACGTATCGACTAAATATGCTCTGGCATGCCAAAATCAATGTTGTGTCGCTGTTCCCCGTATCCGTGTCGGTGTGCCTATGAGTAAACAAAGATTCGGAGTAAAGAGAGCATATATATACCGGATCGAGATCCGAACGGAACTGGACGTCGAAGGCCGCGGCGGCCGCGGCGGCAGCTGAGGAGCGGGGTTCGGCGGAGGAGCGGATCCGGGCGCAGATGAGCCGAGCGCAGATGAACACGATGAAGGTCGCGCTCATGCCGAAGCCAATGACGGTGGTCACCAGATTCAATCCGGAGTTCAGCATCTCCAGAAAAAAAGAAAAAAAGAAAAAAATCTCGCGCTCACAGACTTCTTCTCTATGGAATTCTTTTTGGTTCGGTGTCAGAGTCTGTTGACACTGCTGCTGCTGTTGTTGAGTGAGTTGAAGAGGTGAGAGACGGGGGCGGTTGTTGATTCCCCTCTTCTTCTTCTTCTTCTTCTTCTTGTTCTTTTTTTTTATTCTTTTGCCTCTTTTTGGAAGTTAAGAATATGAAATTTGTTTGCTTCGAGTCTATTGGGGATCACAAAATGGTCGCTATAGTAAGTATAGTGGCGGGGCAGTCTCTCTTGATTTTTTTTTTTCTTTTCTTTTCTGATACTAGGATTCTTTTCTTGCTAGTAACATGGTTCCCTCAGGTGAAAGTAAACTGAGGTGTTTTATCTTTGAATTTTTATGGTTTGAATTTCAACACCTGTCCCTCTAGATCTTAGGGGAGAGGTGTTTGGCAGACGAAATACTATATAGGGGATATTTTATGATTTCCGAAATTAAATTTTTCGTAATTAAAAATTTCTACAGGCTATATTCCCATGTCTGGGACTATATAAATAATCTTAAAAATATAAAAGGATAAAAGTCTGTGATTAAACTAAAACAAAACAAAACAAAATCTTAAAAATAAAAAAATGAAAAAAAAAAAAAAAAATCATATAAAGAAGATAAAAAAACAAAAAATATTCTTAAAAAAAATCATAAAAAATCATACTTAAAAATGAAAAAAAAATAAAACTAAAAAAGATTAAAGAACTAAAAAAAACTTGAAAAAAAAGGAATGAAAAAAAAAGAGTATTAGAAAAAAAAAAACCAAAAAAAAATGCATGGACAAAAAAAAAAAAAATACACGCACTCGTTCTTGATGGATAGAATTCTCATATTATATGGGTAAATTATTTATCCGGATTCACAATTCTCGAAAATAATTTTGTATAACATAGACAAACATGGTAGATTTTTCATCATAAATTTGTCTGGGAATAAAAATACAAAAAAATTACATGTGTACCAAACGCACCCTTATAGTCTATCTACTTGGATTGATGGTTAAGAAAGTTAAGTGAGAGAAAAAAATCATATTTGATTTGAGGATAAAGTTTAGGAGGAAGAATCGTAGAAAGTTAAGTGAAGGTTTGTTCAACATTTTTTTTTGTCCATTTTTTAATTCCCAAATCGGAAGAGTAACGAGAAAAAGTGAGAGATTTTATTTAAAAAATCATGAATACCTCTTATTTGTTTTATAAAATATCATGACTTTCTTCTCCATTTTTTTTTTCTTTCAATATGATGCCCATAGCTTCCTGGACTTTGTCCAGGTACGTCATGTCTTTTCTTACTTTCTCATACTTTATTACTCATCGTTTATAAGAAAAAATGTCCTTGATACTTTATTACTCATTTATTGAGTCATTGAACTCGAGTGACTCTTGTGGTTACCGAGAAGAGGTATACGATCCCGTTTGGGTGGCAGAAGGTCAGTGGATCGAGCCACATGGGCGTATTATTCCTTCCATTTATAAATAGTAGGAGTTTGAGGGCAGCGAGTCCAAAGGAATGCAATGCAATGTGCACAAAAAGTCTCGAACGTTACGTCGGACCCCGTGCGTTATGCCGGAAAGTAAAAATAAAAAAAATACTCTTCTGTTGAGTCGATGAGAATTTTATATTTCTGTTGATAAACAATCAAAATGAAAAAAAGAATCTGTTGATGCATCCCTTGATAAGGATTTTTTTTTATATATATACATCTCTTGATAAGAAAAATCATTGATGCATCTCTTCATAAGAATAAGAAAAATTATTGATAAAAAACCGTTGATAAGAAAATTATAAGAAAAGAAAAGAAAATCGCTAGCATCTTATGAATTACAATCGGTCATAATGTATCTATTGATAAGAATATGAGATTCAGATTCAATGCATTATTCTTTTATAATTTATAGGATTGTAATATGTAATAGGAATATTTTGATAACTATTGTATTTTTATTAATCCTACTTCCAATCAAAACTTATAATTCAAGCAAGAGTTATTACACACACTACACTTAATTTTCCTTCAAATCCAAAAAAGATTATATGTATTGACTTCTCTTCTCCTTACTTAACTTTTCTTTAAATAACTCCACTTAACTTGCTTATTTTTTTATATCAATCCAAGTTTACGAAATCATGACCTTGGATTGGAAAGAAAGTCTTTCACTTTTATGTTTGGTTGCATGGAAGAAAGTGAGAGAGAGAAAAAGTTAATTTTTAAAAATAAATAAAGGGAATTTATGAGGGCACTACACATTTTACTTGGCTCATTGAAAATTTATCAAAAATTACAAGTTTGTCATCCTAAAAGTTACTTGGGGCTCGCCCAAATTTTTATATCAACATATATATCAAAAATTACAAGTTTGCCATCAGCAATTCACTCGGAACTGTTATAATCAGGACTGTCAAAATTTTGACAGTCCTACAAATTGTTAGGACTGTCATAATTTTGACAGTCCCACAAGCAATGTGGACTGTCAAAATTTTGACAGTCCTAATTTTAACCCACTGAAAATTTTATATAAAACTAGGACTGTCAGGATTTTGACAGTCCCACAAACAATGAGGACTGTCAAAATTTTAACAGTCCCACAAGCTATGTGGACTGTCAAAATTTTGACAGCCATAATTTTAACCCACTGAAAATTTTATATAAAACTAGAACTGTCAAGATTTTGACAGTCCCACAAACAATGAGGACTGCCAAATTTTGACAGTCCTCATTTTAATTGTCAGGATTTTTTTTTTAGTTTATTTCTATTTAGTTAGTTTTGGATTTTGATTTTTTTTATTTAGTTTAACATCCAAAATAAAATATGTTATCATTGAACCCAAAAAAAAAAAATCTACCGTACGAATATTACGTCTGTCGTCGATCAGACTTCGAACGGCCATAATTATTTGTTTTCAAATCGTTTTTCGTCACACAATAGGTCGATTTGTATGTTTTCGACGAGACTAACACAATTCGTGTAGAGAGAATTTTCATCCGAAGTAAGACGTACATATTATAGGCAAAAATATAAAACTTTAAAATATCATAACTTTTGACTGGGAGATCGAAACAAGGTCCAGTTTGTGCCAAAATGATCGTATGGAAAAGTACTTCGGGATAAACAGTTTCATCGTTTGACGGATTTTCCAAATTTTTAGAATCGCAAAAAAACGATGTTTCAACCTCCAAATTTTACTTTTGGTAATTTTTTTTTTACAAAATATTTAATGTACCAATAATAAATTTACTATTTTAAATAACAGAATACTTTAACAATTTTTAAGGATAGAAATTTGGGATATTTTGAAATTTTGATACATATCTACAACTGAGTTAATTTATTTTAATTTTTTGTTAATTTTGAAATTTCAATACAGTAAATTTACTGTTAATTTATTTTAATTTTATTTCGTTAAAATATATTTTCTTAAATAAAACATAAAATTAACAAAATAAATGGGCCCTCCCACCAATTAACAAAATAAATTAACAAAAAATAAATTTTAGGACTGTCAAAAGTTTGACAGTCCTAAAAATATATGTTGAATTTTTAGGACTGTCAAAATTTTGACAGTAGTTCCAATTGGTAGGACTGTCAAAATTATGACAGTCCTAAAAATCAACATAAATGTCAAATTTTGACAGTTCTTCTATTTTTTCTTTTTCTTTTTTGGTTTCTTTTCTTTGTCATTGTGTTATTATTCATGTCTTCCGGCGGCGGAGTGGAGGACCTGGTGGTAGCGACGGAGGAAGGAGGGGAGGGAGGAGCGGCGGACGCCGAGGGTGCCGAGGTAGTCGTGTAAACCCCCTGATTTTTCAAAATTTTCAAAACTGGATTTTTTACAATTTTCTGGAATTTTCTGGAAATTTTCTGTAATTTAAAAACAGGGTTTTAATTATTAAATAATTTTTAATTGATAATAAACAGTATTAAAATATTATGAAAATAAAAGTTTTGGGTGTAAAATAAAAAACTGGACTTAGGGTAATTTTTCTGGAATTTATTGGGCCCCGAACATATTTTAAAACACCTAAAATCTATTTATTTATTTATTTATTTATTTATTTATTATTTACTGATTTTTAATATTATTATTAATACTATTATTATTTTTATTAAATCGGCCCAGTACCCGCCCTAGCGGGTCGGGTCGGATCCGCCGCCCGACCCGCTACCCGACCCGGCCACCCGGCCCTGACCACGTCCCCTCCCCCGCGTCCACCGCCGCTCCGGCCGCTCCGCTCCGCTCCGCCCGGCCACACCACCCTCGCCTCCGCCTTCTCCGCCACTCCTCCGCCTCTCTCGGCCCCCCAGCCCCTCGCCCCGCCTACAAAACCCCCTCGCTCTCCTCCTCCGGCTACCCCCAAACCCTAGCCACCGCTGCACTGCCTCCGGCGCCACCGTCCCGCTCGCCTTGCCCCGTCGATGGCCATCTCCTCCACCCCTTTCTCCTCCCAGCTCCGTTTGGACCTCGACGAGCAGCGGCAGCCGCTGCCCAGCCGCCGTCGACGCAGCCAGCGCCTCCGCCACCGTCCCACGGCGCGCCGCCGCGTGCCTCGCCGCTGCCCCGGCCCCCAGCACTCCGCCCTCCGCCGGAGCTCGGCCTGAAACCCTAACCCTAATTTCCCCCCCCCCCCGTGTCGGACACAGGACACGTGTCCTATGTCGTGTCGGACACGATTTAAACCCCGGTTTTCGAGTCCCATTCAGGTGCGTGTATCTTCTTACTCGTAGCTCTGTTTTCGATTCCGTAAATTGCGTTGTGAAGCCTGTATGACCCTCTCAGTGCCCGGACAAATCGCTCGGGGCATCGCGTCCTGTGGTGATCGCACACCGCGATCCAAAAACAGGAAAAACAACGACCAGATTCACCCCGGAACTGGGTACGCCCCGCCAAACGGGACGACTTGGTCGCCCGCGGTCTTCACAGATACGTGCGCGTCGTTGATACGGACGTGCGGGATTTCGCAGAAGTTGATTCGGGTGTGCGTGCACACCGGGATCAACGCGTATCCGCGGACATCGCCCCGTATTCGACTTTTCTGTATTTTACCCTAACTTTGTGTACACACGTCGGATTGAAACGAAACTTGCGCCATCGGACTCGTAGCGATACGCTGGTCCTGTGACCTAAGTTTGGTTTGATTCTGAGAACATTGACGAAATCGCGTGTCGTGGGCCCCACAACCCCGCTCGACGGGCGATTTTGTGATCGGCTCATCGGAATCCAATTCTGGAAGTTCCGTTGGGTTGGTATCATCGTTCCTGACCTGTTGGCACTAAGTTTGGTGAATTTGGAGACCTTTGACCCTGACACGTTTTTCGGTGCAAAGTGGGCCCACATATGGACCCCGTTTTGACCCGAAATGATCGTTTTTGCCTTTGTCTCCAAATTGGACTCAAGGACAGACGTTTCTAGCTGATTGATATTTTCTGGATCTGATGGTGATGTTTGTTTCAGCAACCGGAGTACCGCCTGCAAATCCAACTGAAGTCAGAGCCGCAATTGGAACCGGAACCACATGCAAGTGTACCTTGCCAAATCCTGCAGCTTGCTACTTATTTTCTTGGCTTAGTTATACATCAGTGGACAATTATACTTTGCCAACTCGCAATGATTTCTGTTATAGTACTTGCTGGAATTCTTGTAGATTCATAATAAACTTGTTTAACTGTTCAACCCAGGACCAAGTGGCTTTACTTAGCGTCCGATTACTAGTCGGGTGCCAACCCCGTGCGCGGAGTTGTATAACGTCACATAGACATGGATACCGAGACCCGATATTTCTCGTACCTGTCTTATCAAGTATATTATAACCCAGGATACTTGACACTATTCATGAGACAGGATCTTCCTGAGATATTCGTGGTGATTCTGTATAGGATACAGGACTTGACATTGACATTATGTTCCTAGATACTATATGACTTGTTGCATTAGATATGATCTTACGTGACATGGACATGGGGCCACATGGACATGAGATGTATGATTACATTGGGTGGGGAGAGACACACAGGCTACAGGTTGATTTTATATCATTCCGGCGTCTCAGTCTTCCGCTGAACTAGACGACCACATGATATCACTGCTACCGGCTCCCCGACACAGAGCTTGTAGTGGTTTCAGCCTGAGTTCTAGTGCTGCTCTCATCGTGCATATCACTTAGCTGGTTATTTAGTGTTTTCCTATTGTTCCATTTATTGCTGGAGAGACACATAGGCTACAGGTTAATTTTATATCATTCCGGCGTCTCAGTCTTCCGCTGAGCTAGACGACCACATGATATCACTGCTACCGGCTCCCCGACACTGAGCTTGTAGTGGTTTCAGCCTGAGTTCTAGTGCTGCTCTCATCTTGCATATCACTTAGCTGGTTATTTAGTGTTTCCCTATTGTTCCATTTATTGCTGGAGAGACACACAGGCTACAGGTTGACTATATTATGCCGGCGTCTCAGTCTCTCTCCGAGCTAGACAACTACATGATATCGCTGCTACCGCCTCCCCTACACAGAGCTTGTAGTAGTCTCAGCCTGAGTACTGGTGATGTTCTCACCTGCATTGCACATAGATGGTTACATATTTACCCTATTTATTTCATTCTCTGCTGCACTGCATTTATTTTGGCTTGTATTTTCTGTACCTTGTTATGTCCCCTGAGGACCTGGAATGGACTATGTCCCCAGGTATAGCCGAAGAGATCCATCCAGAGATACACCGTACAGGAGCACTTCCAGGAGCTGTACCAGGACCTGAGGACGAGATCGTACCAGAGGACTTCTCCTGAGCATTGGCTGTATGTAGTCAGTTATTTCTGTTTCTATTTCCAGTTCCTTTATTTCCTGTCTTTTTGCTTGATGTATCAGACTTGTTCTCGGATTGTTCACCGAGACACTTTTATTGAGATTTGATAATTATTTCTATTTGCATTACTCTGGCATTTAATCTGTGATTATCTGTTGTGGATGAGATTAGAATAACCTGTGACATGTAATAATTGATCTATTTCCTGTTAGACTACAGCTTAAGCATGCCCTGATGGATCCATTAAATTGGGTTGTCCATCGGTGCGTGTTGTTGGCCATTGCCACGTGTCCAGTCCCTCGATATTTTGGGACTGGGGCGTGACATGGTTTTTGTGGTGGCCCATGCAGGTCTTCGACTAAATTGTTCGGTTTTAACTTAGGGACCGAACAGGCCTGCAATAAGATAGGATAAATTTTTAGGATATCATCCACTTGCTTGAAACGTTCTTGATATCCATATCGAATCGAATTAATTCTTGATTTGCATCCTGCCTTGATTCCTGTGCGCCTCTTATTGTTTATTTTGGTTGCAGGGTTATGGATTCACGAGCAAACGACGAGACTCCCATAACATCACCACGAGATGCTGTGGTAACCAACGAAGATGAAGTAACACTAGTGGATGGAGGACAATCAGCTCAACAACATACCTCGAGAGTCCATCACGATGCTACTCCACCAACGACGCCATTTACTCCACCAATGCCCGTAATTCCACCAGGGCAGGCCATAGACGGGCAGCAGGTGTTTCAAATGATCTATGCAATAATGCAAGCTCAACAAGAGACTTTGAGTCGCAGCCTAGCACTTGTACTGGAGCAGGCGAATCTACCAGCACGAAGGCCAACGACGGGCTCTATTTCTGATTTCCGCCAGCTGAAGCCCCGTACCTTCTCAGGCAAAGAGGAGCCCACAGAAGTTCATGAGTGGCTCACCAACACTCAACATCAATTAGAAGCAGCCGAGCTTCCAAGAGAACGTTGGATGACTGCCGTCAGAATGCAGTTGACGGACAATGCACATCACTGGTGGCTATCTGAGGAGACACGGCTCGGACCAGACCGAGTCAGTTGGGAAGAGTTCTCTAGACTCTTCCAGGAGATGTACATTCCAGCTATCGCTCGATCAGAACTTCGGGACAAGTTCAATCACCTCACTCAGGATGCTAAGACGGTGGAAGAGTACAACGCTGAGTTCATTCGTCTAAGTCTTTTCGCCCCAACATTGATCCCGACGGAAGAAGAGAAGGCCGAGAAGTTCTTCGACGGACTAAATATTGAGCTACAAAAACTAATTGGATCCGTTGTACCTACTTCGTACTCAGACGTCCTTGCTCGCGACGCATGGAGCGCGTCATCAGGAGAGAGACCAGTCTGAAGCAGCCATCCACATCAGCACCAGCCGGAGCACCACAAGAAGAAGTTGCAAAAAGATCTCACATACACCAGCCACCAGAAGCATCTCCACAGGCAATACCTGTCTGTCCATATTGTCGCAAGCGAGGCCATATTGAGGACGAGTGCAGACGAAAAAGGAAAGTGTGTTTAGCTTGCGAATCCAGTCAGCATCCATTGAGGGAATGCCCTGAGCACCGAGAAAGAGCACCAAAGGGTAAACAACAAACGTTACCAGAACCGAGGCCAGCCCATCCAGCATTGGGAGCACCGCAAACGAAAGTTCAAGAAGTCCTACCACCAGCTCCAGGAGGGTATCAGCCGAGGCCACCTTTGATACCCCAGGCACTACTCTTCCAGAAGGCTCAGCAGCAGAAGAATCGACTACAAGGACGAGAACAAGCTTTTGCGATGACAGTTGTAAACCCCCTGAATTTTCAAAATTATTAAACTTGGATTTTTCACAATTTTCTGGAATTTTTTGGAAATTTTCTGTAATTAAAATCAAGGTTTTAAATTATTAAATGATTTTTAATTATTAATAAATAATAGTAAAATATCATGGAAATAATATTTTTGGGTGTAAAATGGAAAACTGGACTTAGGGTAATTTTTCTGGAATTTTTGGGCCTCAGGTCTATTTTTAAATGCCTAAAAACTATTTTAATTAATTAATTGTTTTATTATTATTATTATTATTATTACTATTATTTTTTTATTTTCTTTTTTGGGCCCGGCCCGGCCCAGTGGGCCGAAGCTCAGCAACCCAGCCCAGCCATCCCTAGCGGGTCGGGCGGGTCCACCCGAACCCGACCCGCCTCCGACCCGGAGACCTAGCCCCGCTGCCCGAATCCTCCGCCACTCGCTCGGCCACGCGCAGCGCCGCCCGCGCTTCCCGGCCGCCCTGCCCGCTCCGCTCGGCCCACGCTCCGCCTTCCCCGCCCTGGCCTCCGCCCTCCCCGGCCGACCCAGTTCCCTATCCACCTATAAAAGCCACGACTCCGCCCGCCCCCTCGACCCACTCGCCTCCGCTCCGCCGCTGCATTCGCCTCCGCCCCGCCGTGCTGCCCCGGTCCCCTTCCTCCTCCCTCGGCGCCGTCCTCCTCCCTCGGCGTCGTCCTCCTCCTCCACCAGAACCCCCTCGAGCCGCAGCTCCTCGCCGTCGGCTCCGCCTGAGCCGTCCCCGGCGCGCCGCCGACCACCAGCCGCGCCCCCAGCAGCCCGACGAGCCGCCCCAACCTCCTCCGGCGTTCCCCCGGCCGGACCGCCGTCGGCAGTCTCCAAATCCAGAAAACCCTAATTCCAATTCTTTGTGTCGTGTCGGAC
Source organism: Iris macrosiphon (assembly GCA_036927795.1). NCBI lineage: Eukaryota > Viridiplantae > Streptophyta > Magnoliopsida > Asparagales > Iridaceae > Iris > Iris macrosiphon. The sequence continues at coordinate 39,751,087 of JAYESA010000002.1, forward strand.
ATGACACAGACACGGTTTTTCCCGATTTTCGAGTCCTGTTCAGGTACTCATATCTTTCTCCTCGCTGCCCGGTTTTCAATTCCATAAATTGCGTTATGAAGCCTGTATGACCCTCTCGGTGCCCGGATAAACCGCTCGGGGCATCGCGTCCTGTGGTGATCGCACACCGCGATCCAAAAATAGGAAAAACCAGGCCTTGTTTCACCCCGGAACTGAGTACGTCCCGCCAAACGGGACGACTTGGTCGTGTGCGGTCTTTACAGATGCGTGCGCGTCATTGATACGGACGTGTGGGATTTCGCGGAAGCTGATTCGGGTGTGCGTGCACACCGGAAACAACGCGTATCCGCGGACATCGCCCCGTATCCGACTTTTCTGCAATTCACCCTAACTTTCTGTGTATACTTCGGATCGAAACGAAACTTGTGCCATCGGACTCGTAGCGATACGCTGGTCCTGTGACCCAAGTTTGGTTCGATTCTGAGAACGTTGACGAAATCGCGTGTCGTGGGCCCCACAGGCCCCGCTCGACGGGCGATTTCGTGATCGGCTCATCGGAATCCAATTCTGGAAGTTCCATTGGGTTCGTATCATCGTTCCTGACCTGTTGACACTAAGTTTGGTGAATTTGGAGACCTTTGACCCTGACACATTTTTCGGTGCAAAGCGGGCCCACATGCGGACCCCGTTTTGATCCAAAATTGTCGTTTTTGCCCTTGTCTCTAAATTGGACTCAAGGACAGGCGTTCCTAGCTATTTGACACCTTCTGAGCATGATGGTAATATTTATTTCAGTATCTGGACACATTCCTGGAAATTTCCCCGAGATTCAACTATAATTGGATCCAAACAACAGGCAAGTACCTGCACTTCAAGTTTAAGCTTTATATTGTGATAAATAAATTCCCTGCTTTATTAGTATCATTGATGATTATACGTAGAGTTAGAACACTGGATTTCATGTCTTGAATACTGGAGTTTATGTCTTGCTTTCGTGTCGGGTGGGAGAATACTAGAAGGCATGTAGTTTACCCTTCCCCCTGCCGTGTTTAATAGCTGTTGGTACGCGACTGTACCCTCAGCCGGATCTCGATTATTCATGTTTAATAGTCGTCTATGACGGCCGTATTAGCCTTATAAACCCCTATATGCCAACTATGTATTCTAGAATAACACAAGTTAACACACATAGCTTTCTGGCTGGTTATAGTTCTTGTTGGCTGTTGTAGTTTCATTTCCTGCCTCATATTATTCCTGTTTACTCATATTCCTGTTTATAGTCTTAACTCTTAGTTATTGTTATGTCTTTTATGTATATTCTCAATATGATACTCAGTCAGTTTCTTTTCTAATTGTCATAAATATTTAGTTTAATCTTGTTGTGCATTGTGTACTTTGCTCCTTTTCTGACTGGATTCGTTGATTTAGGCGATGATGAGGATTTTTCCCCTACCTATTATGGCCCCTATGAGGGAACATATGTCACTTATGAGGAGCCAGTTCCCACCCAGGAGACCACTGCTGCAGAGTAGTTAGCAGTAGCTATTTATTTCTTGCTCTTTTATCTTAGTAATCGGGTTTGTCCCCGATTTCTTTCTGGATTCTGTATTAAACATTTGATCTGTTGTCGCATTTATTTCATTTGAAATCAGCATTCTTTTCCTGTTATTATCTTTGCCTAATTCATTATTTGTGAATGAGCTAGATGTTTTAACTGTGGATATGACCTAGACAGCGTACTACCGCCGACTATGCGGCGTAGGCTGGACGTACCCACGCACTCGCGCTCGAATTTTCGGGTGCGGGTCGTGACACATTTTTTATGGTGGCCCATGCAGGTCTAGTATCCTTAAATAGGGTAATACCCTAGGACAGGGTATGGAATAAGATTGAGGATTCTAGGAAAAGCTCATTCACATAATAGGATCTTCATTTCAATTCTTGATATCATTCCTAATCAATTTTCCTATCGCCCTTGATTTCCAAGTAATCTATTCTAATCTTCCTATCCCTTAATCTTTCAGAATGGTTCAGACAAGGAACATAGTAGGAGGCACATCAGAACCAGCTGAGCAGACTGTGCCTGAAACTCTTGCACTTCCACCGCCTCCATCTACTCCAGCAGTTACTCTAGATGGGGCACAGCTACTCGGAGTGTTCCAGGGACTTGCAGAATCCCAGAAAGAACAGACTGCACTTCTACGAACCAGCCTCTCAGAAGCTCTTCGGTCCCAGGAGTCACCACTAAAGAGGCCAGGAAGTGCCAAAGACTTCAAGAACCTCAAACCCCTAGAATTCTATGGAACTAAGGGCATTCTCTATGCCGATGAATGGATAGAGAATGTAGAGCGACTCCTGAAGACTGCTCGGGTCCCTGATGATCTCAAAGTGGAGTCTGCAAGCCTGCAACTGTTCGACATAGCTCGGACCTGGTTTAGAGATGAACCCCAACTATCTGGCCCTGACCTCACATGGGAGGACTTCAAGAGGCTATTCAAGGAGAAATTTTATCCCGAAATGGCTCGGAAAGCTCTCGAAAGCCAATTCGAGAGACTGGAACAAGGTAACCTATCTGTTGATGAGTACACTGCTGAATTTAGCAGGTTGAGCCACTTTGCAGAGTACATGGTTCGTACCCCGGAGGACAGAGCCCGTAGATTCAAGAAGGGGTTGTCTCCGGATATTCGCCTTGCTGTCACCACTAGCCGAGCTCGCACATACGAGAAAATCTTGAGCGTGGCACAAGGCGTTGAGAGAGACATGGGGCATAAACTAAAGCGGGAGAGAGATACTGGAAGTATGGGACCCTACAAATGCCCATTTCAACAACAACCACAGTAGAGAACCCCGCAGCAAACTCAGCGTCCTCTCCCTCGAGCCCCAGCATCCCAACACCAAGCTCAAAGACAGAACCAACAAGCTGCCGCTTGTAACTTTTGCCAAAAACCAGGTCACACTTGGCAAGTCTGCAGGAAGAGGCTAGGTGCCTGCCTCTACTGCGGCTCAGCAGCGCATCAAATGAGGGACTGTCCTGCTGCTTAAGGACGCCCAGCTGCACCAAAGGCTCCAGTCCAGGCCAGGCCCCCAGCAGCACAGCAGAGGGGACCCCCACTTCCAACTCAACAACAACGCTTTGCTCAGCACCAACAGTAGCAACAGAGGGGTACACCTCAGCAAGGCCGTGCTTTTGCAATGACTCTGGAAGAAGCTGAAGCCACAGCAGACGTGATCACAGGTTCCGTGCTTATAAATTCAATACCAGCCATTACTTTATTTGATTCTGGAGCTTCACATTCATTCATGTCAGTAGATTTCCTTATGAAGCATAGCTTAATCACTGAACCCCTTAGGAATTGTTATAAGATCATTACCGGTGGAGGAATTATCCCGGTTAGTGATGCATGTAACAATTGTCCTATTATATTATGTGGAAGAGAACTATATGCTAGGCTACTCGTAATGCCAGTTCCCAGTTTTGACATTATACTGGATATGGATTGGTTGAGTCAACATCATGCCACTATAGACTGTCACAGAGGTAGTGTAATCTTCAGGCCCCCTGACAAGCCAGAATTTGAATTCGCTAGAGGTTCTAGAGAAATGGGTAGTAGCAAAATTTGCGGAGCCCTAGTACCAGAAGAATTGCCACTACCTATCATCTCTGAATATCTTGATGTCTTCCCTGAGGATCTCCCAGGATTACCCCCAGACCGAGAAGTTGAATTCTCTATTGACTTAGTGCCAGGAGCAGCGCCAGTATCTCAAAATCCCTACATAATCAACAAGAAAGAGATAATAGAACTAAATGAGCAGATAAAAGAGTTAGAAGACAAATGCTTCATTAGGTCTAGTGTCTCACCCTGGGGATCTCCAGTATTATTTGTGCCCAAGAAGGACGGAACATCCCGAATGTGTATTGACTATAGGGCCTTGAATGCCTTAACAATTAAGAATAAGTATCCCCTACCCAGGATAGATGACTTATTTGATCAATTAAGTGGAGCTCGGGTATTTTCAAAGATTGACTTGAGGTCTGGTTACCACCAAGTAAGGATGAGGAAGGAAGACATCCCTAAAACTGCTTTCAATACCCGGAACGGACACTACGAATTCTTAGAGATGTCGTTCGGGTTGACGAATGCTCCCGCAGTTTTTATGAACTTAATGAACAGAGTCTTCCAGCAATACCTAGACAAATTTGTAGTGGTCTTTATTGATGATATTTTGATCTATTCTAAGACTCCCGAAGAACATGAAAAACACTTGAGGCTAGCATTGGAGACTTTAAGGAAGGAAAAACTTTATGGAAAATTATCTAAATGTGCATTCTTCCTAGACAAAGTAAAATTCTTGGGACATGTTGTGACTGGAGATGGAATAGCAGTAGATCCCAAGAAGATAGCGACAGTAGAATCATGGCCCACTCCAGACTCTGTAGCAGAAATTAGAAGCTTCCTGGGACTAGCTGGCTACTATCGGAAGTTCGTGAAGGACTTTGCTAGAATTGCTGAGCCCATGACAAAATTAACAAGGAAGGATGAAGAGTTCATCTGGACTGATGAATGTCAGTATGCTTTTGAAGAATTGAAGAAAAGGCTGACAACTGCCCCTATTCTGACCTTACCATCTGGAACCGGAGGATTCGCTATATATAGTGATGCTTCTGGAAAAGGTCTAGGTTGTGTATTGGAGCAGAACATGAAGGTGATAGCATATGCCTCTAGACAGCTTCGACCTCATTAAAAGAACTATCCAACTCATGATTTAGAATTGACAGCTGTTATCTTTGCTCTTAAGCTATGGAAGCATTATCTTTATGGAGAAAAGGTGGAAATATTTACAGACCATAAAAGTCTAAAATATATCTTCACTCAGAAAGAGCTGAACATGAGGCAAAGAAGGTGGCTGGAGCTAATGAAAGATTTTGATATCACCCTTCAATATCATCCTGGGAAGGCCAATGTAGTCGCTGATGCTCTAAGCAGATATCCTATGGCGATGTACTTGACTATGGACCGACACTTGCTCGAGGACTTAGAAAGTTTAGGTATTGAGGTAATTATCCCAGGAAAAGAAGGCCAAATGATGAACTTGCAGATTCAATCTACCTTAATAGATAAGATCAAGGAGACTCAGTTTCAAGACGAAGGCCTGCGAAGCATTCGAGGTCAAGTGCAAGCTGGATTAATGGAGGACTTCAAAATTCATGAAGATGGATCACTGAGGCATGGAGATAGATTATGTGTACCTCAAGGAGACATAAGAGAAAAAATTATGCAAGAGGCGCACAGATCGCAATACTCTATACATCCAGGAGCCAACAAAATGTACAAAGACCTGAGGACGCATGTTTGGTGGCATGGCATAAAAAAAGAAGTAGCCAGGTTTGTATCTCGTTGCTTAGTGTGCCAACAAGTCAAGGCTGAAAGACAAAGACCTGGGGGATTGCTTCAACCACTACCCATTCCGGAGTGGAAGTGGAAACATATTACAATGAATTTTATTTTTGGGCTTCCAAGGACACCTAGTGGAAAGGATGCAATTTGGGTGATAGTGGATAGACTGACCAAGTCTGCACATTTTCTACCCTTCAAAGTAGGGCTATCTACAGAAAAGTTGGCAGATTTATATATCAGACATATTGTTAAATTGCATGGGGTTCCAGTAAGTATTGTCTCCGACCGAGATTCAAGATTCACCTCTCACTTCTGGAAGAGCTTACAAGCCAGCTTGGGGACTCAACTCAAATTCAGCACAGCGTATCATCCCCAAACCGATGGACAATCGGAACGTACAATCCAGACCCTTGAAGATATGCTCCGTACATGTGTTCTGGATTTTGGAGAATCATGGGAAGACTATCTACATCTTGTGGAGTTCTCTTATAATAACAGTTACCAAGCAAGTATTGAGATGACTCCATTTGAAGCTTTGTATGGACGAAGATGTCGTACCCCGCTATCATGGGACGACGTAGGAGAAAGAGCCTTACTGGGACCAGAGATGGTGATCGATTCAACTGAGAAGGTAAAACAAATAAGGGAAAGACTTCGGGTGGCTCAAGACAGGCAACGACATTGGACAAATAGCCACCAAAGGCCCTTGGAATTTGAGGTAATTAAATTTATGAAATTCAAGTTAATTTAAACATTATGATTATGGAACTAAGACTTGATTATGACTTTATTAAAGGTTGGAGAACTGGTATTCTTGAAGATTTCTCCGACACGTGGTACCATTAGGTTCGGAAGGAGTAGAAAACTCAGCCCAAGATTTATTAGACCTTTTTGCATACAGGAGAAAATCGGAGAAGTGGCATACCGTCTGGCATTGCCACCCTCTCTGGATGGAGTCCATAACGTTTTCCACGTGTCGCAGCTGAGAAAATACGTGTCAGATCCCAGCCATATTTTGGATCACTCAGAGCTCGAAGTAGGCCCAAGTTTGACTTACCAAGAGCAACCCGTGGAGATACTGGACCGATCGGAGAAAGTTCTAAGGAACTATGTTATTTCCCTTGTTCGCGTAGCTTGAAAGCATCATTCTCCCGGCGAATCCACCTGGGAGCGAGAAGACGAGATTATAGAGCGCTACCCTTATCTTTTTGAACCCTGAGGTATATTTTAAACTCTCGGCCCTTCCTTTCGTGCCATTGTTATTCTTAAATTTCGAGGACAAAATTTTTATAAGTTGGGTAGATTGTAAACCCCCTGAATTTTCAAAATTATTAAACTTGGATTTTTCACAATTTTCTGGAATTTTCTGGGAATTTTCTGTAATTAAAATCAAGGTTTTAAATTATTAAATAATATTTAATTATTAATAAATAATAGTAAAATATTATGGAAATAATATTTTTGGGTGTAAAATGGAAAACTGGACTTAGGGTAATTTTTCTAGAATTTTTGGGCCTCAGGCCTATTTTTAAATGCCTAAAAACTATTTTAATTAATTAATTAAATTATTATTATTATTATTATTATTACTATTATTTTTTTATTTTCTTTTTTGGGCCCGGCCCGGCCCAGTGGGCCGAAGCTCAGCAACCCAGCCCAGCCATCCCTAGCGGGTCGGGCGGGTCCACCCGAACCCGACCCGCCTCCGACCCGGAGATCCAGCCCCGCTGCCCGAATCCTCCGCCACTCGCTCGGCCACGCGCAGCGCCGCCCGCGCTTCCCGGCCGCCCTGCCCGCTCCGCTCGGCCCATGCTCCGCCTTCCCCGCCCTCGCCTCCGCCCTCCCCGGCCGACCCAGTTCCCTATCCGCCTATAAAAGTCCCGACCCCGGCCGCCCCCTCGACCCACTCGCCTACGCTCCGCCGCTGCACTCGCCTCCGCCCCGCCGTGCTGCCCCGGTCCCCTTCCTCCTCCCTCGGCGCCGTCCTCCTCCCTCGGCGTCGTCCTCCTCCTCCACCAGAACCCCCTCGAGCCGCAGCTCCTCGCCGTCGGCTCCGCCTGAGCCGTCCCCGGCGCGCCGCCGACCACCAGCCGCGCCCCCAGCAGCCCGACGAGCCGCCCCAGCCTCCTCCGGCGTTCCCCCAGCCGGACCGCCGCCGGCAGTCTCCAAATCCAAAAAACCCTAATTCCAATTCTTCGTGTCGTGTCGGACACGACACGGACACGGTTTTTCTTGATTTTCGGGTCCTGTTCAGGTACTCATATCTTTCTCCTCGCTGCCCGGTTTTCAATTCCGTAAATTGCGTTGTAAAGCCTGTATGTCCCTCTCGGTGCCCGGATAAGCCGCTCGGGGCATCGCGTCCTGTGGTGATCGCACACCGCGATCCAAAAACAGGAAAAACCAGACCCTGTTTCACCCCGAAACTGAGTACGTCCCGCCAAACGGGACGACTTGGTCGCGTGCGGTCTTCACAGATGCGTGCGCGTCGTTGATACGGACGTGTGGGATTTCACGGAACTGATTCGGGTGTGCGTGCACACCGAAAACAACGCGTATCCGCGGACATCGCCCCGTATCCGACTTTTCTGCAATTTGCCCTAACTTTCTGTGTACACTTCAGATCGAAACGAAACTTGCGCCATCGGACTCGTAGCGATACGCTGGTCCTGTGACCCAAGTTTGGTTCGATTCTGAGAACGTTGACGAAATCGCGTGTCGTGGGCCCCATAGGCCCCGCTCGACGGGCGATTTCGTGATCGGCTCATCGGAATCCAATTCTAGAAGTTCCATTGGGTTCGTATCATCGTTTCTGACCTGTTGACACTAAGTTTGGTGAATTTGGAGACCTTTGACCCTGACACATTTTTCGGTGCAAAGCGGGCCCACATGCGGACCCCGTTTTGACCCAAAATTGCCGTTTTTGCCTTTGTCTCCAAATCGAACTCAAGGACAGGCGTTCCTAACTATTTGACACCTTCTGAGCATGATGGTAATATTTATTTCAGCATCTGGACACATTCCTGAAAATTTCCTCGAGATTCAACTATAATTGGATCCAAACAACAGGCAAGTACCTGCACTTCAAGTTTAAGCTTTATATTGTGATAAATAAATTCCCTGCTTTATTAGTATCATTGATGATTACACGTAGAGTTAGAACACTGGATTTCATGTCTTGAATACTGGAGTTCATGTCTTGCTTTCGTGTCGGGTGGGAGAATACTAGAAGGCATGTAGTTTACCCTTCCCCCTGCCGTGTTTAATAGCTGTTGGTACGCGACTGTACCCTCAGCCGGATCTCGATTATTCATGTTTAATAGTCGTCTATGACGGCCAGATTAGCCTTATAAACCCCTATATGCCAACTATGTATTCTAGAATAACACAAGTTCACACACATAGCTTTCTGGCTGGTTATAGTTCTTGTTGGCTGTTGAAGTTTTATTTCCTGCCTCATATTATTCCTGTTTACTCATATTCTTGTTTATAGTCTTAACTCTTAGTTATTGTTATGTCTTTTATGCATATTCTCAATATGATACTCAGTCAGTTTTTTTTCTAATTGTCATAAATATTTAGTTTAATCTTGTTGTGCATTGTGTACTTTGCTCATTTCCTGACTGGATCCGTTGATTTAGGCGATGATGAGGATTTTGCCCCTACCTATTATGGCCCCTATGAGGGAACAGATGTCACTTATGAGGAGCCAGTTCCCACCCAGGAGACCACTACTGTAGAGTAGTTAGCAGTAGCTATTTATTTCTTGCTCTTTTATCTTAGTAATCGGGTTTGTCCCCGATTTCTTTCTGGATTCTGTATTAAACATTTGATCTGTTGTCGCATTTATTTCATTTGAAATCTCAGCATTCTTTTCTTGTTATTATCTTTGCCTAATTCATTATTTGTGAATGAGCTAGATGTTTTAATTGTGGATATGACCTAGACAGCGTACTACCGCCGACTATGCGGCGTAGGCTGGACGTACCCACGCACTCGCGCCCGAATTTTCGGGTGCGGGTCGTGACACAGTGGAGAATGCGCAGACTCGTGGAGTAGCTAATGCGCGTAAGTGATTCGTAGTTATCCGTTTCTAGTCTTGTTTTAGCTCGTGCCTCCTGGTTCGTGACCACAGCCCCAACCTAGTAATTTGTAACTTGTTAATAATAACCTGGTTTTCATAAAAGTTGTAGTTCTTTTACTTTAACTAGATTTTCTTTGGAAGTGCATAACTTTCATTGTTAGGGAAACGATATTTCCCTAAGTATCTTGTGATATGTTTTCAAACGATGCTTGCGACCGCGTCATCTCTGTTGACCGGTTATTCTTTGATTGCGAGGACGCAATCCTCTTAAGGGGGTAGATTGTAAACCCCCTGATTTTTTAAAATTTTCAAAACTGGATTTTTCACAATTTTCTGGAATTTTTTGGGAATTTCAGTAATTTAAAAATAGGGTTTTAATTATTAAATGATTTTTAATTGATAATAAATAGTATTAAAATATTATAAAAATAATATTTTTGGGTGTAAAATGAAAAACTGGACTTAGGATAATTTTTCTGGAATTTATTGGACCCCGAACATATTTTAAAACACCTAAAATCTATTTATTTAATTATTTATTATTTACTGATTTTTAATATTATTATTAATACTATTATTATTTTTATTAAATCGGCTCAGCCCGCGGCCCACTGGACCCGGCCCACCGGGCCAAGCCCCACCCGGCCCAGTACCCGCCCTAGCGGGTCGGGTAGGATCCGCCGCCCGACCCGCTACCCGACCCGACCCGGCCACCCGTCCCTGATCGCGTCCCCTCCCCCGTGTCCACCGCCGCTCCGGCCGTTCCGCTCCACTCAGCCCGGCCACACCACCCTCGCCTCCGCCACTCCTCCGCCTCTCTCGGCCCCCCAGCCCCTCGCCCCGCCTACAAAACCCCCTCACTCTCCTCCTCCGGCTACCCCCAAACCTTAGCCACCGCTGCACCGCCTCCGGCGCCACCGTCCGGCTCGCCTTGCCCCGTCGACGGCCATCTCCTCCACCCATCTCTCCTTCCAGCTCCGTTTGGACCTCGACGAGCAGCGGCAGCCGCTGCCTAGCCGCCGTCGACGCAGCCAGCGCCTCCGCCACCGTCCCACGGCGCGCCGCCGCGTGCCTCGCCGCTGCCCCGGCCCCCAGCGCTCCGCCCTCCGCCGGAGCTCGGCCTGAAACCCTAACCCTAACCCTAATCCCCCCCCCCCGTGTCGGACACAGGACACGTGTCCTGTGTCGTGTCGGACACGATTTAAACCCCGGTTTTCGAGTCCCATTCAGGTGCGTGTATTTTCTTGCTCGTAGCTCTGTTTTCGATTCCGTAAATTGCGTTGCGAAGCCTGTATGACCCTCTCGGTGTCCGGACAGACCGCTCGGGGCATCGCGTCCTGTGGTGATCGCACACCGCGATCCAAAAACAGGAAAAACAACGACCAGATTCACCCCGGAACTGGGTACGCCCCGCCAAACGGGACGACTTGGTCGCCCGCGGTCTTCACAGATACGTGCGCGTCGTTGATACGGACGTGCGGGATTTCGCAGAAGTTGATTCGGGTGTGAGTGCACACCGGGATCAACGCGTATCCGCGGACATCGCCCCGTATCCGACTTTTCTGTATTTTACCCTAACTTTGTGTACACACGTCGGATTGAAACGAAACTTGCGCCATCGGACTCGTAGCGATACGCTGGTCCTGTGACCTAAGTTTGGTTTGATTCTGAGAACATTGACGAAATCGCGTGTCGTGGGCCCCACAACCCCGCTCGACGGGCGATTTTGTGATCGGCTCATCGGAATCCAATTCTGGAAGTTCTGTTGGGTTGGTATCATCGTTCCTGACCTGTTGGCACTAAGTTTGGTAAATTTGGAGACCTTTGACCCTGACACATTTTTCGGTGCAAAGCGGGCCCACATATGGACCCCGTTTTGACCCGAAATGGTCGTTTTTGCCTTTGTCTCCAAATTGGACTCAAGGACAGGCGTTTCTAGCTGATTGATATTTTCTGGATCTGATGGTGATGTTTGTTTCAGCAACCGGAGTACCGCCTGCAAATCCAACTGAAGTCAGAGCCGCAATTGGAACCGGAACCACATGCAAGTGTACCTTGCCAAATCCTGCAGCTTGCTACTTATTTTCTTGGCTTAGTTATACATCAGTGGACAATTATACTTTGCCAACTCGTAATGATTTCTGTTATAGTACTTGCTGGAATTCTTGTAGATTCATAATAAACTTGTTTAACTGTTCAACCCAGGACCGAGTGGCTTTACTTAGCGTCCGATTACTAGTCGGGTGCCAACCCCGTGCGCGGAGTTGTATAACGTCACATAGACATGGATACCGAGACCCGATATTTCTCGTACTTGTCTTATCAAGTACATCATAACCCAGGATACTTGACACTATTCATGAGACAGGATCTTCCTGAGATATTCGTGGTGATTCTGTATAGGATACAGGACTTGACATTGACATTATGTTCCTAGATACTATATGACTTGTTGCATTAGATATGATCTTACGTGACATGGACATGGGGCCACATGGACATGAGATGTATGATTACATTGGGTGGGGAGAGACACACAGGCTACAGGTTGATTTTATATCATTCCGGCGTCTCAGTCTTCCGCTGAGCTAGACGACCACATGATATCACTGCTACCGGCTCCCCGACACAGAGCTTGTAGTGGTTTCAGCCTGAGTTCTAGTGCTGCTCTCATCGTGCATATCACTTAGCTGGTTATTTAGTGTTTCCCTATTGTTCCATTTATTGCTGGAGAGACACACAGGCTACAGGTTGATTTTATATCATTCGGGCGTCTCAGTCTTCCGCTGAGCTAGACGACCACATGATATCACTGCTACCGGCTCCCCGACACCGAGCTTGTAGTGGTTTCAGCCTGAGTTCTAGTGCTGCTATCATCTTGCATATCACTTAGCTGGTTATTTAGTGTTTCCCTATTGTTTCATTTATTGCTGGAGAGACACACAGGCTACAGGTTGACTATATTATGCCGGCGTCTCAGTCTCTCTCCGAGCTAGACAACTACATGATATCGCTGCTACCGGCTCCCCTACACAGAGCTTGTAGTAGTCTCAGCCTGAGTACTGGTGATGTTCTCACCTGCATTGCACATAGATGGTTATATATTTACCCTATTTATTTCATTCTCTGCTGCACTGCATTTATTTTGGCTTGTATTTTCTGTACCTTGTTATGTCCCCTGAGGACCTGGAATGGACTATGTCCCCAGGTATAGTCGAAGAGATCCATCCAGAGATACACCGTACAGGAGCACTTCCAGGAGTTGTACCAGGACCTGAGGACGAGATCGTACCAGAGGACTTCTCCTGAGCATTGGTTGTATATAGTCAGTTATTTCTGTTTCTATTTCCAGTTCCTTTATTTCCTGTCTTTTTGCTTGATGTATCATACTTGTTCTCGGATTGTTCACCGAGACACTTTTATTGAGATTTGATAGTTATTTCTTTTTGTATTACTCTGGCATTTAATCTGTGATTATCTGTTGTGGATGGGATTAGAATAACCTGTGACATGTAATACTTGATCTATTTCCTGTTAGACTATAACTTAAGCATGTCCTGATGGATCCATTAAATTGGGTTATCCATCGGTGCGTGCTGCTGGCCATTGCCACGTGTCCAGTCCCTCGATATTTTGGGACTGGGACGTGACAAGTCGAGCAACGAAAAGGGTGTACGAGACGGAGGAACGGGAGAGGAAGGAGGCGGCGGGAGGCGGGGGAGGAGGCAGAGGCGGCGACGGCGACGACGACGGGAGGCGGCGGTGGAGGACGGGGAGGAGGCGGAGGAGGAGGGCTCCGACAAGAAAGGGAGGAGGGAGGAGAACTCCGGTGGAGATTAGGGGGGTTTGGGCTAGTATGAGTAAAAAATGGGCTAGTGTGAGTAAACTTTGTTCATTAATGGGCTATCCCTGAGTAAACTTTGTAGTGCCCTTATAAATTCCCTAAATAAATTAGAAAGAATCTTCCGTCTCATCCAAGAATTTACTTTTCTATACTAAAAAATTATTTTTCTCACAATTGTTTTGGTCTTTAAGAAACAATTGATAAGAATTAAAAACTCTTAAAAGGAAAAGGAAAAAAAAACTTAATTTTTTTACGAAAAATTTCGTTCAGAACATCGAAGATAATAATATCTCACTCAGAGCATACAATTTAAAAAAAATTCAAGAACAACATCATAACACCCTTCGAAAGGACGTTTTACGCTTTTCCGTCCGCTCCCGTTAGAGTAAAAAAAAAACTCCGTTTAAAAAATAATAAAAAAATAAAAAAAAAAGAATGGAAAACGTTCTTTGGAATGACGTTTTTCTAGGGAAAACGCCCTTCCAAAGAATGTTTTCCATTCTTTTTTTTTTTTTTTTTTTTTGGGTCTCTCCTCTCTCTCTCACCCACTCTCACTCACTCACTCACTCACTCACTCACCCGTCCACTCTCTCTCTCTCTTCTCTCACTCACTCACCCGTCCACTCTCTCTCTCGTCTCTCTCTCACTCACTCTCTCTCTCTCTCTCTCTCTCTTTTCTCTCACTCTCTCTCTCTCCTCTTCTGTTCCCGCTCGTCCCTCTCTCCCCTCTCATGTTCTCCTCTCCTCTCTCCTCTCTCCTCTTCTCTTCTCTTCTCTTCTCCTCTCCTCTCATGTTCTCCTCTCCTCTCTCTCTCTCTCTCTCTCCTCTCCTCTCCTCTCCTCTCATGTCATGTCATGTCCTCTTCTCTCTCTCTAATTCTCTCTCTCCTGTCCTGTCCTCGTTCTGCACCTCCGTTATATATATATATATATATATATATATATATATATAATAAAATAGGAAAACGCCATTTGGAAGGGCGTTTTTCCTACGAAAAACGTCATTCCAAAGGGCGTTTCCTATTTTATTATATATTTTTTTACGTATGCAACTCTCTCTTTTCTCTCTCTCACTCACACTCTCTCTTTTCTCTCTGCTCACTCTCTCACCCACACTGACCCGTCCACTCTCTCTCTCTTCTCTCTCTCACTCACTCACTCACTCACTCACTCACTCACTCACTCGTCCACTCTCTCTCTCTCTCTCTCTCACTCACTCACTCACTCACTCCAGGAACTACAACTTCACGGTGCAGAACGACGGCACCGCGCTCACGCTGCAGACCGACGTCGACACCGTCACCGTCAGGACCACGGTCGTCGACCGGGACCCCGTCGCGGTGTACGCCATCGACGGCGTACTGGAGCCCAGGGAGCTAGATAGCGCAGAATTCGCGGTGCCGGCGGCGGGGAAGAAGTCGAAGTCGAATTCGAAGAACGCGGCGGCATTCCCGCCCGAGCCGGAGGGGCCAGACGCGGCGGCCGCGGACCAGAAGGCCGCGGACGAGAGCGGCGCGGGGAGGTGGGCCGCGTCGGTGGCGACGTCAGCCGTGCTGGCCCCTCCGGGAAGAGAGAAGAGAGTGAGTGAGAGAGAAGAGTGATTGAGAGAGAGAAGAGAGAGAGAGTTAGCGGGAGAGGGAGAGAGAAGAGTGAGAGAGAGAGAGAGAGAGAGAGAGAGAGAGGAGAAGAGAGAAGAGAGAGAGAGAGGAGAGAGAAACAAAAAAAAAATTTGAAAAATACTCTTTGGAAGGACTATTTTTTTTATTTTTTTTAACGAAAATTTTCTATTTAACGGTGCTAGACGGATTTTTTTTTGGAAAGCATAAAACGTCCTTACGAAGGACGTTATAATGCTATTCTTGAAACTTTTTAAACTTGTATGTTCTGAATAGAATTATTAGTATTTTCGTTGCTCTGAACGAAATTTTTTGTTTTTTTTAATTTTTCTTTACACGAAACAAACGAGAAGGGTTGTTATTTCCGGCCCCACATTCAAACAACCGGTGATCCAATCGGTCAACCGAACTCTTCTACACACAAAATCAGGTAGAAGCCAGTCGATCAACCCTTTATTGTTCCATCTACCACATCATCAGTTGGATATGTAACAATAGAAGTATGGTCATGTACTCATCCACATATTGTTCTTTGTACCTCTCTATCTTTGTTTGGCTTAAATCGTTGAGATTGCCAATCCTTTGCAATAGAATCTTGGATTCAGTCAGACCTCCTCCAATTTTGACTTTTCGCAACCAAGCCTTCTACTCTTTCTGGATTTTGTTCTCAAGTACCAACTTTTCATCATTATTCATTTAGTTGTGATTGCTCTACTCCTACAACCACTCATTGTAGTGACATCACAACTTCTCATTTTTCTAGTTGTCCATCGTTATATATTTTTCTGTGTATTTCATAGCTTACGAAGAACTTATTGTCGGTCAGTCACTGTGGGAATGATCGGAGGACCAAACCGTATAGATGTTGAAGCAAAATTGAGGGTGTTGACTGAGGATGACGTTGTCAAAACGACCGTCATGAGAACTAGTGCGTCGGAAACCATATTATGGTCAGGGACGACTCTGGTTCAAAACAGACCGGATGACTGTTTAGGACCCCAAGACTAAAGAGACATCAACTTAGTTACATTTATAATAGACTTAGTATGTACTATGAGCCGTTTTTAGCACAAAAGAATTGTATTGTAGTGATTATCATATTAAATTTATAGGTTCTTAGTTCAATTCTTAGTTGATATAATATAGTTTTATTTATATTTTAATTTCTTAATTTTTTTTAATATTATGTATGTGACTCTATTTTGGAAGTTCGACTCAGACCTCGGCCTTCATAAGCTCTACCCTGATTATGTTCCCATATCCACGAGAATGTCTGAGTTTGTTCCACGCTGGTCTTGAAGTCCCCAAAGAGATCAAAAGAAGAACTCTTCTTGAAATATAAGTATTTTTTTTTTCTTACAAGTGACTACACATACGCTATATATAGTGTTACAATTTGGAAGGACCAACCCTAAATACTAAATAATGATGAAGCAAATATCTTATCCTTAACTAACACCAAATTGGCTATTGTTATTAAAAGAAAAAAAATCTCTAACAAATTGAAGATCCCTACAATAACTTCAATAGTGTTAGTCCCGAGTTAAATCAAAGATGGTTGAAAAGAGACCAAGAATAGAGGTTCTAGCAAACTTTACAGTCTGTTCTATGTTTGATCCTGAAGTTGTAGTCGAGAATCAGATATTCATGCAAAAAAGTTTGCTCTATGAAGAAATCGATTCCAACAAAATACTTTATATAATTTCCGAATACAACTTGCAGAATACTTATTACAAAGTTACGAAAATAAGCTTTATTTTTCATTGCAAACGTAGTTGCAATTGAAACAGAACAAACAACAACTAGAAGAAAGAAGTAAAAGAGTATGGCAAAAACTGTCGGCTTGCTCTGATGATCACCGTAAGATTCACCCCCAAACGATCTACTCCTAGGAACAAGAAAGTTCATAAAACTGAAACACACGCCATCACATCTGTTCTGATTCGAACATACTTCTAACTTCCAATGGCAGCAGCAAAACTATACTCTCTTATGTCTTTCTATTTCGAAATAAGTACTCAAAGGGGACACGAAGAGGGTATATAGTATAGGGAGGAAACCTTAATCCTGGCTACCAACCAATTCCGAAAAGATATCAATCAATTAAATTTAAATCCCTCAAAAAAATGGATATGAATAATTGACTTAATCTTTCCATATTCGTCCAAATCCCGTAATCAGTGGAGATATACGCCAAACAATATTGTCTGCACATATGTGCACAACAGGACAACAACAACAACTTATGTGCGCATAGGTGCAACAGCTCAGCGATTCATGTCACACCCCGAGCCCGCGATATCAGTTATGGGTTGAAAGTGCGTCCAGCCTACGCCGCAGTATCGGCGGTAGTCAGCTATCTAGACCTCAATAATTGCCAATGTCATATAAAAGTCGATCTTTGCTCAATCACATAAACTAAAGCACAATAAAAGACAAGAACAAAAACCCACACACTCACACGATCACCACAATCCACTAGTATAGTTTTTAATACATGGTACATGTCACTCTCTTCGGAGACAAATCCGATAGTTTATCAAAATAATATACAACACGAATGATACATCATCAAATACACTGAATAGTATATCAAAATATCCTACACTAAGACTTCCAAGTGTCATCGTCCAAATCCAATGTCATCTCCGTGCCATGGCTTAATATGTCAACATCTAGTCGGGATTGGAGCATAGTACAAATTTAAAGAGTTACAAAACACATACAAGGCTATGTAAGAAATACTACAAAGAAAACCACAAATCAGAATATAACATGATAAATCATGAAAGATAACGAGAAACTGTAACAATAAACAAAACACGTAAATACCAAACTCTGACAATGACTCGTGCACTTGGAATCTGACTATAGGCATGCAAGCAAGGATAAGACAATCACAAGGTACATGAATGAATGTACAGGTAAATGGGACAACCATGGTGATTGAATGTACATGTAGTTGGGAATAAGACAACCACATATGATTGAATGTACATGAATCCGAAAATAAGACAATTATATGTAATTGGATGTATAGGAATCCGGAAATAAGATAATCACACATGTTTGAACTTACAAGCAAGATGACCTCATGCTACTAGCCTTTTTTCTCATACTAGACACGACACAAGAACTAGACACGATACAAGATCAATCATGAAACAATAAACATGACACAGCATGACACGAACCACGTGTACAATCTCGTGTCACTAATAATAATAAAATAACACAACATGAAAAGAACATGATAGCAATTGTAAGGCAATGGTACTCAATAGAAGTAAATGTACTCGCCTTATCCAAAGGTGAGAATGGTGTTAGGTCCACCTAAAAGACCATGTATAGGTGTTAGATTCTAAATCAAAACGAATCCAAACTAATATGTTCTATTTAGATTCTTCTACAACTTCTTGCCCCCAAGTACTACTTGACTTCTAATTACTTATAACTAATTCTTGATTTTCTTATCCTAGTAATTAACTAACTAATTTAACCAATAATTAATCCTAACAATTTATTGTTCTGATGAATAGTAAACACCCTGGCCCCAACATGTTCACTGAAACACCTTTCTGTTATTCCAAGTGGTTAGCTCCCTTAACTTATTTGAATTTACTTCAAAGTTCAAATATGCACCAAGTTCATATATGAACATTTAAGTCCAAATATGACCGTTGAGTTCAAAGGTGACTGAGTTTAAATTTGAACTACACCAACAGAACTTGCCTATTGGTAACCTAAGTCCACAAAACATCACTTCTTGGTTGTCAGTTTAATATACACATATAGCTACTCTTCTTCTTTGTGTCTTACTGAGATGAATTTTGTGTCCCAATAACGGACACCAACCCCGGATTTCCAGTTTCTGTGTCACTCTGGACACAAGCAGACACAAGAAAGATTGATGCTATGGATTAAGACTGACTGAATCAAAAGGAAGGAATAAAATATTATACCTATTCAGAACCGAAATTTGAGACTTTCGTGTGGGTACGAGCCGTATCCAAAGGGATGATGTCCGCGAACTGAAGTTCGTTCAATTCGAACTCAGGGACTCCCTCTGAGTCATTAAAACGAACACATTGTGTTCAAAACAAAAGAAGTTTTTCAGAGACTCTTCTTGATGTTCAACGATCAAAATTTTGAAGAAATAGATCAGAAACCAAGAAGAAAAGGATCGAAAACTCACTAGTTGAAGAAACTCGCCATCCTCGTCGATTTGTTAATCTTTGACAACACTCTGGGTTCCCTCTGTTCTGTCCAGCCCGGGATCAATCATCAAATCATCACAAAGGATCAACCGAAAAGTGAAAGGAGGGAGCTCAACTCACCGATCAACTTGTCGTTTGTCGACGTCCGGAGATCAAAACCGATGGATCACACAGTCGAGTTAGGGAACGTTGTGACTCTGTTGTTAATTTCGTTCAGATCAAAATTCAGAGGATAACGAACTGAAGCAAAGGGAAAAGGAGAAGAAGAGTTAGGATCTTCACCAATTCGTCGAATTTGCAGAGATTCGAACTCGCATCCGGAGCTTCCTCGATCAAGAACTGCGTTCATTCAAACAGACCAAGACGGAATCAAGGATCGATTAAGAACAGATAAACAAAGAGAGAAGTGAGGTACTTCTCCTCCCAATTGAGATTTAATACTCACGGAAGTGGGCCGAGCCCAAGGGAATGAAAGAATAGAAATAGGCTTTACAAAATGAATTTGGAATTAAAATTCTATGGGAAGAGAAGAGGCCCTATTTATAGAGTTTCAAAGAAGGTTCTAGTCAAAAGTTAGTTAGGGTTAGTTGCACGGAGGTTAGAGTTAGGATATTGAGAAATACCTTCTCCAAAATATCTAAAACTTCTACTTAATTACCAAAATGCCACACCCTCTTCATAATAATTGCTAAGATATTATTTTTAAGAAATTTCCTTCTTCGAATTCAATATTTTATTTAGAAAGTTGATTTTGAAATATAGAAAAATAATATTGAATAATTAAAACTATATTAGAAAAATATTTTTTTGATTATCGGGAACGGTAGTTACAACTCATGTGCGCATACGCGCAGCAGCGCTGCTCAAGTGCAAAGTGCGCCAACAAAGTGTTACTTTGCGCCCTTGAGCCATAGTCCGAGTCCGAGTGAGCTTAGCTCCTAAGAAATTTTTTCCAAGAGAGTGACAAAAATCATAAATGCTTTCTTGATAAGCATCCCACATGGCACCCACTTAGGCTACCACCTCATGTGCATACCTCAACACCAAGCATGGTATTATATTGAGATACCCCGCTTGGAGCATTTTCTAATATGGGACTATCTTTCTAGATTGTAAGAGAAAAACCTCCCATAAGAATAAGAAAAAACTCTAACAAATAGAAGTCATTTCAAGTTCTTCTTGGAAAAAAGCATCATGCCCATTTGAACGGAGAAGAACTTGAAGGTGGCAGGTGTCTTCGGTTTCCGGCTTAATACCATCCTCTGAGTTTTTGAGTAAATTAGAGTCTTCAACCTTTGTACACCAACCTTCCGTTCCACTAACACGCTAAGTAGCATTTTGATGTCAATCAAGTATTTCCTTGCAAAATCTCTAAAGACTCATAGAGGTTATAAGGATCACCGTACTTATTAAAAGACTTCTTCCTCAAGTCATATATACAACCTATGACCAAAAGGATCAAAATAGCAACAGGCAAATTAAGACTTCTTCTTGTATCAAGCAACGATCCTTGTTACTAGACTTCTGTCAACCCCCGTTTTCGATATTCGTATTTATACGGTTATTTATTTTCGTATCTTGTGTTTAGTGTTTTCTTGTATCTATTTTAGATAATTTATCATGTACTTGTATTGCTCGTACCCGTATCTGATACTTGATCCCCACATCTTGTTGTTGATTTTTTGATTTATTATTGAGAACCATACAGACATATCACCTATAAGGTAATCGATAGATTTAAAACTAATTAACTGACTAATCTAACCTAATTTGGATTTCAGTTTTTTGATAAGATAATTGTATGGGAGACTATCATAGACCTATAGATATACCATGAATATTGTCCTAGTCCCGTACTAGGACCCACGCGTAGACTGGATACCCTGAATTATCCAAAATTGTGATTTTTTTCTATGTTGGCAATATATTACCAGTATACTGACAATATATTTCTTGTACTATAGTTTGTCCAATCAACCTGCTGACTTGGCTATGTCTATACCTATTGGGTATTTGGTATTGTGTTGGGTGGCTAGGATTGGTTGGCGGCAAAAATTGTCGACTTGCCAATATATTTATTACCAATAATAGCACTCTCTCTTTCTCTCTCTCTCTCCCTCTCTCCTTTTTTCACTCTTCTTCATTTTTCTCTTCACTTTCTTTTCTCTTCTTTATTTGGGCCGACCTAGGAGCTCTATGTGTAATGTCTCGCTCTACACGGTGCATTACGCTGAGTCAGTTTGAAACGAGATATTTGGGTTGGTTGCATAACATAAGTGGCTCATAGGAACAAGGCAATGAGTTTCTTGAATTACGATAAGACGGATTCGAGAACAAGTATTGATTCGGGTTTTTGTTTTATTTACAGGCTTTACGTAGAACTTTCTGAGGTTCGGCAGAAGCGGAGTCAAGTATCATGCAACAAAATCAGTGGGCTAGTTCAGAATGGTACAGAGATAATGAGACTTAAGCGATGGTGCAGTCTTCCTTGAATCTGCTCGGATCAGATGATTGAGAAGCACGACCTGCTCGCATGGTTATACCAGTTAAGTAAATCTTTCTACGCATCAGACCACGGATATTTGAGGATAAGCTGTATCGACTCAGGTTAAGCGATAGGTCGTGTCAACTCGACAGAACTACTAAGCAGATAAGTAAAGGTGAGCGATCCCTGACCCGTATCCTCTACTCCTTCATGCTTAATACAATACATCAGTTGCATGCTAGCGATACCATAGATTCAGCGAGCGTGGCTCGAAGGAACATAAGTCAAAACATGAGTTGAACACTAAGATAGAATATTGAAACAAAGTATAACGAGGCGTGCATAAAGAGCATGCGTATCGAACGAGAACCATAAGAACGCTTCATAAGTGAACTTGACATTTGTGGTTCAAACCATGGAACTTTCAAGATGGGATAGCAATATCTCAAGACGGGATGTAACATGATCTGAAGAATGGAAAAGGGAATGGCGCCATGAAACTATCGTTCAGGGATAGGGAACCATGGAATACTGTGCTGAGAAGCGGCATGGTGACTTAGTTGTTGGAACACATGGGTCGCCCAACTGGAACATTGATCGAAAAGTAACGGTGCCACGAGTATGGAAAGTGGGGCGAGTCAACACGTACCTCACTGTACTTATATAATCAAAATATTGCATGGATATCAATAGTTATAGGCTGCCCGTGTACGGGTTAATAAATATTCCTCGAACGAGATGAACCAGACCCAGCATACCAGGGGGCGACAGAAATCGTATCGACCATGAAGGGATTTGAGAGTACCATTGAGCACGGTATGGCGGGCCATTCAGGCAGGCTTGCTACTTGGGCGTTGAATGGGGCATCTCATACCATAGAAACGACATTGGGGACCTCATGTCGACTCGGAATTGGAGGATGCACCACTAATGACCGTGGCTTTCGGGACCTCTAGAGTGCTTGCAACTCGACTGAGAGGGTGTACCGAAATGTCAAGATGAGATATGCCCAATATGACACTCGTGTTGTCAGTGACTTGCATATAGATAAGGCGTGAATTAACGAACGTCTGACGCAGGGGGGAGAAAAGTGTCCGTCTTGCATCAGTGCAATGGTGCACGTATCAGATTTGGATATAGTCACGAACGAGTGACGCATTTCAGTATTTAACTGCGGTGGGATATCGAACGTTTGAGTCAGGAGGATGAATGTTGCCTTGCGTCGAGCAAGAGTGTGCAGATCGGCTATAGATTCAGGGTCGCTATTGAGCGAGGCGATTCAACGTGTTTCATACATTTTATAAGCGATACAAGTATTGTTTGCTAGTTAACGATACAATTTGAATATAACATGCTTAGAGATTGAAGCGACCGGATAAAACAAGTTTAGTTACCTAAACGAGATCCAAGAATAACATGCTTGTCCGTTTGAGTGAATTGAATGTTATATATGCGAATGTACTTTCATAACTTCAAGTTTGCACACGAACATGATTTACTGCTTTCGAGGCGTGCCTCAACATGAACAAAAATTTATCTAAGTTCATATAGAAAGATCACTAAAATCTGTATGCTTTTCACTTAGTGTCGGTTTAGGCGAGTAGGTTATCCTGCTTAGCAGTATAAGTTGCGTATTGACCCACGTTTGTGGGCACCCTGTTTCAGGTTCTCAGGTGTTGCGGCCTTAGCTTGGATATATGAAGAGATAAAATATGGAATGGTGGAAATCCTTTGTAAGTAAGAGAGAGATCATGGAGTGTTGTGGCTAACTTGGCATATTCAATGGGGGCTATTCAAGCCTTTGTAAACGCTGCTATTATCAATAAAAGAGTTTGCTTCACATACTCTGAGTATTTTATATTAACTCTATAAATCTTTCGTTGCGACTCGATATTTTCTATGAAAATCATATTATTTTATCTTTTTGCCTTCTGCGTTGCACAACCTAGGCATGCATGACATACGTCCGGTGGACGATTATCGACTTTATGGAGTCAAGATTTTAGACTTTACATAGTAGCTTGAGGGAGGGGGCAAGTGAGGCCTATATAAAGGGGATGAAAACTTTCTCTCTCTTCATTTTTTATTCCAAATCTAGATCTAGAATTTCTCTCAACCAAATTCCATCAAATTTTTACCAAATTTTTATCCAATTTCTTCCCAAATCATCATTGGAGACTAGTAGAACAAGGATCTAGAAGGAGGAAGTAAGGATCTACAAAGAGGAGCAAGGATCTACAAGTTGAAGGCTCATTTCACCCAAATTGAAAGTTTTATTGGAAATCCATCTCCCAATAGGTACAATTCAATTTTTTCTCTATAATTAGACTTTAAATCTGAGATTTAACCATGAGAAATTAACCCATATGCATAGGCTACCCATAGGATTTGGATTTGAGTTCATAGGAGGCCTATTGAGAAAGTTATGGTACTTTTTGTGTCAAATTTGGAGGAATTCCGAGATTGACACTTGTTGTATTTGTTAATTGGTCCTATAGAATAATTTGGCATGTGTTTGTGTGTTTGTGGCTAGTGCCGTGTCCACAATTAGGTACGTATAGGCCGTATCCCAATAATTTGGTGATACATGTTGATTTGGAGATTTTTTCTCCGACATGGGACTTTGTGCATGTCATATTTTGACACGGACATGTAATTATGTGTTCGAATCTTCGTATTGTTCATATTTATTATATTAGACTTGCTCGTGTCCTTCGGGGTACGTTTGGTTGTGTGATACGGGTGTGATGCACTCCACGTGTTTTCTTTATTGCTTTTCAATTCAATTGACTTGTGTATAACTATTAATATGATATATATATATATATATATATATATATATATATATATATATATGTATGTGTATGTATTTATATTATACCATATAGTCATGTCTATGTGATTGTGTGTTTATATATGTATATTGATATCTAGGTGTATCTATATGTAAATATATATGCATAGTTCTATATGTGAAGTATGATTTATATATATATGTACATAAGTAGTGATATATGAATATGTATTTATATAGGTATGTATATATAGCTATGTGTTATATATATATATATGATATATGTATGTGTATATGTGTATGGTGGTATATATGTGTACATGTATAAGAGTGTATATATCTATATGTATATGTGTATGTTTATATATATATAAATATGTATGTATGAAGATGTATATTGATATATTTATAGCTATGTGTATGTTTACATATGTATGTGTATGTGTGTATAAATATATGGAATAGATGGTGTAGCTGGAATCCGCACTGTCTGTCTCATATCCGGGAGGATTTCTACCCCTTGAGAATTCAACTTCATATTCTGAGGAGTGGCCATTTTTTGTCTGAATAAGTTATATGCTTCATGAGCGAGTATTGCGGTACACTCATTCGAAGGATTCAATAAGCTGCTTGAATATCCTCTGGCCATCAGATCTTGTAGAACCACGTCTTGACCGCCTCGTACTTTGAGGAAGTCTTGACGCCATGTTGACGGAAGCAAAAGGTAACTCTTCGTCTTTACCTTGTGAATTAGCTTGCTTCTTATAAGACTGATTAGTAGACAAGGTGTAGTACAATCGGTCAATAACAGACTATCTAGTAGTTGACTCGGCTGCTTGTGTACAACAATAGTTGATTACAATTTTATGACAGTGAGAATGGTGCTCATTTGGAAGCACCGTTGCTGACACAGAACTTTCTTTCTGCTTACACTTTTGTACAATCACGTCACGTAAGTCAGAGGAATGAAGAGGAGAGAGACTCTGCCTCTTTACATTAGGTTTGGAATATAAGCTTTTGGTGCCCTGCGTATAATGTGCAGCACTGAGTTGCGCAACAGTCCTCTGTGGTGTGCGTTGAGGTAATAGAGTGGAAGAAGATGCATTCTGTCTTTGTGCGCACAACTTTGCACGTAGGTCTGGAATTTCGTACGCATTCTATACAGCTTCAGGATGGAGACGCATAATTTTCCATCTATAGTGCGTGTAATTTGAATACGCGGGAGAGAAGCCTTTACTGACTTCTATTTTGTGCTCCGATAGAATTCGTGATGCGGCAATTGGTTTATGCGCTCATAACGGCAGGACATGACAATTTAGCACTGTCACGAGTACCGATGGTTAGTACGCACGCACTTTTTCCTGACCACGAATTGTCAAAAACAACATCCTTGTCTCGCATGTTATGGTGAGCGTGCAAAGTTTCGGTAGCTTGGAAATGAACAACCCCCTTGGCATCGTAGTGAATTCCTCTGCCAAGAAAAAAATTGTTTACCCCTTGCTTGTTGTTGCCAGAGATCCGTTGTTTGTTCTCCTTAGTTGGCACAACTGCACAGCTAAGGGGATTATCTACCGAGTCAACGACCGGGGATGAAACAGTAGAAGAATTTGCTAAGTCAGAGACTAGGGATGAAGAGACAACGAGTGGGCCCTCGTTACTAGCATTCAGGACTCCCTTGCCCTTGTCGACAACAACATCAGGATAGGAAGAACATGGCTTTGGCAGCCAAATCTAGCGAGCTTTCTTCTACTTGGTTGTGGTTGCAGATTAGGGGCTAGGACTACCGCCAGCGAACATTTTTTCATAAGCTTGCTGGTCAAAATGTACGACCAACATCTTCTGCGTTATTTCCAATAACGCGGTGTCAAGTTGAGCTACTACCTTCACGTCAGAGAAGAAGACTGTCACCAGCAGAGTCACCATTTTTTTGCCATAAACAAAAAATTTGAACGAACATTTTTTCACAAACTTGAGAGAAAAGAAAAGGGAGTAGAATAAATCCTATACAAGAATCTAAAGTATAATGATTCTAAAAAAGTATAACTACGGAGATCTGATTAATGGTCGATCACTTTATTCCTTGGACCACTCGATAATGAAGAAATGCCATAACACGATCACTAGAGAACTTGAAGGCAAGAAGACTTTGGCAATAATAGCAGAAGAAACTTCATTCTTACTCTCTCTGTCCTCTCGTCTGTCCTTGTGTATGTAGTAGGATGCACTGATCCACTATTTATAGCAGCTCATCATTAAAACGGTTATTAGAGAGCGTGCATACAAATGAGCAATATGCACTATTTTTGCTCATTTGTGCGCGTACATTTGAGGGTTTTTCCACCCACGTTATGCAAAGTGGATGCACAATTCACTGCTAGCTTGACACGTGGCTCCCTATACGAGGAAGGTTCAGGTCGTGGTTGCATTTAGCTATGCACGTTTCACGAGAATTGTGGTATGAAGTACACATTATTATAACTGCTCACTGTGAGTTGTTGCCGTGCTTTGGAGTGGAATAGCATGTTGGCGTACTGCCATTGAGAAAATAGACCCATTAGCACTGGTGTATTCAGGTCGTATATAAGTGTTGGCGTAACCAGTGAGAGACAGTAACAATGGCGTACTCTAACTGAGATAACAATGATGGTCTACTCAGGGAGAGGAATCACCATTGGCGTACTGTCGCTAAAGTATCAATATTAGCGTATTCAGGAAGAGATGGCATCAACGACATACTCTATCTGAAGTAGAATTATTGGTGTACTATAGCAAAGCATCAATAATGGCGTACTCGGACTGAGATGGCAACATTAGTTGCAAAAAAACAACTTGGATCGGCGTGCCAATAAAATCTATGCATTGATGACTCAATCCCCTCGACTACTGTGTCGGACTGAGGCGGCGACTTTTGACGTGGCAGTATTGGCGTACTATGCCAAAAATAGCATGTAGGCATATTGAGGCGCAACAACGACTTTGGCGTACTGTGGCAAAACATGAAGGTTGGCGTACTAAAATGTAGCAGTAGCATCACTTAGTCGATAAACGACAACCTGAGTCTGTGTGCTTTGGAGATCTTATGCATTTAATAACTTGATCTCCTTGACTGTTGTGTCAGATTGTCAACTGTCAGATTCATCACATTTAATGTTTGGGGGGGAAACCCGATCATTGTATGTCACCGTATTGCCTTGGATGAATGGTGGCATTGTATGCTGCTGAGACAAATCATATGAAGTGCGCTACTGTTCCACTGTCTGGATGTTGAGGGCTAGTACGCTACTGCTTTGCATACTTTTTATTCTTCTACATTTAGTTAATAGGAGACCCCAAAAACTTTCTCCCAAGTTCTATGGTCCTTACAAACTCCTAGCTCGAAATGGCTATGTTGCTTATAGACTAGAATTACCTGAGGAGGCCTTGTTGCATCTAGTTTTCATATGTCTCAGTTAAAGAAACAACTCGGATATCAAATTCTAGTTCAGGGGGGCATGCCACAGCAGAATGAGACAACAATACTTGAACTAGACTGGGTTATTGAAAGGAGGCTAGTACAGAGGAAAGGGAAAGCAGCAGTGGATCTATTGGTGCAGTGGCATGGGGGTGATAGAGACTGGGCAACCTGGGTTCCATACAAAACATTTACATGAAAATTTTCTCATTTTGACCTTGAGACAAGGTCAAATTAAAGAGGGGGTATTGATAGGAACCTACTTGAAGCAGTGGCTTAGTGGCTCAGTAGGCTCAGTAGGGAGGATATAGCATAGCAGCATCTCAAAGCTCAGAACTTACAACTGAGCTTAATTTCTCTATTCATAAGAGTATCAGTAACTATAAACTGTCCAATACAGAGATAACAGCAATAACAAGCCACCAATTAGTACCGATTATCCGTCCCATGTCATCATTGCCACGTATCATTGCCACATCATCAACCAGAGGGTCGTGCCAGCTCAGCCATTCTGTTATGCCAGCTCACTTAGTCGGTTACAGGCCCTGCTACTAGTGTAGGCTATAAATAGGCATGAGGAGGAAGTATTATTGGAGACAAGAAAATTGTATCCTTCTATTTTTAGATCAACTTTTCTTTCTCTAGTTGTAATATCTTCCTCCCCTTCATCCCTCTTCTAATAAAGAAATCCTAATTTCCCCCAAATTGTTCTTTTCTTCCCTTATTCTGCAAGTTTCTTCTATTTTTAATGGCAAATCTGAGTGTACCAGCAGCAATTCAAGCCAATGAGGTCCTACTGTTCCAATATGCTAAACACCTACTTTAGTTACCTAAGGTCACTCAAAATGAAGAAAAGATGCAAAATCCTTTTATTATCTTGTAGCTTGATGGCATCTTGAAGTATCTTGGTAATATCTTGATCAACTCGACTCTTCATGAGGATGGCTCAATTCTTCGTATTAGATGTACGGCTCTTGATAAATAATGTTTAATAGTGCTTTGGTTTATGATCATTGTTCTAATATCTTCATGATTTTCATCCTCAATAAACTGAGATATGGTTTGAGTTTCTTGTGTTATATGCTCTACATGATTTCTTCATATCATTGGCACATGTACATGATTGTTATTGCTTCGACTTAGCCAAATTAATTGTCTACAAAATATTAGACATTGAAGAACTAGCAACCAAGTATCTTATTCGACACTTAATGAGATATCATGAATATAAGTGTTAAAGATTTGTGAAGAACATACAAGGCAATTTGCATACTACCATATTTATTTTTGTATCTAACACTAATATATGTCATAGATAGAGTAATATGCATAATACTACTTCTATATCCGATACTAAAAAAATAAGAACACAAGTGCGGATACAGATAGTTGCCAAAATTAAGATTTATAATTAGTGAGAATATAATGAGAAACTTAATCGAATAGACATAACTAAAACACTCAAATAATCATTAGGATAACAAAATCCCCTTCTTCAAGTGTGTTAGCATTGCTTGGTACAATTGGTAGTCTCATTAACAACATTCCACAAATAAGAGACCAAAGACTCACCAAAAAGAGACACCAAAAATTGCCCAAAGACTCGCCAAAAATCACCTCTAGTAGAAACCAAAGAGAGTTAACATTACACAAATGAGAGAGAGAGAGAGAGAGACAGAGAGAGAGAGAGAGAGAGAGTTGGGAATAATATAGTAATTCTTGTCCGGGAATCAAAAGAGAAAAAAAGTAATGCACGACAATATTAAAGACTGGGGGCACAAACATAAGATTATTTGTGCTTTTATTTTTTTCTCAATAGAGTTATTGTTCGTTTGTGACTTCTGCTATTGAGAAAATTCTATGCAGAGATGGATCTTCTGCATTTTCTCGCCTGAGTTTTGTTGGTAAGCGACTGCTTGTTGAATCCTAAACAAGTTCTATATACAGGTTGTATATATTTATTGTCAGCAGGGGCGGATCAAGAAATTGTGGTTATGATAGACTAACATAAATTTGGATGGACTAGAAGTGGACTAATCCATATAGAAAAAATTATATGGAAAAAAAAAAGTTGGAAGTGGGCTCTGCCTACTCCTACCTATGCTTGGATCCGTCCCTGAATGCCACAGTTGTGTTTGTCTGCGACTGGTTC
This sequence comes from Iris macrosiphon, assembly GCA_036927795.1. Taxonomy (NCBI): domain Eukaryota; kingdom Viridiplantae; phylum Streptophyta; class Magnoliopsida; order Asparagales; family Iridaceae; genus Iris; species Iris macrosiphon. Next base: position 39,781,123 of record JAYESA010000002.1, read on the forward strand.
CTAAATCCTCAACAAGCAAGTTACATGGATAGATTATCTACATTTTCCTGCTTATGTCCTCTTCATTGGAACTGCTTGCTGAATCCTCAACAAGCAAGTTCCATGGGTAGATCATCTAATTTTTCTTGCTTTAAGTCCTATTCTTTTGCAACTGCTTGTTGAATCCTCAAAAAGCAAGTTCCATGGACAGGCCGTCTATTCATTTTGTCATTTGAGTCATGTTCTTTTGTGATTGCCAGTTGAGTCCTGAGCAAGCAAGTTCCATGGATAAATTGTCTGTGTTTTCTCGTTTGAGTCTTGTTACTCTGTCGGTATGTTTGTTGAATCCTCAACAAGCAGGTGTCATGGATTGATCGTCTGTGTTTTATTCGAGCTCCAATTTAGTTAACCAAGTTTTTCCAGACCGTCTGTATTTTTTATCCTTGTAAAACTCCTCGTGGAAGAGAAACTTTGATACATATGGTTGTCACTTCAAAGTTTATATATAGGTTTAATTGCAACTTATTAGGATTAAATTGTATTATTAAATTATATTTACGGCGATTAGCTATATATGGTGATTGGCTGGCTATATATGGTGATTGGGGTATCGGGATTAAATTGTATTTATGGCAATTGGCCATGTGACTTAGGCCCCAGGTTGATATGTGGATGTTTATATATGTAATATCATGATGAATTGAAATACACAGAATATTATCTCCTATCACTTCTTCAAATGGTATCAGAGCCTGACGGCTATGCCACGTTTTCTTCGAGCGGCGGCGGTGACGGTATGTCGAGCGGCGACGACAACATGACGAGCGGCGGCGACGGCGGGACTTCTACGCCGACGGCATCGCGGATCGATCCCACATCCTCATATTACCTTGGTTCTAATGACAATCCGGGTAATACAATTACGAAAGTGGTGTTTCGTGGAGAAAATTATGAGGAATGGTCGAGATCTATTCGGCTTTCTCTACGGGCTCGAAGAAAATTTGGGTTTGTTGATGGGTCTATCAATAAACCTTCGGAGAATGATCAATTGGAGGATTGGTATTGCGTCCAATCGATGCTTTTGCAGTGGATTTTGCATATTATCGACGCTTCGGTGAAGAAGACAATACCCTACTTTGAGGAGGCAAAATCACTGTGGGATTCGCTCAATGTCCGATTTAGCGGACATGCGGCTGGTGGTGGACGTGGACGCGGTGCGAAATTGCGTGCGGCGGTGGAAGGACGTGGCTTCGTTGCTGCACAACCGCGGATGGCAGATGATGGTGCAGGATGGGGCGGTGTGCCGGGATTGACTTCGGACCAATGGCAACAACTTATTTCTATGCTTGGTAATTCTTCGGCCAAATCTCTGGAGGATCGTATGGTGGGTAAGTCCATTGCACCTTGGATTATTGATACAGGCGCTTCGAATCATGTTACGAAAAATTTGGATTTATTGTCGGGGGTGACGACAATAGATGAGTGTCCGGTTGGACTCCCGGACGGACGGACTGCAGTTGCCTCGTGCTGCGGACGTGTTGCTCTTGCACCAGGCGTAGTTCTCAAGAATGTTCTATTCGTACCTCAATTATATTATAATTTAATTTATGTGGCACATCTTATTGATGATATAAATTGTGCTGTACAATTCACTAAAAATTTGTGCGTGATACAGGACCCCAGTTTGAGGACCTTGATTGGTGTCGGTGAACGGCAGGACGGACTCTACTACTTTCGTATTGTACCGAAGACTCAGTCATTGGCAGTGATTGGGACGACTTCTCTGGACATTTGGCATTAGCAACTTGGGCATCCTTCTGATAAAGTAGTTAAGTCATTTTCTGTTGTCAGTAGCTCTAGTAGTTTAGTGAATAAGGCATGTGAAGTTTGCCATCAGGCAAAGCAAACTCGAGGTATCTTTTCTGTCAGTGACTCTCGGACTGTTACAATTTTTTATTTGATATATTGTGATCCATATCCTACACCTTCTACGTGTGGAGCTCGATATTTTTTTACGATTGTGGATGATTTTTCTCGTGCTGTTTGGGTATTTTTGTTGATTGATAAGACTGAAGTATACAAGATGTTATTGTCATTTTTTTATGATTGAGCGACAATTTAACTCCAAAGTTTACATTGTGCGAAGTGATAATGGTATTGAGTTTAATTGCATGCGCGACTACTTTGCAGAGAATGGTACTTTATTTCAGATATCTTATGTAGGTACACCTCAGCAGAATGGGAGGGTCGAACAAAAACATAGACATATTTTGAATGTGGCACGTGCTTTATGTTTTCAGGAAAATTTGCCAAATTGTTTTTGGGGTAAGTGTATTTTGGCGGCTGGTTATTTGATCAATCGAACTCCTTCGTGCCTTCTTGGTTTTAAAATTCCCTATGGAATATTTTTGATTCTTCTCCTTATGATGGATTACATGTTTTTGGTTGTCTTTGTTTTGCCCACAACCAAAAAGCTAAGATGGATAAGTTTGCTCCTCGTAGTCGAAAGTGTATTTTTGTGGGATACCCCAATAGCAAGAAGGGTTAAAGATTGTATGATCTTGCTACTAGTAATTTTTTTTGTCTCTCGAGATGTTAATTTTATGAGAATGAGTTTTCCTATTATGTTGAAGATGATCGTGGTGATATGGCTCCTCCTGACCTTGCGTCCCTTGTCTTGAGCGATGATGCTTTGGGGTTTGATCTACCTCATATGGATGTGATGGCCGTCGTAGAGGCCGAGGCCGCCATGGAGGACAGCGCGGCTGAGGCAGAGGCTATCGTGGAAGATGCGACAACGGAGGCCGCTATTGCAGAGGCAGCTGTGGTGGCTGCGACAGAAGTGGATGAGGCGACGGTGGTGGTGTCGAATGGTGAGGGTGCACTGGGGCGTGGGATGCGTACCAAGATTTTGTCTGTGAAGCTCCGTGACTTTGTTACAAATACAATACGAAAGTTGTCTCATAGTCCTCTCTTCCAACGTTCCACTACGTCCAATCACTCCTCATGTACTCCTTATCCTATAACACATTTTTTGAATTGTGAATAATTTTCTTTGGGATAGGAATTTTCTTGCATCTGTAACTGCAGGTACAGAACCAACCTCCTTTAAAGAGGCGGTTAAATATGCAGGGTGGCGAGAAGCTATGCAGAAGGAGATATGGACGTTGGAGGATAGTGGTACCTGGACCATGGATATACTTTCGGCTGGAAAACGTGCTCTGGGGAGCCGGTGGGTGTACAAGATAAATTATAACTCTGATGGGAGTATTGAGTGGCTTAAAGCCCGTTTGGTAGTTTTTAGAAATCATCAAGTTGAAGGGATTGATTACACTGACACTTTTGCTCTGGTTGCAAAAATGGTTATTGTTCGTGCCTTTCTAGTTGTAGCCGCAGGAAATAATTAGAAACTACATCAGATGGATGTTCACAATGCCTTCCTACATGGAGACCTTACCGAAAAAGTGTATATGAAACTACCACTTGATTTCCAATCCAAACACCCTGGTCAGGTATGTCGGCTTCAAAAATCTTTTTATGGACTTAAACAGGCGCCTCGTTGTTGGTTTGCGAAGTTGACATCTTCTTTGTGGGAGTACGAATTTTGCCAATCGTACTCTGACTATTTGCTTTTTACTCTTCATAGGGGCGATGTTTAGATAAATGTTCTTGTGTATGTCGACGATTTGATTCTCTCTGGCAATAATTCTGCTACTCTTACTTCCTATAAGAATTATTTGAGTACATACTTTCACATGAAGGACCTTGGGGCGTTGAAGTTTATTCTTGGTGCTGATGTAGCTCGAAGTACGAAAGGTATTTTTCTGTGTCAACGAAAATATACACTTGACATTATCTCTGAGACAGGATTGTTGGGGCAAAATCCGCAAGCTTTTCCATGGAACACCATCATCAACTGACACGCTCTACAAGTCCACTTTTGTTTGATGGAAAAGCATATCGATAGCTTGTGGGACTGCTGATTTATGTTTCGTTTACTCGGTCGGATTTGGCTTATGCTGATCACATCTTGTCGCAGTTTATGCATGAGTCTCGACGTGATTATTGGGATGCGGCTTTGAGGGTTGTTAGATATCTGAAGGGTTATCCCGATCAAGGCATTCTTCTTCGCTTTGACTGTAATTTACCACTCCGGGGGTGGTATAATTCTGATTGGGTGAGTTGTCCCATCACACGACGTTCTTTGTCTGGTTGGTTGATTTTTCTTGGTGATTCACCCATCTCTTGGAAGATGAAGAAAAAGGTGACTGTGTCTCGTTCTTTGGCCGAAGCAGAGTGTCGTGCGATGGCAACGGTCAGGTTGTCACGCCCCAGTCCCAAAATACCGAGGGACTGGACCTGTGGCAATGGCCAGCAACACACACCAATGGACAAACCTAATTTAATGGACCCATTAGGGTGTTCTTAAGCTGTAAAACAATAATAAATAGGTCTACGATACAAGTCACAATCTAATTCTAATCTTATCCATAGAAGATAATCACATATAAAATGCCAGAATAATCGAAATAAAATATAATCTAATAAGTCTCAATAAAAAGTATCTCGGGAAACAATCCGAAAATAAGTTTGATACATCAATTCAATAGACAGGAAATAAAGTAACTAGAAATAGAAATAACTGAGTATATGAAGCCAATACTCAGGAGAAATCCTCTGGCACGACCTCGTCCTCGGGTTCTGGTACTGCTCCAATGAATGCTCTTGTCCCGTACACCTCAGGATAGATCTCCTCTGCTAAACCTGGGGACACAATCCGGATCCAGGTCCTCAGGGGACATAGCAAGGTACAAGAATAACTCAAGCCAAAATAAATACAGTACAATAATAAATGAATCAATAGGGTAAACTATGTAACCAGCTATGTAAGATGCAAGTGAGAGCATTAATCGTACTCAGGCTGAGACTACTATAGGCTCTGTGTTGGGAAACCCATAGCAGCATTTTCTCAAAGGACCAGTAAATGTGCCAAAACTCTGTGTCAGAGTCTAAGGCACCTCTAGTAATATAATATATATATAATCAGCCTTTCATATGGTAAGTCTTTCCCCACCCAATGTAATCACACTTCTCATGTTCACGATGTCTCATGTCCATATCACGCAAGATCATGACCTCTAACTGATACAGCGAGTCAGAATGATAGCTAAACACATGCAATAAAGTCTATGTCACGAATCTTGTAACCTATACAGAATCACCAGGAATAACTCAGAAGATTTTGTCTCATGAACAGTGTCAAGTGTCCTATGGTATGACGTACTTGATAATGCAAGCACGAAGATATATATAGTGTCGCGATATCAATCTCTAGTGACGTTACACAACTCCGCGTACGTTGTTGGCACCCGAATATTATTCGGACGCTAAGCAATGTTACACGGTCCTAGGTTGAACATTTATATTAAGAGTATATATGTATGTACAAAGAACTCAACCAAATACTATAACAGGAATCACTGCAAGTTGGCAAGGTACACTTGCCTGGGGTTTGGTTTCCAACTGTTGCTCTGGTATCAGCAGGATCTGTAGGTACTCCTCTGGTTGTTGAAATAAATATTACCATCATGTTCAAAAGACATCAAATAGCTAGAATTTCCTGTCCATAAGTCTAATTTGGACACAGGGGCAAAAGTGACAGTTTTTGGTCAAAGTGGGATCCATATGTGGCCCACTTCGCACCAAAAAATGTGCCAGAGACAAAGTTCTTCAAATTCGTCAAACATAGTGTCTACAAGTCCAGAACGACGATACGAACCCAATGGAATGTCTAGAACTGAATTCCGATGACCCGATCACAAAATCGCCCGTTAAGTGGAGCCGTGGGGCCCACGATACGGGATTTTGTCAACGTTCTCAGAATCGAACCAAACTTGGGTCACAGAACCAGAAAATGCTACGAGTCTGATGGCGTAAGTTTTGTTTTGAAATGACGAGTACACACAAAGTTATAACGAGTTTCAGAACATGGCCGATACGGGACGTTGTCGACGGATACGCGTTGATTCCGGTGTGCACGCATATCCAAATCAACTTCCACAAAATCCCACACGTCTGTATCGACTGCGCGCACCTTTCGGTGAAGTTCGCACACGACCAAGTCGCCTCATTTAGCAGGGCGCACCCAGTTCCAGGAAAAATTAGGGTTTTAAATACCAAGTTTTTGGTCATTTTCACCCGCAAATAAATCATAACATACAGCACAATAAATTGAACAAAATTAGGGTTTTAAAACTAGGTTATACGGTCTAAATTACTGTTCAAGTGAATTTTGAAAACAACTAACAGGTTGCACGCAAAATGGTCGTGAACTTGCAAGTTCGGGACAAATTTCTGAATTTTCAGAAATGGGATTTTTTTCCTGATTTTGTGTCGCAATTTGCGACCGACACAAGACGCGATACCCCGAACGAGTTGTACGAGTTTCGAGGGGGTCACGCGGTATTCGCACAGGGTTCGACAGAAATGATCGAAATACGCGTACGCGAGGGCGCGGCGCGGCGGTGGCGGAGCTCGGGGTGCTGTTGCGGCTGCTGGGGGCTGTCATCGGCGGGACGAGGAGCTTGGGCTGGAGTCAGGGTGGCCGGTGGAGTCAGGGCGGGGGTTGGCGAAGTCGGTAATGGCGGTGGCGGAGGTTGTGGTGAACGAGGTGGTGACAGAGAAGGTCGGCAGGGGGGGAGGGGGGGTTATAGGAAAGGGGAGAGGGAGAGGAGGAGTGGGGAGGCCGGAGCGGGGGGGATTGTGGGGTCATGGGGCGCCGGAGGCGGGGGAGGGCGGTCGTGCCGACGGAGGGGGCGGGGGAATCAGGGGAGAGGGGAGTGGGGTGAGCGGGGTTTGGGGGCGGGTCAAGTTTGGGTCAGGTTCGGGTCCGGATTCGATCCGACCCGTTAGGTTAGGGATTGGGTTCAGTAGGGTTTAGGCCGTTCCGGTTCGGTTCAATTGGACCGGGTTCAGTCCAGTTCAACCCAGTTTAACCCGGTTCAGTTAAAACGGTTTTTTTAGCTATTTAAAAATAGTTTTTGAGCCCAATAAATTTTAGAAAAATTACACATCATCCAATAATTAATAATACACCCAAAATATAATTTTTTGTAATATTTTAATAGTTAATTTAATCCATAAAAATATTAATCCCTGAAGGACATTTTTAATAATTAATTAAAAATTATCGAAAAATCCATAAAACTCATTTTTAAAAATAAAAAAGGGTGTTACAATCTACCTACCTTAAAAGAATTGCGTCCTCGCAATTAAGAAACAAAACAAAACCGGTCAGAAGAGATAAAGCGGTTGCAAGACATGTTCGAAGTACGACACAAACAAAGAATCATGATCAAGGATAAATCAAAAGATGAGGGTTAAGAAAAATACCTAAAGTATTTCCCTAAACAATGAAAGTTAGGTAATTCAAGGGTACAAAAATCTGGTTAGAGCAAGGAAAACTACAGCTTAGGGAAACTAGGTTATCAATCACTAACAAGTTCAAAATACTAGGTTTAAGGCTAAGGTCATGAACTAACAGGCACGTGCTATGGCATTACTAGGAATAGATAACTATGATTAACTTAAATCTTACGCGCATTCGCTACTCCACGAGTTTGTGCGTCCTCTATCGTCATCGCATAAGCTTGTCCGCGTCCTTGTGGTGGTACCCTCTGCTGTTGCTGGGCCTGCTGGAAGAGTGCTGCTCGAGGTGCCAAGGGTGACCTCGGCTGATATCCTTTCGGTGCTGGTGAAACTTGTCGATTTGCTATCGGTGCTCCTTCTCGAGGCTTAGGACAATCCTTCACTGAATGCTGATTAGATCCGCAAGCTAAACATAATCCCAATTTACGTCTACACTCCTTCTCAACATGGCCTACCTTACCATAGTAGTGACAAGTAAGAAGGGTTAGGGATTTGGATACAGCTCCCTGTGGTGCTTGATGCAGGTAAGGTTTCTTTGCAGCTTCTCCATGTGGTGTTCTGGATGGTGCTGATGTGAAAAGCCGCTTCAGGTTGGACTCTCTCCTGGTGACACGCTCCATGCGTCGGGCTGCAGCAAGGACGTCCGTGTATAAAGTAGGTGCAACTGATCCGATCAATCTCTGTAGCTCAAAGTTTAGTCCGTCGAAGAACTTCTCAGCCTTCTCCTCTTCTGTCGGGATCAGGGTAGGGGCGAAGCGACCCAAACGGATGAATTCTGTATTGTACTCCTCCACTGTCATCTTGTCTTTAGTGAGGCGATTGAACTTGTCCCAAAGTTCCGATCGAGCAGTAGATGGAATGTACATCTCCTGAAAGAGTCTGGAGAACTCCTCCCAAGTGACTCAATCTGGTCCGAGCCATGTCTCCTCAGATAGCCACCAGTGATGTGCATTGCCCGTCAATTGCATCCGGACGGTAATCATCCAACGCTCTCTTGGAAGCTCAACTGCTTCTAATTGATGTTGAGTGTTTGTGAGCCACTCATGAACTTTAGTGGGCTCCTCCTTGCCTGAAAAGGTGCGGGGCTTCAGTTGGAGAAAATCGGTGATAGAGCCCGTCGATGGCCGTCGAGCTGGTAGGTTCGCCTGCTCTAGTGTAGTCACTATGCTATTTCTTAGATTTGCTGCCTCGTGACGCTGAGCCTCTTGATGAATCTGCTGTTGAGATTGCATCATTGTGCAGAACATTTAGAATATTTGTTGACCATCCATAGGCTGTCCTGGTGGAAAGGGAGGCATATGTGGAGTAAACTGCGGCGGTGGTGGAATATCATCTCGCCGAAATCTTGAGGTAGGTTGACCTGCTTGATGGCTTTGTTGAGCTGATTGACCTCCACCCACTGGTGTCACTTCATCGTTGTAGGTGACCACTACAACTTGTGGTGTTCCCGCGTGAGTCTCGTCGCATGCTTGTGAATCCATTATCTGCATCCAAAATAAACTATGAGAAGCGTATAGAAGAATCAAGGCAGGATGCAAGTCAATAAATTATTTTGAAGTCGATATGGAGGTCAAGAATGAATCAATCAAGTGGATGAGATCCTATAACTTATCCTATCCATATCGCAGGCTTGCTCGGTCCCTTAGTTGAAACCGAAACAATTTAGTCGTAGACCTGCATGGGCCACCACAAAAACCATGTCACGCCCCAGTCCCAAAATACCGAGGGACTGGACCCGTGGCAATGGCCAACAGCACACACCAATAGGCAAATCCAATTTAATGGACCCATTAGGGTGTACTTAAGCTGTAAAATAACAATAAATAGGTCTACGATACAAGTCACAATCTAATTCTTATCTCATCCACAGAAGATAATCACAGATCAAATGCCAGAATAATCGAAATAAAATATAATCTAATAAGTCTCAATAAAAAGTGTCTCGGGGAACAACCCGAGAATAAGTTTGATACATCAATTCAATAGACAGGAAATAAAGTAACTAGAAACAGAAATAACTGAGTATATGAAGCCAATACTCAGGAGAAATCCTCTGGCACGACCTCGTCCTCGGGTTCTGGTACTGCTCCAATGTATGCTCCTGTCCCGTATACCTCGGGATTGTTCTCCTCTGCTAAACCTGGGGACACAATCCGAATCCAAGTCCTCAGGGGACATAGCAAGGTACAAGAATAACTCAAGCCAAAATAAATGCAGTGCAATAATAAATGAATCAATAGGATAAACTATGTAACCAGCCATGTGAGATGCAAGTGAGAGCATTAATCATACTCAGGCTGAGACTACTATAGGCTCTGTGTCGGGGAAACCCATAGCAGCATTTTCTCGAAGGGCCAGTAAATGTGCCAAAACTCTGTGTCAGAGTCTAAGGCACCTTCAGTAATGTAATATATATATATATATATATATATATAATCAGCCTTTCATATGGTAAGTCTCTCCCCACCCAATGTAATCACATATCTCATGTTCACGATGTCTCATGTCCATGTCACGCAAGATCATAACCTCTAACTGATGCAGCGAGTCAGAATGATAGCTAAACACATGCAATAAAGTATATGTCACGAATCCTGTAACCTATACAGAATCACCAGGAATAACTCAGAAGATTCTGTCTCATGAACAGTGTCACTTGTCCTATGGTATGACGTACTTGATAATGCAAGCACGAAGATATATATAGTGTCGCGATATCAATCTCTAGTGACGTTACACAACTCTGCGTACAGCGATGGCACCAGAATATTATTCGGATGCTAAGCAATTTCACACGGTCCTAGGTTAAATATTTATATCAAGAGTATATATGTATGTACAAAGAACTCAACCAAATACTATAACAGGAATCACTGCAAGTTGGCAAGGTACACTTGCTTGGGGTTTGGTTTCCAACTGTTGCTCTGGTATCAGCGGGATCTGCAGGTACTCCTCCGGTTGCTGAAATAAATATTATCATCATGTTCAGAAGACATCAAATAGCAAGAATTGCCTGTCCATAAGTCTAATTTGAACACAGGGACAAAAGTGACAGTTTCTGGTCAAAGTGGGGTCCACATGTGGCCCACTTCGCACCAAAAAATGTGCCAGAGACAAAGTTCTCCAAATTCGTCAAACTTATTGTCTACAAGTCCAGAACGATGATACGAACCCAACGGAATGTCCAAGACTGGATTTCAATGAGCCGATCACAAAATTGCCCGTCAAGTGGAGCCGTAGGGCCTACGATACGGGATTTGGTCAATGTTCTCAGAATTGAACCAAACTTGGGTCACATGACCAGAAAAATGCTACGAGTCCGATGGCGCAAGTTTTGTTTTGAAACGACGAGCACACACAAAGTTACAACGAGTTTTAAAACAGGGCCGATATGGGGCGTTGTCGACGGATACGCGTTGATTTCGGTGTGCACGCACATCCAAATCAACTTTCGTGAAATCTCACACGTCCGTATCGACGGCGCGCACCTTTCGGTAAAGTTCGCACTCGACCAATTCGCCTCGTTTAGCGGGACGCACCCACTTCCGGGAAAAATCAGGATTTTAAATACCAAGTTTTTGGTTATTTTCACCCGCGAATAAATAACAACATACAGCAAAATAAATTGAACAAAATTAGTGTTTTAAAACTAGGTTATACGGTCTAAATTACTGTTCAAGTGGATTTTGAAAACAGTTAACAGGTTACAGGCAAAACGGTCGTGAACTTGCGAGTTCGGGACAAATTTTTGAATTTTCAGAAATGGGTTTTTTTTCCTGATTTTGCGTCGCGATTTGCGACCGACACAGGATGCGATATCCCGAACGAGTTGCACGACTTTTGAGGGGGTCATGCGGTCTTCGCACATGGTTCGACAAAAAGAAATACGGGACGACGAGGAGAGAGAAAAACTCACCTGAGCAGGACGTCAGAAACGACTGAAATACGTGTACGCGAGGGCGCGGCGCGGTGGTGGCGGAGCTCGGGGTGCTGCTGTGGCTGCTAGGGGACGTCGTCGGCGGGCCGCGGAGCTCGGGCTGGAGTCGGGGTAGGCCGACGGAGTCAGGGCGGGGGTTGGCGGAGTCGGTGATGGCGGTGGTTGTGGTGAACGAGGTGGTGGCAAAAACGGTCGGCGGGGCAGGGGGGTTATAGGAAAGGGGAGAGGGGGAGGAGGAGTGGGGAGGCTGGAGTGGGGGGGGGGTCGTGGGGCGCCGGAGGCTGGGGAGGGCGGTCAGGCCGACGGAGGGGGCGGGGGAATCGGGGGAGTGGGGTGAGCGGGGTTTGGAGGCAGGTCGGGTTCGGGTCTGGATCCGATCCGACCTGTTAGGTTAGGGATTGGGTTCAGTAGGGTTTAGGCCGGTTCGGTTCAATTGGACCGGGTTCAGTCCGGTTCAACCCGGTTTAACCCGGTTAAGTTAAAATGGATTTTTTTAGCTATTTAAAAATAGTTTTTGAGCCCAATAAATTTTAGAAAAATTACACAACATCCAATAATTAATAATACACCCAAAAATATTTTTTGTAATATTTTAATACTTAATTTAATCCATAAAAATATTAATCCTTGAAGGACATTTTTAATAATTAATTACAACTTACCGAAAAATCTAGAAAACTCATTTTTAAAAATAAAAAAAAAACAGGGTGTTATACAGGTATGAGCTTAAGTGGCTCAAGGGGCTGCGTGGTAGTTTGGGGGTGCAACATTCGTGTGCTATGGATTTATTTTGTGATAGTCAATCTGCTTTACATCTTGCGCAAAATCTAGTTTTTCATGAGTGCACAAAACACATTGAGGTGGATTGTCATTTTTTGAGTGATGATGTTCTTGTAGGAGTTATTCGCTCATCTCATGTGCCAACGAATGGGCAACTGACGGATGTTTTCACCAAAGTTTTGGGCAAACGACAATTTGAGTTTATTTTGTGCAAGTTTGATATTTGTGACTTGCATGCTCCAACTTGAGGGGGGTATTGGGATTAAATTGTATCATTAAATTATATTTATGGTGATTAGTTATATATGGTGATTGGCTGGCTTTATTTGGTGATTTGGGTAGTGGAATTAAATTGTATTAAATTATATTTATGGTGATTGACCATGCATGTGACTTAGGCCCCAAGTTGATATGTGGATGTATATATATGTAATATCATGATAAATAAAATACCCAAAATATTATTTCCTATCACTTCTTCACACAACTTGATATTATTAACTATTCGAATTGTTCAACTTGATACCCTGAACTTTGATAAGTACCAACATGATACCCTGATTTTTTTTTTTGACTAAATTGTCCTGCCCTTCTTCCCCTCCCCCCCCTCTCTCTCCGTAGGCGGGCGCGGACGAGAGGGCTGCCGGCGCTCGGGCGGGCACGCACGAGCCGGCCAAGCAGGGGTGTAGGGGGGCGGCGTGTGATGGAGGGGCCCACGGGGTGGGGGGGGAGAGCGTGTGGTGGAGGGGCCCACGCGGGAGACGACGTACGATAGGGGAGAGGGGGTAGTGGCGGTGGTGTGGAACGGGGGGTGGCTGGGGAAAGGGGGATTGGGGTGGGGTGGACGGAGAATGGGAGTGGCGGAGGGAAGGGATAGTTTATGATTTTTTTAAATTTTATGTATCAAGTTAAAATAATTCGAATAGTTGAGGATATTAAGCTAACACATATTAAAGTTAATGGTATAAAATTGAATAATTCGAATAGTTGAAGATATTAAATTAAAATTACGTTTTATATATATAAACTTATACATTTTACGAAAAGAGAAAAAAAAAGACGACTTGTCGTACAATTGTTGTATCATCTGTTTGAAAGTTTTATTTTTCAACTTCCACACGTTGTATTTGATGTTTTCACCAGTAAGATCATCTACGTTGACCCCTAAAAGAGCAAACACATCAGTCTGCAGGGGTCACTTGTGGCCTTAAAAAAAAAAAAAAAAAAAAGAAAAGAAAAGAAAAGAAAAAGAGCTCTTGATAAAGACATTACAAAAATAATTCGGAATAATCAAAAAAATTATTATTAATAATTATAAGTTTGTTACTTACAAATATTACTCATCGGGCTGTTTATTTTCAATTGATTTTTTTTATAATCAGGATTGTCAAAATTTTGATAGTTCTAAAAATATATATTAATTTTTTAGGACTGTCAAAATTTTGACAGTCCTTCCATTGGGCTACACGAGATGACACGAGAGCTGGACTACGTGGAGGCCGGAAAGGAGAACGAGGCGGAGGAGCGGGAGGGGGAGGAGGCGGCGGGAGGAGATGGAGGCAGAGGCGTGCGCACGGTGGAGGACAGGGGCGGTGCTGCGCACGGGGGCGGCGGTGGAGGACGGGACCGTTGCTGTGCGTGGGGGCGGCGGTGAGTGGTGGAGGAAGGGACCGTTGCTGTGCGCTGGGAACGACGACGAAAGGTGGGAGCAGCGGCGAGCGGTGGAGGAGAGGGAGGTGGAGCAGGAGGAGGGAGGTGAAGATGGTGGACAGCCCTAGTAAATTTTGGATTATTCTGAGTAAATTTTTTTATAATTGGATTAACACCAATACTTAACTATTGCTGAGTCTATTTTGTAGTGCATTTTATCACAAGCCAAAAAAATTCCTTGCAGTGGGCCAATGCTTAATAATTATCGCCTGCCACAAGAGACAAATGATGGTAATATGCCCAAAACGTCATCAATTCCTAAAAGGGTAGCCGAGTAAAAATTAGCCCAAGTGAAAAACCAAAACGAACCAAAAAGAAAGCAGGCCACCACCAAATAAGCTTAATAAGCAAAAGGGTATAATGGACAAACAAAGTGCTTGTGGAAAACCTAAGGGAGTGTTTGGTACGTAGAATACTGTATAACAATTTTTTTTATATTTTTGAAAATTAAATTTAAAATAATTAAATTTTTTTAAAAAAATATTTTTATATTTGGTTACCCTATAAATATTTTCAGAAAAAAAAAAAAAAAAAACTCAAAATAAAAAATGATAAAAAAACTTAATAAAATTTTGTACTATTTTTAAAATTTAAGCTGAACCTTTTTTTTTCCAAACCAAAACGAATCTCGAGCAATTCTTGATAATAATAATAATATACAAATATCTTGTATAAGGGGATCCGACCAATGTTCTAAAAATCGGACCTATGATCGAACATAAATTTTTTGATACAGATCTGACAGGAGGTTCAACCAGATTGGACCGGTTTTTGTGAAGTACATTTTAGTTATGAAATAACTAGATAGATATTTTATCTGCTGAATATCTAACATTTCTATACGCTAGAGTTGCATCATATACGATATGAAGAATACTTTACCCTTGCAATCGACGGTAACTTACTCTAACTCACTTATATATGGACCCACATTGGTCCACTTGTCCCTCAGTAGATGACCAAGTTTATTAGTAGGAGGCGTACGGGATTACGTTAAGTAATTACTATCCCAACTCCCAATATGCAAAAGAATAAAGTATGTAATGTCACAAAATTATGATTTTGAAATAAATACAAAATGTTTTGCTAAGCATGCGTGTGTTTGTGGGTGAGGAAAACCGTCGGTCCTATCCGATTCTGATAGCACTGGATTCGACAATAAAAGGAAACCAATTACATACAGTATCACAAGAAATAAAATATTACAAATTAACAAATCTACTACGTACCATGACCACTTGCCATTCATAAATATACGAGGGAACGGATCCAGATCTAAACATCATTGAACCAATGGCGGCTGCTTCCTCCCCCCTGCTGCACGAGACCCAGATCCTGAAGTCCATCGCCATCGACTACACCCCGGAGGCCTGCCACCACTCCCCCTCCACCGACGAGATACACCTCGTCTACGACCACCGCGGCGGCGCCCGCTGGCGCTCCCCCTCCCGCTTCCGCTTCGGCACCTTCGGCGCCCGCATAAAGCTGCCCCCGGGCAACACCTCGGGCCTCAACTTCAACCTCTACCTCTCCTCCCTCGAGGGCGACAAGGCCCAGGACGAGATCGACTTCGAGTTCCTCGGCAGCGACCTCGCCTCGGTGCAGACCAACTTCTACACCGCGGGCCAAGGCTCGAGGGAGCAGCTCAACCCGCTAGGTGCAGGATCATTTTTTAACTTTGAATGTGTATATGATTAATGATTTTTTCATTTTTTTTTTATTTGACTTATGGCTCAACACTAGGGTTCGACCCGTCCGAGGGGTTCCACGAGTACGTGATCCGGTGGAGCGAGTCCGAGATCGAGTGGCTGGTGGACGGGGCCGCGGTGAGGAGAGAGGTCAGGGGGGAAGGGGAGGCTTGGCCGGAGAAGCCGATGTTCCTCTACGCGTCCGTGTGGGACGCGAGCTACATCGACGAGGGGAGGTGGACGGGGGCGTACGTCGGATGCGACGTGCCGTACGTCTGTAGCTATAGGGAGGTGAGGGTGCCGACTGGGACTGTGGTTGCGGAGGAGGAGGAGAAGAAGGAAGGAGAGGAGAGGAGGGTGTAGTGTCTGCTGCTGCTGTTTGAAGTGAGGAGGAGGAGGAGGAGATTTTAAGATTGTTGTTGTTTCAGTATGCTTTGCTTTAGCAGTTTGTTTGTTTCTTTGTTTGATTTTGCTGTGGGATGAAAGCAATTTTTTTTCCCAATAATAATGGATCTTTGGCTAATTTACTACTAGATATATCTTGTGTTTGTGCTTGTAATTTATATGGTAAAGTATTATAGTTAACAACCAATTAACGTGAATTTACTCTTGTCATCTGTATGAAAGAAATCGGGAAAAAAAAAATCACTTAAGTATAGTTATTTGTATTTAACCTCAATTGAGAATGCTATCTCCGTTATTTTCATTTTTATTTAATTAGTGTTATCCCTAATCCTTCATAATATGATAATTATAATTGTACTTACCCCCATAATTGAAAAAAAAAGGGGTAGTGGGCATAGCATTATCGGTGATAAATACAAATAACTCAAATAAGTTCAAAGCACAAACTTTTTCTTAGATTTCTTGTGGACGAGCACTCCCGAATTTTCAACTTGTGTTATATGCTTTGTGTCTTCACTCTCAATTATACCACCTATGATGCGGTTCTCAAGACAGGTAGGTCCCAAGAATTTACCGGCCAAAGATTAGTAGCAAGGCCAGGAGGCCAGGAGAGGTCACACTCATCCATGAGAGGCATCAGTATTCAGTCATCACCTCCAGCACCAGTAGTCAGAACTCCTCGCCCGTTAGCACCTCTAGCCTCCACATTAACCTCAGTACAATCCACCAGGCAGTCTGTATCAACAGGATGTAGCCAGGGCACACCAGAGATCAGTGTAGGAGGTCCAACGACCAGTGTCTCAGATGTGGGGCGTCTGACCACATGATTGGTTCATGTCCGCTTATGTACCCTGAGGCTTCTTCAGTCCGACAGTTGCCAGCCCCACCCCGGGCAGCGATTGAAGGCCCACAAGGACCAACATTAGCAGTTCGGCCATAAGCCTAGCGTCTTCTCCCGACGCAGACCCGACATTTATAGCAGCAACGTCCGACGTAGTATGCGCAAGTCCAGCAAGCCCAACAAGTAAGGCAGAACCAGCAATAAGTTAGAGCCACAGCCCCTAGACGTTAGCCTGACGAAAGGTTTGGCAACCTAGAGAAGTTGTTAGCCGAAGGCGCTACGATCGTGGGTGAAATTTTTGAGCTCTCTTTAGTTTGTCTTATTCTTTGGTTCTTGTCAAACGATCTTGTGTTCCGACACATTCAAAATACAATAGACGTTTCAATCCTTTCGTTGAACAAAAGCGAGTTTCTCGCCCGCTCTTTCGCCTCCGTATCTCATGGTACGTGATGTCTATCATGCAACCCGACTGCGAAGGAACGTCCTGGATCGGAGTCATATCCTTAATAAGATCATTGGTACCGACTTACCCAAGGCTTGGCTCTTGTCCATTTTTGTGAGTCAGCATAAGGCAAGCGAGGACGAATTCCTAATTGACTGTCTTAGAGGTATATGTATCCATATGCCTCCATTTTCCCTGTATGATGCTTCTGTGCATTTATTCATTAGTTACTTTTGCAGTTATCTTTTATTTCAGTTACTTGCTTAGTATAATCCTTTGATTAGTGACATATGATTTCTTGAGCTTTCTCATGTGTTCCATCTCGACTAGCTTTCGTGAAATTCTGAGACATAATTTTTCTAAGGAGGGTAGAGATGTCATACCCGATTCCAGATTTGGTATTTCTTGAATTTCTAGAATTTAATTTTTTCTGATAATGTATTCGTGTTATTGAGAGAGGTTACCCGAGATCAGTAGAATACCCATTGGCATTACCATAGACCCGATTTAGGACCCGTATGTAGAAAGGACACTTGGTTCGGTTCATTTGATTGAACCCTTGACTAAACCATCTTTCTCTTCGCTTAGTATATATATTATCATTTTCTCTCTCCTCACTCATTTTCTTATTTCACTCTTCTTGCTTCATTCTTCCTCTCCTTCAAGCTCCCTCTAGCCAACCCGAACCCTAGGGAGAAGTTATTGTGACTTGGACCGTGAGAGGTAGAGGCTAGGAGCCACCCAAGTCAAGTACATCTTGCTCAATGGTGAAGCCTTGATTTTCGAATATATATATATATATATATATATATATATATATATATATATATATATATATATATATATATATGTTGTTTTAAAAATTATTTGATGAAAAATATTCTCATTGAGTTGCTGATCATATTTAGTTCTTGAAGTTTTAGATTTTTATGAGTATATTTGAGTAGATCTGAAATTATGATTTTTGAGTAGATTTTTTGTGGTTTTGATTAAATAAAATATGATATTTTAGAAAATATATTTTTGTTGTTGATGAAGCACTTTATTTCGAGCATTTTGGCTTTTGATTCACTTGGTTCGGAGTTAAAATAAAGTTTTTATGAAAAAAATAATTTTTAGATTTTTTTTGGAGTTTTTGCCATGGCTGAACCTGCTGTTTGGAGAAGATGAAGTTCTCATACGGCTAACATCATATGCGACCGAGAGTTCTATGCGGCCTGACCTCTATGTGGCCTGAACTCTTTACCGCATAGCCAACCCGTCACCCTCACTTTTCTAAATAAGGGTAGTTTGGTAATTTGGCCTAGTTATTTAATTTTAGAAATATTATATTATTATTTGGTGTGCAATAAATAATTATTTGATGGTTGTAGTAGTTATTTATTTATATGAGTGTTATGTATTTAATTAGAAACTGGTAGTATTTGTTTCTAATAGTGGGCCATCATATTATTTAGACTTGATAATTGGAAACCCAATTAGACTTGTCATGACAACTAGTGAGCCTAACTTGAACCCAATCCCATTAGTCCTTCTCACTTATTAATTAGAGAGAATTAGACTAATTAGAATTAATCAGATACTTTCTAATATTGTCCAACCATAATCATATTCATATTTGGATGGAGAGGGGTGTCTTGGACATTAGACATTACTTGGAGAAAGGGAGAGGGGGCCGGCCACCATAAGAGAGGACTCTCTTCTCTCTCTCCTCCTATTTGCATTCATTTTAGATCTTGAATTCTAGATCCCCAATTCTTCATTTTTTTATCCATTGAATTTTTACTCAATCCACCTCCATTTCTCTTTTATTTTATCCCTCAAGAACATTTGGAGCTTGGAAAAGCAAGGGGCACAAGGAGGAGAAACTTTGGTGGAGAAATCGTGTTTGAATTGTGTCCATTATATTTTTATTGGAAATTTATCTCCCAATTGGTAAATTCTAAATTCTCTCTCATTGTAGTTTCTAAATCATGCATATGACATTTAGGAATCACCCCATAGCATAGGGCTGCCATTAGGAACAAATTCTAATTGATTTGGTAATGCATTGTGGTCTCTACATAGGTTTTTATATATATTTTTGGGGGAATTACGAGGTGGGCACACTAAGTGTGTGTCACAACACCAATTTAGTCGTATTAAACTTAGATAGGGGTTGTTGTACTAGGTACATGTCCACAATTGAAGACGAGTAGGCCGTATCATGATACGGTGTGATACCATGTGATACGAAACTCTATTTTGTACGTTTTGTGCAATTACTTCTCAATTCTCATCGTAGCAAGTTATTTTAATTGTATTATGATGTATTACATATATAAAAATTGCTAATTGTGGAAGAACTTGGGTTTTGGTTCTTCATTGGACACGTATCGTGAGTTTCTCACATTTGACACCCTAGGTGTTTGAATAATTGATACTAGTGTATTTATATATTTGTGTGTAGATATATTTTGAATCATTGAACTGTGGTGTAGTGACTGTGAGTATAGGAAGGGAAGCAGTGGGTTGAGAATTATTTATGTGTATGTGTTAATGATGGAATGTGTGCAAATCAAGGGGTGGCTCGAGCAAACTTGTAAAGTTGAGGGGTGTTTGGGGACCAACTGACTGTGTAATAGCTTGCTGTGTCTGGTTGTGAGTAGAAGAGCTAAGTGTATTGTGTGTGTGTGGAGTTATATGTGAAGGGGGCAGTAGTGTGATATTGAAACTAGGTGTTGAGGGAATGAGCAGACTTGTATTGCACTATAATACAAGCACTAACATTTACTGCAGTAGCAGTGAGAGTTAACCTGACTTTGTATGTATCAAGTGTTAGATATTTACATATCAGACCGATGTGTACTAGTGAGGGGTATGATATTGATGTAGTATGGTAGCAGTATCTGGAGCCAATGCTCGGGTTGTGATGTTCTCTGTCAGTTGAAGGGGATGACTTCAGATGATTGGCTATGTTGTGGGGGTGTTTGTGATACACGACAAGGGAGAAGAGGACTCGACATGTGCTGTGCACATCAGTGCACAGCAATGAGTGGGCTTGTATCAACCACTGATACCTAAAGGTTACAACAGCAACATCAGTTGCTTTGGACTGATGGTAGGTACCAGTACCAAGTTAAGGGGGATGTACCTGGTAACAGTTAGCCACATAATAGATTAGTATCAAGTAGTAAATTGTCAGTTGTTAGTTGTTTTGTATTGGTTATATTAGATTGGATTTTGGGGGTGATTTGTTGGTGTACCAGTGGTTGATTAGTATCACTATTAGAGGAGTGAACTGATACAATGATGTATCAGTGTACTTAATTGCTCAAGTTGTAGAGTTAGAGTAACTTTAGTTGTAGTTGTGTTAGTAAGGCAGTGGTGCATCTGCAAGAGTTACACTATAGGCTGGAGCAAGCTGTAGTGGGTACAGGATATCAAAGTTGTTGGGGCTCGGGCAGTGGGCTAGTATCAGACATGTATGAGGAACTTTGAGTATATGTTACAGGGAGTTGAAGTCTAAGGGTGTGTGATCAAGCTGCAGGTAGTAGATACACCCAGCTGTGTGTGTACCTGGACAAGTGTATCATCTAGTGCTCAGTGGTGTACATGGGTATAAGGTTAGAAAGGAACTAAGGCTTGGTTGTGACAGCTGCAGTATATAAGAAGGGTTGTTGGTATCAGTTATACCAGTTGTTACGCATCGAGTTCTTGAAGTTGCTGTGCATGAATGATGAGAGTAGGGCTTGAGCAGTATCTGGGAGTGAAGGCTCAAGTCAGTACACACCAATGGGTGTGTATCAGTGAAAGCATACTGATAAGTGTGAATCAGTACAACCATGTTAAAATGTGTATTGGTAAGTACTCTGGATGTGAGTTATATGATGTAGAATGGTGCGTTGAGTTAGTGGGGGTTCATGAATCCAAGTAATTTAAGTGTATCAGTAGTTAGTAGCTAGTTTAGGGTGAGTTTGGTGATAATTATATGTATACGTTTACATAGATCTACAACTATGCCATATTATATATATATATATATATATATATATATATATATATATATATATATATATATATATATATATATATATATATATATATTAGTTAATTTGTTAGATTGTCAGTTAGTAGTTAAGATATTAGTATTACTATTATAGTTAAGTTTCATGTAGAGCTAAATAGATAGTTAGTTGTATTCACACTAGTTAGTGTAGGTAATATCTAGAATAGCTAGTTTTAGCTAGTAATGGTTAGAAATGACTCATATAGGCCAATTAACCTTAGTGTGACATAGTAGAGCATGTATCGATACATTGTAGCTCATTATCATTTTATTATACCCATTTGACATGATACCCATATCTAGGTGGTTACGACACCAGCTCGGACACCGAGTAACATCATTTGTTCCGGACAGAGGCAAGTACATTCTCTGATAGTTTTCTTATTTGACAGTCTTTATGTTTTATGTATTTAATATTGAGATATTTTATTCCTGACACGATGGTGACACAGATTGGTATACGTAGGATTTCCGTCATGAGATATTCTCATTCATGATCACCTACTTCATGATTATATGATATTAGACCATGATCAGTATGCGTGATATTACAGACCATGCATAGTGATTATCGTGTCAGAACGTGTCATGATTTGGATCCGTGTACTAGTCGAGGTTGGGAGAAGTATTAGTGAATATATGATCATATCTTATAGCTCATGATATATTTATGTTGCAGTCGTGATAGCTAGCAGACCATTACAACCCACGTGTGGTCATGCTAGCTCTCCTTTATGATTATAGACCGTGCTAGGCCCGAGCCGATCACATATATTGCTAATATTTCAAGGCACAAATTATTATTGTATTTCCTTATTCCAGTTTATTATAATGATGTGCCTTACCATATTATGCTTAGTTATTTCCATTCTTTAACGTGATATTTCCTTTTGTGATGCTTACTATTCCAGTTATGTTTTTCCATTATTTATTTTTATTACTATTGTTGTTTCATAGATTTTATCAATTATTGAAACTGCTGTTAGTGGTGTATTTTGCTCCAATCTTGACTGGATATATTTTTTAGATGATTCATTAGAGGACTGGTGTCCTACGCACTACGAACCACAAGAAGGTGAGTCAGTTGAGCTAGTTGAGTCCATGCCCGTAGAGCTACCTATTATAGAACCTCTTGTTGCAGACACTTAGATATTGTTATGAGTTATACTTGATTCCTTTAGACTCTTTTGGCATGAATTAGTATCTTAAGAATTTTATGGATTTTAGATTAGTAGCTTGATATTGTATTTTTTCTTGTACTCTTTCTGATTCCTATTTTTTATCGTGCCATTCTTCCTCTAGTTTGACTTTGTGATTGAGTATTGATTATATTTAGCATATCATTGTATTATTCTTCCGTTGGGAGTTGAGATGGACTGACAGGTATCTTATATCTTGTGTGAGATGTTAGATTATATTGTTGACCTAGAACAACGTTCTACGTCGTTCTTACGACGTAGGATGGACGTGGTTTATCACTCGTGCCCTTACTCCGGGTGCAGGTCATGACACAACCAGGAAGCGTCTATCTTGTTGGATGCATGACTATTTATTACACAAAGTGTTCTAGAACTAAGTCATTGAAATCCTTGTGTGTTCACTCCTAGAACGAATAAAAAATTCGCTAAGTGCAAAGAAAATATCACGACCTGCACCTGGTGAAGGGCACGAGAACGTGGATACGTCCATCCTATGCCGCAGCATCGACGGTAGAACGCTGTCTAGGTTGTCGTCAATACAATCTATCTATCTCACTCAGAATATATATATATATATATATATATATATATATATATATATATATATATATATATATATATATATATATATATATATATATATGTCATGTCAATGTCTCAACTCCGAACGGAGGATAAAAGATAATAATAATGATATGATAATCAATCATAATAACTAAAGTACGATAGGAATCAAAGAATCCTAAAATAAGATTTAAACTCTAAACATCTACATCTCATATAAATAAAATCAAATATCAATACAATATCCAAAATTAAAATGAGCCGAAGACAATTCCAGTACAAATCTACAAATAGAGTCTAACTATAAAAGACTAGTGATCTAGATAAACCTCTCGACAATCACTCATGAACTAGTGGGTCCACGTCTGCACCGTCTATAGGCTGAGGTCCGTAATACGTCGGACACCAATCTCCTGGATCCTCTAAAAAATATTATTCAGTCAGGAATGGAGCAAAGTACAACCCAATAGAAGTTCTAATTAATTAACAAAAACTATAAAATAGTAAAATAGATAAGCCATATACGATGAGAATAAACTGATGAATTAAGAACAATAAACGAACATACAATACTAGCAACATAAATATAAATTAATGCGTACAAGAATAAAAAAGAGGAACTTTAATGTCAGAAATAGAATAAGGTAATCTATGAACTGAAAATGAGTCTAGAATATACAATGAGTTTTGAGATACTAACTAGATATGTGATCGGCTTGGAATATTCAATGTTTACACTAAGGAGAGCTAACTCGATCATACGTGTAATGTATGATTACTTAGTAGCCAATGATTACACTACTTGCTGATAGTTCTTGATCACATATTTAATTAGTATTTCTTTCGTCCCGACTGATACGATGGATCCAACCCTGACACGTTACTAGCCAATATATCCAATGTTTAACCTATAATATTTAATGTTATCTAATACCAACAAGGAGCAGTATTCGATACCATCTCGATAATCAGGATAACATCTCATGATTGTCGATCCAATAATAATACCAATCCGTGTATCATCGTGTCAAGAAATCATAAGTAACATTTCTAAATACATGAATTATAGTAGTAATCAAATAATAAAAACTATTAGGGAATATACTCGTATATGGTCCTGAGCAAATGGTATATTCGGTATCCGAGCTGGTGTCACACAGACCTATATATGAAATATTACGTCATTCGGGTGTAAAAAAGTGATAAATAAGCTAAAACGAGTTAAAGTACAATTTCTAGGTCATATTAGTCAAATTAGGTCAAACTATGTTGGTTACAAGGCTAAACTAGCTAATATTAGGTGATATTAGGCTACACCTAGGTTTCTAGGTCCATACCTTGCTAAACTAGGTTAGGTTTCTAGTTTATACTAGTTAATATGAGTTCTAAGATACCATATATATATATATATATATATATATATGTGTGTGTGTGTGTGTGTGTGTGTGTGTGTGTGTGTGTCTATATATATATATATATATATATATATATATATATATATATATATATATATATATATACTAAATAGAGTTATGATATTAATATCTAGCAATACCTTAGCTAAACTTATCACTTAGCCAATACTTAGCCCATATCTAATACCTTATTATCTGACTAATACCTTACCTTAACCCCTATTGATTCCCTACTGATACTCACACCTGGCACATACCCCACTTGCATACACTACTCACTTACACCCTCAAACCTCACTGATACACCATGCCCAACTTCCTACTAGATACTCATCAAGTCATACCTAAACTAACTCCAAATACTTTTATCCCTCCAATTCACTATTCCTGATACTCTTGCATACACTTAGAGATGGCACAACGTCATTCCAACCAAATTCAATACCAACTTTTGTATCCAAGCTACCTAAATCTTCACTTACTTAGACCACCCAAGATACCTTACTTATTTACCTCAAATACCTCAACTAGTACTTAACTTTCCTACCTACACCTTGGTTCACTCTTCCAGGTTTTACCTAATTAATTGATACTAGGTTATTTCTTTCCCCAAATTGGTAGTAGTTACTACTACCAAATGGCCACTGTTATTGTTTGGCCTGAACTGCCTCCTTTTCTAGAGCAGCAACTGTTGCAAATTTCCCCAATTCACTGTAAAGTGTACTGCATTGGCACCCAATAGAGCATCCCATCTTAGTATTCCCCCATACTACATATACCTAACACAGTATAAGTTCTTTGCAATCCTTAACACACAGTCATTCACCAATACTCTCTCCCAGCTCTGTCACATACACTCATGGGTCATATTTCTCACTAAAACCATCCTAAAGGAACAGGCTGGACATCCAGTATCGGTGCATACGATAACTGAGCCACATACCACCCACTGTATACTAGCAGTGTACATATACATTATGTATCAGGTAACCCCACAAATACCCTATCCTCTCATTACACTCAACCACACACCCATAAATACTGATATAATACTAACAAAATCACTCACATACTAACACCCAATATATCACAGGCTTGATACCACACTTGATGTTCCCAGTTCACCCCACCTTACACCAACGGAACACCCCTTCCATAATATGAATATTAGAGGACACAACCTACCTACATCTCAAAAGTTCTTCTTCCTAACCTTACACTACCACCATACCAATGTACACTCAAAACTGAACACCTAATCCCCATGACCCTTCACTTGACATTTCGATCACTTGCTGTTGAATGCAATATTCCAGGTTTACAATATGTGCAACTGTTACTACTAACAGGAATCCGAACACCCCTGGCATCACTTGCAACTCCATCCTCACCTACTGCTGCTAATGCTTCCATGCCACTACTACTATCTTAATCACTTCAACATCACATACCCGAGACCTACAGTTACAACTAACCAGCAGTCAAGCTCCAACTAAATTTTTCTTACCTGAGCAAGAATGTACTGATGATGTAGTCTGGTAATAACTACTGCTAACAGATGCTCCAGGTATAAGTGCACAATTGTGCACTGCTGTACAAGAGCACGGTTGTAACCCGAGCCCCCTTTTCTCACTGCTTGCACTACTTTCTTTAGGAACCCCCTCTCCCCTCACTAACCATCTGCTACTTCCCTTCCGCTATATTGTGATACAATTCACAACACAAGCACAAACCTCACTTCTCTCCATCATTGTCATGACCCGCACCCAAAAAATTGGGCGTGAGTCATGGGTACGTCCAGCCTACGTCGTAGAATCGGCGGTAGAACGCTGTCTAGGTCCGTTCTAGATCACAACTATCTATAACTCACAATAACATGTCAAGATAACCTCTCCAAAAGGAGGGCAATAACACAATATATATAAACTTTGTAAGCCCCCTGATTTTCATGAATTTCTAATTTGATTTTTTTTAATTTTCTGGAATTTTTTGGGATTTTTCTGTAATTAAATCCTAGGCTTTTGATAATTAAATAATTTTTAATTACTATTAATTAATATTAAAATATTATGGAAATAATATTTTATGGTGTAAAATGGAAAACCGGACATAGGATAATTTTCTGTGAATTTATTGGACCACGGAATCATTTTTAACGTCCTGAAAACCGATGTAGAATTAAACCGAATTAAACCCGTGCCAAACGCCCAACATCCCCATGAGAGCCGAAGCCAAGCCCAAGGAGCGTTGACCTAGCCCAAATCCTAGGTCAAACCCTAGTCCAAATTTTTGTATGTATAAATACATAATTTCCTAGTTTTCTCCACAAACAAAAAGAAAAAAAAAGAAAATTTTTAAAAATCCCTAATCCCTAACCCTAACCCTAACCGAACGCCGCCACCTTTCTCCTGACCCCACCGACGAGACTCCGACGCCGCCCCTAGCCCAGTCGCTGACCTATCCGCCTCCCATCTCCGCCCTAGTCACCCGAGCAGCCGCTCGACCACCACACGCAGACCCGACCCTCGCCGCTGCCACCCTTCCCCGCTCAACTCCCTGCCGGAACCCTAGAGTCCCTTCTTCTTCCTCCGCCGTCGCCACCCCGACGAACACCGCCCAGCCCGCACGACTTGACTCTCCCCCGTCTCCCTCTTCCTCCACCGTACAGCCGACCAGCTCCCTCGTCTTCCTCCTTCCTCTTCCCTCGACTCTTCCCCGTCTCCCTCTTCTTCCACCGCACAGCCGACCAGCTCCCTCGTCTTCCTCCTTCCTCCTCCCTCGACTCTTCCCCGTCTCCCTCTTCCTCCACCGCACAGCCGACCAGCTTCACCTCCTCCTCCCCAGAATCTCGCTGTCCCCCTCTCTAGCGTTGCCCTCCGCCACCCAGGTCGACGACCCTGCCTCCTTCAGAGCTCCGCCTCCCCTCCTGTGCAGCACCCAAGCACCGCCTCAAGCCACCGGCACCACCACACGACACCGCCTCTGCCGTGTCCGCCGAGCAGCTGCTGACACGGACACATCGGCCCTGAATCGGACACAACCAGAAACCCTAACCCTAACGTAGCACGCACACAGAGACTCGGACACGTCCAGGACACGAAGGAGACACTCGGACCCAGGAAATCGGTCTTCACGGAGCCATATTCAGGTAACGTTTTCTCTTACCTCGTAACTCTGTTTTCAATTCCATCTGTTGCAATGCGTAGACTGTATAACCCTTTCAGTGCCCGTGCAACCCGCTCGGTGCATCGCGTCCTGTGGTGATCGCAAACCGCGATCCAAAAATAGGAAAAACAACGCCCTGTTTCACCCCGAAACTGAGTGCGCCCTGCCAAACGGGACGACTTGGTCGCACGCGGTCTTTATCGAAACGTGCACGTCGTTGATACGGACGTGCGGGATTTCGTAGAAGTTGATTTGGATGTGCGTGCACACCGGAATCAACGCGTATCCGCCGACAACGCCCCGTATCCGCCCATTCTGGAACATGTTGTAACTTTGTGTACACATGTCGGATCGAGACGAAACTTGCGCCATCGGACTCGTAGCAATACACTGGTCCTGTGACCCAAGTTTGGTTCGATTCTGAGAACGTTGACAAAATTGCGTATCGTGGACCCCACAGGCTCCACTTGACGGGCGATTTTGTGATCGGCTCATCAGAATCCAATTTTGAAAGTTCTATTTTGTTCATATTATCGTTCCTGACTTGTTGACACTGAGTTTGAGGAATTTGGAGACCTTTGACCCTGACACGCTTTTCAGTGCAAAGTGGCCCACATGTGGACCCCGCTTTGACCCGGAAATGTCATTTTTGTCCCTGTGTCCAAATTGGACTTAAGGACAGGCGTTTCTAGCTATTTGACATCTTTTGAGACTGTTGGTGATGTTTATTACAGCTTTTGGAGGAGTACCTGCAGGATCCACTGACACAGGGCTACAGTTGGAGCCAGAACCCCAGGCAAGTATACCTTGCCAAATCCTGCAGTTTTGCTACTTATCTCCTGGACTTATTTATACATTGTCGTGCAAGACACTTGCACACTATTTGCAGGCTTTCCTTTTCAGTTGTTATTTTCTTGTCGTATATTAGTTTCTTGATGCGTTTTTCATATTGATTTATTCCCGCTGCTCTAGTCTTATTTTCTCGTTTTACGTGCATGTACATTATTTGTTCTTTTTCATGGATCACTATTTGTTTCATAGACATATTGGGATGGTATATGTTTACTCTACGTTCTCTAAGTTGACTCGATTGATTCCTTTAGTTCCTAGATGATCGTTATTAGGCATTGACTATACTTGAGCATTCTCGACTATGAGTACCCATTGTGCTGCGATAGAGACTTGTTCATTTGACTACCTCATTCGTGAGCTCCCATTGTGTCATGCCCCAGTCCCAAAATACGTAGGACTAGGAATACGTAACACGCCAGCCGTATGTATACGAACTCCAATATATGGAAACCATATACACACGTACGCTGTACATGAATATCCAATCCACAGTGGTAATATATGTCACAACAAGTCACACGCAGTTCTATATCTCATCCACAGCATAAATAATAGAATAATGGAAATCAATAACTGAATATCAAAGAAGCAGTCTCAAATAGTAATCTCCAAGTGTGATAGTCGGGTGGAAATAAATCCACTGCAAATCGACTATAATAAACTACTAAAGAGAGAAGAGAATAAACTCTAATATAAGAATAAATGTCTAGAAAAGAATAGCAACTAGAATCTCTAAACAGCTGCAATGAATCACATATAATCAGAAGGTAAGATATCCTCAGACTGATAGGTAGCATCAGGTCCAGGTCCATACTCCTGCGGGTACTCCTGCTCACCTATATCTGGAAGGGACCAGGTCCTCAGAGGGACGTAACAAGATACAAAAAGCACATGCCAATAAAGTAATAAAAATAAACATCCATTGGGGTCGCCTAACCATCTATGTGAATGCAGTTTGAGAACAACTTTCTAACAAGTGGGCTATCTGGCCATAAATAGGATTGGCATAGTTCTCTTGGAGATCCAGGGGCCTACAAAGGCACGACGACTTTCGAACGTCGGAGGCCCGCCATGATAATATATAGGGGTCATCATGACCGCGTATCTCCGGCGGAGCGTACGGGTTACATAAGGAAAGTGCAAAGGAGCCCAAATGCGGTACTTGTTGTTCTCCCCACCCAATTCTCTAAGTATGTCATGTCCATGACACGATAATACCTATAATAACCGCCAGGTTTACTAGCATACAAAGTTTCTATTGGCAGTTATCCCTATCCGTCGCACGACCTATACGTACCAGTGGCCAGCCGAATATGCAAGTCCGTGTCCTACATGTGACTCACACTCGTGTATGAATAGTGTCATGGCTAATGAAACATAAATGCCTCATGAAAATGGGGTAGTCTCATAAAGTAGGTCTAATGCATATACATAAATAAAACATAGTACGACGACACCGTCGTTGCACCCAAGTTTCCTTGGACGCGCAGTTTATATAGCAGTTTAAAATAAATGAACTAAATAAACAGAAAATAAACATGCATGCCTCATATGGAATGTAAAAACAGTACAATGGCAAGGTATACTTGCCTGACAAGAAATCTGTAAAGTGTACGCGCCCAAATGTCAAGGACACTGAACCTGGAACTAAGGACTCCGAACAAACATCTCCGGATGCTGAAATAAATATCACCAACGTTTTCGGAATGAGTAAAATAGCTAAAAAGCACATCCCTTTCGTCCAATTTGGACACAGGGGCAAAACGGTAATTTTGGGTAAAAGTGGGGTCCATGTGTGGCCCACTTTGCACCAAAAAACGTGTCAAGGGTAACAGTCTCTAAATAGGACAAACTATAGGTCAAACAACTTTAGATGTCAATACGAACCCAACGGTATGTCCAAATGTGGATTCCGATGGGCCGAACAGAATTATGTCCAAAAAGTTAACTGTGGGGCCCGCCAATTGGCAATTTGGTCAACCGTCTCAGAATCACGTAAAATTTGGGTCACAGGACCAGCGCGTTACCACGAGTCCAGTGGCGCAAGTTTTGTCGCAATCTGACAAGCGTGCACAAAATACGTACGAGTTCCACAAAAGTTGCGACACAAAATATGTCTGCAGATACGGCCTGATTTCGGCGCGTACACGCGTCCGAATCAGTCTCCACGAAATTTTACGTGTCCAGTTACGCTGTGTGCACCATGCGGTACACTTGGTACACGGCAGGGCGGTCCCGTTTGGCGGGGCGCGCTCCGTTTTCCAACTTTTAGAAAACCGGAAAAAGTGGGTGCGCGCAATTTTGTGACGAATTTAACTATGTCCACAGCGACTAATAGCATATGGTTATTTAACAGAAAATAAACTAGGTCAGGTATTCTACAGGTATCAAAAAGAATCACCGAATTCGGATCTCTATGGTGGGAGATACGAACTCGGCAATATGGGTGTTCATTCTGGAATTCTGCGATTCCAGAATTGGGTCTGTCCGTCCACTTTGGACGCTATTTTTCACCTAGGGGCACACGTTTTCCGAGGTTGGCTATAAAACGAATATTGGAGAGGGTTAAGGGATGATCATACCTATGAAAACAGAACATCGTTTGGTCGAGCGAGTTGACGGGAAATCGCGTCGGAGCGAAGGTGCTTCGAGTGGGATTCTGCAGGATGCGAGGTCGGCGTCGACGGGATGATTGGATGGCTTGGTGGGGCTTCTCTGGCTGCGGTGACGGCTCTTAGATGGGAACAGGAGGTCTGGGTATATTAGGTTAGGGTTTATGGGATGAGAATTATATATATATATATTATATATTAAGAGAGAGGAGGAAGGATCGGATCCGCGGGGTGATAAAGTGGCGGGTTTCTCTTATTGGCCGCTGAAGGCTACTAGTTGCTGAATTGACTTAAGGGGCGGGTCCGTTTGAAAGCATATGTGAAGGGCTTTCCATCAACAAGTTTTTGCTGAAGAGGCTGCATAGTAGACTTAGTAATAGTAGTTATCATTTGCTAAGGAAGGTATTAGTGTTATTATTATAATTATTATTAAATTCTTATTAAATAATTCTTTTTCCTTTCTTTCTTTAAATATATATATACATATATATATTTGTATATATATATATATATATATATATATATATATATATATATTCACACATAAGAAAATTTATATATTAGGGTAATGCACATCGTTAGGCTAGTAACTGCTCAAGGGGTCTCCTACATGGAATAAATTCCAAAAAATTTCTGATGGTCCCATAAGTCATCTAAGTGCCCGAACACCTAACATAAAAATTATTAAAAATCTATTTCTCCTATTTAGTCCTAATTACTATAATTTAATTAATAAATAATAAATAAAGGGTATATACGATTTTCTAGGAAGGGGGTTTTACATTCTACCCAACTTGTAAAAATTTTGTCCTCGAAATTAAAATTAAGCCACGATAGAATGCAAGGATGGTATAAGATATAAATTAACAATGTAAATTCATACCTTGGTCTGCGAATAGGTTCGAAAAATGCTTGCGCATGTCGTCCTCGCGCTCCCAAGTTGATTCTCCTGGCGCGCCATGCCTCCATGCTACACGAACCAAGGGAATAGACTGGTTCCTCAATACCTTCTCTCGACGATCAAGGATTCCCACGGGTTGCTCTTGGTATGACAAGCTCGGCCCAATGGTGATCTCTGAATGGTCGAGAATATGACTACTGTCTGCCACATATCGCCTGAGCTGCGACACATAGAATACGTCATGTACTCCCTCCAGTGAAGGTGGTAGCGCAAGTCGATATGCCACCTCTCCAACTCTCTCGAGCACGTCAAATGGTCCAATATACCTTGGACTCAATTTGCCGCGCCCTCCGAATCGGATGGTGCCTCTGGTCGGTGATATCCTCAAGAAGACGTGATCGCCCTCTTTGAACTCCAAGGGACGACGATGAAGGTCTGCCCACTGCTTCTGCCTGTCTTGCGCTGCTCACAAGTGTCCCTGAATCTTCTTGACTGTCTCTACGGTGTTGACCACCAACTCGGGTCCCAAAATCTGACGTTCTTCCACGTCACTCTAACACACAGGAGACCTACATTTTCTTCCATACAATGCTTCAAACGGAGCCATCTGAATACTCGCTTGATAGCTATTGTTGTAAGAAAACTCTACAAGATGTAGGTGGTCCTCCCATGATCCTCCGAAGTCTAACATGCAAGCTCTCAACATGTCCTCCAAGGTCTAAATAGTACGCTCCGACTGCCCATCTGTCTGCGGGTGGTAAGATGTACTGAACTTCAGACGAGTACCAAGACTCTCTTGCATACTCCTCCAAAAGTGCGATATGAAGCGCGAATCTTTGTCCGATACAATGCTGACTGGTATGCCGTGCAATCTCACAATCTGCCTCATATATAAGTCAGCTAAAGCTTCTGTAGACTGACCCACTCTAAAAGGTATAAAATGGGCTGACTTGGTGAGTCGGTCCACTATTACCCACACTGCATCTCTCCCACTTGGACTCTTAGGAAAACCCGTGACGAAGTCCATAGTTATGTGCTTCCACTTCCATTCTGGAATCGAAAGTGGTTGCAATAATCCTGCTGTCCTCTGGTGCTCCGCCTTCACTTGTTGACATACCAGACATTTAGCTATAAAGCGAGCTATCTCTCTCTTCATCCCATGCCACCAAAAATGCTGTCGTAAGTCACGATACATCTTGGTGCCTCCAGGATGAATAGAATAGATCGAACTATGAGCCTCTGTCATCAGCTCCTGTCGAATCTCTCCATTTGGAACATAAAGACGATCACCACATCGTAATGTTCCATCCTCATGAATGCACAATCCGGTCTGCTCTTCGGCCTCTGTCCTTTCCTTTAGTCTCCTGAATTTGGCATCTGTAGGCAAAGCTGCCTTAATCCTCTCTACCAATGATGATTGAACTTGTAAGTTGGCTAGTGTCCCATCTGCTCTGGGCACTATCACTTCAATGCCAAGCTCTTGCAAGTCCTCCAAAAGTTCTCTCTGTGCTGTCAAGAAGTAAGCTGCTGGCTTCCGGCTTAACGCGTCTGCTACCACGTTAGCCTTGCCTGGATGATAATGTAGCTCTATCTCAAAATCTTTCATCAACTCGAGCCATCGACGTTGCCTCATATTTAACTCCTTCTGCGTGAAGACGTACTTGAGGCTTTTGTGGTCTGTATAGATTTCCACTCGTTTCCCATATAAGTAATGTCTCCATAACTTCAGAGCAAATACAACGGCTGCAAGTTCCAAGTCATGAGTTGGATAATTCTTCTCATGCACTCGTAACTGTCTAGATGCATATGCAATCACCTTGCCATGCTGCATCAATACGCATCCTAAACCTTTTCCTGATGCGTCACTGTAGATCATGTAACCTCCTGATCCTGACGGAATCGCCAATACTGGTGCTGTAGTAAGTCGCTTCTTCAACTCTTCAAAGGCTGCTTGACACTCGTCAGTCCATATGAATTCTTGATCCTTACAAGTCAGACGAGTCATAGGTGCCGCTATCCTTGAGAAGTTTTCCACGAACCATCGATAATATCCCATAAGTCCAAGGAAACTCCTCACCTCTGCTGCTGATTTAGGAACAGGCCATGTCTCAACTGCTGAGATCTTCTCTGGATCAACAGAAATACCATCTCCTGTAACAACATGTCCAAGAAATGAAACTCTGTCCAAGAAGAACTCACATTTGCTGAGTTTAGCATATAACTGCTCTCTCCTCAAAATCTCTAGAACAATCCGCAGGTGCTCCTCATGCTCCTCGTGGCTCTTCGAATAGACAAGTATATCATCTATGAAGACGACCACGAACTGGTCCAAGTACTGGTGGAAGACTCGATTCATCAAGTCCATGAAGATCGCTGGAGCATTGGTCAATCCAAATGGCATGACCAAAAACTCGTAGTGCCCATATCTTGTTCTGAATGCGGTCTTCGGAATGTCCTGCTTCCGTACCTTCACTTGGTGATATCCCGATCTCAGATCTATCTTCGAGAATACCTTAGCTCCACTGAGTTGATCAAACAGGTCATCAATACGTGGCAATAGATATTTGTTCTTCACTGTCACTGCATTCAAGGCTCTGTAGTCAATGCACATACGCACTGACCCATCCTTCTTGGGTACAAACAACACTGGTGCTCCCCAGGGTGATGCACTTGGTCGGATGAAACCTTTCTCCTCTAGCTCTTTTAACTGTGCCTTCAGCTCGTCCATCTCCTTCTTCGCCAGTCTGTAAACATGCGATGCTATAGGTGCTGCTCCGGGTGCTAGTTCAATTGAAAACTCTACGTCTCTGTCTGGGGGCATTCCTGGCAAATCCTCTGAAAAGACGTCTAGAAATTCTGAAATAATAGGGTGATAGACAACATCGTCCATTGCGAGTTGTATACCATCAAGGATTTCTGTGGATCCTCGGGCAAACTCAAGTTCAGGCTGGCCTGGTACCTTAAAAAGAATGCTTCCTCCAAAGCAATCGAAGAAAGCGTGGTTCTTGCTCAGCCAGTCCATTCCAAGCACTATATCAAAAGACGGCATAGGAAGGACTAAGAGTTGGGCATTCATCTCCCTGCCACGTATCACTATAGGGCCCGATCTACAAACTCGACTAACTGGTACAACTCCTCCTCCGGTAAGTATTCTAACACAACTAGATAATGGTGTAGAAGCAATGTTGTGTTTGGCAATAAAACTAGATGATATGAATGAGTGGGTGGCTCCCGTATCAAATAATGTCACAGCAGGAAAAGTAAAAGCAAGGGTAATACCTGCTATGACATCCACCTCATGATCCAGGTCATCTACCTCCAATGCAAAAGCTCTCCCGTTCCTCTGTGGCTGTCCATGTTCGGTCCTCATATACTGCTCCTCCTGAGTGGGTAGCGGGGGTCCTCTCTGAACTCCTCCTGCTGCTGGGGGACGGGGTACTCCCGGTCCGGTCATCTGTTGGGCTGGCTTCGGTGCTGGAAGCGCTAGTCTCTGAACTGGTGGTGGGAGTGTCGATGTCTGCATTAAGCAGTCTCTCGCCATGTGCTACCCGGAGCCACATCTCAGACACTGACCCAAGCGAGTCCGACAGTCTCTCGCTACATGTCTGCGTTTCCCACAATAATTACAGTGGGGCTTCTCTGGATTCTGGTATGGTCCAGCTCTGTGTTGCTGATGCTGCTGTGCTAAGGGACGTCTGATAGGTCCTCCCTTTTGTGTCCTGGCTGGTCCTTGCTGTATCCTTGATGATCCTTATTGTGTCCTCAGCTGACCTCCCTTTCCTCTACTAATGGTTTCCTGAAATCTGGCCTCTGTCAGTAGTTCAGCGTAAGAGACTCGGGACTGCGAGCTTGTATAATGTTGTAGCTCCTGGGTCAGACCTCGATAAAATCTCTTAGCCTTAGCCAAGTCATTTGGTATTAAAGTAGCGCCATATTTGCTGAGTCGACTAAACTCAGCATCATACTCGTCCACTGTTCTGTTCCCCTGCTCTAAGTGAAGAAACTGATCATACAAGGTGTCCCTGACAGTGTCAGGGAAGTACTTTCCCTCAAAGCACTCCAAGAACTGCTCCCAAGTCTGGTAAGTACCCAACTGGCGCTCCATAGATTCCCACCAGTGATGGGCATTACCATCTAGAAGCGTCCATACACCCGTCATCCATAGGTCCGTGGGTAACTGCGATGCCTCCAGTAGCTTCTGTGTGTGAGTGATCCAGTTGGTGGTCTCCTCCGGGCTCTCAGTACCCTTGTAATGCCTTGCACCCATCTGAACAAAATCCTTTACTGATCCAACCTTAGCTCGAGGTACTGAAGCTAGTGTTTGGGCTGGTACAGTAGCATGTGCAGCCATCCTTTCCAGTGCTGCCAAAAATTCTTGTCTCTGCTCGACTGCCTGCTGCCTCTGCTCGGCTGCCTGCTGCCTCTATTCTTGTATCATCATCTGAAAGAATTGGAACATCTGCGCTTGGCCATCTTGCGGTACTGGGGCAGGTGTGTCACGCCCCAGTCCCAAAATATCGAGGGACTAGTCACGTAAAAATGGCCAGCAGTACACACCAATGGACATCCCAATTTAATGGATCCATCGGGCATACTTAAGCTGTAATATAGGTCTACAACAATAGGTCATAATACTAATCTCATCCACACACAGAATAATAAGAACAACAGCAAATAAAGGAAAGTATATCAAAGTCCAGTCACAACAGAGTATGTCGGGGAACAACCCGATAAAATGTCTAAACACTGGTTCATCAGACCAGAACAAAGGAGTCCAAAATAAAGTATCTGATGAGTACAATATCATAAGCTCAAGTAAAGTCTTCAGCCATCACCTCTGCTTCTATGTTAGGTTCTCCTTCAGCAATAGCTCCTGGTACAACTTCAGCTCCTGTCCCGTAAACCTCGGGATAATGCTCTTCTGCTAAACCTGGGGACATCATCCATTCCAGGTCCTCAGGGGACATAGCAAGGTACAAAAATCACAAGCCAAAAGTAATGCAGTAAAATAGAAAATGAAATAAGCAGGGTAACTACATAACCATCTATGTGAAAATGCAACTGAGAGCAACACTAGTACCCAGGCTGAGCCTGCTACAAGCTGTAAACCCCTTCAATTTTATTATGTAGATAGTTAGAGTGGGCCAGAAAATTTTTTGATAGAATATATTGAGGTTTAGAGTAGGGGATATTTACCTGGAATTTTAATACAATTAATTTAAACATTGAGATACCCTATCTTTGTCTATTTATTCGGAGCCCATTATCAGCCCATAAATTCCGTACAAATATTGTACACTCGACTCAACTCGCCAAATTAGGCACTGGACTTTTCCGTCTCAAAAAGTCAGATCCCGTTGTGCTCTAAATTAATTGCATAATTTTTCGAATCCGAAATTCATATTTAATTCCGTGTCGGACACCTGTGTCGTTACCCTCGATTTTGGGGTACCAACTTAACCCGTTGAGCCGGACCAACTAAAGGGTCCAAGACTGACTCCAAGCCCCCACCATTTTTGGCCTTTGCGCCATTTCTGGATTTTGACCCCGTGGGCCCCAATTAAATTAAATTCGCGGGACGCGTTATCTTTAATTAAATCGGGATTTACCAACTTTGTAAATTCTATTTTAATACTAAATTAATCCCAATGCCCTTCAAATTAGACCCGCGCCCGACGCGCAACACCCCCTCACCATGATAATTTTTAAATATATTTTTCTCCGCAATTTTTGCGTTATTTCATGTATCCATGCAAATTTCTGAATTTACGGGGGCTTAGTCGCAATTATTAAATTGTGTGGCAACATCCTATTGGTCATGAACTAGTGAGTAATGTTCACGAGGGTTGATAGACAATGATTATTAGAGGAGAGCTGACTTATAACAAAGAGTTAATTGAAGAGTAATTCATATGGTGATTGGTAACAACGACATTAAACGAGGAACTTAAAATCATAAACTGTGTTTTGAGGATGGTTTGATGATGTGTTATGAATGACTAGGTGATTTGACGTATCATACCGATAGTCAACTGTGGTCAACCCCCTAGTGACTTGTCCCTGTGAGTCATAGCTGAGACTGAGTTTAGGTGTAGATGTGTGTAGCACACATGTCTGTCATGAAATAGATTATTGATTCTGGTTTGTAATTCATCTCTAGGTACTGCGGGACCTGAGGACTTGGACGCGGTACCAGATCCCCGTCATCAGCAGCCGCACGCAGACAAGTGTATCTTGCCACCCTGTATTTTAGTTTATAGATACTTGTTGTTCTTTATGTACATTGTGCACATAGTTATGTCGACGTTCGGTAATTCGCGTCCGGTTCACAACCGGGTGAAGACATACGTCGTAGCGTCCTAGGAAGATTGTTGGATGTTTCGTAGTTTCTCGATATACGTACCTGAGTTTATCGATACCCCCAGGACACTCATACACTGTGATCGTGCTAGATTCTCGTATCCTGATACTGACATCATGACCAGAGACTGGGACGACCTTAGGGTTACTGTGATCGTGCCAGATTCCTGTATCCTGATACTGACATCATGACCAGAGACTGGGACGACCTTAGGGTCGCGTTTGTGGAGTTATTCCTTGTGTCGAGACTGTAGTTAGAGGTTCAGGTTCAACGCACAATCGTTGACCGCTTGGGAAGGGGAAGACAGTTACTAGACGTTTGGGCTACTCTGCACGCGCTTATATATATGTAGTATTTTCTAGAGATACCTGTTTCTAATGTAACTATTTCACCCGTGTGTCTCTGTGCTCGGAGCTACGGTACGACCCGTGTGTCTCTGTGTTCAGAGCTGCGGTTTTATTTTGGACAGCCCACGCATCGAACATTGTCTTTAATCTGTGTCACACTAGTTGGTTATGATAGAGTACCCTGTCGTACACTTGTACTTTCTGTTTACTTGGCATGCTATATTTCTGTACCTTGTTACGTCCCTCTGAGGACCTGGTTCCCTGCCAGTTTTGCAGCATAGACGATTTCGGAGCACTTGGAGATACTGATGGAGTGGCATATCTTGCGAGCATGGTACCAGGTACTCACATTATATCTACCGGCATTATGGTTATTTTACATTGATTATTCCTCTGCTGTTGTAGCCTAGTTTTGTAGACTCATACTTCTTCTCGAGTCTATTCGAGTTAGTGTGTTATTGGGCGGCCGACCTTAGCGCATATAGCTCTTTCTTGTTTACTGTTGTACATTATGGATTAAGACATAGAGGTTTACATTTATGGAATATCTAGATAGTGCCCTTTATATTACAGCTTATACGTATTCGAGTCAGACCAGAGTCTGGTCGAATGCGTAGCTGGCGTGTCACGTATTCCTGGTCCTACGTATTTTTGGGACTGGGGCGTGACATGTTTTTGTGGTGGCCCATGCAGGTCCGATTTAAATCGTCTTGGTCACCTGACTGTGCCAAGCGAGCCTGCAAATTAGGAAAAGATATTATGATTGTTGAATAGGATCTCAATCCATAATCGATTTAAAACTCTTTGTATGTGATTATCGCCCTTGGACTTCCACTTTGCATTCGTTATCGTCAAATATCGCTATCCTTGTTTCTCGTCCCCTATTGTTCGGGGAGACGAATGCTTGTGACTGATGATTCCCTCCAGAAGAAGATTGAAGATCAGACGGCAGAAGACAGAATTCGTATACCTTTCTCGGAGAAGGTTGAATCTTATCAGAATAGATTGATGGGTTCTTTGGATTCTAGAACTAGTGTAGAAGGTTGGCAAGAGAGTTGGACCCAGTAGTACCCTACCCGTGCTTGAGGTAGCAGTGATCTTGGAAGTACTAAGAGCCAGAAGGACTGTTGATCATGACCTAGAATGATTTATAGGAATCCAAAGCCTGATGATGGAAACTAGTGGTTGTATACGATAACAATACCAGGAACGAGGATTATGAGCTAGAGGAGATAAAGATTTTAGGATCTCACTTGGGAAATAATAATCGGATTCTAGGAAATTCCAGTATGTGCTTGAGTGATACCATTATTGTACTAAGTGACTTGGAGAGAAATAACGAAAAAAAGAAATTCGAGGAATAGAATTTTAGGGAAAACTTTGAGGAGAGAATTATACATTAGGCGAATTTTTTTTGAGGATTGATGTTGGAAACAGAACGGGAGAAATTATTGTGAGGTTTAGTCTAGACTATGACCTTATCCTAGACATGGATTGATTGAGCCAATATCACTCGACGCGAGATTGTCGAAGTGATTACATTATTTATGACTACCAGATTACCCTGAGTTTGAGATACTTCAGGAAGCCCGGGAGCATGGTGCCCCTCTACCTTAGAGACACACATTGCAGAAGGTGAACCAGTGCACCCAGTATTATATCAGGGCTTGAGGATGTGTTTCTAGAGAATTTTTTTGGGCCTGCCGCATGACAGAAAGAGTTGTTACAGAGTTGACTCCAAGAGCCGAGACAGTTATTTTTCCGTCTTCAAAGTAGCACCGATAGAGTTGGTTGAGTTGAAGGTCCATCGTGGAGGATCTCTTAGACAAGGGTTTCGGTCGGGCTAGTATTTTTCCATGAGAAGCAACCATCTTATTGTACCAAAGAAGGACGGGACGGTAAGTTGAGCATTAAAAGCCGTAGCGATGAAAAGCAAGTACCCTTGACGCGCATCGAAGATTAATTTGAATCAGCTAGGTGGCGCATATGTATTTTGAAGATCGATCTCAGATCCAGTTATCATCAGAACAGGGTACGGAGAGAGGACATCCAGAAGATGGCTATTCGGACGAAGTATGGCCGCTATGAGTTTTTAGTCATGCCGTTTGGTTTAACCAACGCGCCAGCAGTATTCATGTGTTTGATGAACAATGTTTTCCACCAGTACTTAGATAAGTTCGTGGTGGTATTTATAGACGTATCCTGATATATTCCAAGAAACCAGGAGGAGCATGAGAGACATCTCAGGATTATGTGGGAGACGCTGAGACATGAGAGACTGTACGCCAAACTCAGCAAATGTGAGTTCTGCTTGGATAGAGTACCATTTCTGGGACACATAATCACCGAAGATGGACTATCAGTTGATCCGGAGAAGATAGCTGCAGTAGAGACCTGGCCTACCCCTACATTACATCAGTTACGGAGTTTAGGAGTTTCCTCGGACTTGCCGGATATTACCGGAGGTTCGTGGAAAACTTTTCAAGGATAGCTGCGCCTATGACGCGACTGACGCGTAAGGGCGAAGAGTTTATCTGGACCGACGAGTGTCAGGCGGCTTTCGATGAGCTGAAGAAGCGTCTGACATCGGCACCGATTTTGACACTACCTTCCGGATCAGGAGGATTTGTAGTGTACAGTGATGCGTCAGGGAGAGGATTGGGATGTGTACTGATGCAACACGGCAAGGTGATAGCCTACGCATCGAGACAGTTGAGAGTTCATGAAAAGAACTATTCGACGCACGACTTGGAGCTAGCTGCGGTGATATTTGCACTAAAGCTATGGAGACATTACCTTTATGGTGAGCGTGTTGAGATTTATACAGATCATAAAAGCCTGAAGTACGTTTACACGCAGAAGGAGCTCAATATGAGGCAGAGACGCTAGCTAGAGCTGATGACAGATTATGGCATTGAGCTACAGTACCACCCTGGCAAGGCGAATATCGTAGCAGATGCCTTAAGCAGGAAGCCCATGGCATACTTTTTGACGACGCAGCGACGGTTGCTAGAGGATCTCCAGGAGCTTGGGATAGAGATCGTATTGCCAGGCATGGATGGACAGATGGCCAGCCTTGAGGTTCAGTCTACTTTGATTGAGAGGATCAAGGCAGCATTGCCTACAGATGCGAGATTTCGACGTCTGCGAGAGAGAACAGAAGCCGGAATGCAGACGGGACTCAGGATTCATGAAGACGGAACGCTGAGGTGCGAAGATCGCCTATATGTTCCGAGTGGCGAGCTACGCCAAGAGTTGATGACCGAGGCTCATAGCTCAATTTATTCCATTCATCCCGGGGGTACGAAGATGTACCGGGACTTGAGACAGCATTTTTGGTGGCATGGGATGAAGAGGGAAATTGCAAGATTTGTGGCGAAGTGTTTAGTTTGTCAGCAAGTCAAGGCTGAACATCAGAGGACTGCAGGATTATTGCAGCCACTCCCCATTTCCGAGTGGAAGTGGGAACATATTACCGTGGACTTCGTCACAGGATTCTCGCGAAGCCCTAGCGGAAAGGATGCAGTTTGGGTTGTCGTAGACAGACTCACCAAGTCTGCACATTTCTTGCCCTTCAGAGTTGGGCAATCCACAGAGATACTAGCTGACATGTATATGAGGCAGATAGTACGATTACATGCAGTGCCTGTCAGCATCGTATCGGATCGTGATTCCAGATTCACATCACATTTCTGGCGGAGTATGCAGGAGAGCCTAGGAACTCGTCTTAAGTTCAGCACTGCGTATCATCCACAGACTGACGGACAGTCAGAGCGCACGATACAGATATTAGAGGATATGTTGAGAGCGTGCATGATTAATTTTAGAGGATCTTGGGAGGACCATCTACACTTGGTGGAATTCTCCTACAATAACAGTTACCAGGCCAGCATACAGATGGCACCTTATGAGGCACTGTATGGCAGGAAATGCAGGTCGCCAGTTTGTTGGAGTGACGTGGGAGAGCGTCAGATACTTGGGCCCAAATTGGTGACACAGACAGTAGAGAAGGTCAAGCAGATTCAGAGCCACCTGTGCGCAGCACAGGACAGACAGAAACACTGGGCAGATGCGCACCGCAGACCATTAGAGTTCAAGGAGGGAGACCATGTATTTTTGAGGATATCGCCCACTCGTGGTACCATCAGATTCGGAGGCAGAGGCAAGCTGAGTCCGAGGTATATCGGACCTTTTGACATTCTGGAACGAGTGGCGAAGTGGCTTACTGTCTGGCATTACCTCCATCATTAGAGGGAGTACATGACATATTTCACGTATCGCAGTTGAGGAGATATGTCGCAGACCCTAGCCACGTGCTTGATCATTCAGAGATTACAGTCGGGCCTAGTCTGTCTTACGTAGAGCAGCCAGTTGAGATCCTCGACCGCAGCGAGAAGACTTTGAGAGGACAGACGATTCGACTGGTCAGAGTGGCATGGAAGCACCATTCACCAGGCGAGTCTACTTGGGAGCGCGAGGATTCTATTCGACAGCGATTCTCGTACTTATTTGAGGAGCAAGGTACGAATTTACGTACGGCAATTTAATTATTAGTTATTTTAAATTCTGTTAGATATTATCGTGCTTTACTTTTAATTTCGGGGACAAAATTTTTCTAAGTTGGGAAGAATGTAAACCCCCTCAATTTTATTATGTAGATAGTTAGAGTGGGCCAGAAAAATTTTTGATAGAATATATTGAGGTTTAGAGTAGGGGATATTTACCTGGAATTTTAATACAATTAATTTAAACATTGAGATACCCTATCTTTGTCTATTTATTCGGAGCCCATTATCAGCCCATAAATTCCGTACAAATATTGTACACTCGACTCAACTCGCCAAATTAGGCACTGGACTTTTCCGTCTCAAAAAGTCAGATCCCGTTGTGCTCTAAATTAATTGCACAATTTTTCGAATCCGAAATTCATATTTAATTCCGTGTCGGACACCTGTGTCGTTACCCTCGATTTTGGGGTACCAACTTAACCCGTTGAGCCGGACCAACTAAAGGGTCCAAGACTGACTCCAAGCCCCCACCATTTTTGGCCTTTGCGCCGTTTCCGGATTTTGACCCCGTGGGCCCCAATTAAATTAAATTCGCGGGACGCGTTATCTTTAATTAAATCAGGATTTACCAACTTTGTAAATTTTTTTTTAATACTAAATTAATCTCAATGCCCTTCAAATTAGA
The DNA here is from genome assembly GCA_036927795.1 of Iris macrosiphon. Classification (NCBI taxonomy): domain Eukaryota; kingdom Viridiplantae; phylum Streptophyta; class Magnoliopsida; order Asparagales; family Iridaceae; genus Iris; species Iris macrosiphon. The sequence continues at coordinate 39,824,990 of JAYESA010000002.1, forward strand.
CCCGCGCCCGACGCGCAACACCCCCTCACCATGACAATTTTTAAATATATTTTTCTCCGCAATTTTTGCGTCATTTCATGTGTCCATGCAAATTCCCGAATTTACGGGGGCTTAGTCGCAATTATTAAATTGTGTGGCAATATCCTATTGGTCATGAACTAGTGAGAGGGTCCCAATATAGGGTCCCATTCTCACCCACCTATTCCTCACATGAAGAAACCCCTCCCCTCTTCATGTTGAATCTCATCCATCCATTTGAAATGGAATGATCTCAACCACCCATCAACTCCACACTCTCCCCTATAAAGTGACTCCTACACCCCACCCTCTTCCCTAGGCCTGCCCTAATCCCTAGGAGCTTGGGAAACCCCCCTCTCTCTCCTCCCTCTTCCTAATACTACCAGCCTAACTTCTTCTTCCTTTATTCTTCTTCATTGCTATTTCTTCTTCTTCTTCTTCTTCTTCTTCTTCTTCATGCTTCTTCTCTTCTCCATTTTCAGTCGGCCGCCGGGGCCCCTCCAAGCAGCCACCTCCTCCGGCCGACTTCACTGACCCCGTGGCGGCTCCAGCTACTTCCCCGCCGACCCACGGTACATCAATCCCCCTCCAGCCGCTGTGCACAGTACACAGTGCTCCTCCGGCCTGATATCCAGCTTTGACCCGACAGTGCGTGCACTCCGGCCTGATATCCAGCTTCGACCCGACGGTGCACTCCGGCCACTGACTGCCGAGCCCGTCGACCCCACCGCGGACCTGCACACGCCTACTGCTCCCCCATCGACACTGATCTCCCCACCGACCTGCTGCCACCCGCGCCTGTGCGTCCCCGTCCGGCCATTTCCTTCACCTCCTCCCCGTCGGAACTTTTTCGTCCATCTCCCCCATCATCACCACCACTACCACCACTCCACCACCCTCACCACCTATCCAACCTACACCACCACCTCTTCACTACCATCTCCGGGCACGCTCCGGCCAGCCCTAGACCTCGCCGCGTTGAGGTAAATTCTTACCCCCTCTTTCTTATGAAGAATTCTAGAAATTATCATCATTGGTAAATAGGATATAAATATATGAGGATGTGTGAAATGCTAGCTAGGGTGGTATTTATTTAGTGTGATATAAATGGATAGTGTGGGGAGTACTTAATATGTGATAAGGTTTAGTATTGACGATATTAATTGTTGTGTTGATGTTTATATATATGGGAAGTGCTAGTTAGGGTTTGGGTTATGTATGTGAACTTGGCTTGAGGTTGTGTTTATTGAGGTTTAATATGATTCTAATGTCTATGTACGAATGATATGAATGATTAACGAAATGGAATACTTGAGTAATGTTCACGAGGGTTGATAGACAATGATTATTAGAGGAGAGCTGACTTATAACAAAGAGTTAATTGAAGAGTAGTTCATATGGTGATTGGTAACAACGATATTAAACGAGGAACTTAAAATCATAAACTGTGTTTTGAGGATGGTTTGATGATGTGTTATGAATGACTAGGTGATTTGACCTATCGTACCGATAGTCAACTGTGGTCAACCCCCCAGTGACTTGTCCCTGTGAGTCATAGCTGAGACTGAGTTTAGGTGTAGATGTGTGTAGCACACATGTCTGTCATGAAATAGATTATTGATTCTGGTTTGTAATTCATCTCTAGGTACTGCGGGACCTGAGGACTTGGACGCGGTACCAGATCCCCGTCATCAGCAGCCGCACGCAGGCAAGTGTATCTTGCCACCCTGTATTTTAGTTTATAGATACTTGTTGTTCTTTATGTACATTGTGCACATAGTTATGTCGACGTTCGGTACTTCGTGTCCGGTTCACAACCGGGTGAAGATATACGTCGTAGCGTCCTAGGAAGATTGTTGGATGTTTCGTAGTTTCTCGATATGCATACCTGAGTTTATCGATACCCCCAGGACACTCATACACTGTGATCGTGCCAGATTCTCGTATCCTGATACTGACATTATGACCAGAGACTGGGACGACCTTAGGGTTACTGTGATCGTGCCAGATTCCTGTATCCTGATACTGACATCATGACCAGAGACTGGGACGACCTTAGGGTCGCGTCTGTGGAGTTATTCCTTGTGTCGAGACTGTAGTTAGAGGTTCAGGTTCAACGCACAATCGTTGACCGCTTGGAAAGGGGAAGACAGTTACTAGACGTTTGGGCTACTCTGCACGCGCTTATATATATGTAGTATTTTCTAGAGATACCTGTTTCTAGTGTAACTGTTTCACCCGTGTGTCTCTGTGCTCGGAGCTACGGTACGACCCGTGTGTCTCTGTGTTCGGAGCTGCGGTTTTATTTTGGACAGCCCACGCGTCGAACATTGTCTTTAATCTGTGTCACACTAGTTGGTTATGATAGAGTACCCTGTCGTGCACTTGTACTTTCTGTTTACTTGGCATGCTATATTTCTGTACCTTGTTACGTCCCTCTGAGGACCTGGTTCCCTGCCAGTTTTGCAGCATAGACGATTTCGGAGCACTTGGAGATACTGATGGAGTGGCATATCTTGTGAGCATGGTACCAGGTACTTATATTATATTTACCGGCATTATGGTTATTTTACATTGATTATTTCTCTGCTGTTGTAGCCTAGTTTTGTAGACTCATACTTCTTCTCGAGTCTATTCGAGTTAGTGTGTTATTGGGCGGCCGACCTTAGCACATATAGCTCTTTCTTGTTTACTGTTGTACATTATGGATTGAGACATAGAGGTTTACATTTATGGAATATCTAGATAGTGCCCTTTATATTACAGCTTATACGTATTCGAGTCAGACCAGAGTCTGGTCGAATACGTAGCTGGCGTGTCACGTATTCCTGGTCCTACGTATTTTTGGGACTGGGGCGTGACACAAGCTCTGTGTCGGGGAGCCGGTAGCAGCAATATCTAGTAGTGGTCTAGCTCTGCTCGAGAGTCTACAACCTCACAATAGTAGTATATATATATAGAACAGCCTGTAGCCTGTGTGTCTCTCCCCACCCAATGTAACCACACGTCGCATGTCCATGTCACGTGAGATCAGAGCTAATGCAACAGTCATAATCTAAGAGTATAATAACTATGTCCATCCTGTATCCTATACAGGATCACCTTGAATATGTCAGGAAGATTCTGTCAATGTATGGTGTCAAGTGTCCTAGGTTGTAGTGTACTTGATAACAAGCACGAGAATATAAAGGGTCTCGAATGTCCATCACTAATGACATACACAACTCCGCGTACGGGGTTGGCACCCGACTGTGATCGGACGCTAAGTATGTCATACGATCCTAGGTTATATCATGCATACTAGTCACAGAAAATAGAGCAATAGAACAAAATAAACAATTAGACTGAAATTTATGGCAAGGTACACTTGCCTGGGATTGGAATTCCAGTAGCGGTCCTTGTAACAGTGGTTTCAGCAATAACTCCTCCAAAAGCTGAAATGAACATTACCAACAGTCTCAGAACATAAGAAATAGTTAGAAACGTCTGTCCTTAAGTCCAGTTTGGACACAAGGGCAAAAACGACATTTCTAGGCCAAAGCGGGTCCATGTGTAGGTCGCTTTGTACCGAAAACCGGGTCAGGGTCAAAAGTCTCCAAATTAGTCCAACTTAGTGTCAACAGGTCAGGAACATCGATACGAACCCAACGGAACTTCCAGAATTGGATTCCGATGAGCCGTTCTCAAAATCGCCCGTCAGGTGGAGCCTGTGGGGCCCACGACACACGATTTTCCAACATTCTCAGAATCGAACCAAACTTGACCCACAGGACCAGCGTATTGCTACGAGTCCAATGGTGTAAGTTTCGTCTCGATCTGACGTGAATACACTAAGTTACAGCTAATTACAGAAAAGTCAGATACGGGGTGTTGTCCGCGGATATGAACTGATTCCGGTGTGCACGCACATCCGAATCAGCTTCTGCGGAAGCCCGCACATCCGTATCTACGATGCTCACGTGTCGTTGAAGACCGTACGTGACCAAGTCATCCCGTTTGGCGGGGCGTACTCGATTTCGGGGTAAAACAGGGCTTAGTTTTTCCTGTTTTTGGATCGCGGTGTGCGATCACCACAGGACGCGATGCCCCGAACGGGTTGTACGGGCACCGAGAGGGTTATACAGGCTACGCGATGCAACAAACGGAATTAAAAACGGGGCAGCGAGGAGAAAGTTATGAGTACCTGAACAGGGCTCCTGAAAACTGCGAATTCTCGTGTCCGTGTGTCTTCTCGACACAGTTCCTGTGTCCTGTGTCCTGGCTGCCGTGTCCGGGCTTAGGGCTAGGGTTTCTGCATCATCCTGATCGCCGGAGGCTTCATCGGAGAGGTGCTGGGTTCTGGGGAGGCTGACGGGGTCGAGGGCGGCAGCTCGGGTCTCCGGCGAAGTCGGCGGAGCGGCCAACGGAGAGGAGATGGGAGGAAGGAGGGCTGTGAGGGGGCGGCACTCTGGAAGAAAGGCGCTCGGGGAGGTCTGCTGGTCGAGGCGGCCGAAGTGCTGGCCGGCGAGGAACTCGCGGAGAGAGGTATGTCGTTGGCGAGAGTTTTCCGGTCGGCGGTCGGGGTTATGGGGAAACGGAGGGAAGGAGGAAGGAGCTAGGGCTATAAATAGAGAGGGGAGGAAGACGACGGGGTGGCCGGTTAAGGGAGGCGGTGAGTCGGCGGTTGCGGGGGAGCCAGAACGGTTGGGAGGTGAGCGGGCGGCAGGTCGGCCGGCGGGGGAGGCGTGCGGTCGGGCTCCGTCGGTTACAGGAAAGGGGAGGGGATTCGTTGGCGGGCCGGGTCGGGTTCGGTCAGGTCGGGTTGGCCGGATCCGACCCGTTAAGGGTTTGGCCCGGTTCAGTCAGACCGGCCGGGTCTGAGTCGGTTCAAATACTGGTTCGGTTTGGTTCTTTATGTGGGTTTAATTAATTAGATTAATTTAAATAGTTTTTAATGCTTTTAAAATCCATCCGGGATCCAATAAATTCCCGAAAAAATACCCCAAGCCCGGTTTTTAATTTTACACTTGAAAATATAATTTTTATCACATTTTAATATTATTTAATATCTTTTAAAAATTCATTTTAAATTAGAATACCCTAGTTTATTGGTTTTAAAAATACAGAAAATTGCTAATTAAATTTAGAAAATTTAATTTAAAAATCCTTAAAATTTTCAGGTGATTACAATCTACCTCCCTTAAGAAAATTGCGTCCTCGCAATTAAAGATAAAGCTAATACTAGAACAGCACTATAGGAATTACAAAAATTACTTAGGATATACCTGCATCCTCGAATAAATGGGGATATCGTTGGCGCATGATATCCTCCCTCTCCCAGGTAGATTCACCAGGAGAGTGTTGCTTCCAAGCCACACGAACCAGTTTAATTGTCTGTCCTCGCAGTGTCTTCTCGCTGGTGCCGAGTATACCCACTGGTTGTTCTTCATATCTCAGGCTTGGACCTACGGCGATCTCAGAATGATCCACTATGTGACTTGGGTCAGTCACATACCTTCTCAACTGTGAGACATGGAATACATCATGCACTCCCTCTAAGGATGGAGGTAATGCAAGACGATAGGCCACCTCACCAATGCGCTCCAGAATATCGAAGGGCCCAATGTATCTTGGACTCAACTTGCCTCTGCTCCCAAAGCGAATGGTTCCTCGAGTAGGTGAAATCCTCAGGAATACATGTTCTCCTTCCTTGAACTCTAGGGGACGTCGGTGTGTATCAGCCCAATGCTTCTGTCTGTCCTGAGCTGCACGAAGATGATTCTGGATTTGTTTAACCTTCTCCACGGTTTGCATCACCAGCTCTGGTCCCAAGATTTGTCGCTCTCCGACATCACTCCAGCATATTGGCGATCTGCACTTTCTACCGTATAATGCCTCGAAAGGTGCCATCTTGATGCTTGCCTGGTAACTGTTGTTATATGAGAACTCTACCAAATACAAATAATCTTCCCAAGATCCTCCAAAGTCTAACATACAGGATCGCAGCATATCCTCCAAGATCTGGATTGTACGTTCTGATTGACCATCTGTCTGGGGATGATAGGCAGTGCTGAATTTTAGTCTGGTACCAAGACTCTCTTGCATACTTCGCCAGAAATGAGAGGTAAATCTCGAATCTCGATCAGATACAATACTAACCGGCACTCCATGCAATCTTACTATTTGTCTCATATACATGTCGGCTAGTATCTCTGTGGACTGTCTAACTCTAAATGGCAAGAAGTGTGCCGATTTAGTGAGTCGGTCCACGATAACCCATACCGCATCTTTTCCACTGGGGCTCCTTGGGAATCCCGTGACAAAGTCCATGGTGATATGTTCCCACTTCCATTCTGATATGGGAAGCGGCTGCAGCATTCCGGCAGTCCTTTGATGTTCGGCTTTCACTTGTTGACAGACTAAGCATTAACTACAAATCTGGCAATCTCTCTCTTCATTCCATGCCACCAATAATACTGCCTTAGATCTTGATACATCTTTGTTCCTCCTGGATGAACAGAGTATATGGAGCTATGGGCTTCAGTCATTAGCTCCTGTCTCAATTCTCTATTTGGTACATATAGACGATCTCCGCACCTTAATGTACCATCCTCATGTATGCGAAGTCCCGTCTGCATGCCTGCTTCGGTCTTCTCTTTGAGTCTTCGAAATCTTGCATCAGTAGGCAAAGCTTCTTTAATTCTTTCCACGAGCGATGACTTCACTTCCATATTAGCTAGCAAGCCACTCTGTCTTGGTAGAATAACCTCTATCTGAAGCTTTTGTAGATCTCTCAATAGCTCAGGCTGCATTGTCAAGAAATAAGCTGTAGGCTTCCTGCTAAGTGCATCTGCTACTACATTCGCCTTCCCTGGGTGGTACTGCAGATCTATATCAAAGTCCACCATTAACTCAAGCCAGCGTCTTTGCCTCATGTTAAGCTCCTTCTGAGTATATACATACTTCAGACTTTTGTGATCAGTGAAGATCTCCACCTTCTCTCCATAAAGATAATGCCTCCAAATCTTCAGTGCAAATATTACAGCAGCTAGCTCCAGATCATGCGTTGGATAGTTCTTCTCATGGACCTTCAACTGTCTCGATGCATAAGCAATAACTTTGCCGTGTTGCATCAAAACACATCCTAGGCCACTACCTGACGCATCGCTATAAACAACAAAACCGCCTGACCCTGAAGGAAGAGTCAAAACTGGTGCTGTTGTTAGACGCCTCTTCAGTTCTTCAAAGGCCATCTGACATTCTTCTGTCCATGCAAAGTCCTGATCTTTCTGTGTTAACTTCGTCATTGGCTCTGCAATCCTTGAAAAATTTTCTACGAACCTTCTGTAATATCCAGCAAGTCCTAGAAAGCTCCTCACCTCAGCAACTGATGTTGGTGTAGGCCAAGTCTCAATAGCAGCAACCTTCTCTGGATCAACTGACAGTCCTTCTCCTGAGATAATATGCCCCAAGAATGGCACCTTATCCATGCAAAATTCACATTTACTGAGCTTAGCATAAAGCTTCTCCTGCCTCAATGTCTCTAGCACGATTCTGAGATGCTCCTCGTGCTCTTCATGGCTTTTGGAATATACCAGAATGTCATCAATAAACACAACCACAAATTTATCCAAGTATTGATGGAAGACTCGGTTCATCAAGCTCATGAACACAGCAGGCACGTTGGTTAAACCAAACATCATAACTAAGAACTCATAGTGTCCATACTTGGTTCTAAAGGCTGTCTTCGGGATATCTTCCTTCCTCACCCTAATTTGGTGATAACCGGATCTCAGGTCAATCTTTGAAAATACCCTAGCTCCACTCAATTGATCAAATAAGTCATCAATACGTGGCAAAGGATACCGGTTCTTAATGGTCATAGCGTTTAACACCCTGTAATCAATGCATAGGCGAACTGTTCCATCCTTCTTCGGTACAAAAAGTATAGGTGCTCCCCAAGGTGAAACACTGGGCCGGATGAAACCTTTCTCCAGAAGTTCATCAACTTGCTTCTTTAACTCTACTAACTCCTTAGGGGCTAGTCTATAAACCGTTGAAGTGATCGGTTCTGCTCCTGGAGTTAAGTCTATGGTGAATTCTATTTCTCGATCAGGTGGTAGACCTGGAAGATCATCGGGAAATACATCCACAAACTCTGATATAACTCTTGGGTAACTTGACTCCCCTTCTACAGTTAATACCCTAAGAGTTGGCTGAACACCTTGTTCTACAGCTCCTCGAAGAAATTCAAACTCTGAGTGTCCAGGTGGTCTGAATATAACTTTTCCAAGCGACAATCAAGAGTAGCATGATACTGACTTAACCAGTCCATACCAAGTACCACATCATAGTCAGGCATAGAAAAGATCAGAAATTGGGCTCGCATTTCTCTCCCATAGACTACTACTGAGCATGATCTACAGATATCACTAACAGGTATAATTCCACCTCCCGTAAGAATTCTCTTAGTCTTCGGAAGGGGTGCAGTAGCTACTCTATGGGTGGCTACGAAGCTAGCAGCTATAAATGAGTGCGATGCCCCAGAATCAAATAAAGCTACAGCAGGTAATGAAGCTACTAAGATGGTACCTGCTATAACTTCTCCAGCAATAGCTTCTTCCTGAACAATCAATGCAAAAGCCTGACCTCGTCCCTGTGCTGGTCCCCTCTGCTGACGAGCCTGTTGGAATAGTGCGGCTTGAGGTGGCAATGGAGGTCTTGGCTGATATCCTCCTGGAGCTGGTGGTCTGACTCCTCCAACTCCCGTCTGCTGTGCTCCCACTGCTGGATAATCTGGCCGTGGTGCAGGTAGAGCTAGTCGTGGTTCTCCCTCTCGGCGTGCTGTGCAGTCCCTGGATAGATGCTGGTTGGAGCCGCAAACCAGGCACAATCCCAATTTGCGTCTGCACTCCTTTTCAATGTGACCCAACTTGCCGCAGAAATGACAAGTAGGCCGGGTTCTTGGTGCTGCTCTCTGTGGTAGATTCCTTTAGAGTCGCTTTGCAGAATCCCCTTGTGCTGCCTTGGATGGTGCTGAGGTAAATGGTCGCTTCAGGCTTGACTCCCTCCTGGTGACGCGCTCCATGCGTCGTGCCGCAGCAAGGACGTCGTTGTACGATGTAGGGGCAACAGATCCAATCAACCTCTGAAGCTCGAACCTGAGTCCATCAAAGAATTTCTCCGCCTTCTCTTCTTTGGTAGGAATTAGAGAAGGGGCGAAACGACTCAGGCGAATGAATTCAGCATTATACTCCTCCACCGTTATGTTGCCCTGGATGAGACGGTTGAACTTATCTCGGAGTTCTGATCTAGCAACGGCTGGGATATACATCTCTTGGAAGAGTCTGGAGAACTCTTCCCAAGTGACTCGGTCATGTCCGAGCCTCCTCTCTTCAGCTAGCCACCAGTGATGCGTGTTGTCCGTCAGTTGCATTCGGACAGCAGTCATCCATCTCTCCCGCGGAAGTTCAGCTGCTTCCAACTGATGTTGTGTATTGGTGAGCCACTCATGCACTTCAGTTGGTCCTTCCTTGCCCGAAAAGGTACGGGGCTTGAGTTGACGGAAATCAGTGATAAATCCCGTCGCTGGTCGCCTAGCTTGCGGGTTTGCCTGCTCCAATGCATTTACTAGGCTGTTTCTCAGGTTCGCTGCCTCCTGACGCTGCGCCTCCTGTTGAACTTGTTGTTGAGCTTGCATCATGGCATAAAATATCTGGAACATTTGCTGCCCATCCATTGCTTGTCCTGGTGGGAAGGCAGGCATCTGTGGAGTGAACTGTGGCGGAGGTGGGATATCATCACGCCTGAACCTTGAGTTATGCTGCTCAGCTTGTCCACTTTGAGAGGATTGACCTCTGTTCTCTGGTGTAACTCCATCACCATAGGTAACTACAGCATCTTGTGGTGTAAAAGGAATTTCATCTCCACTTCTTGGATTCATCTTTCTGTATCCAAAATAAACCTTATGAGAACATTTTAGCAGAGTCAAGCAGGATGCAAATCAAGTACTTAATTCAAATGCGATATTGAGTTTCAAAAACGATTCAACAAATATGGATGAGATCCTATAATCTATCCTATCCTTTTACAGGTTTGTTTGGCCCCTAAGTTGAGACCAAACAATTTGTCGATGACCTGCATGGGCCACCACAAAAACTATGTCACGCCCAGTCCCAAAATATCGAGGGACTAGTCACGTAAAAATGGCCAGCAGTACACACTAATGGACATCCCAATTTAATGGATCCATCGGGCATACTTAAGCTGTAATATAGGTCTACAACAATAGGTCATAATACTAATCTCATCCACACACAGAATAATAAGAACAACAGCAAATAAAGGAAAGTACATCAAAGTCCAGTCACAGCAGAGTATGTCGGGGAACAATCCGATAAAAAGTCTAAACACTGGTTCATCAGACCAGAACAAAGGAGTCCAAAATAAAGTATCTGATGAGTACAATATCATAAGCTCAAGTAAAGTCTTCAGCCATCACCTCTGCTTCTATGTTAGGTTCTCCTTCAGCAATAGCTCCTGGTACAACTTCAGCTCCTGTCCCGTAAACCTCGGGATAATGCTCTTCTGCTAAACCTGGGGACATCATCCATTCTAGGTCCTCAGGGGACATAGCAAGGTACAGAAATCACAAGCCAAAAGTAATGCAGTGAAATAGAAAATGAAATAAGCAGGGTAACTACATAACCATCTATGTGAAAATGCAACTGAGAGCAACACTAGTACCCAGGCTGAGACTGCTACAAGCTCTGTGTCGGGGAGCCGGTAGCAGCAATATCTAGTAGTGGTCTAGCTCTGCTCGAGAGTCTACAACCTCACAATAGTAGTATATATATATAGAACAGCCTGTAGCCTGTGTGTCTCTCCCCACCCAATGTAACCACACGTCGCATGTCCATGTCACGTGAGATCAGAGCTAATGCAACAGTCATAATCTAAGAGTATAATAACTATGTCCATCCAGTATCCTATACAGGATTACCTTGAATATGTCAGGAAGATTCTGTCAATGTATGGTGTCAAGTGTCCTAGGTTGTAGTGTACTTGATAACAAGCACGAGAATATAAAGGGTCTCGAATGTCCATCACTAATGACATACACAACTCCGTGTACGGGGTTGGCACCCGACTGTGATCGGACGCTAAGTATGTCATACGGTCCTAGGTTATATCATGTACACTAGTCACAGAAAATAGAGCAATAGAACAAAATAAACAATTAGACTGAAATTTATGGCAAGGTACACTTGCCTGGGATTGGAATTCCAGTAGCGGTCCTTGTAACAGTGGGTTCAGCAATAACTCCTCCAAAAGCTGAAATGAATATTACCAACAGTCTCAGAACATAAGAAATAGTTAGAAATGCCTGTCCTTAAGTCCAGTTTGGACACAAGGGCAAAAACGACATTTTTAGGCCAAAGCGGGTCCATGTGTAGGTCGCTTTGTACCGAAAACTGGGTCAGGGTCAAAAGTCTCCAAATTAGTCCAACTTAGTGTCAACAGGTCAAGAACATCGATACAAACCCAACGGAACTTCCAGAATTGGATTCCGATGAGCCGTTCTCAAAATCGCCCGTCAGGTGGAGCCTGTGGGGCCCACGACACACGATTTTCCAACGTTCTCAGAATCGAACCAAACTTGACCCACAGGACCAGCGTATTGCTACGAGTCCAATGGCGCAAGTTTCGTCTCGATCTGACGTGAATACACTAAGTTACAGCTAATTACAGAAAAGTCGAATACGGGGTGTTGTCTGCGGATACGCACTGATTCCGGTGTGCACGCACATCCGAATCAGCTTCTGCGGAAGCCCACACGTCCGTATCTACGATGCTCACGTGTCGGTGAAGATCGTACGTGACCAAGTCGTCCCGTTTGGCAGTTCCGGGGTAAAACAGGGCTTAGTTTTTTCTTTTTTGGATCGCGGTGTGCGATCACCACAGGACGCGATGCCCCGAACGGGTTGCACGGGCACCGAGAGGGTCATACAGGCTACGCGATGCAACAAACGAAATTAAAAACGGGGCAGCGAGGAGAAAGTTATGAGTACCTGAACAGGGCTCCTGAAAACTGTGAATTCTCGTGTCCGTGTGTCTTCTCGACACAGTTCCTGTGTCCTGTGTCCTGGCTGCCGTGTCCGGGCTTAGGGCTAGGGTTTCTGCGTCATCCTGATCGCCGGAGGCTTCATCGGAGAGGTGCTGGGTTCTGGGGAGGCTGACGGGGTCGAGGGAGACAGCTCGGGTCTCCGGCGAAGTCGGCGGAGCGGCCAACGGAGAGGAGATGGGAGGAAGGAGGGCTGTGAGGGGGCGGCACTCTGGAAGAAAGGCGCTCGGGGAGGTCTGCTGGTCGAGGCGGCCGGAGTGCTGGCCGGCGAGGAACTCGCGGAGAGAGGTATGTCGTTGGCAAGAGTTTTCCGGTCGGCGGTCGGGGTTATGGGGAAACGGAGGGAAGGAGGAAGGAGCTAGGGCTATAAATAGAGAGGGGAGGAAGACGACGGGGTGGCCGTTTAAGGGAGGCGGTGAGTCGGCGGTTGCGGGGGAGCCAGAACGGTTGGGAGGTGAGCGGGCGGCAGGTCGACCGGCGGGGGAGGCGTGCGGTCGGCCTCCGTCGGTTACAGGGAAGGGGAGGGGATTCGTTGGCGGGCCAGGTCGGGTTCGGTCGGGTCGGGTTGGCCGGATCTGACCCGTTAAGGGTTTGGCCCGGTTCAGTCAGACCGGCCGGGTCTGAGTCGGTTCAAATACTGGTTCGGTTTGGTTCTTTATGTGGGTTTAATTAATTAGATTAATTTAAATAGTTTTTAATGCTTTTAAAATCCATCCGGGATCCAATAAATTCCCAGAAAAATACCCCAAGCCCGATTTTTAATTTTACACTTGAAAATATAATTTTTATCACATTTTAATATTATTTAATATCTTTTAAAAATTCATTTAAAATTAGAATACCCTAGTTTATTGATTTTAAAAATACAGAAAATTGCTAATTAAATTCAAAAAATTCAATTTAAAAATCCTTAAAATTTTTAGGTGATTACAAGGTGGAAGGTTTCCAATAGGTGAAGCGGGAAGATCAGATGGAACTGGGGTGTGAGTCTGTCCATCTGGCCTCGGAAGCCTAGGAATCGTTGGGTTCCCTCCTTGAGTCTGACCATTGACTCCAGAAGTTGCGTCGCCATCGGCAGCAGTACATCCATTCTGCAAAATCCATCTCTCTGCAGTTGATGTACGAAACAATTAAAAAAAGTACAGGAATCAATCAGGATGCAAGTATTAATTAGGAAGGATGAATTTCAATCAAGCGTGGATGAGATCCTTATACTCTATTCCTATACGCAGGCTTGTTCGGTACAGTTACGTAACCGAGACAATATATTCTTGACCTGCATGGGCCACTACAAAAATATGTCACGCCCCAGTCCCAAAATATGCAGGACTAGGAATACGTAACACGTCAGCCGTATGTATACGAACTCCAATATATGGAAACCATATACACACGTACGCTGTACATGAATATCCAATCCACAGTGGTAATATATGTCACAACAAGTCACACGCAGTTCTATATCTTATCCACAGCACAAATAATAGAATAATGGAAATCAATAACTGAATATCAAAGAAGCAGTCTTAAATAGTAATCTCCAAGTGTGATAGTCGGGTGGAAACAAATCCACTGCAAATCGACTATAATAAACTACTAAAGAGAGAAGAGAATAAACTCTAATATAAAAATAAATGTCTAGAAAAGAATAGCAACTAGAATCTCTAAACAGTTGCAATGAATCACATATAATCAGAAGGTAAGATCTCCTCAGACTGATAGGTAGCATCAGGTCCAGGTCCATACTCCTGCGGGTACTCCTGCTCACCTATATCTGGAAGGGACCAAGTCCTCAGAGGGACGTAACAAGATACAAAAAGCACATGCCAATAAAGTAATGAAAATAAACATCCATTGGGGTCGCCTAACCATCTATGTGAATACAGTTTGAGAACAACTTTCTAACAAGTGGGCTATCTGGCCATAAATAGGATTTGCATAGTTCTCTTGGAGATCCAGGGGCCTACAAAGGCACGATGACTTTCGAACGTCGGAGGCCCGCCATGATAATATATAGGGGTCATCATGACCGCGTATCTCCGGCGGAGCGTACGGGTTACACAAGAAAAGTGCAAAGGAGCCCAAATGCGGTACTTGTTGTTCTCCCCACCCAATGCTCTAAGCATGTCATGTCCATGACACGATAATACCTCTAATAACCGCCAGGTCTACTAGCATGCAAAGTTTCTATTGGCAGTTATCCCTATCCGTCGCACGACCTATACGTACCAGTGGCCAGCCGAATACGCAAGTCCGTGTCCTACATGTGACTCACACTCATGTATGAATAGTGTCATGGCCAATGAAACATAAATGCCTCATGAAAATGGGGTAGTCTCATAAAGTAGGTCCAATGCATATACATAAATAAAATATAGTACGACGACACCGTTGTTGCACCCAAGTTTCCTTGGACGCGCAGTTTATATAGCAGTTTAAAATAAATGAACTAAATAAACAGAAAATAAACATGCATGCCTCATATGGAATATAAAAACAGTACAATGGCAAGGTATACTTGCCTGGCAAGAAATCTGTAAAGTGTACGCGCCCAAATGTCAAGGACACTGAACCTGGAACTAAGGACTCCGAACAAACGTCTCCGGATGCTGAAATAAACATCACCAACATTTCCGGAATAAGCAAAATAGCTAAAAAGTACATCCCTTTCGTCCAATTTGGATACAGGGGCAAAACGGTAATTTCGGGTAAAAGTGGGGTCCACGTGTGGCCCACTTTGCACCGAAAAACGTGTCAAAGGTAACAGTCTCTAAATGGGACAAACTATAGGTCAAACAACTCTAGATGTCAATACGAACCCAACGGTATGTCCAAATGTGGATTCCGATGGGCCGAACAGAATTATGTCCACAAAGTTAACTGTGGGGCCCGCCAATTGGCGATTTGGTCAACCATCTCAGAATCGCATAAAATTTTGGTCACAGGACCAGCACGTTACCACGAGTCCAGTGGCATAAGTTTTGTCGTAATCTGACAAGCGTGCACAAAATACGTGCGAGTTCCACAAAAGTTGCGACACGAAATGTGTCTGCAGATACGGCCTGATTCTGGCGCGTATACGCGTCCGAATCAGTCCCCACAAAATTTCACGTGTCCGGTTACGCTGTGTGCACCATGCGGTACACTTGGTACACGGCGGGACGGTCCCGTTTGGCGGGGCGCGCTCCGTTTTCTAACTTTTGGAAAATCGAAAAAAGTGGGTGCGCGCAGTTTTGTGACGAATTTAACTATGTCCACAGTGACTAATAGCATAGGGTTATTTAACAGAAAATAAACTAGGTCAGGTATTCTACAGGTATCAAAAAGAATCACCGAATTTGGATCTCTGTGATGGGAGATGCGAACTCGGCAATATGGGTGTTCATTCTGGAATTCTGCGATTCCAGAATTGGGTCTGTCCGTCCACTTTGGACGCTATTTTTCACCTAGGGGCACACGTTTTCCGAGGTTGGCTATAAAACAAATATTGGAGAGAGTTAAGGGATTATCATACCTATGAAAACGAAACAGCGTTTGGTCGAGCGAGTCGACGGGAAATCGCGCCGGAGCGAAGGTGCTTCGAGTGGGATTCTGCAGGATGCGAGGTCGGCGTCGACGGGATGATTGGATGGCTTGGTGGGGCTTCTCTGGCTGCGGTGACGGCTCTTAGATGAGAAGAGGAGGTCTGGATATATTAGGTTAGGGTTTATGGGATGAGAATTATATATATATATATATATTATATATTAAGAGAGAGTGGGAAGGATCGGATCCGCGGGGTGATAAAGTGGCGGGTTTCTCTTATTGGCCGCTGAAGGCTACTAGTTGCTGAATTGACTTAAGGGGCGGGTCCGTTTGAAAGCATATGTGAAGGGCTTTCCATCAGCAAGTTTTTGCTGAAGAGGCTGCATAGTAGACTTAGTAATAGTAGTTATCATTTGCTAAGGAAGGTATTAGTGTTATTATTATAATTATTATTAAATTCTTATTAAATAATTATTTTTCCTTTCTTTCTTTAAATATATATATATATACATATATATATTTGTATATATATATATATATATATATATATATATATATTCACACCTAAGAAAATTTATATATTAGGCTAATGCACACCGTTAGGCTAGCAACTGCTCAAGGGGTCTCCTACATAGAATAAATTTCGAAAAATTCCTGATGGTCCCATAAGTCATCTAAGTGCCCGAACACCTAACATAAAAATTATTAAAAATTTATTTCTCCTATTTAGTCCTAATTACTACAATTTAATTAATAAATAATAAATAAAGGGTATATACGATTTTCTAGGAAGGGGATTTTACACATTGGACTACGAAAGAGCCATACTATAGATTGGGAGTCCCCATTGGCCTACTTTCTATAGGACCGTGATCTTCCATTGAGTTGCGGTTACCCCAATTTTTTTGTAGTCATGTTTGATAGTACCATCAGTACGCCACCATCTTAGATGTAGTGATTTCTCGTGTCTTATTTGCTTTCTTCTGTTTACTTTCTTGTCTATCTTGTATGTTCATTTACTGTACTTTTGGCTCGTATTCTTTTGTATCTTGTTACGTCCCGCTGAGGATCTGGTTTTGTTCTCCAGATTTAGCAGACGAGGAGCACCCGCAACTTTACGAACAGACACCAGACGAGGGTATGATTGCAGTTGATGGCCCTGCTTATACTTAGTTATTTTTCTAGCATATTTTAGTTATTTTTTCTTGTCTCTATTTTCCATTTATCGGTAGTGGATTTGTCTCCACCCGACTTAGTATTATTTCTTGCTGGATATTCGACAGTATCTTTACTTTCAGCAGTTATTCCAGTTTTGCTATTTAGTTCATATACTGTTCTGTTGTGGATGAGATTGGTATAGACTGTGACTTGTATCATTGGACCTACTTATTATTATATTACAGCTTAAGCATATTCCGATGGATCCATTAAATTGGGTTTGTCCATCGGTGTGTGCTGCTGGCCATTATCACGTGTTCAGTCCCTCAATATTTTGGGACTGGGGCGTGACATAGTTTTTGTGGTGGCCCATGCAGGTCAACAACTAAATTATTCGGTTTTAACTTAGGGACCGAGCAAGCCTGCAATAAGAATAGGATAAACTTTTAGGATCTCATCCACTTGCTTGAAACGTTCTTGATATCTATATTGGATTCAAATTTAATTTTTAACTTGCATCTTGCCTTGATTCCTGTACGTCTCTTATAGTTTATTTTGATACAGAGCAATGGATTCACAAGCACGCGACGAGACTCCCACAGGAACACCACAAGTTACAGATGTCACCTATGACGATGAAGTGACACCAGTTGGTGGGGGTCAACTAGAACAACAAAACAGTCAAGATACCTCAAGAGATCGGCAAGACGATATTCCACCTCCGTCACAGTTCACACCACCAATGGCCGTATTCCCACAAGGGCAAGCTATAGACGGGCAACAGATGTTTCAAATGATCTACGCAATTATGCAAGCTCAACAGCAGATTCAACAAGAGACTTTGAGTCGCAGCCTAGCACTTGTACTGGAGCAGGCGAATCTACCAACTCGACGGCAACCGACGGGCTCTATTACCGATTTTCGCCAGCTGAAGCCCCGCACCTTCTCAGGCAAGGAGGAGCCCACAGAAGTTCATGAGTGGATCACCAACACACAATACCAGTTGGAAGCAGCTGAGCTTCCCAGAGAACGTTGGATGACTGCCGTTAGGATGCAGTTGACCGATAATGCACATCAATGGTGGCTATCTGGGGAGACACGGCTCGGACCCGACCGAGCCACTTGGGAAGAGTTTTCTAGACTCTTTCAGGAGATGTACATTCCGGCTATCGCTTGATCAGAACTTTGGGACAAGTTTAATCACCCCACTCAAGACAATCTGACAGTGAAAGAATACAACGCAGAATTCATTCGTCTAAGTCGCTTTGCCCCAACCTTGATTCCGACAGAAGAAGAGAAGGCTGAGAAGTTCTTCGATGGACTAAACATTGAGCTACAAAAACTGATTGGATCCGTTGTACCTACATCTTACTCGGACGTCCTTGCCGCAGCCCGACGCATGGAGCGCGTCACCAGAAGAGAGACCAGTCTGAAGCGATCGTCCACATCAGCACCAGCCGGAGCACCACAGAAAGAAGTTACAAAAAGACCTCACATGCACCAGCCACCAGAAGCATCTCCACAGGCACTACCTATCTGTCCATATTGTCACAGGCGAGGCCATATTGAGGACGATTGCAGACGCAAAAGGAGATTTTGTTTAGCTTGCGGATCCAGTCAGCATTTATTGAGGGAATGCCCTGAGCGTAGAGAAGGAGCACCAAGAGCAAACCAACAAGCTCTACCAGCACCAGGAGGATATCAACCAAGGCCACCTTTTGCACCTCGACCAGCACTCTTCCAGCAGGCCCAGCAACAGCAGAGGGCACCACCTCAAGGACACGGACAAGCTTTCGTGATGACTTTGGAGGACGCGCAGATTCATGGAGTAGCTAATGCGCGTAAGTTTTTATAGTTTTATGTTTCTAGTATTGTTTTAGCTCATGCCTATTGGTTCGTGACCTCAGCCTTAACCTATGTAATTTTAAACTTGCTTATAATTGATAACTGTAGATATTGTAGAGTCTTTTGTTATTGTGCTTATTTTGTGTTGTTTTGTGAACTTGAATTAAGTTGTACCTCCTTTCATCATCATCTAGCGTACTTATATTTGTTATACTACCTGACTTATGCTGCTAATATAGCCTAGTTTTGCAAGCTTATCCTTTTATCGAGCTTGTTCATGACATATGTATTATTGGGTCGACACACTAATACAATTGTCTATTCAGAATCAGTGTATTACGGTCTGATCAACCTTAGTGCATTTTGGTTCGCTCTTCGTACGACTACTTCACGTGGATTGAGATATATAGTTGACTAGTATACTTGCCCTCTAGATATATCAGAGCATATCGTATCAGTTACATAACTATACTAATACGAGCATACGAACAAGGGATTACCAGAATAGAATTTTGATCCATAAATGTCTTGACAAATCTCATTTGAATTCGTTAAACGCCTTGATCCTGATACTTCTATTCTATTACCTCACCCTTGAACTCTTTATTATTGATCTTCGTCTTCCCTTATTTCAGAAAGACGAAACCTCGTGCTTGGTATAAGTTTGATATATAGACAGTACTAGATATACCCCACAGGCCGGTCGTATTGTTGATGACCCTTTTATATATGATTAAGGGAATATCATAGGTGATGTGTTTGGTGTTAAAGACTTGAGGATTCAATACCATGATTAAATAAGTTGGGACATAGCTTTATTAGATGTATAGCCTTAGATGATAGATGGGTAAATTCTAAGTTGGGTAGAGACCGTAGTGTTCACTTGAGAGGAATCCTTTAGACTGTAATCAAGTGAGATTGGATAGATGAACCCTACCATATTTTAATTTCGAGGACGAAATTTTTATAAGTTGGGTAGATTGTAAGCCCCCTGATTTTCAAGAATTTCTAATTTGATTTTTTTAATTTTTCTGGAATTTTTTGGAGTTTTTCTGTAATTAAAACCTAGGCTTTTGATAATTAAATGATTTTTAATTACTATTAATTAATATTAAAATATTATGAAAATAGTATTTTATGGTATAAAATGGAAAATCGGACATAGGGTAATTTTCTGTGAATTTATTGGACCCCGAAATCATTTTTAACACCCTGAAAACCGATGTAGAATTAAACCGAATTAAACCCGTGCCAAACGCCCAACATCCCCATGAGAGCCGAAGCCAAGCCCTAAGAGCGTTGACCCAGCCCAAATCCTAGGTCAAACCCTAGTCCAAATTTCTGTATGTATAAATATATAATTTTCTAGTTTTCTCCACAAACAAAAAGAAAAAAAAAAGAAAATTTCTAAAAATCCCTAATCCCTAACCCTAACCGAGTGCCGCCACCTTTCCCCTGACCCCTCCGGCGAGACTCCGACGCTGCCCCTAGCCCAGCCGCCGACCTATCTGCCGTCCATCTCTGCCCTAGTCGCCCGAGCAGCCGCTCGACCACCACACGCAGACCCGACCCTCGCCGCTGCCACCCTTCCCCGCTCAACTCCCCGCCGGAACCCTAGAGTCCCTTCTTCTTCCTCCGCCGTCGCCACCCCGACGAATACCGCCCAGCCCGCACGACTCGACTCTCCCCCGTCTCCCTCTTCCTCCACCGCACAGCCGACCAGCTCCCTCGTCTTTCTCCTTCCTCCTCCCTCGACTCTTCCCCGTCTCCCTCTTCCTCCACCGCACAGCCGACCAGCTCCCTCGTCTTCCTCCTTCCTCCTCCCTCGACTCTTCTCCGTCTCCCTCTTCCTCCACCGCACAGCCGACCAGCTTCACCTCCTCCTCCCCAGAAGCTCGATGTCCCCCTCTCCAGCGCTGCCCTCCGCCACCCAGGTCGACGACCCCGCCTCCTTCAGAGCTCCGCCTCCCCTCCTGTGCAGCACCCAAGCGCCGCCTCGAGCCACCGGCACCACCATACGACACCACCTCCGCCGTGTCCGCTGAGCAGGCGCTGACACGGACACATCGGCCCAGAATCGGACACAACCAGAAACCCTAACTCTAACGTAGCACGCACACAGAGACTCGGACACGTCCAGGACACGAAGGAGATACTCGGACCCAGGAAATCGGTCTTCATGGAGCCCTGTTCAGGTAACGTTTTCTCTCACCTCCTAACTCCGTTTTCAATTCCGTCTGTTGCAACACGTAGATTGTATAACCCTCTCGGTGCCCGTGCAACCCGCTCGGTGCATCGTGTCCTGTGGTGATCGCAAACTGTGATCCAAAAACAGAAAAAATAACGCCCTGTTTCACCCCGAAACTGAGTGCGCCCCGCCAAACGGGACGACTTGGTCGCACGCGATCTTTACCAAAATGTGCGCGTCGTTAATACGGACGTACGAAATTTTGCAGAAGTTGATTTGGATGTGCGTGCACACCGGAATCAACGCGTATCCACCGACAACGCCCCGTATCCGCCCATTCTGGAACATATTGTAACTTTGTGTACACACGTCAGATCGAGGCAAAACTTACGCCATCGGACTCGTAGCAATACGCTGGTCCTGTGACCCAAGTTTGGTTCGATTCTGAGAACGTTGACAAAATTGCGTATCGTGCACCCCACAGGCTCCACTTGACGGGCGATTTTGTGATCGGCTCATCGGAATCCAATTCTGGAAGTTCCGTTGGGTTCATATCATCGTTTCTGACTTATTGACACTGAGTTTGAGGAATTTGGAGACCTTTGACCCTGACACGCTTTTCGGTGCAAAGTGGCCCATATGTGGATCCCGCTTTGACCCAAAAATGTTATTTTTGCCCCTGTGTCCAAATTGAACTTAAGGACAAGCATTTCTAGCTATTTGACATCTTCTGAGACTGTTGGTGATTTTTATTACAGCTTTTGGAGGAGTACCTGCAGGATCCACTGACACAGGGCTACAGTTGGAGCCAGAACCCTAAGCAAGTATACCTTGTCAAATCCTGCAGTTTTGCTACTTATCTCCTGGACTTATTTATACATTATCGTGCAAGACACTTGCACACTATTTGCAGGCTTCCCTTTTCAGTTGTTATTTTCTTGTCGTATATTAGTTTCTTGATGCGTTTTTCATATTGATTTATTCCTGCTGCTCTAGTCTTATTTTCTCGTTTTATGTGCATGTACATTATTTGCTCTTTTCCATCGATCACTATTTATTTCATAGACATATTGGGATGGTATATGTTTACTCTACGCTCTTTTGAGTTGACTCGATTGATTCCTTTAGTTTCTAGATGATCGTTATTAGGCATTGACTATACTTGAGCATTCTCGACTGTGAGTACCCATTGTGCTGCGATAGAGACTTGTTCATTTGACTACCTCATTCGTGAGCTCCCATTGGACTGCGAAAGAGCCATACTATAGATTGGGAGTCCCCATTGGCCTACTTTCTATAGGACCGTGATCTCCCATTGAGTTGCGGTTACCCCAATTTGTTTGTAGTCAGTCATGTTTGATAGCACCATCGGTACGCCACCATCTTAGATGTAGTGATTTCTCGTGTCTTATTTGCTTTCTTGTGTTTACTTTCTTGTCTATCTTGCATGTTCATTTACTGTACTTTTGGCTCGTATTCTTTTGTATCTTGTTACGTCCCGCTGAGGACCTGGTTTTGTTCTCCAGATTTAGCAGACGAGGAGCACCCGCAACTTTACGGACCGACACTAGACGAGGGTACGATTGCAGTTGATGGCCCTGCTTATACTTAGTTATTTTTCTAGCATGTTTTAGTTATTTTTTTTTGTCTCTATTTTCTATTTATCGGTAGTGGATTTGTCTCCACCCGACTTAGTATTATTTCTTGCTGGATATTCGACAGTATCTTTACTTTCAGCAGTTATTCCAGTTTTGCTATTTAGTTCATATACTATTCTGTTGTGGATGAGATTGGTATAGACTGTGACTTTTATCATTGGACCTACTTATTGTTATATTATAGCTTAAGCATGTCCCGATGGATCCATTAAATTGGGTTTGTCCATCGGTGTGTGCTGCTGGCCATTATCACGTGTTTAGTCCCTCGATATTTTGGGACTGGGGCGTGACAAATCCAATCACAATAATTAGGGGAAGAGTAAAAGCACGATAAGATATAACAAAGAAATAAAGAACCAAAGAGAGCAAGTACAATA
Source organism: Iris macrosiphon (assembly GCA_036927795.1). Lineage (NCBI taxonomy): Eukaryota > Viridiplantae > Streptophyta > Magnoliopsida > Asparagales > Iridaceae > Iris > Iris macrosiphon. The sequence continues at coordinate 39,847,862 of JAYESA010000002.1, forward strand.
TTCAAAATATACAGTCCAAGTCTAAGAGTCTACAATATCTTACAACAGCAAAATAATAATAATAATACAGTCATCCAAAAACCAACTGTGAACAACCCAGTAAAATCCACCTAGCTATACTAGGGCGCTAGCGGCGTCTCCTCAGCTGGGACGGGCTCCTCCTCAATCTCAGGATCGCAACACTCGTCGACACCTGACCCATAGTAAGTTGGGCAAAAATCCTCAAGATCCTCTGGAAAAAAATATATCCAGTCAGGATTGGAGCGAAGTACATAACTCTGAAAGTAACTCCAAATATATGGTAAGGTGTATATAACTAGCAATAGAAAAGTATACAAGATGCACAAAAAAGTAAATATATGGTAGAACTTATAAAGTAACTGCAATATGAAACTGGGGAACAATACAAGTAGTAGAGAAGTAATTGCATGTAAGAAAATATGAATACTAGCTAAGTGCCTTGAGCACAAGTTCGTTATGTGATCGTCTTAGGTTGTACATAATTTATTCTACGATAACTCTGTTATGCGTGAGTTGCATAACTGACATACACATGAATACTATTTGGATTTGATCACATAACCAACTTCTACTCTCCTCCCCCACTAATACTCTTGGATCCAACCATGACACGCTACGTACATGATAAATAACTCGTGCACATGAAGGCGAGAGCACACGAATCACATGATAGTACATGAGAATCAATACCTGAAGCACATGATAAAATACACGTGATAGAGTACCCACTGAACACGGTAAGGGGAATAACATCTCATGATGGGATCCAACTAGTACCAGCTCATGAAACAATATGTCAGAATCAAGTATTACAGTTCTAGAACAGGTGATATATACGCTATCATGAAATAGAAATAATCAGAGGTAGATACTCGCCTGACGTCCTGAGCAACTGGTGAGGATCGAGATCCGGACTGGCATCGCAAAGAACTATTACGAAAAGCAAGATTAAACGGGGTTCTAAAGAATTAAACAGATATAAAATAACTAAAAACAAGCTTCTAGGGTTATTCTAGGTCAAACGGGTCAAACCGGTGAAATATGGGTCAAAAAGTCAACCTAGGGTCCAAAAAGTAAACTCTAGGACAAAACTAGGTCAAACGTTGACTTTGGCAGTCAACTAGGGCAATTACGGTCAACTCTAGGTTAAACTAGGGTGCCCCTAAAATTCTAGGTCAAAACTAGCTCATTAAGCTAGTAAACCCTCAAACTCGCCTTATTGTGATACCGGGATACCCTCGGTATCCGATATCTCAACCTATGCTATATACCCCGCATAAACCCACTAATGCATATACTAACACGTATATATATATATATATATATAAACCCAACACTAATCTCAATCCTAAGCAAACGTCCAATACCTCGCACCGATACCCAATACCTTGAGTATTCCAAGTTACCTTCAATAACTTGATATCTCAAGGTATTGAGATACCTATCTTACCCCTCTCTAACACTAACTAACTAGCTAACTATACATATATATATATATATATATATATATATATATATATATATATATATATATGTGTGTGTGTGTGTGTGTGTGTGTGTGTGTGTGTGTGTATATATATATATATATATATATATATATATATATATATATATATATATATATATATATATATATATATATATATATTTACCCATCTATACATATATATATATATCTATACTTATATCTATATACATATATACATATATATCTAGCTCTCTCTCTCTCACTGCTGCTGCTACTACCTGCTGTTGCTGCTGCCACTAGCTAACTGCTCCTACTGCCACTGTAAAATGTTGCTGCTGCTGTAGCCATGCTCCTGCTGCTGATGCCTGCAGCTGCTGCTGATGCCCTTTGCTGCTGCTGCTGCAGCTCCTCATCTCTCTCACTCTCTTCATCTATCTATCCCTCTATCTCACTCTCCCTCGACACACACTACACACACAAATATATATATATATATATATATATATATATATATATATATATATATATATATATACACACACACACACACACACACACACACACACATATATATGTAAACACACACGCATATATATATATATATAAACACACACATATATATATATATGTAAACACACACACACACACACACACACACACACACACACACACACACACATATATATATATATATATATATATATATACATACACACACTTATATATATATATAAACACACTCAAACACACACACAACCACACCAAGACATGCACAACCACCCATATACATACATATATATATATATATATATATATATATATATATATATATATATATATATATATAATATAACTCGAAAACTCTAATATACACTCTCCAAAACTAAACTAATCCGCACACAAGCCCAAAACCTAGAAACCAAATCAAAATGGCCATTTAGTCATTTCGACGAACACTTGGTGTGCGGTTTATGATACCTCATGAAACGCACACCAAACCTACTCGAAATTGACCCAAAATTTATTTACGAGTTCTAATCGATATCTAAAACCTCAAAAAAAATGCTAACTCTCCGATTCTAGGTTCGTGACAAAATTCCACATGCATGTGGAACCCACGGCGACGAAAAATCTCCAAATCGTCCAAAATGTCCAAAACTCCGTGATACGATCTCACGTGTCCAAACGGGGACGCATACTTACCCTCAAGACACCCAAGTATGTCTACCTAGGTCCGTCTAACCTAGTATAACACCCAAAATTGGGCCAATCTCGGATTTTATCCAAAATTGACACAAAACCTAATGTCAAAGTCTCCAAATACATCCAAACAAGTTCTAACTTTCTCCCATGGGTAGCCCTAAGGTCTAAGAATGTTCTAAACTACTAATTATACTATATTAGAGCAATCACTAAGAGAAAAGTTAGGGTTTACCTCTTGGGAGTTGGAATCCCAAGGCCAAAGTCTCCAAAACCCTGAAAATCATCACTCTCAAGCCTCCATGCCTCCAAGCCAAGCCTTTACACCAAGTCCAGGCTCTACACACCTAGGTTAGGGGAAGTGAAGGGTTAGGATTTGCATTTAAGAGGAAAGTAAATAAAGGAAGAGAAAGAAGGTGAGAACTTAATTGGAATTTGGAGAAAATTGGAAGAAGGAAAAAAGAAAAGAATGGAGAGAAGAATGAAGAAGAAGAAGAAGAATGGAATGAAGGGTTAAGAGGGGGGTTCGGCCGGCCATGTATAGGAAAATAGGGTTAGGGTTTGTGGTTTAAACACAAATTCCAAAATACCCCTAACTTAAGTCATCCAAACTAGGGTTTAGGTTTGGGGTTTCCTTAAACCATTCTAACTAATCCAAAATACTCCAATTAACTAATTAAAAAATATAATAACTATTCTAAACCAATAAATAAGTCTAACAAGGGTGTTGGTTGGGTCTGACATGGGTCCACTAGTAGGGTCTGACATAGGTCCAGACTAGCCAAAACCCTAAAACAACCAATAAAAATAATACAACCAACTAATTAAATATAAATATAATTATTTATGACCAATACACAATTTATTAAATTAAAATAAAAAGAAAATTCTATTTTCTAAAATTGGGTGGTGATAAGCCTACCCTCCTTAAAATAATTTCATCCTCAAAATTAAAGATGAAACTAGGACAAGAATGCAAGAAAAAGGAAGAACCATATCTCAAGGCTCGAAAAGATAAGGGTATCGCTCGCGCATTTCAAACTCCCTCTCCCAGGTCGACTCACCTGGGAAGTGATGCCTCCACGCGACGCGAACCAAAAAAATAGTCTGATCCCTCAACACCTTCTCCCGCCGATCCAAAATCTCCACTGGCTGTTCTGGATAGCTAAGAGTAGGGCCCATCACAATCTCTGAGTGATCTAATACATGACTGGGATCCGCTACGTATTGTCTCAACTGCGATACGTGGAACACATCATGAACTCCCTCTAGCGTAGGAGGCAAATCTTGCCTATACGCCACAGCGCCGACCCTTTTAAGGATGCTGAAGGGTCTGACGAAATGTGGGCTAATCTTTTCGCATCCACCGAAGTAAACAGTGTCCCATATTGGAGAAATCCTCAGGAACACCAGATCATCAACCTAGCACAAACAAGGTCTCAGCACTTAATCTAAAATAAACAATCACAAGCAAACACAAGAACAAAATCTAAATTCTAATCTATACCTCAAACTCCAAAGGTCTTCGGTGGCTATCGGCCCAATGCCGCTGCCTGTCCTGTGCCACCCGAAGTCTATCTCTAATAAGCTTGACCTTCTCCGCCGCATCCACCACCATCTCTGGGCCAAGCAAAGCTCTCTCACCTACATCATCCCATGATAACGGAGTACGACACCTTCGTCCATACAATGCCTCAAATGGTGATATCTCGATACTAGCTTGGTAGTTGTTGTTGTAAGCAAACTCTACCAAGTACAAGTGATCCTCCCATGATCCTCTGAAATCTAGAACACAAGTACGAAGTATGTCTTCGAGGGTCTGAATGGTCCTCTCTGACTGACCGTTTGTCTGTGGGTGATATGCAGTACTAAACTTGAGTTAGGTGCCCAAGCTAGCCTACAGACTCCTCCAGAAATACGAAGTAAAGTGACTGTCCCGGTCTGATACTATCCTCACAGGAACTCCATGCAGTCTGACTATCTGGCGGACATACATCTCTGCTAGTCTCTCCGTAGACGTACCCACTTTGAATGGTAGAAAGTAGGTCAATTTGGTCAACCTGTCTATGATGACCCAAATCGTATCATTCCCTTCTGGAGAACGAGAAAGCCCAAAAAAAAATCCATGGTCACATGATCCCGTTTCTACTCCAGAATGGATAATGGCTAGAGCAACCCTTCTAGCCTCTGCCTCTTCGCCTTCACCTGCTGGCACACTAAGCATTGGGATATGAAGCGTGCTACCTCCCGCTTCATCACGTACCACCATATATGCTCTCTCAGATCTCTATACATCTTGTTGGCACATGGATGCATAGAGTACTGGGATCGATGCGTCTCCTGAAGAACCTCCTTGCGCAATGACCCACTCGGCACACATAACTTGGTACCGTGCCGCAATGAACCATCATAGCAATGGTGAAGTCATCTGATAATCTAATCTGAACCTGCGCCCTGATGCTCCTCAGGGACTCATCCTCAAACTGTGTAGCCCTGATCCGGTCTATCAACTCTGACTGAATCTGCAGTCCCCACAACTGCATCTCAACTCCAGGCACTATCATCTCAATACCCAAGATCTCTAGATCTGCTAGAAGATAACCATCTGTAGTCAGGCATATAGCTACCGGATACCTATTCAGCACATCCGTAACTACATTCACCTTCCCTGGATAGTACTGCAATAATATGTTAAAGTCTTTCATCAACTCCAACCATCTCCTCTGTCTCATGTTCAGCTCTTTTTGGGTAAACACATACTTCAAGCTCTTGTGGTTAGTGAAGATCTTCACACACTCTCCATATAAATAATATTTTTACAACTTCAGAGCAAAGATGACCGCTGCCAACTCCAAATCGTGGGTAGGATAGTTCTTCTCATGAGGACTTAATTGCCTGAGAGCATAGGTAATCACCCTCCCATTCTGCTGCAACACACAACCCAGTCCCTTCCCCGATGTATTACTATAGCTAGTGAATCCTCTAGACCCTGATGACAATGTCAACACTGGAGCTATCGTCAACCTCCTCTTCATCTCATCAAAGGCAACCTGGCACTCCTCTGACCAAACAAACTCCATGTCCTTCTGGGTCAGCCTAGACAACGGCTCTGCAATCCGAAAAAAATTCTTAACAAATCTCCTGTAGTAACCTGCCATCCCCAGGAAACTCCTGACCTCTGCTACTAAACTCGGAGCACTCCATGCCTCAACTGCCATGATCTTCTCGGATCCACCGAGATCCCTCTTCTGTCACCACATGACCAAGAAATTCAACCTTGTTAAGGAAGAACTCGCACTTCGAAAGATTTTCATAAAGCTTCTCCTTCCTGAGAGTCTCTACCACTATCCTCAGATGCTCCTCATGCTCCTCTGGGGTCTTCGAATACACCAATATGTCATCTATAAATACCACCACAAAACTGTCAAGATGCTGATGGAATACCTTGTTTATCAGATTCATGAACACTATCGGGGCATTAGTCAACCCAAACGGCATCACCATGAACTCATACTGTCCATACCTGGTCCGAAAAGCCATCTTCAGAATATCCTCCCTTCTGACCTTCACCTGGTGGTAGCCTGTCCTCAGATCAATCCTGGAAAACACCCTCGCTTCGCTTAACTGGTCAAAGAGATCATCAATACGCGACAGCGGATACTTGTTCTTGATTGTGAGATTGTTCAGAGCCCTGTAGTCGATACACATCCGTATCGATCCATCCTTCTTCGGACAAAAAGTACCGAAGCACCCCACGGAGAAGAACTAGATCTGATAAATCCCTTATCCTGAAGCTCATCCACCTGCTTCTTCAACTCTACCATCTCACTATTGCTGACTCTATAGACATGCTAGGATATCGGCTCCGTGCCTGGCACCAAGTCTATAGATAACTCCATATCTCTATCCGGAGGTAACCCTGGTAACTCCTCCGGAAAGACATCCATGAACTTCGCTATCAATGGATGTGGCAACCTCTGCTCTACCACCAGGGCTCCGCAGAAGACTCCCTCGCTCTACTTCGATGCTCCTCTGGCAAACTCAAACTCTGGCTAACCTGGTGGACTAAACAACACTCTACCTCTACGATAATCTATACTAGCACAGTGCATACTTAACCAATCCATCCTGAGTACAATATCGTAGCTCGGAAGTGGCATTACGAGTAGGCACACACTCAACTCCTGGCCTTCCAAGGTAACTCTCTGGTCTCCGCAGACATCACTGACTAGGATGATACCACCCCCGGTCATGATCTTGCAGAGTCTAGCTAAAGGTTCAATAATAAGATGGTGTCTAACAGCAAAATATACAGACATAAAGCTATGGGAAGCACATGAATCAAATAAAGCAAGTGTTGGAATGGAATCAAGAAGAACAGAACCTGAGATCACATCACCAATGGGCTCGGCCTCCTCTACAGTTTTTAATATATTAAATTCAGTTTTAAATATATTTTTCGGAAATATTACTGCTGATTTAAATGATTTTTATGCATAAAAAGTCACTTAGTTGACCTAGTTTTGATGTATGCATGTTGGAGACCCTTGGACCTTGTTAGGACTTGATCATTGATAAAAAATCCTAAATTTTCTTGATGAAGTATTATTTTTCCAGAAATTATATGTTCTAAAATTATATCAAAAAACTATATTATTTGATGATTATATTGTCACAACACCCATGTACCACCCCTTTTTGCATGCATACTAGCAAGTTTGATTGTCAACCCTAATAGGATCAACCTGTAGATGGTAAAACCCTAGTTATTTTTGTATATATAAAAAAATTAGTATTTATTGTATTTATTACTAATTTTACCATATTTATTCAGAATTATTTTCTATTTAGAAAATTTAGAATTCTAGATGTTTTATGTAACAAATTGACCAAGTTTTGTCAAAACTTGACCTCGATAATTTCAGACTTAAACCCCGACCAAAAAACTATATTTTCTACATCTAAAATTATATTATATTATTTTAATTCTTATTTTTAAATATTTATTCTAGAATTATCCATTTATTAAATTTTGGTTTTATTGACTTGTCGGTAACTTGTTATGACCTAGTTTTGATTTTTATTCGATTTTTGACTCATAGAAATTATAGGAGATGACCCTATTACTAAAACCTTATTTTATAATAAAAATTTCAAAATTAATATTTTTGATAATTAATGTCTTTAAAAAGGATTTTTGGTAATGTTTAACAACTAGTAATAATTTGAGGGCTAGTACTTGCCTGTGCATTCAACGTAGAATTAAGAACTAGTTAATAACCTAATTTTAACTTGATAGTAAGTCTAATTAGTGTAATAACTAATTGGTAGGTGGTCGAGATATTCCTGTGGAGAGCACCAGATTAGAATTGTTGTGCTCGCATCTTGGCTTGAAAGGCAAGTACACCTTGCTTGTTTATATTGTGTAGTTTACATATACATAGCTTTTTTTATTTTGTTAGCTGTGTGAACGAGTCTTAGAGTAGCAGATGTACCCATTATATTGTGAAGATACGTGGTATCTTCTGACTTGATACTGTTTCAAACACGTTCACTGGGTGAGTGAGTGCATGGACTGGCATGTTGACTGGACATTGGTACGTAAGTTTGCTTCTTGTGTTAGTAGTTGGTGTTAGTTTGAGCTCTAGATTTTTATTGAAGTCATTGCATTCTTTTTGCACCGCGTATACGGTTTGGATAGTTCATTGGGAGAGAAAAATCTGCTAGTGAGCGTATGATATTTCTGTTTCTTACTGTACTGTAAAAATGGTGCAACTGTGTAACCCCCCGAGTTCTACGGAACGCTTAGTTTGACGACTGTTCTTATATTTCTCCCCCCTCATGTGCCATTAGATATGTATCAAGTGCACATCATATAGGTGGTTTAGTTATCATATTTATTGTTTACTGCTTTACTTTCATGCTTGTCGATTTCTTATGTACTTATTATGTCCCTCTGAGGACCTGGCATCTTTTTCAGATTCCGACGAGCACTTATACCCGATGGATTACGGAGTTAAAGATTTTGCAGACGAGGACTTTGAGGTGGAGCCACATGAGTTTCTTTGAGCATTCATTCATGGACAAAAGTTGCTTAGTGTCTTTGGTGTCTTTATCTAGTTAGCTGACACCGGACTAATTTTTTTATTGCTTAGTTATAATCTTTCAGTATTCTTTTGTACTCATATTTGGTAGATTATTCTCCACTAGATATTCTTTTATAGTGGATTCTGAGACTTATTCTATTCTATTCAATTTTTTATTCTATGATATTTTGTGGATGAGACTAGATTTTACCTGCATGTGATATTGAGACTTAGTTATATTTTACAACATACTACGACTGGTTTGGTCCATTAAATTAGGTTCCTATAATTGTTCGTACAGCTGAAATATGTACGTATACCTGGTCCTACGTATTCTAGGACTAGGGTGTGAAACGGAGTCTTCTATTGTCATATCCCTTGCTCTCTGCAGCATGCATCAAAGGGACCGATATATTCGCCGCCATTGTGTAAACACCCTAATTTTCAGAATAATTTAATATAATTTTTTCCAAATTTTTTGGTATTTTTTTGGAATTAAAACTTAGGAATTTATGATTAAAAGATTTTTTATATGCTGATAATTGATGATAAAATATTATAGAAATAATATTTTATGGTGTAAAATGGAAAACCGGACATAGGATAATTTTCTGCGAATTTATTGGACTCCGGAATTATTTTTAAAGCCCTAAAAACTATTGTAGAATTAAACCAAAATAAACCAGACTGAACCCGGTTCAATTGAACCAAAATAAACCAAACCACAGTGAACCAAACCGCTATCTGAACCGAACCAACCCAGTGTAAGGGGTCGGGTCAGATCTATGAAACCTGAAACCCGAACCCGACCAAACCCTAACCCGCCGGATTCACTGTAGCAGCCCTATTTAATGCCCTCAACTTCCGTGCCCAGCCGCCGCCAGACCTCTCTCTCTCTCATCTCATCGCTGACGCTGCCCGAACACCTCGTCGTCGACCTCCCCCGACTGCCTCGCCGTCATACCAGCTCCACCATCTCCAACGTCGTCTTCCCCGACTCATCCCTGCCGATCACCGACTCCACAGACGACTCCGCCTGAACCCTAAGACCACCGGCCGTTCCTCTCCTCCTCCCGCTCCACCAACAACCCGTCGCCCCAACTGCTCCGCCTGTCTCCTTCCTAGGTACGCTCCCAGCCACCCCCGCAGCCATGATCCACTCCGACTAGCAGCAGCGGCAGCAGCCGACCTCGCCGCTGCCACCCGACCTCGCCGCTGCCGCCCGCGAGCGTCTCCCCGCTCGCCTCGCCAACTCTCTGCAAAGCCCTAGGTCGGCTGCCCGCTGCCCTAGCTTTGACTCAGCGGACACGGCCGCTCTCTGAACCAGGACACAGTCGACTCGGACAGGACACGAAACAGTCACCCGGACACAGGAAATCTTCGGTTCACGGAGCCCTGTTCAGGTAACCCGTTCTCTCTCCTCGTAATTCCGTTTTTGATTCCGTCTGTTGCAACGCGTAGACTGTATAACCCTCTCGATGCCCGTGTAACTCGCTCGGTGCATCGCGTCCTATGGTGATCGCACACCGCGATCCAAAAACAGGAAAACTAACGCCCTGTTTTACCCCGGAACTGAGTGCGTCCCGCCAAACGGGATGACTTGGTCGCACGCGGTCTTTACCGAAATGTACGCGTCATTGATACGGACGTGTGGGATTTTGCAGAAGTTGATTTGGATGTGCATGCACCCCGAAATCAACGCGTATCCGCCGATAACGCCCCGTATCCGTCTATTCTGGAACACGCTGTAACTTTGTGTACACATGTCGGATTGAGACAAAACTTGCGCCATCGGACTCGTACCAATACGCTGGTCCTGTGACCCAAGTTTGGTTCGATTCTGAGAACGTTGACAAAATTACGTATCGTGGGCCCCACAGTCTCCACTTGACGGGCGATTTTGTGATCGACTCATCGGAATCCAATTCTGGAAGTTCCGTTGGGTTCATATCATCGTTCCTGAAGTTTTGACACTAAGTTTGAAGAATTTGGAGACCTTTGACCCTAATACGCTTTTTGGTGCAAAGTGGCCCACATATGGACTCCGCTTTGGCCCAGAAATGTTATTTTTGTCCTTGTGTCCAAATTGGACTTAAGGACAGGCTTTTCTAGCTATTTGATATCTTTTGAGACTTTTGGTGATGTTTATTACAGCTTTTGGAGGAGTACCTACAGGTTCCACTGATACAGGGACAACTGTTGATATTCAAACCCCAAGCAAGTGTACCTTGCCAAACCATGCAGCTTTGCTACTTATTTCCTTGACTTAGTTATACATCAGTGGGCAAGTATATCTTGCCAACTTTACAGTTCTTGTTGCATATTTCCTTGTTTTATTTATATTGCTATGCATGCTTAACCTAGGACCGTGTGACGTACTTAGCGTCCGATTATTAGTCGGGTGCCAACACCGTACGCGATGTTGTGTATGTCATCTAGAGATGGACATTCGTGACCCCTATATTTCTTGTACTTGTCTTATCAAGTACATTATACCCAGGATACTTGACACCATACATGAGACAGGATCCTTCTGAGATATTCATGGTGATTCTGTATAGGATACAAACTTCTGACAGAGACATTATACTCTTGGATACTCTATGACTTACTGCATTAGCTATGATCTTGCGTGCCATATACATGAGACGTTATGGACATGAGATGTGTGATTACATTGGGTGGGGAGAGACACACAGGCTACAGGCTGATTACATATATATCCCCTACTACTGTGAGGCACAAGACTCTGAAACCCGAGCTTGGCCCATTACTCATTATTACTGCTACCGACTCCCCGATACAGAGCTTATAGTGGCTCAGCCTGAGTACTCGTGATGCTCTCATCTTGCATTTTACATAGATGGTTATATAGCTTACCCTATTTATTTTATTATTTGCTGCACTGCATTTATTTTGGCTTGTATTATCTGTACCTTGCTATGTCCCCTGAGGACCTGGATCCGGATTATGTCCCCAGGATTTGTAGACGAGATTTATCCCGAGGTATACGGAGCAGAAGCAGATACAAGAGCTGTACCGACACCCGAGGATGAGGTGTTAGCTGAAGACTTTTCCTGAGCATCCATGTTACATGCTCAGTATTCGTTTTATTCAGTCATTTATATTTTGGTCTGTTGAACCATTGTATCAGATTTTATCGGGTTATTCCCCGAAGCACTTTGTGAGACTGTTTGATGATTTACATCTCTTATATCTGTGGATCATATTTTATCTTGTGTGGATGAGATTAGTTGTGCCATGTTGTCGTAGACTTTATTTTACAGCTTAAGTACGCCCTGATGGATCCATTAAATTGGGTTTGTCCATCGGTGCGTGTTGTTGGCCATTGCCACGTGTCTGGTCCCTCGATATTTTGGGACTGGGGCGTGACATGGTTTTTGTGGTGGCCCATGCAGGTCTACGACTAAATCATTCTTTTTCAACTTAGGGACCGAACAAGCCTGCCCTAAGGATATGATAAGTTATAGGATCTCATCCATTATTTGAACCATTTTTGAACTCTATATCGAACTCAAAATTGTTACTTGATTTACATCCTGTGTTGATTCCTCTGAGCGTTCTTATAGTTTTATCTTTTGGTTGCAGAGTAATGGATCCCAGGAACGGAGATAAGAATTCCTTGGATACGCCACACAGCGTTGTGGTTACTTATATAGACGGAGTGACACCAGGGAATGGAGGACAAATATCGCAAAGCAATCAAACCGGCCAGCCTAATCCAAGGTTCCAGCGTGATGACATCCCACCACCGCCACGGTTCACTCCACATATGCCAGTTTTCCCGCCAGGGCAAGCCATGGACGGGCAACAGATATTTCAGATGATGTATGCCATGATGCAAGCCCAACAGCAGGTTCAGCATGAGGCTCAGTGTCACGAGGCAGAGTATTTGAGAACCAGCCTAGTCTCAGCAATGGAGAAGACAAACCCACCAGCGAGGCGATCAGCGACGGGATCTATCACCGATTTTCGTCAGCTCAAGCCTCGTACCTTTTTTGGTAAAGAGGGGCCAACAGAAGTTCACGAATGGCTCACTAACATCCAGCACTAGTTGGAAGCAGCCGAACTTTCGAGAGAGAAATGGATGACTGCGGTCAGAATACAGTTGACTGAAAATGCACATCATTAGTGGTTATCAGAAGAGAGGAGGCTCGGACAGGACCGAGTCACTTGGGAAGAGTTCTCCAGACTCTTCCGAGAGATGTATATTCCAGCAGTTGCACGGTCGGAGCTCAGAGACAAGTTCAACCGCCTTATCCAAGGCAATATGACAGTGAAAGAATACAACACAGAATTTATTCGTCTCAGTAGCTTCTCCCCAACCTTGATTTCGACAGAGGAAGAGAAAGCTGAGACGTTCTTTGACGGACTGAAGTTCGAGCTCCAGAGGTTGATTGGATCGGTCGCACCTACATCATATACCGACGTTCTTACAGCAGCACGACGCATGGAGCGCATCACTAGAAGGGAGTCAAATCTGAAGAGGTCAATCACATCAGCACCATCTAGGACAGCACATGGGGATACAGCAAAATGGTCCCAGAGGAGTATGCCAGAGAGAACAGCACACAGGGCCATATCTCTCCCTACTTGTCACCACTGCGGCAAGGTAGGTCACATTGAGAGAGAATGCAGACGCAAGTTAGGACTATGCCTGGCTTGTGATCCAACCAGCATCAAACCAGAGACTGCACCGAGCGTAGAGAGGGAGCACCGAGACTAGCTTTACCTGCACCACGACCAGCTTATCCAGCAGTAGGAGCACCGCAGACAGGAGTTGGAGGAGTCAGACCACCAGTTCCAGGAGAAAATCAGCAGAGATCACCACTGGCACCATAGGCAGCTCTATTTCAGCAGGCTCAGCAGCAGAGAGGCCAAGCTCAGGGACGAGGCCAGGAATTTATATTGGCCGTTGAAGAGGAAGCTACCGCAGGAGAGGTTATCGTAGGTACTATTTTAGTAGATTCATTACCAGCCGTAGCTTTATTTGATTCTGGAGCATCGCATTCATTTATAGCAGCTAGCTTTGTAGCCACCCATAGAGTAGCTACCGCACCCCTTCCGAAGATGAAGAGAATTCTTACGGGAGGTGGAATTATCCCAGTTAGTGACGTCTGTAGATCATGTTCTGTAGTAGTCTGTGGAAGAGAGATGCGAGCTTAATTTCTGATCTTTTCTATGCCGGATTATGATATTGTACTTGGTATGGACTGGTTAAGTCAGTACCATACGACTCTTGATTGCCGACTTGGACGGGTTATATTTAGACCGCCTGGACATCCAGAATTTGAGTTTCTTCGGGGAGCTGTAGAGCAAGGAGTTTAGCCTACTCTTAGGGTACTATCTGTAGAAGGGGAGACAGGTTACCCAAGAGTCATATCTGAGTTTGTGGATGTATTTCCTGATGATCTTCCAGGTTTACCGCCTGATCGGGAAATAGAATTCACAATAGACTTAACTCCAGGAGCAGAGCCTATCACTTCATCAGTATATCGGCTAGCACCTAAGGAGTTAGTGGAGTTGAAGGAACAAGTTGATGATCTTTTGGAGAAGGGTTTTATTCGGCCCAGTGTTTCACCTTGGGGAGCACCCATATTATTTGTGCCAAAGAAGGATGGAACAGTACGGTTGTGCATTGACTACAGGGCACTAAATACTGTGACCATCAAGAACAGGTATCCCTTACCATGCATTGATGATCTATTCGATCAATTGAGTGGTGCTAGGGTATTCTCGAAGATTGACCTTAGATCCGGCTATCATCAGATCAAAGTAAGGAAGGAGGATATACCGAAGACAGCTTTCAGGACCAAGTATGGACATTATAAGTTCTTGGTAATGCCGTTTGGTTTAACCAACGCACCAGCCGTGTTTATGAGTTTGATGAACAGAGTTTTTCATCAGTTCTTGGATAAATTTGTGGTTGTGTTCATTGACGACATTCTAGTATATTCCAAGAGCCACGAAGAGCACGAGGAGCATCTCAGAATCGTGTTAGAGACCTTGAGACAGGAAAATTTATATGCCAAACTCAGTAAGTGTGAGTTTTCTATGGATAAAGTGCCTTTCGTGGGATATATCATCTCGGGAGAAGGACTTTCAGTTGATCCAGAGAAAGTTGCGGCAATAGAGACTTGGCCTACACCTACATCAGTTGCAGAGGTGAGAAGTTTTCTCGGACTTACGGGATATTACCGAAGGTTTGTAGAAAATTTCTCAAGGATTGCGGAGCCGATGACGAAGTTGACATGTAAGGACCAGGAGTTTACATGGACAGAAGACTGCCAGAAGGCTTTTGAAGAATTGAAGAGAAGATTGACAACAGCACCTGTCTTGACTCTTCCTTCAGGGTCAGGAGGTTTTATTATTTACAGTGATGCATCAGGTAGTGGACTAGGATGTGTTTTGATGCAACATGGCAAAGTTATTGCTTATGCATCTAGACAGTTGAAGGTCCACGAGAAGAACTACCCAACACACGATCTGGAGCTAGCAGTAATTATATTTGCACTGAAGATTTGGAGGCACTATCTTTATGGAGAGAAGGTAGAAATCTTTACTGATCACAAGATTTTGAAGTACGTATATACTCAGAAGGAGCTCAACATGAGACAGAGATGTTGGCTGGAATTGATGGTAGACTTTGATAAAGATCTGCAGTATCATCCGGGAAAGGCGAATGTCGTGGCAGACGCACTCAGTAGGAAGCCTACGGCTTATTTCTTGACGATGCAATCCGAGTTATTGAAAGATCTATAGGAGCTTCAGATAGAGGTTGTTTTACCAGGACAGAGTGGTGTGCTAGCTAATCTCGAAGTTAAGTCATCACTTATGGAAAGAATTAAAGAGGCATTGCCCACCGATGCTAGATTTCGAAGACTCAAAGAGAGGACAGAAGCAAGCATACAGACAGGACTTCGCATACATGAAGACGGGACATTACGGTCTGGGAATCGCCTGTATATTCCAAATGAAGAATTGAGACATGAGTTAATGACTGAAGCACATAGCTCTATGTACTCTATTCACCCAGGAGGAACTAAGATGTACCGAGACTTGAGGCAGTATTACTGGTGGCATGGAATGAAAAGGGAGATTGCAAGATTTGTGGCTAAATATTTAGTCTGTCAGCAAGTAAAGGCCGAGCACCAAAGGATTGCAGGTATGTTATAGCCGCTTCCTATACCAGAATGAAAGTGGGAACATATCACGATGGATTTTGTCACATAATTTCCAAGGAGCCCCAGCGGAAGAGATGCGGTATGGGTTATCGTGGATCGACTCACTAAATCGGCACACTTCTTGCCATTTAGAGTTGGACACTCCACAGAGGTACTAGCCGACATGTATATGTGACAAATCGTCAGATTACATGGAGTGTCGGTTAGTATTATATCGGATCGAGATTCGAGATTTATATCTCATTTCTGGCGAAGCATGCAAGAGAGTCTGGGCACTAGACTCAAATTCAGCACAGCTTACCACCCACAGACAGATGGTCATTCGGAGCGCACGATTCAGATCTTGGAGGATATGTTGCGATCGTATATGCTAGACTTTGGAGGATCTTGGGAAGATCATTTGCACTTAGTGGAGTTCTCCTACAACAACAGTTATCAGGCCAGCATTCAGATGGCACCATTCGAGGCATTATACGAAAGGAAGTGTAGATCGCCAATATGTTGGAGTGACGTTGGTGAACATCAAATACTGGATCCAGAATTGATAATGCAGACAGTGGAGAAGGTAAAACAAATTCAGAATCATCTTCGAGCAGCTCAGGACAGACAGAAGCATTGGGCTGATACGCGCAGGCGTCCCCTAGAGTTCAAAGAAGGAGAGCACGTACTCTTGAGGATCTCGCCCACTCGTGGTACTATCAGATTTGGGAGCAGAGGCAAGTTGAGCCCGCGGTATATCGGGCCATTTGATATTCTAGAGCGCATTGGTGAGGTGGCTTATCGTCTAGCATTACCTCCATCCTTAGAGGGAGTGCATGACGTATTCTATGTCTCACAGCTGAGAAGGTACGTGACCGACCCAAGTCACGTAGTCGATCATTCAGAGATCGTAGTAGGCCCTAGCCTGAGATATGAAGAACAACCAGTTGGCATCCTCGACTACAGTGAGAAGATATTGCAAGGACAAACAATTAGACTGGTTCGTGTAGCTTGGAAACATCATTCTCCTGGCGAATCGACCTGGGAATGGGAGGATAGTATGCGCCAGCGTTATCCTCACTTATTCGCGAATGCAGTTATAACATAAGCATTCTTATAATTTCCATAGTTCTTTCCTTTAGTAGTTTATTCTTTGATTGCGAGGACGCAATCCTCTTAAGGGGGGTAGATTGTAAACACCCTAATTTTCAGAATAATTTAATATAATTTTTCCCAATTTTTTCGGTATTATTTGGAATTAAAACTTAGGAATTTGTGTTTAAAAGATTTTTTATATGCTGATAATTGATGATAAATATTATGGAAATAATATTTTATGGTGTAAAATGGAAAACCGGACATAGGATAATTTTCTGCAAATTTATTGGACTCCGGAATTATTTTTAAAGCCCTAAAAACTATTGTAGAATTAAACCAAAATAAACCAGACTGAACCCGGTTCAATTGAACCAAAATAAACCAAACCACAGTGAACCAAACCGCTATCTGAACCGAACCATCCCAGTGTAACGGGTCGGGTCGAATCCATGAAACCCGAAACCCGAACCCGACCAAACCCTAACCCGCCAGATTCACTATAGCAGCCCTATTTAATGCCCTCGACTTTCGTGCCCAGCCACCGCCAGACCTCTCTCTCTCTCATCTCATCGCCGTCGCCGCCCGAACACCTCGTCGTCGACCTCCCCCGACTGCCTCGCCGTCATTCCCGCTCCACCATCTCCAGCGTCGTCTTCTCCGACTCATCCCCGCCGATCACCGACTCCACAGACGACTCTGCCTGAACCCTAAGACCACCGCCCGTTCCTCTCCTCCTCCCGCTCCACCAACAACCCGTCGCCCCGACTGCTGCGCCTGTCTCCACCCGAGGCACGCTCCCTGTGGTGCCCCGTTCTCCTTATTCGGGGAGCGCGGCTAAGAAATACAAGACGGTATCGTTCGATCGGGATAGATTGAATCAAGAACTCATCCTCGTTATGGATTTGTCTCTTCGGAATCGATTCCCATATTTAGTGGACCGTGCCCCCGGGATCGACTTAGCGGCAGAGTCAGGAGGGACCTCTCCGCTGCATTCTCTTGTTGCCTAGTTTTCGCTGTCGCTTGTTGTTTTCGTACCTTGAGTTGGTTTTCAGATTTGCTTGAGTTTTCTTGAACGATTTCGATGGATTTCATTGCTTTCGTTCTTAGAACTGTACTTCAATTACGATAATGGAAAGAGAGGAAGAAGTATTGATCAGCTGTTCGTGGCAATGCAGGTGATCCAACAGT
Source organism: Iris macrosiphon (assembly GCA_036927795.1). Classification (NCBI taxonomy): domain Eukaryota; kingdom Viridiplantae; phylum Streptophyta; class Magnoliopsida; order Asparagales; family Iridaceae; genus Iris; species Iris macrosiphon. The sequence continues at coordinate 39,866,107 of JAYESA010000002.1, forward strand.
AGGCGCCGCTCGAACGGACTCCTAAAGCACTTCTTTCCTTCTTCCTTCCAACTACTAAAGTGAGTGGCTACCAACCCGATTAGCTAGCCCTTCTTGCTAGTCTTCACATCAAATCTTGTATTCATGCTTGCCTCGATCAAACGATACCAAGTAATAACTAAAAGACTTCAAGATAATAAGGGAATAGACTTGGGAAATTATGCTTGTCAAATAAAACTTGTGAACGGTTACTTACTTACATGCTTGTTCGTTCGGAATATTCATCATATGCATAAATACAAGTTAGAATACACATTTCTTCTTAAAATTGTGCTATGTATAGAACTCATCTTGAATGCAATAAACTGAACAGGAAGACTATACAAAAGTAAATCTTGCCCTATTACTGCCCTGCTCCTGATATGCCCTGATTTGCCTCGATTGCTAACTTAGTGTACTGCGTTGATCACGGACAACTTGTGCACAAGGTCTTAGTTCCTGCGAACGGTCGCTGGGGCACCGGCACCGATCCGATCCGGACGGAACTCATGATAGTCGCCTGCTATAGGACGGAATGCCCTGGGACGCCCTGAATATGCGTCGCACGACACTTCGTACTGAGACTAGCCCGTCCACTATGGCAACGTGCCAGTGATCCTTTGTATATTTAAACCTGTTACTACTAACTTGTGTCTTCTTGGCAGGGAAGGCAAGGTAAGTATTATGCAGGTGGTTCAAACGGGCAGGTAAATGTCACCGAACAGTGGCGGGTTATTTCAATGATTTCAATATCTAATTCTTGCTGTAAAATGAACTAAGCAAGATAGAAACCCACAAAATATGCATGCTTCATTAAAATAACGTGTTGATTGGTATAGTTGGGTTAGCTTGCCTTTACCAGTACGTTTCGATGTACTGACCCTCGTTGAAACAGGTTCCCCGCGCTAAGGAGAGCCGAGCGAGGAGCAGGAGACAAACCCCCAATCCAATCCAGCTGTAGGCACGCCTTGACCGTGCCACCTTTTGAAGCACTTTGAAGAAGAAGTTAGCCACCAAGCAAGTATGCAGCTTCGTGGCAAAGCCGTCGTCCCAACCGGAGGTCTTATATTTTGAGTTGTAGTAAAGGATATAATGTACAGGACTGCTATCTCATTTTGGGTCAACACTTTTGTAAGCCCATAGAGGCAATCCTTATGACTTAGTTCAAGGAGTTTGTAATAGATGTTCATATTATCAATAAAAAGAGAACTTTTCCATGCTTCAAATTTGTGTTCATTATCTGCGTACTCTGAATATGTGCTCGCTATGCAAAAATAAAATACTTAGCCTTGTGCGGTGCGCAACCTAGGCCCGCACGGCGGTCACGCCCGGGGGACAATTATCGATTCCACAGAATCGGGGCGTGACATGTTGGTATCAGAGCACAGCTTCAAAGTTCCTTTGACTCTTGAACTAGAAAAGTTTCCTTAACGATAAATTCCTGTGCGAACTCCTGAACTCGTTAAGGACAAAATAAGATACGTTCATGCAATAAGTCCATAATACCTTATGATCCTGATGTAATTTACCTTCTTTTCAAGGAATGACGCAAGCGCAACCATCAGCGCTAGCACCAGGCGAGACACAGGCTCAGGAGAGCAGCTCCGGCACATCAGCTAGCTCTCAAAGCCAACGGGGCATGTCTCGAGCAGACCCGCTTCAACAAGTGATGCAAATGTTAGAAGCACAACGACAGAGAGATGATGCCCGCCAAGCCAAGTTTGAGAGCAACCTAGAGGCCCGGCTCTCAGTCCAACAAAAGCAGGTAGATACCCTGCAGCAGCTTGTTCAGACTATGGCCTCCAACTAGTCCGCAGCGACAGCAGCGACTCCGGTGGACCAACCAATCCTTGAAGTAGAGACTCCGCTAGTGCCAAGGACGAGGGAAGTGACTGCCTTCACCTTTGGTAACTTCAAGAAGGTCTGCAACACGCCATTTAACGGGACTGAGGACCCAATCGTGGCCCTAGATTGGCTCGCCGAGCTTGAAGATCATTTTTCTCTCCTTGAAGTGCCCGAAGACAAGCGCGTCACCTGTGCCCAACTACAGCTTCGCCTCAATGCGCACGACTGGTAGGACGTGCATCGACGATCTCTTCAACTTGGCCATGGAGAAGAGGCGATCGCGTGGACGACTTTTTGTGCCGCGTTTAAGGAGGAGTTTATACCCCCGCCTGTACGCCGTCAGCGAGAAAATGAGTTTGTACAACTACGGCAGGGCAGCATGACGGTTAAGCAATACTCGGCAGAATTCAACAAACTGGCCAAATTTGCTAGTGCCTATCTACCGGATGCAGCGAGTCGTGCCAGACGATTCGAGGGAGGGCTACGTCCTGGCATCCACGGGCACATAGTCGTTCCGCAGTATCAGACGATGAGGGAAGTCTTAAACCAAGCCCTCTCCCTTGAACCGCAGTATCCTCACGTTGCTGCCGGCGCTGTGCAAACTTCCAATCACAAACGCCAAGGCAACGATAGAGGAAACAACGCTGTAAAGAGTCAAAATAACGGCGGTAAACAGCGTGGAGACACCAACAAGACCTGCAACTTCTGTAGGAAGCCAGGGCATATCGAAAAAGATTATCGCCGCAAGCTTGAGACTTGCCTCCGTTGCGACGATCCAAACCATCAAATTAGCAGCTGTCCGCTCCTTCCACCTCAATAACCAAATTAGACTGCGGCAAACCAAGCCAACCGAGCTGCCCCTCAGCAAGGGCGTAATCAGGCTCAAGGCCGGGTCTATACCATGATACGGGAAAAAGCTCTAGCTTCGGATACCGTCGTGTCAGGTACTTTGCTTTTCAATAATATACCTGCTCGTGTTCAATTTGATTCAGGTACAACGCATAGTTTTATTTCCACAAATTTAGCCATGGAGAACAATGTAAAAATGACTCCGTTGCACCTAGATTTAAGTGT